>OY292457.1:13692497-14918330 GCA_958496255.1 Camptogramma bilineatum | reverse complement strand
CGTGCCGGGCCAGCAGATGTGCCATGACACCTGCCCTCGCCACCTCTTCCGTCACTTTCTAACGTCCACCAATCAGATACAGGCGTCCTGCTCTGATGTGCTTATTTTTATGTAATTTATACAAAGTGACGGTAACTAGAATGGATCCCGAAGCGGTTATAATGACCAGTGCTTCAGCTGGGCTATTAATTGCGTACGACAAACGACTCCTTTTAAAGTACTCTCTGGTTCTTTCTTGGATCTTTGTCAAAGCTCTACTTATCGAACAAAAAAAAATAAAAAAAATCTCTTCATTTCGATTCCTTCGATCTAAAACTAAGAAAATTGTGAAAAAAATTGTGAAACAAATGAACAGCGAAATCATTCTTTTAAATTGTAATTTTGTTATTTCAATTTGAATAATCATTTTTGTTGCTTATTTTACATGACAAACTAAAACTAAAACCTGATCATGATTACTTATATCCTCAAGTTACTGTAAACATTCTTTCAGATCTTTTATCACACCTTCCTCCTATGTCCGCTCGTAACTACGCAACGGCTCAACCGATTTTGATAAGTGATACGTCATTTCTTTCGTCTTGACGGCGCAAGTGTCACGCTAGGTATTTAATTCTTAAAAAATCAATATGGCGTATTTCATGCGCTTTATTGTTAGTGCTGAAAAAATATTTTTTTTTTCAAGACCCTCGATTGGGGTATTAAAATAAAAGGCTTCAAAAGGTAAATCTGAAAATATACAATCTATATATTTGAAAACAGTTTTACACTACAGTCGGGTTTTAAGTTTAATTAACTGCCTCTTAACATAGTCTACGTACTCTTAATTGTATAGTAAAATAGTAAAACAAGGATATTCACATATTAAAATACCCTTTAAAACATCTAGAAATGATGCGTAAATAAGTTTTTATAGTTCCCACCCACACTATTCTCTTCGCATAAATTATAAATTATAAGACTGGTTTGAGGTGAAAATCCTTAATTTCTATCACTACTTTTTTCACTACCTACAGCCCGTGGTTTTTCCACGGAAATTTCCACATACAATATCTGTACGATAGGGAAGACTTTGCCCTGCTGGTGAAACGGGCTACAAAAAAAAACCTAATCCCAAATACTATAATATGACATAGCGGAAGAGTTTGTTTGAACGCGTTAATCTCAGGATTTCAAAATTATTTCTGCATTTGATACCTCATTTCTTTATGAAGGCTATTTTTTCAGCTAGTTATAATAATTATTGTATATAGGTAGGTACCTACACAAAATGGCTACTATCCTTACAGTGGAATTGAACGCAAGTTAAACAAAAAAACTTTCTTTGATAAAACTTTCAATTTGATGCAAAATCAAATAAACTAACACATCGGAACTCTAACAAACAATGCAGCGCTGGAAAAGGTCATTACATCACACAGAATAAGCTATATTAACTTTAGAAGTTATTATAGCAATTGGTCTTTGTCTAATTTGTCTTTTTCAAAATTGTATTGTTGTCATAAAAAGGAGCAATGATTGCAACGATTTCGATAGAATCATTCTGGAATCTGGAATAGCACAACCGGCTACTAAACTTTTAACTAAGGTATATAACGTAGAATTTCATAAAAACTTGATTGCTTACTCGTTAAAGCCTCAATTGCGCTGCATTTTGAACGGAGACATGAAATCAATGAACAGACCGATTACGGAATGATTAGCACGAGTTCCTTGTGCTATCGAATAATGTGACGTAAATAAAATCTGTGAAAGCAAAATAAATATGATCAAGGAGGAGAGCCGTGTTGGACGAGCGGGAGAGACGACCTCGACTTTCGATCCAAAGGTCGTGAGTTTGAATCCGGCCGTGCATCAATGGATTTTTCGTTTCGAAAAACTTAATGCGCGTAACACGAGCTCTAAACGGTAAAGGAAAACATCGTGAGGAAACCCGCGGCTTAGTCAGCCCTCATTAGGGAAGACCTATGTCCAGCAGTGGACTGCTATAGGCTGATGATGATGATAAATTATTGTGTCATAACTTCGATGTTTTTCCCGTGTTATTAGTAGGTACCTAACTAACTATTAAATCATAAATGTTTCTCAATGAATGTTTATTTAACTGCTTTATTAGGCTGCCGGCACAAGTTGGATGCGTCAAGCTGAAGACAGGGCGCGATGGCGCTCATTAGGGGAGGCATATGTCCAGCAGTGGACTGGTATAGGCTGATGATGATGATGATGAAAAAGGCTTTATTTACAGAAACTAAACTACTAGATAATTATTTAGATAACATTATAAAATACAAAAAGAACCAGCTGAGCTACGTAAGGATCGTTGGAAACGATCTATAGGTAGCTCAACTGATCCAAGGCACTGCCAGACGGAAGCGTACCTAGCGTGCCTAATTACCGCGCTGGATGGCAATGCTGATACGTTAAGTCAAAAAAGTGCCAGACTTGGGATCACGCATCGCTTCGATTAGACGCCCTGTAAGAATTTTTGATGATGATGATGTTTATTTAACTGGTGCTACATCCTCAGGTCTCATTAAGCTCCAGCCGGTTGCAACCCGAGCGCTTTTTGTGCCGAATGGGACTGCTCAGCGAAATTAGATGCTATCTGATAAAAAAATGCCGACTCTCCTGTCATTCGGATGAACCACAGTTTAGGAATCATCATAACTGACTGACTCCCAACAAATAGATCAGGGCCTAAATTCCTCTATTTTACAATGTCAACCATGCCAGTACCTATCATTGCCGCTGCGTTTTGTTTCGTTCTCCAAAATCACAGTAATTTGCTAAATCTCATTGGTAATTTGTATAAAAACGTCATCACAAAAAAGTAAACCTAACCTCATTGGTCATTAGGAGGTTATGAAACAAAACAAAACAGTTTACGTTTTGCTATGGGGGATAAAAAGTTTTTATCAATGATAGACAATCAAGGGCAGAGTTCCTTGATTGTCTATTTAGCAACCGAAATCGGTCTCAAACTCTCAAAAATGACAGTTCAGTGACCACGCAAGTAGCTCTGTCACTCTCATCTCAACGAGACCGAAGAACAAAAGATACATACGCGATCGTTTTGACAATTTGAGCCCAATGTGAAGTTTGAGACAAGTTTAAACCGCCTGCAGTTCATCAATACCGTTTACCATAAAGATGCGGATGATCGCACTCATCTAAATATAGGGATAATAAAATTCAGGCCTGGATTTCAAACCCACAATTTTCAGCAAAAAACTCAGACTAACTATTTAGTGACTAATCCAACTCAGTTCTTCATTCAGATAAATAAAAATAAAAAAATAAAATAAAAAAAAATAAAAATAGCCTTTATTTTCTACTACATTCTAAATCTTAACTATCATAATTACTTATATTCTATTTTCTTAACTATTTGTACTTACCTATCTATCTCTATCTATAAATAAATTTTATAATATCTATTTATCTGTTTACAATGTTGTTGTACAATGTTTTTATGTTTACTTGTTTCTGTTTTCATTTATGTTTATTGCTTATATATTAGTAGTAGTCGCCTCTGCGGCGTAGGCCTCTCCTAAACCTTTCCATTCCTCTCGGTCTCGCGCTACTCGCATCCAATGAGGTCCACATCTCTGACTAAAGATATCACTCCATCTCCACTTCCACTCATTCAGATAAAGAACTATTTAAACCCTTCGTGGGTACAACGATAAAGAAGCCATCCAAAATGGATTGCCATGAAACATTCATGTGATTTATCGGAAATTGTCCAGTAATTGTGCTAAAGAAGGCAATTAAGATTGTATAGATCACTGTAATTGACTGATATAAGTTGTAAGTGAAATGGTACCCAACGTCCATTCAACTCGAATTACTTTTAATCAGCAAACAATACATAATTATAATATTTCATTTTATTATGTAGGTATTTATACAAGGTCTTAATTACAAAAAGCTTATTATTGAATAATTCTATATTGATATCAAAAATAATGTTAACTACCTACTTACAATGTTAATAATAATTACTATCGCATAACAAAAATGAATAATTGCCTGAATTAATTCCATAGCAATGCATTCAGCGAATGTAAAAGTTTTTTGTCGCACTTTGAAATACCAATCACGGAGAGCATTTTACATAACGCTTTGCTATAAAACACTGTAAGGCGCTCCAACCAAGCTACTCTTTCTAGTTTACTGCCTGCTGTGCAATGAGCTCTAAATAATGGTAAACCATAAAACTTACTTCATTCGTGGATAAAATGTGGGCTACTTGCAATTTTTTTAAATAATGTAAGTACACTTGTTCACATTACGCTGTATTGTAGCATTTGTAGCTATTTATTGTCCTTAATAAACAAAATAAAATAAAACTAGGTAAGTACCTACCTACCTACTTATGTAGTGCTTTATCACAGAATACTTTAAGGTGTTCTACTTAGCTTAAAACTTACATTATTTTAACAACGACTTAGGTACTATCGAACTACGCTGACTAAAGCATCTACCAGTCAATTAATATACTTACCTACTTATCCAAATGTTAAATGTCGGTCCCGGCTTTTAAGGCGTTAAGCCATGACGGAGGCCTTTAGGCAGCCTAAAAACTCCATCACCAGAGTTGGCCACTTGCTCGTACGAACTTACTTTTTTAATATCCAAAAACAAAGTAGGTAAGTAAGTACTTATAGGTTGTAGATATTTACCTACTTAATTATTATTGTAAGCTAAAAATACCCACCTAATGAGCTAAATACAGCCAATAACATCTCGAGCATTCTTGGTAAAAGAGTGTAGTCTGCCATTTATATGGATCAAAAGAATACTAAATGTCGACTGTAAAAACCTAATGTTGGTCAGTGCATTCCTAGGCACGCGCCTGCATCTGGGCACATTGACAGGTTTCCTAAACAGGACCGATGGAATCCTGGCATTGAACCTGTCAAACTAGTACTTACCATTAAACTTTGACTGGTAGATAATGTTTGACTGCTTATACAATGTTTATTGAGAGATGGCGGCGGGTGAGTAACATTATTTGCACATTAAGTTTTAACATTTCTCACTATTAACAGTTTGTGTCTGAGAAGCCTGCGAGTAAGTATTTTCTGATTATATTATTGATGGACGTGATTTTGAATAGCGGCAACCAATCACTATAAAAGCGGACGGAACGGTGGATGGGCGCTCATTCTGCTGCGAACCGTCACGCTGTTCGGACCTATTACCTTGCGTATTTTGTATCGTTGCGGTTATTTGTTTGTTTAAGAAGTACCTACCTACCTTGTTATTTTGTCGTTAGGATAAATTTCTAAAATCATTTAATCACAATCTTTCACTGTTCATGTAAATTAGTTTTAGGTTAATAAATTTGTTTTTTTAATTCAATCAGTCTCTGATTGCTAAAATCAGAAGAGGGGATAAAGAAAACATCTCCCACTATCATCCTGACATTTACGAGTTTATCAAAGCGTGTTTATAAGTTTTTATCAAGAAAAATAATCAAGTGTGGGTACTTCTTAAATTCTCTTTATTTTCACGTACATATTTACTTAACTAGGGTGCATTTGTGCACCATTATTGTGTGTTGTGCAGTGATTTAAGGAGATGAAGAGATCGAGTCGCTCTCGGTCACGTCACCGAAGACGCTCGTCTGGATCGCGGAGAAAAATCTCGCGGGACAGGAGGTCCCGTGGTCGGCGATCCCGCAGCCATACGCGTGACCGTGCCGTACGTCGTAGTCGGCAATCACGCAGCTATTCGCGTGATCGTTCGCCGAGCCGGCGCTCACGTGATCGGTCGCCGTGCCGGTCTTCCCGCGATCGGCGGTCGCGTGGCTACTCCTGCGTTCGGCGGTCGCGCAGCCACTCGCGCGATCATTCGCCGCATCAGCGCCCCGTTCCCGGCGACAGTGCAGCCACTCTCGTGACTGTTCACCGCATCGGTGCTCACATGGCTGTCATGGGCGACGCGCCCGTGAGCCGCCCTCCCGTGATCATCACTTCGTGCTCCCCCGGTGCCACGGTGAAGTATGCGGTGGCAACAGTCATACTGAGGTACCTAGCAACCAGGTTCCTGAGGAGCGTTCGCGAAGCGTGCGCACGCCCTCCGTGCCGCCGCCGGATCCGCCGCGGAGTAACTGTGAGTCTTTTATTACTGTTTTTTTTTCGTTCTCCAAAGTGACAGTGATTTGCTAAACCTCGTTGGTAATTTGTTTGAAACCGTCATTACGGCAGGGTAGACCTGGCCTCATTGGTCATTGGTGGGTTGTGAAACGGAACGAAGCAGTTGACGTTTTGTTTTGTTTGTTTTGTAAGGTTTTTAGTTGAATTGAAGAACTGATGGTTCTGATAATCATACGCGGCATAAATGACGCGTAGGTTAAAGCGACAGCTACGAAATACTTTAGTGCACATTCATAGTCAAGTAGGTAACTAAAATAAAGTTAACCTGGTGTTCTGATCTCTCCTCAGTAATGAAGGTAATGTTCTCGTCTGTGTCTATGATGTTGTTTTGCTTTTAATTGTTCATAAAGGTATCGAGCTACTCCATCGAGTGACATGTACACTGGAGCTAGGTTTTCTAACCTGCGCAAACGTACCTAACTTACTATCAAGGTTTGATATCTTTGCAGAGTAGTAAGTCTAGGTCAGGTAAAGCCGAGCTTGTCATGGTGAGTATGTGAAATGAAGTTTGCGCTTGGTGATTTCACATTTTTAATAAGGTTTTCTCTGTGCACAGTGAAGTTCAACGCGTGTCCTTTACAACAAGGTGTTCGGCATACTGGCGCAGGCAGTAGCACAGTGGCCGGTGCGCGTGGCGCGGCTGCTGGCGGCGCGCTGACAGCTGCTGTAGACGCCCACGCAGCTGCTGTCGTGAGACGGCGAGGCGCCAGGCATGCAGGGAGTGCCGCTGGCGGTGGACGTGTGCCGCGATCTTCGGCACGAGAGTTTTTGACTGGTTTTGTCTTAATCCGGTAAAACGTCGTCTATGTCTCTGTTGGTTGCTATCCTTTTAACACAGAAGATTTTACTAAATTCATATACGTTTCACATTCGTAGGTACACGCACTCATACAGTTTATAGCTTTGGGGTTTTAGACAATATGACGATAGGTTAGTGGATAGCGATTGATAGTTTCGCAGGCGATGGACGGACTAAGATAAAAGGTACGGTCGGTATGATCTGTGCTGCGTTACTTGGATCACACATGCGTGACGTGTCATGGTGTGTGTGTGCGTGGCATGATGACTGCGTGAGGTGAGCCATCGCTTGCGCTTTCGGGCGAGTCGTCGCTTGCGCTTTCGGGCGAGCCGTCGCTTGCGCTGTCGGGCGAGCCGTCGCTTGCGCTGTCGGGCGAGCCGTCGCTTGCCCTGTCGGGCGAGCCATCGCTTGCGCAGCCGTGGGAGCCGTCTCTCGCGCAGTCGTGGGAGCCGTCGCTCGCGCAACTGTGCGGGTCGTCGTTCGAGCCGTCGTTCGCGAGTTGGGACGAGCGTTGGTGGTGCAGGCGGGCTACCCGCTTCGCACGTTGCTTCCCTGGCGCCTGGGCGCTGCACAGCGCTTGGTGCTCTGGCATATCGAGTGGTGCGGGTCCTGTCTCATGATCGGTATGAACTGAGGCTGATGTCCGGGTCATATGGGAAGTCAACATATGCCGCTGCCCAGTTTCTGGTACCGTGGAAAGGCGAATGGACTCCCGAGTCGTGTTCTGCCTTCTTTGAGGGTATGCGTACCCGAGTGGCCCTTGAGGTATTGTACGGTTGGCCCTTGAGGTATCGCACGGTTGGCCCTTGAGGCATTATCACCAAGTCCCTTGGAATGGTGTTTCAATGGCCATGGAAGCTGGTCGGTCTTGCAAACCGATCAGTCGCTGTGTAACGTGCGTTCACAGTGTTCGTTATTTGGCATGTTCTAGTTATGTTTACTTGTACTCTGTTGTGTATCTCACCTAGCTGAGTATTTAGTATTTCATTAAGTTGCTCCAATTTCATGAGAAAAAAAAAATGAATTTTGCCTTGGAAGTACTAAAGTACTCAGCTATTATAGTGTTGTTGTAGTTACTAGTAACATAACCTAACCCACTAAACTGACTAAAATGCATGAAAGGGACATTTATAAGGCACTTTGCCTATTGGTAACATGTGTGCCTTGTTCACAGCAGCGAGTGATAATGATGACCCAGAGCAGGACCAGCCCGGGCCTGCCGTGCTCGATCAGCACGACCATGCAACACCAGACGACCAGGAACCAGGACCTTCTCGTGGCTTCATGCTCCATGCCTGTACTCGACTAGTCACGGCATCATCAACGTACCTACTAATCTGTCGAGACGCCAGAAGCATCAGGAGAGGCCGTGATGGACGTGATTTTGAATAGCGGCAACCAATCACTATAAAAGCGGACGGAACGGTGGATGGGCGCTCATTCTGCTGCGAACCGTCACGCTGTTCGGACCTATTACCTTGCGTATTTTGTATCGTTGCGGTTATTTGTTTGTTTAAGAAGTACCTACCTACCTTGTTATTTTGTCGTTAGGATAAATTTCTAAAATCATTTAATCACAATCTTTCACTGTTCATGTAAATTAGTTTTAGGTTAATAAATTAGTTTTTTTAATTCAATCAGTCTCTGATTGCTAAAATTATATTAACAATTTACATCTCATTAACTACTCAAAACGTTTAATTTATTAAAATCATAAACATTGTAGGTACAACATGTGTGTCTTTGTACCATGTACTTATGTGTCCACCAAAGTGTCTTGAATGCCTTGATCAGAGATAATGTCTACTGCGCTTTAGAGGTACATTCGTAATACTACAAAAAAAATGTAGATCATTTAAACATTTTTCACTCAGCGGGAATGGAACCCGCAACCTTCTCAGGCGGGCCTTAGCATATGCAACATTTTGAAATCATTTTATAGAGTAAATAAAAATACAAATACCAAGACCTAAACACTCAGACAGTGAAACTAAAATAAATTCAATTATTATTTATAAATACACTGTACCTTCTTCACTTCCATATAAGTCTTCGATCAATCAAATTCTCTATTTTATTTTGTTACCATAAAACTGATTCTGTAAAAGGACCCATCTTATTTGTCATTCACACTGTTGACTATTTTTTGTGTTTGATAAATAAGCTATCGGGATTGGGTTGCAACTTGATACAAAAATTCTAAAAACAAATAGCCTGGGGGCTAAAAAGGATCTTTATAGCAGAATCAACAGTATGGCCATTTTACGATTCTACACAAAACTGTCAAAAAGATAAATTACCGATACGAATCACTACAGGAATTTTATTGTAATCGGAATTGACAATTTTGTGATTTCTAATACGAGAATCTCGCTATGAATCATGTTATGATTCTGTCTATTATAACGACATTTTCAGCCCCGCAGTGGACTGTTACACGATTATTCCGCTAATTATGAATTAATTTTGATGATTCCTTTTTTGTTTAAAAGGGTTTAGGTACCTACTCCCAATGTGGTTTCATACAAATTTTGTGAGGATATGACCAGATAAGAAATTGTTAGTTACTTTCTGACCCAGTACCTAGGTACTGCAAGAACTATTTATCCTAAACAAAAAAAATGTGTGAGGATTTGACCAGATAAGAAATTACAGAACACTTTCTGAGCCAGTACCTACTTCAAGAACGATTTATCCAAAAGAAGGTTGTGTACGAAATGGTCGTAGGTAAGTATATCATAGCATTAGTACCTCAACTTTCGATCCGAAGGTCGTGGGTTCGAAACCTGGCCGTGCATCAATGGAATTTTCGTTTCGAAAAATTTATATGCGCATTGAGCGAGCTCTAAGCGGTGAGGGAAAACATCGTGACGAAACCCGCTGGTTAGTCAGCCCACCACGTGATCATGTGTGTCCTGTGGATATGGCCAGTTAAGCTGAGATGATGGTTAAGGTGCGAGCCTACTCCATCTCAAACAATGTCCCACTAAGTGTAGGCAAAAATTGCCTCCTGACACTGTATAAATCATCTAGTAAAGATGTAAAAAGCCTAAACTTTTTTTTTTTTGAGAACTTTTTCTGTTATATTTCAGTCAGCATAATGCTACCAAAGGAACGAACCCACCACGATTCGCCCGCCAAGACAACCGACGCCGACCGTAGAATTATTCTCAAATGCTCACAATTTTTTGACCCAAGCTATTCGATTGAGTGATTGATAGTTTTCCTAATTGGGTGGTGAACGTGTGGCTAAGAATATTAATAGAATTTATAAGAATAATAATATAACCAGGCGAATGCACGCGGCTTTATCTTCCACATCCATACAATATCTTACATTTGTTTTTGAGATTAGATGTAGGAGCTAATTCCGTAAAACTAAAGGTAAGTAAGTACCTAAATCGATTGTAAAAATTATTTGAGATCTCGATAACTGTATTCTGGGGGTCTAAAGTGGCCACTTTTGATGAAAAATCAGATGTTTCATAGATGCTTCATCTATGAAACATCTGATTTTTCATCAAATGCTTCATAAATGCTTCATATATGCTTCATATATGAAGCATCGATGCTTCATCGATGCTTCATAGATGCTTCATATATGAAACATCTATGAAACATCTATGAAACATCTATGAAGCATCTCACAAAACATCTTTTTTGACAGATCTATGTGCGAGGTTTTTTCTTTTTTTTTTCTTCTTTATTTTGGCTTCGCACGGCTTGTGCATTCAGCCAGTGTCAAGTAATCCACCATCATTACACATTAACATTCGAAGAAACACAAGTTTTGGAAAATAAAACAAAACGAAATCATGACTTCTCAAAATCCCGCCAAAAAGCCATGTGCGAGATTAAATTTATTTTTAGAAAGTAAATATAGGTTGAATGGAAAACGGATGGCTGAATGCAAAACCCGTGCGAAGCCAAAATAAAGAAGAAGAAAAAAAGAAAAAACCTCGCACATAGATCTGTCAAAAAAGATGTTTTGTGAGATGCTTCATAGATGTTTAATAGATGTTTCATAGATGAAGCATCTATGAAGCATTGATGAAGCATCGATGCTTCATATATGAAGCATATATGAAGCATTTATGAAGCATTTATGAAGCATTTGATGTTTCATCAGATGTTTCATAGATGAAGCATCTATGAAACATCTGATTTTTCATCAAAAGTGGCCACTTTAGACCCCCTGGGCCCCAATTCCTCTATTTTACAACGTCAACCATTCCGGTATCATTGCAGCTGCGTTTTGTTTCGTTCTCCAAAATGACAGTAATTTGCAAAACCTCATTGGTAATTTGTTTGAAAACGTCATCACAACATAGTAACCTAACCTCATTAGTCATTAGTAGATTAATAAACAAAACGAAATAAGTATTTGTATTTGGAAATAGGTAGGTAGGTACCTCTTAAAATGCCTACAAATCTTAGGGAATAATTGTCTACTATACCTTTGAATGTCTAGCTGTAACATAAACATCCAAACATTCTCACAAACTTTTACATTTTTAAATTAGTTGGCAATAATAAAGAGTATCGGTGCGTTTCATTCATTGATGGTATCTGTGGAGTTTTGAATTAAAATTTTAAATGAATTCGTCTTAAATCTAGATGGTCCTATATGTGGCAAGATAAGCACAGCTAATAATAAGCAGCTGGATCACTGCACTAAACCCGCACCTCTGCTTAGGCTTGAATTGCTAATGGACTCAAAAACTTTATATGAACACTAGCTGCTGCCCGCGGCTTCGCTCGCGTGGTACCCAGATAAAAAGTAGCCTATGTTACTCTCCAGCCCTCTAGCTATCTCCACACAAAAAATCACGTCAATCCGTTGCTCTGTTTTGACGTGAAAGCAGGACAAATAAACACACTTTCACATTTATAATATGGGTACGGATTATTGGGCAATGCAGCGCTTAGGGAGTGTCCACATTGCGTTTTCTGAAGCGCGTTTTTGCTACGCGTTGCGAACGCGCGTTTGTATCGATACAAACGCGCGTTTGTATCGATACAAACGCGCGTTCGCAGCGCGTATCCGCGTTTGTATCGATACAAACGCGCGTTCGCATCGCGTTTGTATCGATACAAACGCGCGTTCGCATTGCGTTTGTATCGATACAAACGCGCGTTCGCATCGCGTTCGTAGTTTACTAGTTGATTGCTAGTTTGCCTGCTAGTTTGTCTGATGTTTGTCTGCTAGTTTGTCTGCTAGTTTGTATGCTAGTTTGTCCCTTATCAAAAGTCCCTTCGTAAAAGTGTCCCGAAGCAAAAGTTTCTCGAAGCAAAAGTGTCCCTTAGCAAAGTGTCCCGAAGCAAAAGTGTCCCCAAGCAAAAGTGTCCCTTAGCAAAAGTGTCCCCAAGCAAAAGTGTCCCAAAGCAAAAGTGTCCCGAAGAAAAAGTGTCCCGAAGCAAAAGTGTCCCGAAGCAAAAGTGTCCCGAAGCAAAAGTGTCCCGAAGCAAAAAGTGTCCCGAAGCAAAAGTGTCCCGAAGCAAAAGTGTCCCGAAGCAAAAGTGTCCCGAAGCAAAAAGTGTCCCGAAGCAAAAGTGTCCCGAAGCAAAAGTGTCCCGAAGCAAAAAGTGTCCCGAAGCAAAAGTGTCCCGAAGCAAAAGTGTCCCGAAGCAAAAGTGTCCCGAAGCAAAAGTGTCCCGAAGCAAAAGTGTCCCGAAGCAAAAAGTGTCCCGAAGCAAAAGTGTCCCGAAGCAAAAGTGTCCCCAAGCAAAGGTGTCCCTTGGCAATTGTCCCGAAGCATAAGTGTCCCCAAGCAAAAGTGTCCCGAAGCAAGTGTCCCGAAGAAAAAGTGTCCCGAAGCAAAAGTGTCCCGAAGCAAAAGTGTCCCCAAGCAAAAGTGTCCCTTGGCAATTGTCCCGAAGCATAAGTGTCCCCAAGCAAAAGTGTCCCGAAGCAAAAGTGTCCCCAAGCAAAAGTGTCCCGAAGCAAAAGTGTCCCGAAGCAAAAGTGTCCCGAAGAAAAAGTGTCCCGAAGCAAAAGTGTCCCGAAGCAAAAGTGTCCCCAAGCAAAAGTGTCCCGAAGCAAAAGTGTCCCGAAGAAAAAGTGTCCCGAAGCAAAAGTGTCCCGAAGCAAAAGTGTCCCGAAGCAAAAGTGTCCCCAAGCAAAAGTGTCCCGAAGCAAAAGTGTCCCGAAGCAAAAAGTGTCCCGAAGCAAAAGTGTCCCGAAGCAAAAGTGTCCCCAAGCAAAAGTGTCCCGAAGCAAAAGTGTCCCGAAGAAAAAGTGTCCCGAAGCAAAAGTGTCCCGAAGCAAAAGTGTCCCGAAGCAAAAGTGTCCCCAAGCAAAAGTGTCCCGAAGCAAAAGTGTCCCGAAGAAAAAGTGTCCCGAAGCAAAAGTGTCCCGAAGCAAAAGTGTCCCGAAGCAAAAAGTGTCCCGAAGCAAAAAGTGTCCCGAAGCAAAAGTGTCCCGAAGCAAAAGTGTCCCGAAGAAAAAGTGTCCCGAAGCAAAAGTGTCCCGAAGCAAAAAGTGTCCCGAAGCAAGTGTCCCCAAGCAAAAGTGTCCCTTAGCAATTGTCCCGAAGCAAAAGTAAAAGTGTCCCGAAGAAAGTGTCCCGAAACAAATGAAAAACTTAGAGCAAATAAGCAAATTAGCAAACAAACTAGCAGACAAACTAGCATACAAACTAGCATACAAACTAACAGACAAACAAGCGTACAAAAAAGCAAAGTACAAAACAAACCCTGCTTAAACACGTTTGTATCCATAAAAACGCGATGCGAACGCGCGTTTGTATCGATACAAACGCGCGTTCGCACCGCGTTTGTATCGATACAAACGCGCGTTCGAACCGCGTTTGTATCGATACAAACGCGCGTTCGCATCGCGTTTGTATCGATACAAACGCAAACCGGGAGTGTACACATTGCGTTTTCTGCAGCGCGTTTTTGAGCTGCGCGTTCGCATCGCGTTCGCAACGCGTTTGTATCGATACAAACGCGCTACAAAAAACGCAATGTGGACACTCCCTTATGATTATGCTGCAATTGCGCTGAGCGAGCAATTGTGCAGGGACTATTAGGAAGAGAATAGTGTCAATCGCCTAAGAGAAAATATTTTTTAAGTTTTTTTTTGGACGCAACTATTTTAGAAATAAATTGTTTATATAATAATCATAGTTTAATTAAAATGTTTGAAGCTAACTCAGGACTAATTGATTTTATTACATCAACATGTTTTAGATGTTGGTTCTGTCTTAGTGTCGTAAAACAAAGTAAGTATGTTTTTTAAGTGAAAAATCTCTTATTTAACTTTCTCTTATAAGTAGATACTTAGTAAGTTCAAGTTGCATTATACGACAGCAAAATTGTACAGTGAACAAGCTGCTATCGCTCTAGTCTGTGGATGATATAACAGTTTTTAATTGGCAGGACATAATATCGCAAAAGCATGACACACATTCTTGTATTAAAAATGCATTTTATGATCCTACATTTTATATTAGATAAATACAAATACTATTGATTTAGTGAAATGTAGCAATTTCAATTATTTAGGTCGTAAAAAATATTATGCTTTTTGAGTTAAGAGTAGGTATCGTTCGGACGTGCCTCAGTTCGTCCTGTTTAAGGATTTTTATTTTATTGTATTTATTGTACCTAAGTATATAAAAAACTAAGAGTACGTAAAGCTAATTGCACAATTAATTAAAGGTAAACGCAGCATGCAAACAGTAATTACAGTACGCACGATGGGATCTAGGCATTCGTGAAGTTAGCCGTTTCACTGCGCAGTAGGAAATTTAGTATGATAAAGCTACACTGCGCATCGAAACGGCTAACTTCACGAATGCCTAGCTAGATCCATCATGCGTCCTGTAAAAACAAAACAATTACCTAAGTACTAAATTTTATACACTGAATTGAAAAAAAATCCTGAACAGTCGTGCATTTACTTTAGGTTGTGTTAAATAACAAAAGGACTTGCCTCTTTATATTTAGGTACCCAAGTGATTCCAGGTGTATTCAACAAGACATTTAAATTTATCAACGTGATACCGGTTTCTAAATTCCGGATTTCATACTGTTTTTTTTTATTAAAAAAAATGGTACCACGCTTCAGAAGTCCAAATACCAACAAACCTGTAATGTTGTTAAATAGAATGAACAAAAGCTAAGATTTTTTACGCGATCCCACATTTAAATTCTCAGTTCATCACACCTAATAAAAAAACCGGTTAAATTACAGAGTGATATTGATATAACTTTTGAAACTATCATGGTTGCAAACATTGTAAACACTATTAACGGGATATTTACCATGATTTTTGGATTTTAGCCGAAATATCGAAATATCGAATTTGTGCCGAAATATCGGGAAACTCTAAAATCCAAAAATCATGGTAAATATCCCGTTAATAGTGTTTATGATATTGATATGGTAAAACTGAGCACATTATCTTTTAGTCTGTCGGGATTCCAGACACAATAGAAAATCAATTGTGTCTCGACCAGATCTGTGCTCCGACAGACAACCTGTTAAAGGGCTGAATTGAAATAAATTTAAATGATGACATTCTATTTACCAAAGTTTCTTCTTCTTGGAGTACTTCTTCTTGCGGTGGCTCTCCACTACTGGAGGTTATCCATCAGCTCATTGTACTTTTCTCGGTCTTGTACCAATCAAAAGAGGTCTTCGCCGCTGGCAATATTTGTCCACTCTCGGATGTTCCCCATGAACGATACCGGTTTTTAATTTCCGGTATTTTTATGATTCATGAAAATAGTATAAATTTTCGGTGTAACCTAGTTGTCCACTATGCCTCAGAGGTCTACCTACAATGTTGCAACACTTGCAACCCAATCCTTCCCTAATTGCAACCTCAGACACTTCTACGTTTCCGCGTTAGGCTAATCATTCTATCATTCCTCATAACGTATTGCATTATGCCAATTTCGCAGAAACCGCCATTTGCCGTAATTTGCCTGATATGCGTACAGGTAAATGCTACATAGGTCTATTAATTTATTAGTTTACTAGCTTCCGCCCGCGGCTACGCTTGTGTGGTACCCGGATTAAAATCTATCTATATTTTAAATTTCAGCCAAATCGGTTCAGTGGTTGTAGAGTTTTAGAGGAACAAACTATAACCTTAGATTTCCTTTTGTTTCCTTATCTTACTTTTGACTGGTTTTAGGTTTGGTTACTCTATTGTGGTGACGTTTTAAAATAAATTACTGTCATTTTGGAGAACGAAACAAAACGCAGCGGTAATGATACCGGAATGTTTGACGTTCTAAATTGAAAAATGAAAATGAAAATCATTTTTATTTCAACAAAACAGAGTACCTATCCTTAAACTAACGCTTAAAAAAATAACAAATACAACACAACGCAATTAGTAGAATTGGGGCCCTAGTGTACTCAGCAATGGGTGGATGGGTGCTGAAAATATAGACAGTTTTTGATATCGCAATAGACAAATAAAACCGAAATAAATTAATCGTATATTAGGCAACAAACCAAATTCAAAATTCCGTGTCACTTTTGTCTCTTCTGTTGTGTAATTCAAAAATTTTGTAAAAGTTGACATAGTTTTATCTAAATTAATAGCTGTTAGTCAATATTATAAACTCAAAAAGCAACATCAAAACAAGCTTGCAATAGCAATTTCAAAGTACTTAATAGTTTTGAACTTTGCTGTGTTGACTGTACAATTAATTATTATTCAAAATTGGCTTGGTAGTGTCGTTAATTGTAACAACACTACTGGTAGTGCGGTTGGTAGTGTCCTTGCCAAATAATGTTCTTAGGAATTTAAAAACGAGAGAGAGAGAGTCATTAGAGTTGGCCACTAGCTCATACAAACTTACTTTCCTACTTTTAATAATGTAATAATAAGTATGGGTACTTATTTTTCTAACAAGCATTTTTTCTATAACTCGTTTTTTTATACTTTTTTATACTCGTTGTGTAACGTTGTAAAGTAATGTAAAACATAAATTCCTAAAAAAATCCGATACAAACCTACAAAAAGTAGAACCCATAAAATTGGTTGATTCAGGTAATTCAGTTCTTTTGACGTTTTGTTTTTATATCGTTATAACAAGTCTTCTTTATACACATACAAAACTCTAAACCACTGACTGTCTGACTGTAATGAAGTATCGCATAGAAAGCGTTTTTTTTTCTTTTTTTACATTACTTTTCAACTAATAAGCAAAAAAACAAAAGTTTAAAAAGCTTTGATAATATTTTTTGGCCAGTAGGCATCTACCGTCGCTATAGGGAAGCAACATTTATAAGCAAAAACGTGAAGTTCTAGTAAAATAATTTAATATTTTAAGGTATTTATACTAAAAGTAGGTAGGTACTATACTTAATAAGGGTTGATTAAAGTACTACTTATTTACTTTTTTTGTAAATTCAAAAACATAGAAAAAAACACCCAAACCCGAGACAAATATTGGCAGATCAAAAAAACATTTGTCTCGGCGGGAATCGAACCCGCATTTGTGTGCCCCTCCTGCCCCAACTCATGCACTATGGTTGATCTGATGTCCTGCTCGGATAATGCCGTAGATGTGGCTACATATTGGTCAAAGTCCCTATAGGTTGTAACAACGATACGAAAGACGAAGAAGAAGAAGAACCCGCAACCTTTTGTGTTTCAGGCGGGCCTTCGCCCCACTGCGCCACAGAGGTCGTCAAAATTAAAAACTTTGATTGCTTGCAAAATGATGAAATTGCAAAATGGGGAAGTTTGAAAGTGGCGCCTGTTATTGAAAAGGTGAGGAGTGCTAGGTTGGCTTGGTATGGACATGTTATGAGGAGGGATGAGAACCATATTGCCAGGAGAGTGATGAGTATGAATGTGACTGGGTACGCAAGTAGAGGAAGGCCGAAGAAGATGTGGTTGGATTGTGTGAAAGAGGATATGAATGTGAGAGGAGTGGATTCTGAGTTCACGAGTGATCGAGGTGAGTGGAAGAGGAAAACCATGTTTTGCCGACCCCACTTAGCGTGGGATAAGGGCAGGAGAATGATGAATGATGATAATGGCTTGCAAAATGACTATTTTTAAAGATTTTGAATATGGATGTCATCATTACGTCGGGGTCACCAGTTTAGGGAACAGGGTGGAATAGTTCCCCAAAGGCAGAGTAGGTGGTTCCTCTGCAACGGGCCGGCCCATCTGGCCCCCTTGCCCGTGGTCTTTCGACCGACAGTTGATGTCGGATAGTTGTATATAACCTGATCGGCGAATCGGCGTTCACTTGTGCGATCTAGGAATTCTTGATTTTGCGGGCGATTCCGGTGCTCATTTAGCCTGCAATTTGATCTGAGGTCTGATACTGCACAGCGTGTTCTTCCTTTGCAGTAGTAGTCCAGTAATCTTGAGCTCGGACGTTCTTTATCTTAATATACTCAGATAGGAGTCGTTGTTGTGGTGCGTGGCGCCATCTGTAGTGCGTAGCATGTTTTTCTGTAGTTCATCTAGCGACAGGTAGATGTCGCTACAATGGATAAGAACAAGCAAAGTCATACGTAGCTCCATCACATAACCTGATTCAAAAGTAATAATCACTTTCATATTCGCGTGGATTACCGCAAAACGATCGCGTTATCAATAGGATGCAACCACGCCTTTTAAGTAATAGTTGCATGCGCTGAACCGCAAATGAACAATTTTACGCGTAACTAAATATAGTTACGCGTAAAATTGCTCATTTGCGGCACAGTTACGATAAGGGATTTGGCGTTTTTTATTATAAGCCGTTTAATTTTTTTGGAATGTCTGCATTTAAGGCTTGACCAAACCAGAGCGTCCGCGGTGGCATGCAAGGTGGCGATCAGTTTTTGTCCAATCAGAGAACGCATCGTGACATCAATAAGGAAGACTCACGATTTTAGTTGAGTATGCAGATTTGTAGATACAAAAAAAACAAAAAATACTGTGTTTTTGGTTTTTTAATCGGATCAAAAATGACCGAGTTACAGAGATTTTAGTGCACCAATCTAAAAAACGCTCGCGAGAAGGCCGCGACTGGCTGTGACGTCACCAGGCGCCCGCTGCTCGCTCCACTAGTACAAAATCCCTAGTTATTTTCAAACTAATTTCCGCCCGCGGCATCGCTCGCGTGGCACCTGGATAAAAAGTAGACTATGTCCTATTCCCGCTCATCACCTATCTATATTTTAAATTTCAGCCAAATCGGTTCAGTAGTTGTCGAGTTATAGAGGAACAAACATACATCCAAACATCCAAACTTTCGAGGTCATTCACGTTTTTTGTTAAGTAAGTACTTATGCAGATTTGTAGATTTAAAAAAGTTATAAATGATTTCATTTTTATTTTTAAATATGTATTCCCAACGACTACGACTACGACTGTATTCCCAAGGCACAGTAGACATATTCTATCAGATCTTTTAGGAATTTTTAGATCCGTTGAAAAAGTCTAAGCGGGTAGTCAGAGGTAGAGAAGCAGTGTTGGCCGAGTGCGCTAGTGCCTCGACTTTCAATCCGAAGGTTGTGGGTTGAAACCCAGCCGTGCATCAATGGATTTTTCGTTTCGAAAAATGTATAAGTAGGTACCTAAGTAGGTATGCGCTTTAACACGAGCTCTAAACGGTGAAGGAAAATGTTGTGAAAGTGTGATAGTGTGATTTGAAAACCAAGTTTAGGTAGGTAGGTATGTGATTATTTTGACTCGTACATACAAATTATTAATTTTAGGTATTACGATTAAAAGTATGTATTAAAAATACCTATTCACTAAAAAGTTTAAAGGCGAAAATTATTTTTAAGTAGGTACCTACCTAGGTAAGTAGTAAGTAGGTAGGTACCTACTTAAAAATAATTTATGTAGGTAATAATTTAAGTAGGTAGGTAAATAATTTAGGTAGGTAAAGTTAATATTAGTGTGATTCGACTCCTGATTGTTAGTTTTGTTTGTTATTGTTTTCGGTAAGTACCGGTACCTAGGTACCTAAAATACCTATTCAGTAAAAAGTTTAAAGGCGAAAATTATTTTTAAGTAGGTAGGTACCTACCTACCTACTTACTACTTACCTAGGTAGGTACCTACTTACAAATAATTTTCGACTTTAAACTTTTTACTGAATAGGTATTTTAGGTAAGTACCGGTACTTACCGAAAACAATAACAAACAAAACAAACAATCAGGAGTCGAATCACACTAATATTAACTTTACCTACCTAAATTTTTACCTACCTACTTAAATTATTACCTACATAAATTATTTTTAAGTAGGTACCTACCTACTTACTACTTACCTAGGTAGGTACCTACTTAAAAATAATTTTCGCCTTTAAACTTTTTAGTGAATAGGTATTTTTTTATACATACTTTTAATCGTAATACCTAATTAATAATTTGTATGTTCGAGTCAAAATAATCACATACATTACCTACCTACCTAAACTTGGTTTTCAAATCACACTATCACACTTTCTCATCACACTAATCATACTATCACACTAATCACACTAATATTATAAATGCGAAAGTTTGGATGTTTGGATGGATGATGTTTGTTCCTCTATAACTCAACAACCACTAAACCAATTTGGTTGAAGTTTTAAATATAGATAGGTAATGACCAGGAATAGGACATAGGCTACTTTTTGTCTGGGTACTACGCGAATAAAGCCGCGGGCGGAAGCTAGTTAATATTAAAAATGCAAAAGTTTGGATATTTGGATTTATGTTTGTTCCTCTATAACTCGACAACCACTGAACTGATTTGGCTGAAATTTAAAACATAGATAGTTCTTGACCTGAAATAGGACATAGGCTACTTTTTATCTAGGTGCCGCGCGAGCGAAGCCGCGGGCGGAAGCTAGTTTGAAATTAACTAGCGATTTTGTACTAGTAGACCGAGCCGCGGGCGCCTGGTGACGTCAGACGCAGCGCGAAGCTCCGAGCGCGCGTTTTGAAATGGCCGAAAAGAAAACTTGAATAACTTCGTCATTTATTGATGGATTTTAATTATTTAAAAAACAGAATGCTCAGAATGCTAAAGAGTATACGCCCTCATACTTAGAAACCCAATATTTCGTTTAGTGATTGATCCCCATTGTCATCATCGGCTTTTAGACAAGTCGCGGGCACTTCCCGCTCCTGGCTTGGCAGAGCGCTGGATCAGTGGCATTAAGTAAGTTCGTATGAGTAAGTGGGTCATGGCTTAACGACTTAAGAGGCCTGCGACAGGCGAATTTCCATAAAAACGTAATACCGAAATCATTTAAAATTTAAGCATATTTTTAACAGTTTATGTTGTTAGATTAAGAGAGTAGGTATTTATCTAGGTTCCTGTTAAACTTTTGTTCCGAAAAACTTACCTAAAAAGAAATGTAAGCAAATTGAATTGAAATCTTTGTAGGTACACCAAAAATGGCATTTTTTCTTTTCATTTGTTCTATAGTAAGTTTTTTGGAACAAAAGTGTAACAGGAACCTAGATAAATACTGCCTTTATCCAAATAATAACATAAAGTAAAAAAAATATGCTCAAATTTTAAATTATTTCGGTATTACGTTCCTAGGTACGTAGGTACGTTCGCCGGTCCCTTAAAAGCCGAGACCGACAATTAAACGTGCCCTCCGAAGCACGGAAGCGCTCAGAACGTAATACCACTTGCGGTCACCCATCCTAAGAGTGGCCGCGCCCAACGCTGCTTAACTTCAACGATCAACCAAGAACGTCTGCAAGCTACGCCATGAGCGGTTCCTACGTGGCATTTATAAAAAAAAGTTATAATGCACCCAGCTGTGGGTACCTATGGGCTGTGGATGATGATGATGATAATAATAAGAAAACAGATTATGAATTAACTACAGCTTATCAGAATTACAAAATCAAGCTACTTGCAAATCGTTAGCTGATCAATATTGTTAATTGATTACTTGCCGTAGGTATTGACACACGCTATGATCGATAATTTTGTTAACAGTAGTAAACTCCGGTTCTGACATACCTACTTGTAGTTATGACATTACCATATGTTTTAACTAATCATCTTACATCTTACTAACTGTTAGTTCATGACCATTAAGTAGTTAGTAACTAATTATCTTACCTAATGGTCATGACTTGTAGAGTATCAAGCGGTAATCCTCCTCATTATTAAGAATCATTAGATTTGTAGCGACATCTACCTGTCGCTAGATGAACTACATAGACATGCTACGCACCACGAGCTTCAGCGAAGATGGCGCCACACAACATCAGAATGTCTAGATCGCGCAAGCGGTAATTTCTGCAGCAATAGACATATATCCGACCAACCAACAACAACTGTTGGTCGAAAGACCACGGGCAAGTGGGCCAGATGGGCCGGCCCGTTGTAGAGAACCACCTACTCTGCCTATGAGGAACGATTCCACCATGTTCCCCAAAAATTCACTACTTGACTTACAAATTAGTGCACTAGGCAAGCCATAAGCACCATTAATCATAGAGTAATGTCCCGTAGAGAATGGGTTTAAATCGCTAGATCCATCCGTGGCTTTGAACGACCCGTACATTGTCATCATGAAAGAGTGAGCTCACTCTTCACAAAATCATCAAGAAAACGACAATTCCTCGGAATTGATAAATCAGGGCGTATATAATTTATATAAACGTCCATAAATGTATAAATTATCTAAATTAGATATAGGTAGGTACGCGCCTAAAAAAGTAGCCAGAACAAGTGGCTACAAGTAGCTAAACTAAAAAAATAAAAAAAACCGACTTCAATGTTCGAGCACAGCAATTTTCTGCACTTTCGAGGTGCATTTCTGTTCATAACTCCGAAGATCCTCGGCAGATCCTCACCAAATGTTTTTGACACCAAGCGAAAAGTAGAATAGGCTTACTATCTACCCTTTCAAACATAAAAATAATTTTTCAAATCGGTCCAGGCGTCTTCGAGTAGGTACTCGGGTGAACATACATGGAAAAGATTCTGACGATTTGAGAACCTCCTCCTTTTTTGAAGTCGGTTAAAAATGTAGAAAAACAGCTTCGTCGTGTGTTTACAACGGTAAGTAAGGTCGAATAGTATTTCGGCCTAGATATAACTAGAGTACGATTATGAATGAATGTTAAACCTGCCGGGCATTCCCACGCACTGTTACCGACATTCCTATCAAGGTCGGTTGTATCGATAAACAGTACGCACTTTTATTTTACGCATCGATACTGATGTTAATTGCGTCCGTAATGTAGCGGTGGCAGACACTGAGGTACAGTTTACAGGATCCTGAATAGTGCGACTTTGCGACGCGACGACATAAAAGTAAACGCCATAAAAATCAAAATAAAAACCATATCATTATAGATAATTTTGACATCATTCAACAGCTATAATCCTACTAATATCCTACTAATATTATAAAAGTGAAAGTCCGTGTGTGTGTGTGTGTATGTTTATTGCCACGTATCTCCATAACTGCTAAACCGATTTGGCTGAAATTTGAAACATAGATAGATAATGACCGGGAATAGGACATAGGTTACTTTTTATCCCGAAAAAATGCACGGTTCCAGTGGGATAAACAAAATAGTAGTCCTCGCGGGCGAAGCCGCGGGCGTCAGCTAGTTTAGTATAAAAGTAAGTACACCTACATCGTCACAATCAGGGAATTTAAAGTTATGTTATTGTTTCTTTTCTTTTTTCATTTAAATGATTTATTATAAACTAGCTGTACCCGGCATGCAATGCCACGTAAAAAATAAAAACCACAAACTTTTTTCTATAAAGATATTTTGGAACAGAATCTTTCGCGGACGTTTTCAAAAGACCCTACCAAAGTTTCTTTACAATCTGATCAACACATAGAAGACAAACATACAAACATTCATTTTTATTTATATAAAGAAGATCTATTGTCGCTTAAGATGTAAAAAATCATGTAGAAAGATAAAACTAAAAAAACCTAAGTATTAAGTATTAAGTTCGTCATAGTACGTTCACTGTTTTTCACAAAACTATATCATTACTTACTACAAGTACTAATCTCTACTAAGTATGGAAGTTTGAAGGGTATGAGAGAAGGTCACTATTTCATAGTAAAGCTCTTAAATTCTCACATCGTGTGTCATTATCAGATCTAAGATAAGGCTACAATGAAATAATTATTGTAAACTAATAATTATGTATGATTTCATTGCATTATTGTTTTACATTTAACCTTTGTTATGGTTTTAATTGTTATTGTAATGCACCTTTATTATGTTAAACATACATAAGTACCTACTCATGTTTTTTTTTAAATTTGATCGAAAGGCCACCGAAGAAGTATTTAGAACTCCTTACCTACTTCGATTTAAAAAAGATGGATCAAGTGCTAAGGTAATTAATTAAAATTTAATAGCATTGAATTTCAAGTTCTCTCAAAAAGTCCGTGTGATGTTTCAGTAAAGCCCCCCATCTTTGCTGCGGCACAAGGGGAGGGGTGGGACCTTATATTTATGTACCTATCGTAATATGTATTTGTATATCTTGTATGTAAAATGACACTGGCTGAATGCAAAAACTGTGCGAATCCAAAAAGAAAAAAAAAGAAAAAAGCTAGGCCCCAAGCCGTATTGCCATTTTTTTTTTTCATCAAGCTAATTTAATTTTTAATATTTTGCATACTTCCTGATAAAGCGGACGAACGAGATAGAATCTCTTTAAGTGTATAATTAAATACTTACAATCGCAAAGATAACAAAAACGACCTAGGTCAACACACCACGTGACCTCAATAAGGAAACTACTATCTATGTTCCATTTTATAAAACAAATGTAGATAAGTACCTACTTATAAATGTAAATGAGGCTACTAAAAAAAAATTAGGCCTTTTATATCTTTTACTAGGTGATTTATTTTATACAGTGTCAGGAGGCAATATTTGCCTACACGTCTTATGGGGACACTGTAGTGCCTGGGACATTGTTGAGATGGAGTAGGCTTGCCCAGCACCTAAACCATCTCAGCTTAACCGGTCATAACCACAGGAAAGACATGGTCAATACGTGTGGGGCTGACTAAGCCGCGGGTTTCCTCACGATGTTTTCCTTCACCGTTTAGATCCCAGGAATCGACCCACGACCTTCGAATCGAAAGTCGAGGTACTATCCCCCGCGGCCAACGCGGGTCAAGGCTACTAAGGTGACACAATATTTAGGTAGGTACCTAAATAAATAAATAATGATGGACATTTCACACACACAGCATCATGTAGCTCTCCAAACTAAAAGCAGAGCTTGTATTATGGAAACCACATGACTGGTATACTTCTGACATACTTTTTTCTAAATACATAGGTACGTACATTTTTACATTGAAAACAAAGATTTGTAGATCATACAAACATTTGGCCCCCGGTGGGGATCGAACCCGCAACCTCATGCGCCTCAGGTGGGCCTTCACCCACTGCGCCACAGAGGTCGTCACAATATATTTGGAGTGACAAGGAGGAATGAGATCAACAATCGGAATTGTGACCGACCTTGATTAGTCATTGATTATTATGATTAGGGTATCATTTCGAAACTTACTCGTATTAAAAAAGACATCAGCGTAGATAAAATGGCCGCTATAGCAGATTCACAATAGAATAGCTATAGGATATAGGAAACGCTTCAGGAATTGCAATATTAAGCCGTTCTTATCACTCTTAGTTCTACGACACGTGGCTAAAATTTAAAAAATTTAAAAAACTAGCTTCAATGTTAGCAGTTTTCTGCACTCTTGAGGTGCATTTCTGTTCATAACTCCGAAGATTCTGAAACCCGCGGCTTAGTCAGCCCCACACGTATCAACCACGTCTTTCTTGGATATGGCCGGTCAAGCTGAGATGATGGCGTAGGTGCTGGGCAAGCCTACTACATCTCAACATTGTCCCAGGCCTGTGCCCAGGCACTACAGTGTCCCGATACATAGAAAAAGATTGCCTTCTGACACTGATAAATCATGTAGTAAAGATGTAAAGGCCTAAGTTTTATACCTACAGTAGATTAATTTCTGTCAGTAAATCACAATTTTCGAAGCAAGCTGATACTTATTAAACCACTAGCGGACGCCCGCGGCTTAGCCCGCGTGGACTACTATTTTTTTTATCCCACGGGAACCGTGGAATTTTTCGGGATAAAAAGTACCCTATGTCCTATTCCCGGTCATTATCTATTTACATTCCAAATTTCATCAAAATCGGCTAAGTAGTTATGGAGATAAGTGGTAACAAACATTCACAAACACACACACACACACACACACACACACACACACACACACAGACTTTCGCCTTTATAATATTAGTTGGATAGGATAGGATAGTAGGATTGCTGTTATCAATAGGCCATAAGAAAAACAGAAAGATGTTGTAATATGGATGTAACAACAACCGATGCGTGGAAATTACGAATTCAATGCTGTTAGTGGAAAGTGATGATATCAGTACTATTTAGTCAGATTATTCTGCATAAAGATTAACGGATCTTTGTGGACGGGCAATTTGTTGCTTTATTTTGTGGTTGCAATTTTTGCCTAAACAGGATTTCAAATATTTTTTTACTGGAGAAGAGTGTAAAGACGCTATAAGCTACTTAAGCTTTTCTCGTACACAAAAAAGTTTAGTGCGCATAACACCACATGACCACGCTATAGTCTATCTGAATTAATGCAATTTAAAAAAAAAAATAAAGAAGGACACTAAGTTGCAAAGGCTTCGGACGGAAAATAATAAAATTAGTATTAATTCAGCAATTTATGACAATCTATGTTTCTATGTTTCGCTGTATAAGTTTGCATACTAATAAGTTATGATGAATGTATTTTGCGTAAAACTTAGTGCTCCAACCAAGCTCAATAAAGCGTTTGCAAAAAAAATTGAGGCGTCGGCGTCGTTAGATTTGTCTTGAATGTGAAAGTGATATATACCATAATATTTGAAATCAAAGAAAGTGATATTTTTTTACATTCAATTTTGTATAAAAAAAAATCTAGACATATTACATGTATTAATTAAATATTAATGAACACTTATTCTTATTTTATTACTTATTAATTATCAATAAACAAGAGTACAATATCAAACAACTTAGGCCTTTTACACCTTTACTAGATGATTTATACAGCGTCAGGAGGCAATCTTTGCCTACACTTACACGGCACACTGTAGGGCCTGGGACAAAGTTTGAGATGGAGTAGGCTTGCCAGCACCTAACCCATCCTCTCAACGTAAACGGCCATAGTCACAGGAAAGACATGGTCAATATGTGTGGGGCTGACTAAGCCGCGGGTTTCCTCACGATGTCAAACAATGCCATCACTAATTAACCCACTGGCGACTTAAATTGCTCGTTCGTAAGCGACTCGTTTACACCACATTGTTATCGTAACTTTTTACGTGGTCGGATTGTAGTCTATTTGGTTTTAACTGTAATGTTTTTATGATAAGAAACTTGTTCCAATTCAACTGAAGATTAATGTGGAATAGGGTTGGCCCACAATATGGTGGCTGCTAAAAGGATAAGCATTTAAAATTTACTTTCGGTTGAACTACGAATGATGATAATGAAGTTTAGTAAGTGTATCACACCCCTAGATGGAACTTCGGTAACTCAGAATTTGCCCAAATTAAGTTAGTTGCGTTTTCGAAAAAGCTTGAACAACTGTAACCTGCATGAATATAATATTAGATTTTTAATAGTAGTCATGGACGTCTTCCAAATCAGTTTTTTGTAATTTCTGAAAAAGTTGGTTCTTCGAGTTACCGGGGGTTTCATCTGGGGTTGCGATATGTAAAAATAAAACTTAAGCCTTCATATAATTATTTATGACCCTTTTCCCAGCATTGGGATGATATAGATTTACTAAAAAAAAATTGTACATAGGTACGTAGGTACTACATCAAACTTCATTATGTGCCTACACTCTATTGAAAGCTCTTGTGTCTCCAACATTGAAATGGAGTTGTCCAGTATCTAAAACCATCCTCCCAGCTTAATGGACTTTTTCCATAAGATGGCCAATATCCTCAGGATTATTCACGTTCTCCTTAATGCGCCATTTATATGGTGCGAGTTTCTCGCTTCGAAGATGCGGAAAACACGCTCCGTGGCAATCAGTGACAAGCGATTATCAACGTTCCAAGTATGATTTCAATGTTTAGTTTACATTGTCATATTTTGGCATGAGGCGAGGAACTCGCACCATGTAAATGGCGCATAACCGTTTAGAGTTCCTCGTCTGATTCGAATCCACAAACCTTCGAATCGAAATTCGTCTACCCCACTTGATCAACACGACTCTAGTACATGTGTTTATGTACCAAGAAGATTCTAAACTAGTATAGAAATTCCTTGTTATGTACTGTTTAACAAAACTGTCAGCTGTCAACAAAAAATGTCACCTTTTCATTCAATTCCTGTGTGGCGTGCAAGAAGATTCTAAACTACGTAACTGGAGTGATGACTGACATTTAATGTACAAAGGATTTTGAACCTTATCACGACTACACAACGATCTATTATCATTTAATATTGGTTATAAGGATTGTTGGTCTTGTTGAGAGGCTTTCTTGGGTGCTTTGTCTCTTTCACACTCGTTGTTGGATTAGTAGTGTGCCCATGTCATTTAAATTTCAGGATATTTTTACCTTATCGCGCTCGACAAAATCAGCGCTTGATTTCGATCCATGGTTTCGATCCTTGAATTAGATCCTTGATTTTGATCCTTGATTTTGCTTTCGATCCTTGGTTTCGATCTTGGATTTCGATCCTGGATTTCGATCCTTGATTCTTGAATTTTGAACCTTGAATCTGAAATCTTGAATCTTGAATCTTTGAAGTGACAGCTGTCAAACTTCAAATGACCATATCTCGGGAACTACTCGTCCTAGACTCCCCGTTCCCAGTTCAAATGAAAGCTATGACCAAGATCTTCATTTGAAGTGACAGCTGTCAAACTTCAGACGGCCATATCTTGGAAACTACTCGTCCTAGACTCCCCGTTCTCAGTTCAAATGAAAGCTAAGACCAAGATCTTCATTTGAAGTGACAGCTGTCAAACTTCAAACGGCCATATCTTGGAAACTACTCGTCCTAGACTCCCTGTTCTCAGTTCAAATGAAAGCTAAGACCAAGATCTTCATTTGAAGTGACAGCTGTCAAACTTCAAACGGCCATATCTTGGAAACTACTCGTCCTAGACTCCCCGTTCCCAGTTCAAATGAAAGCTATGACCAAGATCTTCATTTGAAGTGACAGCTGTCAAACTTCAAATGGCCATATCTCGGGAACTACTCGTCCTAGACTCCCCGTTCTCAGTTCAAATGAAAGCTATGACCAAGATCTTCATTTGAAGTGACAGCTGTCAAACTTCAAACGGCCATATCTTGGAAACTACTCGTCCTAGACTCCCCGTTCCCAGTTCAAATGAAAGCTAAGACCAAGATCTTCATTTGAAGTGACAGCTGTCAAACTTCAAACGGCCATATCTTGGAAACTACTCGTCCTAGACTCCCCGTTCCCAGTTCAAATGAAAGCTATGACCAAGATCTTCATTTGAAGTGACAGCTGTCAAACTTCAAATGGCCATATCTCGGGAACTACTCGTCCTAGACTCCCCGTTCTCAGTTCAAATGAAAGCTATGACCAAGACCTACATTTCAGATGACAGATGTCATTTTGACAGCTGTTATTGAAAATGTAGATCTTGGTCATAGCTTTCATTTGAGCTAAAAAGGAAGAGTCTAGGATGAGTAGTTCCCGAGATATGGCCATTTGAAGTTTGACAGCTGTCACTTCAAATGAAGATCTTGGTCATAGCTTTCATTTAAACTTTAAACGGGGAGTCTAGGGCAAGTAGTTTCCAAGATATGGCCGTTTGAAGTTTGACAGCTGTCACTTCAAATGAAGATCTTGGTCATAGCTTTCATTTGAACTGAGAACGGGGAGTCTAGGACGAGTAGTTCCCGAGATATGGCCATTTGAAGTTTGACAGCTGTCACTTCAAATGAAGATCTTGGTCTTAGCTTTCATTTGAACTGGGAACAGGGAGTCTAGGACGAGTAGTTTCCAAGATATGGCCGTTTGAAGTTTGACAGCTGTCACTTCAAATGAAGATCTTGGTCATAGCTTTCATTTGAACTGAGAACGGGGAGTCTAGGACGAGTAGTTCCCGAGATATGGCCATTTGAAGTTTGACAGCTGTCACTTCAAATGAAGATCTTGGTCTTAGCTTTCATTTGAACTGAGAACGGGGAGTCTAGGACGAGTAGTTCCCGAGATATGGCGGTTTTAAGTTTGACAGCTGTCACTTCAAAGATTCAAGATTCAAAATTTCAGTTTTCAGATTCAAGAATCAAGATTCAAGAATCAAAATGAAGGATCAAAATTGTATCAGTATTTTAATTCAAAAATCATGCCCTGAAACATCACGTAAATCAGAAAATGATGGAAAAGGCCCCTTAGGGACTAGGAATGTTTAGTTTATGGTCACCCTTTAGAAAGAGACACACCGCCCAAGTTTTCTTTCTCAAGCGGACCTTGTTTTCTGTCTCAGTCAGTGTTCCAGGTACGTAGTATAGAAATTCCTTGGTGGCGTGTCCGGTTATGGCAGGTATTTTGATAATTTGATAATAATCTCTAATTAATCAAACGTGCCGGATTTGAAAGTAATTTTCAAAAGTAAACTAATCAGGCCATATGTTTTGTCTCAGGGTCAAAATTGCAATTGGAAGTCGTGTTATTTTTCAAAAATTTATTTGGCAATCATGTTGGTACTAGGTGCAATTAAACTACTATCGAAAACAAGGAGTCGCCGCTTGAAATCAATTTGATGAAAATCTATTTTTTTACACAGGTAGGTACTTCCCTAAGTCATTTAATGGATTAAGAAGGTATGTTGGATGTTTAGAGAGAATGTATTTACCGTAATGTGGAATGTTGAAAGTTGCAATTCAGTTTCGTTTTCCATTATTTTTTATTTTGCGTCATTTTTTAATTATTATGCATGTTGTAGGCTGGCAAAGAGATATGAACTGCTCATTAATAAAATTAATTACAAACAAACTTTTTTGGTAGATAATGATGTGTTAATAATGGTGAACTCTGGTGGTGGAGTTTATTGCCCGCCTTCTAAATAATATTTTTTACACTTTCATCAAGACGAAATCAACTTACACCATGTTAAAATTCATCAATATGGAAGCTGCAAAGCGTGCTTTGGTCTATTTCAAATAGACATAATAATTACGCACACTTGAAAAACTTAGCCCCCCTTCTGGTACAGTCGGGTAATACTGGTTTTCTATCTCAATGAGATAATCCTTTGCCATCTCTTTTCATTGACATAAGTGATAAAAAAAAATGTTCTCTGAAACCTAGCTTACTGGACAGATGGAAAAAGGACAGATGAATAATAATTAAATTGTTATTAGAATACTTTAGAAATAATTATGTATGAAGATTACCCAGATGAAGATTCTCCGGATGAATCGAAACATTGTCGGTATCTAAATCGACGATAATTTTACGTGAGTAATTCCCGTGTGTTAAATAATGTCTAATTATGTATGGTTAAATATTATGAAAATTAAAAAAAATATTAAATTTTATTAGTAACTTCTATTGTAATGTGTTACTGTTTGTTTACCCAAATAAATAAAACTAAAAAAAATAGTAGGTAGTCACCGCTCACCCAGTATATCCAAAATTGATTGACCTTGCTCTAAGTAGGTTTCTTCTGTGACTAGTGCACCTTCACGTTTCTAGGCTAATGAACTCAGTTCGCTAAGTACGTGCATTTAGCAAAACTATTCTAATTAGTAGTACAATTAATACAATTATTTATACTTTTCTTATTTTTTTATACTACCACTCAACTGCCCACCTGGTGGTAAGCGGTTACCGCGGCCTATGTACCGGGCTTAACATTCTGAGTGCCACTGACGCACATGGTGTTCTTGGTGCTGTAGGTGCTGCAGCCCCCTTTGGGTGGACATCGCAGTAAACGCGACAATGAAGATATTGAGAAGAGCTTCGTCCTGTATACGGAAGAATATACGTAAGATTAAACGTAAGATTATACGTAACATTATACTACCTATACCTAATAGGGTAGGGTAATAGGGGAAGGGCACAAAACGAGATCTTTATATAAAAAACTGTATTTTTCAGATTTGTTACCCAACGAATAAATTGAAAGAATGTAAGTACAAGTAATTAAATATCTACTTTTCAGAGATTTCAGCTTCATCAATGAAATAAAATTGTACTCGAAAATACAGAGTCGCTGAAGTACTCGTGATCAAGAAAAGAACATGAAATTTTCAAATGACGGGGGGTTGAAAGTTAACGGGGTAAAATCAGTGTCATTGATATGTCATAGGGGTAACAAGGTTGAAAAGGTTAGGAACAACTGCCCTATAGTAATACGTCTTGCTCAATAAAAAGTTCATAACAATGTTCATAACTATATCGCCAAGGGCGATAGACATGCGTTGAGTGCAATAAATAAAATTTATAATAGGCAATAAAAAGGTACTGATTACCTATTACACTCACGAATCATGCAGTAGGTACATAAAATACTTACGGAAATCCGCTACCTATGGTGATTAATAATTGTACATGGCCAAAAATAAATGGGTCAAATCAATTTTGTTTCAACTCAAAAGCTGTCAATGTTGACCGCCTAGTAAAGAAGTCATTAATTTAAAAAGTCAATAAACTGCTTGATTTATTTTATGTAAGTGGAAGTTATATTGTAAGTATACTACGTTACTTACCTAAGATTACCTTGAGGTACCATAATTATTATATAGGTACGTATAGCTCAGCGTTTGTACATTTTAGACATAAGTAAAAAATTTAGGAATGTAGTTGCTTCCTCAAAATTACATTCTGAAGATTGTACCTAGAATAAAATTATCAAACCTGAACATAGCCAAAGGCCAATCATAATATTTTATGATTAGCACGAAAACTCATTTCATAATAGAATTACGCTGGAATTACCAAAGTGTACAGATTTGCGGTCGCATTCCGCTGTCATGGTGATTATCTCGAGATTTTGGATTTGTCATAGACCCGACTGAGTCTAAGACAATGACCAAAGACACACTATCATCACACTAATCACACTAATATTATATTTGGACTTGTAATTACAATTTTGAGATAGAAACAGCAAATTATTTTTATCTCAGCAATAGGTACAAGATTTTAAACTGAAAAATGTGTGGATTAACACTATAACAAAATAAAATTGTAGGTACAAGATTACTTGAAATTGGACTATAATCTTAGTAACTAGTAGTTCGCCCCGAACTGAGATCTCGCGCACCGTTGTGTTGAAAGCCTAGATTTGGACTTGTTTCTGACTACCCTTATACCTATGTTAGTACTCCTTCTAGTGTTTACCACATAATGATATCTAATGCGCTACCTCAGTATGGTAAAGATTATAGGCATGCATGCAATACATTAAGTCGTGTCGTGTTTATATTCAATAGTTGACCCCGCGAACTTCGTACCGCGCCTCAGGGAAGGCCTCTTAGTTCGAGAAATTATTAAAATAGCAGTTCAAAACAAAATGTATGAGAAAATCAATTCCCTCCCCCTCCCCCTCCCCTCCCCTTCCCTCCCCCTCCCCCTCCGCTCCCCTCCCCCTCCGTCTCCCTCTATAATTTTGGTAGGTACATGCCGTTTGCAGGAGTTAGCATTTGCATACGTGACAGGTTGCAAGCCCATCGCCGCTATTAGAAAGTTAACTGGTTTCCACACGATGTTTTCTTTCACCGTTTAGAGCTCGTGTTAATGCGCATTTAAATTTTTCTAATCGAAAAATCCATTGATGAGCACGGCCAGGGTTCGAACTTACTACCTATGAATCGAAAATCGAGCACTCTCCCACTCGGCCAACACGGCTATTATTTTCAATCTCAAGAAAAAATATCAAGTAGCAACTAAAATCATTGCAAACCAAACCACAACGATGCCACACTCTTTGTGTGTTAACCAGACCTACGAATACATCGAAACTCTATGAAACGGGAGCTCTCTCCATACTTTCATCATTTTTGTTTTTCACTGTATTTCAAAAACTATAGAACCTAGAAGAAAACTAAAAACCATTTTGGAATGTATAAATTGAGTACATTCATATGACACCCCACTCAATATATCGCTCATTAAATTCAAAAGGGTCATATTTCAAAAACTACATTTTTTACAGGGGAGCCTATTGAAGTTTTGATCGTCGTTTTTTCGTATTATTTTGTAAATAGTATCTTGTATATACATGTGTCATATATCATTCGATGCGTATTTTGAGCTGTTATATACTGTAAAATAACATTTACTGTAACTTTCATCCAGAAACGTACAAAGTCACAAAAGTCCCTTTTATTTATAAAAATGGTCGCAATGTTAAATGAATTTACTAAACAAAAGGCCACAAATCATACAAAAAATTAGTTTAATTATAAGTTTTACATCATTGTTTTGGTAAATGTGAAAAGAAACCCTATTCGGACCCTCAAAGCCACCGATAGGCAGAGAATAGACGCGTTTGAGATGTGGTTTTGGCAACGCCTTTTGAGAATCCCATGGACAGCCTACAAAACTAATTTTTAAATTTTAAAACAACTGAAGCTAAAGCACCAAAAGCGTCTGTCAACCACTTGCCTGTACAGAATCTTAAAATACTTTGGCCACATTGCCCACAGGAGCACCGATAGTATCGAGATACTTATTGTGGCAGGCAAGATAGAGGGCAAAAGACCGAGAGAATGTAGCCCCAAACGCTGGTCTGACCAGGTATCGGCGCAACTAGAATTGCTGATGAACAAAGCATTGCATCAAGCCACAGATCGCTCCAAATGAGTAACGATCCTCACTCAATAATAAGGAATCGACTAAGGAGGAGGAGGATCTCACATTAAAATAACTAAGAAAAGAGACAACAAAACAGTCAACAGGTTTTTAAAATACCTCCCCCTTCTTCTTTGCAGTTTTTATTAGTGCGTGTACCTACTGAGCAGCTTAAGAATTCTTGAGATGTTCTTCTGTATGATGGAGTGCACAGCGTCACCCTCATTTTGGGTGTGTGTGCCCTTTGATGAAGAATTTATGGGTTATACCTCTTAAGTTTAAAAAAATCATTTATGGCGTATTAGTACTCGTACATTGCTAACATAAATTTACCTCACCTTGTGGGCAAGTCATCACCGCTTGTAAGTCGTAGACAGTGACTATAAAGTTTTCGCTAAGTGAATGTCTAAAATTGTGACTGTACCTAAACCACAAAAAGCAAGTTAAGAAAATGCCTATTAGGAAGTAGCTGACTTACACACAAACAGGCAAATACCCTTTCCTTTAATAAACTAACTGTTCAATTTAAATAATTTTGTTATAATCATTAATAACATTTATACATTATATATTTATCAACTTTAAGAAAGAAGTAAATCGTCGAATCCAATTCGGATGGGCAGAATTCGGGAAATTTCACAACATCTTCTCGTCTATAATTACATCAGAGCCGTAAGACAAAAGTTTTCAATCAGTGTGTGTTACCGTGATGGCATAATGGAACCTAAATGTAAAAGTTCTCGAGTGGAGGCCACGGATCACCAAGTTCAGCGTTCGACGTCCACCAACAAGCTGAACAGACGACCTTTAAAAAAAAAGCAGGTTGTGGTGGATGCAAGCCGCTTCCAACCGCAACACAATGAAATCATTGAGGGAAGCCTGCCTATGTCCAACAGTGGACGTCCAATGGCGGAGATGATCATGATGATAAATAAAATACTACATAAACATAATTTTTAAACGTTATAGCATAGTTCACGAACATCAAAACAGCCATTTAACAAACATAGCATATTTTGTTTAAACGCAAAACAGACATATTCCAAGAACTGTACTTTTTGTTTCAATAAATAATTACCAAACTTATTGAATTTTAATTCAAAAGAAACGTATTTCAAAACATGGCTCCTTTGCTTATAAATAATATTGTACTCCGCGTGTTTTCTATATTCAATACGGTGACATTTCAAAATATGGCACTTTTTACGATAATTTACTACTTCAAATTCAGTTGATTTTCGGAATGTGGCCCTTTTTACCCGACTGCGCAAAGCAAAGGAAGGGTAATGTGTTTATCAGTCTATGTATGTTTGGATGTTTCTATGTGGCATTCTAGAGGCCAAACGCGTGGACCGATTTTGATGATTCTTACGTCAATCGATTCGTCTGAACCTTGGGAGTGTTAATAAGGCATGACAGTAATCAAAATTCACCAGTGCCACCACCAGACGCCTTAATGTCAAAATTAAAAAAATCAAAATCGTCACACCATGTCAAGTGGGGTATCGTTGAATAGGTATTTCAAAATCAACTTTATGTTTCTTTTACCATTTTTCATTTTAAGTAATAGTTTAGGAAAAATAACGGTTTAAAGTTGATTAATAATTATTCTCGCTATGGATGTTTCTATGTGGCACTCTAGAGGCCAAACGCGTGGACCGATTTTGATGATTCTTACGTCAATCGATTTGTCTCAACCTTGGGAGTGTCACTAAAGATATGACAGTAATCAAAATTCACCTGGGCTACAACCAGACGCCATATTGTCAAAATTAAAAGAATCAAAATCGTCACTCTATATCAAGTGGGGTATCGTTGAATAGGTATTTTAAAATCAACTTTATCATAACTAAAAAGTGTTAAATAAAAAAATATTTTAAAAAAACAAAAACCCGACTGCGTCAAAACTAAAAAGAAAAAAACAAGCCTGCAAAGAATTACTCACAGTCGGGACCCATAACATTGGGAAGATTTGATTGGTAATAAAATGAATGGGTACCGACTGTGAGTAATTCTTTGCAGGCTTGTTTTTTTCTTTTTAGTTTTGACGCAGTCGGGTTTTTGTTTTTTTAAAATATTTTTTTATTAACAAAGATTACGTGCGATTACGCTTATCGCCGGGTCGTAATTGACAAGATGGCCGTTTTGTTCTGAAATTAGTGGTCAATGTGTTAAAATTCAAAAAGGGCAGTTGTATATTTGGACCATTTTAAACGCTAAATCAATGGGTGTCTTCTTCAAATATAAAAATTTATACAATTTAGATGCGATTTTTGCAATAAAAACGATTTTGAGTTTTTTCGAAATGTGACCCTTTTGAATTTAATGAGCGTATTTGGGTAACTTTGAAAAAAATTTACCCCCTTGGGAACCCCATATCTTTACAACCCCTTCATCGATTACGCTCATACGCTTCACAGCAAATTTCCATAGCACAACCTATTGACCTATCAAGTTTCATACAGATTAGATAAGCGGTTCGATAGTTATGCGAGAACATAAAATTGAAACATACAAACATACAAATATACAAACATACAAACATACAAACATACAAAGCAAAATCGCCTAACTTGCCACTAAGATCTTCGCTCGCTTCGCTCGCTCGATCGATTACAAGTAAAACAAGCATAAAATATAAATTAGAATAAATTTCCATTGCCATGAACCAAGCTCCTTTCATCTCTTCATATCTTCATCTTTTAGTTAGATTATAAAAAGGATAAAAGACGTATAGGGATAGTATTTTAGATGATCTATAAAGCGTCAGGAAGCAATTTATTCCAACGTACACTCAACGGGACCCTGGAAGTAGAATTTCCCACCTAAACAATCTCTTATTATACCTACTATTAACGAATGCGATGTAGGTATGGATTTTCTCTTTGTCGCAAAAACTACTGACGGATTTTAATGAAACTTGGAATCCTATACATAGTTTATGACCTGTTCTAGCACATAGGCTCCTTTTCATCCGGGTAAGTATCAGGCGAGCGAAGCCGCGGGCGGAACCTCCTCCTCCTTGCGTCGTTTCCCCAATGCTGGGGGTCGTGACCCATCACGAAAGCATCTTCTCCCGCACGATGTTGCGCCATCTGCTCCGGCTTTCAGCGACATGCATAGCTTCTGGCTTGCTGAGGTCGAGTGTGTTGCGAATCTGGTCTAACCAATGCATCGGGTTCCTTCTCTCGGCCGAAGGGAAGAACCCTCAACTTTCCCCGTGACTATAAGTTTTTGGATATTGTCTCTGGGTTTGCGAGCTATATGGCCAAAGAACTCAAGAATCCTGCGAAAGCATATAGTTAGAAGCTAATTACATGGTCAATACATTTGACTAAACTGCGGGTTTTCTTATATCTTTTTCACGGGATCAAAAATAATAGTGCACTTACAGGATTCTAAATCGCAACATTCAAATGAACTAGAGCTACAAAAAGCTGTAGTAGGTACTTCCCCTTATTAAATCCTTCAAGTTTCTACTAAATCCATAATTCGAATCGTTTACATTTTTATGTAATCAGCACTGAACTTGCTTCCTCCCGCGGCTTTGTTCGCGTGATACCCGGATAAAACGTAGCATATGTCCTATTCCCGGTCATTATCTATCTAAATTTGAAACAGAGAAATCGGTTCCGTGGTTGTCGAGTTATAGAGAAACAAACATACATCCATCCATTCATCCAACCAAACATCCAAACTTTCGCATTTATAATATTAGTATGATAGTATGATGATTTCTGTTTTCATACAGACCACGCCTTTAATACTAATTTAAATAACCGGCCAAGTGAGTGTCAGGCCACGCGCAGTGTAGGGTTCCGTAGTAGCCCGATACAACAAGCAACTACTTAGGATAGATGTGTTAAAAATTTAGAGTTTGTGAGTCGGTTGGAAGTACCTTATAAATTTTGATGATCGGTGAGTCACTCAGTCAGTCAGTCACTTACAAAATCAAGGAACTTTGACTTGCAATAATTCTTAAACTACTGGTTCAAATTTAATGTAATATGGAAATATATCTCGCTCTTTTCCACAACAAAGTTAGAGAGGGGTCGAAAATGGCCCGAATGGCTTCGAGAAAAGGATGGTACGGCCGTGCTCGACTTGGCGGGGCACTGCCGTGCCCCCAGATACATACCCCTACAAAATTATAGCTTTCTAGTACTAACGGTCTTTTAGCAAAACCTCGGACAGACAGACAGACGGACATGTTGTAACTATAAGGGTTCCTTGTCAGGACTACGGAACCCTAAAACCACAATTCCGTATAGTTACGTATGACTAATTAAGAGCTATTCAAAGTTGGTGCAACACGCACATCACGTGTGGTTTTAAATGTGCTATCAGTACCTACCTACTTGATAACGATGTTTATATTACCCCACACTATTTACATTATCTACCTAGCTAATAAAATTTATTTATTTATTCAAAGCAAAATACAACTAATTATTATTAGTTGTATTTTGTATAAACTACGAAACAATGTACAATGGGCGGCCTTATCGCTAAGAAGTGATATCTTCCAGGCAACCTTTGGATGGAGAGGAATCTTAAATAATGAAGTTTGGTCGGGTTCATGGGCATAAAAACATAAGGAATAAAAAAAAATTATCAAAAAGCGATGTCTATGGTAACTAACCTTACTATGAAATAACAATGAAATATGATCACGACTATATTCTCAAGGTGCGTTAGACATAATTCTTTCAGATTTTTAAGCGTTTTACATGTCTAAGGGGGTAGTCAGTGGTATTCTACTATACAAATATTTGGGAAGTAAGTAAGGGTCAATTTATACTAGCGCAGAGTCGAAGCGCATCGAAGCGACTATCCAAAACTGAACATAACAAATTCAACCTTAACTCCACAGCGTAACTCTCACATTACTTTTGAGATTTGGAAAAGACGCGCGCATTCTTCGGAATTCGCGCGTCTGCGCGTGACCAACGCTGATTGGTGCGCGCGCATTCTCGCGAAGTAATGTGAGCGTTACGCGGTGGAGTTAAGGTTGAATTTGTTATGTTCAGTTTTGGATAGTTCGCTTCGATGCGCTTCGACTCTGCGCTAGTATAAATTGACCCTAAGTTCGTATGAGAGCAAGTGACCAACTCTGGTGACGTAGTTTCTAGGCCGCCTAAAAAGCCTGCGTCATTAACAACTTAAAAGCCGGGACCGACAATTTAACGTGCCCTCCGAAGCACGGAAGCGCTCAGTGGGCCGATTCTACTAAAAAACTTTTTATCAACCAAAGAAAAACGTAAACTATTTCGTTTTGTTTCATAATCTACTAATGACCAATGAGGTTAGATTACTCTGTTGTGATGACGTTTTCAAATAAATTACCAATGAGGTTTTGCAAATCACTGTCATTTTGGAGAACGAAATAAAACGCAGCGGTAATGATACCAAGGTGCCGATTCTACTACCAAACTTTTCATCAACCACAAGCAAAAGCTGTCATAGTGATGGAGTGCACTGGGTCATGTCATAATTTGTCTCACACGGAGTTCTAGAATCATGGTAAAGCTTATTAAAGTGTAATGGGAACAAACTAAATTAATCAAATTAATCGCTCGTGTGGCTTATAATTATGTTGTTAGGTAAGTACTTACCTATATAAAATTCCGAGGTGTATTTGCAATTCTTCTCATAAACGGATTTACATATTTTATGACTTGTTTTTTGTGCTAAAGCGTCCTGGATGATTCTTATCTATAAAATTGGATTGTATCGGTTAATTTTCAAGTTAATTTTCAAATTTTCAGAAATGAAAAATCCATTGATACACGGCCCTTATAACTCGTAACCTTCGGATAATGATAACACAACCAACTGGACCAATATGACTGTTTTATAGAAACTTTAATTAGATGAAATGAAACTTCCATTTTATGTATATATATGTACAATAGTAGTTTTATCCGTAAGCAACTTTGTCAAAATGTACAGAAATACCAAAATACCTAATGCTTACATGGGGTCCTATTCATTTCCATAGTGACAGTTGTCCTAACTATCACAACACAATTACAAGGTTGTCCTAAACCATTCCATAATAATTAAGTTGACACACCATTAAATTGTCCAATATAAAATATGATATTCATCGATGTCTAGTGTAGACGAAGCAACGAGCATTGTTCGTATGTTGAATGTAAAGATAACATTAGGACAATTAAATATTGGGATTACAAGCATATAAGGGAATAAAAATTTGGATAAGTAATTTTATGTCAATCATTGGAGAGCCCTTCTACATTTTAATGGGAAGATGTCTATCACACTATACAGCCATGAACTCGTTTCAGTGTTTTGTTAATTAAAATGCTTCTAAAATTTTCCAACTACTTAATTAAAATAAAACTTTCGAGCTCTAAGTGTTATTCTAAAATGTTCTTTGATACGCTGATTTTAACACCTTCGGTTATAAATATTACGAAAATCATGCAATTAGGAGCCACACACGAATATTTGGACCCAATTACACTGAAGTGAATCAAGACTATAATACTCTACCTTTTTCTCTCTACCGGTCAAGACCAATTTGGATGGTTGACCTTCTTCTTCTTTTTCGTCTTCTTCAAGTACCTCTCGAACTAGTGTAGGTCAGCTATCAGCTGCTGGAATCTTTCCCTGTCTTTTGCCAGGCGGAACAGTTCGGATGCGCTGGTCATTCCCTCCAGGATGTTGCGGAGCCACGACTTCCATCTACCAATTCCTCTTTTGCTTCTTCTTCTAGTGCCTCTCCATTACTGAAGGTTAGCTGTCATCCTGGCAAATTTTTCCTTGTCTAGTGCTAGCCTAAACAGATCTTCCGCTTTCTTGATTCCCGTCCAATCTCTTATATTACGAAGCCAAGATGTCTTCTCTTTTGCTATGAACCTTTAATTGCAAAAAGTGATATCTATATCTAAGCAAGTGACTGAGATTATGCAGTTTTGCGTTTCTAGATTATGAGCAGAAGTTCCCGCTTCTATCGAGATCGTTGCAGAACTTCCACGTTGATGACCTTTTGCGTCCAGCTTATCTTCAACATACGTCTGAATGCCCTATAATATAGGGCCTAGCTAGATGATATGACATACAATGGTTAACTCTCCATTAATGCTTGTGGTGCACTTGTACCGAGCAATTGATCAATCAGAGTTTATACAATTGTATAAATTAAATTAGTCTTATCTTAATTTATACAATTGTAATCACAGCGCTTATACGCCTAAACATACAAGGGATATCCGTTCATAATCGTTTTCGGGGATAAATAGACGGGTGACCACGAACGGCATTGTAAATAACTAGTTTCGCGCGTAGGTATAGATTTATTTTAGAAAGTTAGATTTTGAAAATATTTCGACCTTGCCTTATAAAGAAGCCGCTACGCATATTTTATGGTCTTACATAATTATGTTATTTAGAAATACTACCTACTCAGCGAATCTTGTCTATTACAATCATTTAACGATTATTATTACCTATTATTTTTAACTGAAATAGGTTCGCGTCAGACCACACCCTATCTGATGTAAAGCAACAATGTGGTCTAAGATGGAGCACGCTTAGGTACCTAGAAGGAACCTATTGACTCTCGATTTGAAGAAACCCAAATTATACTTTTCTGGAAATACAGAACCTTACAATTAACTACAATTAACTAAACCTTACAATTAAATTACAATTACAATTAACTAAACTTCTAATAAACTTTTAAAATCAAATAAATTTGCTCAACCTTATTATTTGCAGCATCCTCGCGATGACGTTGCCCCTTTAGTGATGGTATATGGCTATTATGATGATGAATAAGCCTATAACCTTCCTCAAGAGTTTAACCATCAAAAAATGCAGAAAGAATTTTTAAAATTCGACTGATAGCATAGAATAGATAATAATACTACGCTGATAGTTCCTGAGATTAGCGTGATCAAAGAAACTCTTCCGCCTTATAAATTGGTATGGATTAATTAAATATGAGTAGGTACGTATAAATTTGATTTTAGAAGATGGATCACAAAAAACAAAGTAATGCCCCAAACCGTGTTTAATACCATGATTCTTCAAAGTGTTGATCGCAAACGAACAAGAGTAGAGAATCAAGTCCAAGTGATTTTGACATTTACTTTGAAATACTTGATTCTTCGATCATATACTTACTTGATTCATCCATGTTCAATTTAGGGGTCTCAAAGATAGCCTTTATAATGCTCTTATTGATATTTTGTATTTAGAGGTGATGAGAATTCGACGATTACTTAGTACCACTACGCCTATTGACCTATGGAAAAGGTTGATTTAGAGAAAGATTTGGTTGTTGGACAAGCCTGCCTAATATCGTCATAGTTAAGTGAGAAAAAGTTGCTTTGTCAATTATGTACTTTTTAAAACACAAGCTCTGCTTGCTACATGATGCTGTGTGAAAGGTTCAGCATTATTTATTTATAATTACATTTATAAACCCCCTGACTCTGTATAACCTTAATTCATACATTTTTTTTATAACCTAGCATTCGTGACAGGTTGCACGACCGTGGCCCATCGCCACCGAATAAAATACTACTCGTATGTTGTTTTCCATCACCATTCAAAGCTCGTTGCATTAAAATTAGCGCTTTTAAATTTTCTTAAACGAAAATTACCGAAGCATGGCTGAGATACAAACCTACGACCTTTAAGTCGGGGCTCTATCTACTCAACACTTTTCTTATGTAAAATAATGTTGAAAATTTTAAAAGTTTTTTTTTTAAATCATCATTTCGAAAATTATAAGATTTTTTCAAAATCGACCGTTACTTCACAGTGATCTGAATTGATTCAATTAGGATTTTGAAATAGGCGTTGGTTTTGTTTCGGTAGCAAGGCGTGGTGGTATGTTTATAAGGTAGGGGTGGGTGGTGCTGCTTTAGTCGAAACCGAGCTGCCGTGGACATTGGCCCTCGACGAAAACGGTACCTAAATTTTCAAAAAATACATACTCGAGTAATATAGTGAAAAAATAACCCTTTCGTTGTCAATATAAGTGAAGTTTTAAGTTTTGAAAAAAAAAGTAAAATTTTGTAAAACATCACCATTTATCAATTTGAGTAAAATATTTTTGTTTTTGAAAAAATGTTGTGAAATATGGCTTGAAAGTTTTTAATTTAATGAGTTTGTTTTTAAGTTTCAAAAGTTTTGCAAATGAGATAAATCAGTGAAGTATGCATGGTCACAGATAATATAATACTATACGCATGGTGTAACATATTCAATGGAAAATTGTGTTTTCACTTTAGGTCAAAGAATTCGTAAATACGAACTCGTATATTAGAAATTGTTTTTTTATGGAAAAAATGATTTATTTTGAAGTGTTGTGCATCAGAGTGAACTAAAAGTGCTTTGAAATAATTATCCTGAAACGTGACGTCCTCTGTGGCCCCGTGGGCGAATGCTCGCCTGAAACACAGAGGGTTGCGGGTTCGATTCCTGCTGCGAGGCCAATGTTTGTATCATCTGCAAATATTTGTCTCTCTATAACTTCGTAGTTCAATTGGTTATAGCATGGTCTTGGTAAGGAAGATTGATGTAGTTCGAATCTCGTAATCATAACATCTCAAATGCCTACATTGTATTGAGTCCAAAATGATACTTCGCGTGGTTCAATTTATATCATTGAACACTTTGAACTTCGTTACCAGACTCAGAATCAAATCAGAATCAGAAATATTTTATTGCAAAACTGTTGTACAAGGGTAGGTCTTAGTCTAAATAGTTATCTAGGTACAAGTTTGTACAGTTTATCCATTTCGGATGTGCAACACCATTCACTAAACTTATACTGACTGAGCTTCCGCTAGGCTGGTTTTGCTGTCACGCGTACCGTCGGCGCTGATAAGCGAGTGATCTTTATTACAATGAAATAAGGATACTGATTGTTTAGCAGAAATGGCTTCGCTGATTGCTCTCGTCAGTGCTGGACAAGCAGTATCCTTATTTCATTGTAATAAAGATCACTCTCCTATCTGCGCTGACGGTATGCGTGACAGTAAAACCAGCCTAAAGCAATGTGATCAATGCACTACAAGTTCCAAACAGAATATCATGACAGAGCAATATCATTTCCAGATAAAAATGACGACGAAACTCATCATCCTTCTGGCCGTGACGTCATGCGCGTCAGCGGCCGTGAAGCTTCAGGAGTTGTTCTCGTGGAACGTGCTAGATTGGAACTACCCTGACGCGTTCGCCAGACAACAAGCCATCCAATCAGGGGCTCTCATTCCAGAGAATGCTCTACCAGTTGGTGTAGAGAGATGGAAGAACAAACTGTTTGTTAGTGTGCCGAGGTGGCGGGAAGGTGAGTTCGATTTCCCTTCAGAAATATACAATGATTCATCTTCATACCCCTTTGTAAATACTATAAACGGGATATTTACCATGATTTTTGGATTTTTGAGTTCCCCGATATTCCCGGCACAGTTGCATGCGCCATGATCACGGTAAACTGGCCGTTTATAGCGTTTACAATGTTTACAACCATGATAGTTTCAAAAGTTTCATACCCCTTGTTTTTTAACCGACTTCAAAAAAAGGAGGTTCTCAATTCATCGATATCTTTTTTATGTCTATTCACCGATAACTCAAAGACGCCTGGACTGATGTGGAAAATTCCTTTTTTTGAAAAGGTTATACTTTCCCATTGGTGCCATAAAAGTGCCAATTTAAAACAATGAGGGTCTTCAAAGTAGTATGTCCTCGCTTAACTTTGCCTTGGGAAACTGCATAACGGACGCATCTGTTTAAGGTAATAATTCATTAAAAAATTAAGGCGTTAACAAAATTCTATGAAAACGTCAGAATAAGGGAGATCTAGGCACTTATTCAAATTATCAAAGGAAGAATATCATGCAAGCAGTATTTACCTGTAAACACTTATAATGCTACTAATAGGTAATAAGGTGCAGCGGGGCAATTCTGGCCGAAAAATTTTAGTCAAAATTTAAAACTTCAATGCTCTCGTTCCTTGTTGAGTTACGCTAATTCTGACAAATTAGTGTTATGTAACCTTTATCTGCCTTTTTATTTATTGTATTTTTGTTAAAGAAAAAGCATATTTAAATGGTGAAATAACACATTTTTAACTAAAAACTGGAAAATGCCAGAATAGCCCCTCAGCGGGGTAATTCCGTCAGGTGATGATATTATTCGAACCAATGATGCTATGATACTAAATCCAGAAGCTTTACAAACTAGACAACACAATACACGCGAATTTGAACATTTTAATCTCCTACGATGGTCCAGTTTCTATAAAAAACCTGTTAAAATTTTTGTGGGGTAATTCTGGCATCACTCTTTAGTCGCCCATACATGCTAGTGTTGGGACGCTGACTATCGATAAACGGAGTAAGTATACGCAAAAATTTCGCGCAAAAATGATGTTGTATGAGAAGTAGTTCGCCCCGAACTGAGATCTCGCGAACCGTAGATGGCTTACATTTGGACTTTCTTCTGACTACCCCTATACTTTCACGTGCTATCACTGCCAAGTATGTCTATTGCTTTAGGTCATCATGGTAAATAATACTGGCATGCATGCAATACATAATGTTGTGTCTAATTTTTCATGAATTCTCGTCGTATTTTAAAAAGTATACATCCTAGAATAAAAATAATAACTATTTTGCAATGTACAAATAAAGACTTTTCATCAATGAACTCCCCAATCAAATGAACCCCACTCAATAAATTTGTTAGTTTTTTTACCCCCTTGGGAACCCAATATTTTGACAACCCCTTTATCCATTAAGCTCATATCTCTCTCTCTAGCTCCACCATACATTTCCATAGCACAACCTATTGACCTACCAAGTTTCATGCAGATTGGATGAACGGTTCGACAATTATGCGAGAACAAGAATTCGTGAAACATACAAAGCTAAATCGCCATACTTGCCACTAAGATCTTCGTTCGCTTCGCTCGCTCGATCGAAAATTTAATGCGTGTTGACTATGGTTTAATTAAGCTCAAACAAGGCCACAAACAAATACTTATAAGCGAAATCGCATTAGTTAACCCTGAGATCTTCACTCGCTCGATTAGTTAAGTATTATTTTTATCGACGTTTACTTCAATGTTGTGGACATCACTGGTTTTTGGCAACTTCATACAAAATCGGTGGGGCAATTATGGCAACCGATTTCGATAAAATTACATAAAATCAACACTTTGTGGGGTAATTATAGCGGATGAATTAACACAGAAGAAACAATGAGTAGAAACGAACTAGTACGATTAAAATAATCTCCAGTCTAAAATACACCTCCTTAGCTTGTTCAACTTTCAATTAAACCGCGAAAACCACTGTATTATTACAAAAACTCGAAGAGCTAATATTTTTACACCCTCCGAAAAATAGGTGACTGTCAAAATGATGCTGTCAATCAGTCAGTTTTTGCGCTAGAAATGCCACCTATCGTTTATGAATGAACAAAACATTTCTCTACGCGTACATAGATGTCTCTTCGAGGTATAAGTCGTAGAACGGGAGATATAACCATGTGCCATAATTACCCCGCTGCCAGAATTGCCCCGCTGCACCTTACTTCTCAAACTAATCAAGATTTAAGATTATAATTATTATTATAAAAATCAAAAGTTAAAATAAAATTACAACTACAGCTTTGTACCTACCTAAGAGAGTGTTCACACTGTGTTTTTTGCAGCACGTTCGTATCGATACAAACGATATGCGAACGCGTAGCTCGAAAACACGCACCAGAAAACGTCGTGTGCCCCTCTTTTAGGGAGTGGACACATTGCGTTTTTTGCAGCGCGTTTGTATCGATACAAACGCGATTCGAACGCGATGCGAACGCGCTGCCCCCCTCCCGGTTCGCTTTTGTATGGAAAAAAACGCGTTGCGAACGCGCATTTGTATCGATACAAACGCGCAGCTCAAAAACACGCTGCAGAAAACACAATATGTCCACTCCCTTATATCCATCAATGTTAAGTAAAATGTTTGGTAGGTAAGTACTTCATGTTTTTCGGGTAAGAAGTTATCAAATGCATTAATCTTCCAACAACAAAATGAAGATGTCAACGTAATGTATTCAAGGAATACCAAAATTATGACTTGCTTAAAATTCGTACAAAAAAATGGGATTATTCAAGTTTTTATAAGGTTTTAGACCTCACAATGGAAGTCACTTAACAAATTATTTTCTTTCATTTTTCCTGTTAATAACCTAACTCGAATATCCATTAAAATCACATAAACCATTTACAATCATGAACTCTTCGGCCGGCCACAGACGTCAGATTTTTTGTCCGATACAATTGTCTTAAGGCGTTGGCAACAAACAAACTCACATTCGCATTTACAATATAATGTAAAATCCGTACCCATTATAAATGTAAAAGTGTGTTTATTTGTCCTGCTTTCATGTCAAAACAGAGCGATGGATTGACGTGATTTTTTGTGTGGAGATACATAGTTGCAAGGCTGGAAAGTAATATAGGCTACTTTTTATCCGGGTACTACGCGAAGCCGTGGGCAGCAGCTAGCAGCTAGTACATTATAAAGTTAGGATAATTGACAAAAAAATTACAAAGAAGAAAAACATAGGTAGGTACATCTCAATAATTTACTATTGCCTAATAGTAATAAGTGTAGATGTTTCAACATCTCGCTCATAATAAAATTATGTTACAAATATGCTTTTTAAGCAACCCATTTGTTACATACGCTAGTTTAGAACAGTAAAAAAGTAATTACATCGAAATAATAATTAATCCTAAACCAAGACAGTACTTATACAAGGTAAATGCATAAAATAACTGCCATCATATTTAAAGTTATAACTTTGGGACCGACAGAGAGCGGTCACGCGGTCAAGCGTTCTGCGTTCGCTTTCTGCGTTTGAACGTGCAATTGCTCACGAATTCCGCTGTTCTACGTGACCGCCGCGGTCAGAATGCCTCCTGTGTGAGTATTATCTATGTAACGTAATAGAATACAAAGAACGCAAAACTGACCGCTTGAACGCTTGACCGCGTGACCGCTCTCTGTCTGATAGGTCCTTTTGGGTACTTATACTTGATGATTTATGCAGCGTCAGGAATCAATGTTACATAGGGTGAGTGGGGGCAAGATCGAAAACGGGGTAAGACAAAAAGTAGTCAATAACTCCCGATTGAGTAATCCTTTTACAGTGCTGGTAACATTGTCAAGACCACCATTTTGTCACGTAACATTCCTCAGTCAACATTTGCTGCTTAGATCAAGGGGTTGTGTAAAAAGTGCAATTTTCTGACACAGTGACTTTTATGCAAAGTGCTCAAGTCCTTTCATCTTACCCCGTGTCCTGTAACTTGAGCTACAAGGTAAGTACGAGTGTTTTATTGATATATCTACTCATTATTTTTAATTCTTACTTGTGTTATTAAGTCTAAATATGGCTACTTCTCGTAGTTTAGGATTTATTTCAACTTTTAGTCTTTCCCCATTTCAATTTTGCGGGGTAAGACGGACATATACAAGTACCAATCTTACCTCATTTTCAAAACTCATAGTAAGAGTCAGATGTTCTCAAACTTTTCCTGAACAGATATTGGATATATTAAATAGGTATGTAGGTACCCTATTATGTTTCAAAGAGGTGCGAATATTTATGTATGGAGCCAAGCATACCTACTGTCCGCCATTAAAAAAAAAATAGTTTTGGCAGCCAGAGATGAAACATAATGTGTCAATCGATAGAGGAAGAGATTACAATACAAACAAAAAGTATTGAATCTCGTAAGTGATAATTATAATTTCTGAGATATTTGGGTCAAGGTGTAGAAAAGGCACCACTATGAAAAAAATACTTCACGAAAAACAATTTTTTTCTCAAAAAACAACGCCATACATACTTCGGGAGAGGGGGGATGCGGGAGTATTAGGATGGGGGAACGACGACGGGTCAACTTGAGGTCATTGACCGTTGACCCCGGGGTCATTGACCTTTGACCTCGAGTGGAAAAGTTTGAGAACCTTTACTTCAATCTTCCCCCGGTGGGGTAAAATTGATATATTCTAAATATGAAAATCTGTTATAACTTTGTTAAAAACAGGAATTTTGGGACAAGAGTCAGTTTAGAGTTTTCAGGACAAAAAATGCTATAGACTAGGGGCCATCAACAACGTCCTAATATTCATTTATTGTCTGATTTCACGATTTTAGAAAAACGTTCGATCTTTCCCCGCCACCTTTCCATCTTCCCCCAACTTTTTTTTCGTGATAAAATATTTTAACTTATTTTTTTCTACTTTTGGAACAGATATAACACTCAATTATTGATGTAATATAAAAGTAGACTTTTTCCTCTTTAAGGACAACTAATTATTTTTTAGCCTATGTTAATATATTTTCTTTTACAAGGGATCAAACACAACACTGCTCATCTCATCAAAAAACCGTTCGATCTTGCCCCCACTCACCCTACCTACATTAAACTTGCAACGTTGTGTTGTCTGTGTCAACTTTTAACGCGTTCAGTGCCAGCCACGGCGCACCGTGCGTGGTGGGGTTTTTTTTTATAATTGTGGATAACTTGATTAACCACAGTCTCACCTGATGGTAAACGACGATGTGGCTGACGATGGATCACAAAGGTCTTCCTGACTTGAAGAGACCCAGGTCTTCGGGGAAAACAGAAATTAAACACAAAAATCGGTTTAAATAGAGTACACAGAGTTGGTTTTTTTTTTTTTTTTTATTTATTTATTTTCACTTTAAGAAATTACATAAGATATATTATAATATTTATATTTTAAGGGCATACAAGGCGAAATAATTGAACTTAATATTAATCTCAGAATTATAAAATCTGTAAATAAGTTTTGATGCGGCATCAAACTTATTGACAGAGTTTCAAATGTGGAAATCCAAAAACGAACTAAGGCACAGAATATATAATAATACTACGTAACTAAGGTCAAAGATGTTGGCAATCGGATTTTGGAACTATTTTACAACTTTACTAGATGATTTATTTATACAGTGTCAGGAGGCAATGGTTGCCTTACTTAACATGACACTGTAGTGCATGGGACAATGTTGAGATAGAGTAGGCTTGCCCAGCACCTAACTTCTCTCAGCTTAACCGGACATATCCACAGGAAAGACATGGTCAATACGTGTGGGGCTGACTAAGCCGCGAGTTTCCTCACGATGACGATGGTAGGTACCGGAATCTAGTAACTAGGTCATTGTCCTTGGTAGTATCGTTTCGCCACGCCCACAACACAAATGTGCCTACATGTTTGAGGCTAGTAAATTACTGCTAATTACTAATACTATTATCCATTAATAGTTTTAAATTGTTGCATGCAATGCAAATTATGATTATTAAGATTAATCAAATAGAGCAAGCAGCTTTGCCTATATTGATGTATGGAAATGAAAGAAAATTATAATTTTCTCGCTTCGACTTTGTCCGGGTATGTATGTTCGTATGAGCTGGAATTCTAGTGACGGAGTTTTTAAGCCATCTGAAGGCCTTCGTCATGGCTTAACGGCTTACAAGCCGAGATTTCACGTGCCCTCTGAAGCACGGAAAAGCACCCAACCAAATTGTGACCGCTGAGAACGATCTATGAAGAACGTCTAACCAAGCAAAACCACGAGCCTTTTTGGCCAAATGGTGATTTTTTTTGCATTGGTGCAGGGATTTCTTATTTACTCTCCTCATATACAAACAAACTATATTACTTAAACACATTTAAAAATAAATATTACACAAACAGACATTCATATCGTGTATCAAGTTGTAACCACGATGTCATCCGAAACCTCGAAGTAAATATTTTTTAATCATTCTTTTCAATGAGTAGTGAAAAGTGTTCGATTTTCAAAACGGACATGAGAATGCGTCACAAAACTTGATTTATTGTAGAGAACTATGTCCAGCAGTGGATTTCTATTAGCTGATGATTATAATGATATGCCTATAATAGGGAACATGCGTCTGATTCAAAAGCGGGTTAAATGTATTTGATTATGAACATTGTTGCTTTAGAAGTATGTGTGTGTAATTATTTTTTAATATTAAACCATTTTCGATTAGAAAATAAATTTTAAAAATTGCAAAAAATAGTAGGAATTTCAAAATACTTGAAAAGGATGTGAAAGGATGTGACGACACGAGTCCATAAAACGAGTCAAGGACGAGTCAGATATAACGATCCATAGATAAGTTTTTTTTTTTTATTTTCACAATTCCTAAACTCGAACTTATTGTTGTCACAGATTACTGTTGTACTTAGTATCAATTTGACGTCACACGTCAAAGTTCACAAATTGTTACTACAACAGTAATCTGTGACAACAATAATAATCGTGTTTCAGATGCGTGAAAATGTTGGTAAATTTTAAAAATTATTTTTGTTATAAAATTTTAGTTTTTCGGCGCTGGAATTTTTATTACGGTTATTTGACGATATAACCTATCGTATAAAATCATTAAAAAAAATTGTGGGAGTTCCCTATTGTATGCTGTCTCGAGATATCTCAGGATCTTGACGTTTATTAGTGTTTATTATGAATTAACACATTTATAACTTAAAAAAAAGAATAAATTAAGAGAAAGATAAGATCTAATAATCGATTAGTCATTCAAGTATAGAATTTCTCAGTCTAGTAGACTTTTTACACAGAAATTGAAGATGCAAATGCAAACTAAGTACTAAAAAAAATTCTCATATGACGCATTCATCATTAATTAATTTCGACAGACTAGGCCAAATAAAATGTAGTCAGTTTTTTTGTATTTGGAAATTGAGTGAATAATAATAAGGCACTTAATCAAATATTGAAATGTGGTGTTATACGACTGCATTTGATTTATCCGGCAACTAATTAGAGAGCAGAAAAAATGATAGATACTTGATGATTTTATTCAAAATTCAAATATCATTTTATTCAGAAGGACCACAATGATCACTTTGAATCGTCATAAGAGCTAGGTCATTCTACTCCTGTTCTTTCGCGACCAACACCGTGAAGAATCAGGGCAACAAACACTGTATTGGCCCTAGCTTTCTTTTCGGTGGTCCATCCGCTTCATCATCATCATCATCTCAGCCGTTGGACGTCCACTGTTGGACATCCGCTTACTTAGATCTAAATATTCAAGCTCCAGTGGGGAGCCACTGGTTTCCTCACGATGTTTTCCTTCACCGTTTAGAGCTAACTAATGCGCATATACATTTTTCGAAACGAAAAATCCATTGATAAAAAGTAAAGTAAGTTCGTATGAACTAGTGTCGTCACCAACTCTGGTGACGGAGTTTTTCAGGCTGCCCTCCGTCATGGCTTAACGACTTAAAAACCAGGACCGACAATTTAAAGTGCCATTGATATACTGCCGGGAATAGAATCCACGGCCTTCAGATTGAAATTCGAGGTGCAATCCCACTCAACCAACACGACAGTAACTAGTTAATAAAATTATCTCAATGATTGACTGTTGCGTTGTACAAACTACCTATTACCGATGCTGAGTTTGTATGCGCATGTTACCGCAAGATAAATCACCACAATTTTGTTAATAGACTGGAAGTTTGCAATTTGAAGCACATTCAAATCAAAACGTGCGTGTTTGAAAACTATTTTAAATACCATCTTCAGCAAAACTTTTGCAAAAATAAACAACTGCCGTTCACTTTCCTAATTACTTACTATAATACGAGTATGCATTATTTCCATTAGTTTGTGCTCTTTTTTCCATACCTACTTCATGAGCAATTCCATCATTTGTAACTCGTCTCTCATTTCGACTGTTAGGCAATTATTGTGTCTCTGTTATTATCAATTTTTCGGATCGATGTACAGTCAGCGTCATCAATCGGTATCCCCCTATTGATTTGAACAAAGACTCTTTTCATTTCAACCTTGGATTTCAGTCGGGTATTATATCAGCTATTTTTGTTTAGGAACTCGAGCGAAATAAGATATCCATAAGTAAGCAAGGATGTAAAAGTTTTTACAAAAGTTGAGATCAACGGCTTGCAAACCGACCTCTTACTAGGGGGATACCAATTAATGACGCTTTCTGTACAAATGTATTTTCACGGTGTCATCTACCTTTCTCTGTTAAAGTGGGATACTTAGAAAGAAACCCAATTAGTTGATAAATAGGGCCGAAAACACACTAAGCGTATCTTACGCGGCTCATTTTACATCGCGTATGCATCGCGCTACATACAAATTCTCAAGACGCGACGCATAATACGCGTGGTGAGGCCGTGAATGAGAATTTGTATGTAGCGCGATACGCTCTGTTTGTTTTCGGCCTAAATACGTATGAGGCAGTGGCCAACTCTAGTGACAGAATTTTCAAGCCGCCTAAAAACATCCGTCATGGCTTAACGATTTTATAGCTGGTATCGAAAATATAACGTTCCCTCCAAAGCCCGGAAGCACTCTGTTGTTATTGCCTCTAGTGGTCACCCGCCTATTTTGTGACTCATCGTTTAACTTCGACGATCTCAAGAATGTCTAAGCAAGCTACACCATGAACGTTTCGAATTAGTTGATAAAAACAAAAATGTTACTAAAAAACTAAACAAGTTATATAATCTTTCCGATTATTTATGTAGGTTACTATAAGGTATATTGAAAGTCAAAAAGACCTGGCTATGTATATACTTATGTGTGGCAGTTTAAGGGATATTACGCAAATTATTCAAATTTTATGAATATTTTTAAGTAACATACATTTTAAAGAAAATTTATAGTATTTTATGTAATTAATTATATATAAATAATGCAATAAGGTAGCGTTTTAGAAATGAAATCGGAAATTGTTTAAAAAAGTGGAAAAGGTACGTAATTACTTAGTTTGAAATGGCTTTCGTTATGTTATTTATGTCAATCAAGAACCTTCTATATCGGGACTCGCGACGCTTATAATTCTTCAAACAAAATGGTCAAAATATGTCTGTGACTTGCTGAGGGGGAAGGGACCCAACTGTCACACATGACATTATTTCTGACATATTTCTGCCAAACATGAAAACTTATAGTGATACCACTATCATAATTTTATGTTCCCCCATGTGAAAATATTTTGTTGAGACGTGTAGCACACTTTGTCTTTGATCAATAAATCTTAAAATTGTAACGATTTTATTTACAGAAAGTGATCTCTCCCCAATTCTACTAGATGACAACGTCAATCATTCCGCTGCGTTTTGGTTCGATCTCATAAATGTCAGCCATTTGGTGAATAGTAGAATAGCTTTTCAAAAATGTGTTCTGCAAAGTCCAAACTTTAGCTAAAACCTTACCACAACTGAGTCGTTTGTCATTAGTAGAATGGGCGTTTTTCGACTGGCCCGGCACGGCACCGGCACCGGCGACGCAAAAATGTATGAAAATGTACTGCTCGTTTTTCCACTTCCAATGCAATGACAGTGACTTGGACCAGTCCAGCTGTTCCTTTACAACATCTTTAGATTTCTCAACATGTTCTTACATTTATATAAATATACCTACCTAATATATTTTACTGCCACGCCCTCGCGGCGGCTTAGTTTTTATGTGAGATAAATGATGTTGCCTGTCACAATTTTTACATTATAAACATTTAGTTAATCTTAAAATAAAGCTCTATGTACTTACCTACTCTTAAAATCTGTACCTACCATAAATATTGCGAGAAAATATACTGGTATCACTACTACGAAAAATTGCTTTGACACGACTTTCATAGGGATTGATAAATATCGATATTGAAGATGTCGATGTTTTTTACACTAACATTAGAAAATGTGTATAAAAGTACTCGTAGGTTACATGTTTTTTTACCATTTCTATCCAAAAAAATACTTGTAATAAGAGACTAGGTAAATGATTTAGGATTATCAATAAATCTTCATTATAATTGTAAAATATATTTATTTACAAAACTAATAATCTAAAGGTACTTACAAATATTTACAACTAGCGACCCGCCCCGGCTTCGCACGGGTCACATCACACATCACACTAGAAACCTCTAAACTTATAAGTGTTTCTCTACTATATTATGCATGTATTGCACATACGAATATAAACCTTCCTCTTGAATCAATCTATCTATTAAAAAAACCGCATCAAAATCAGTTGCGTAGTTTTAAGGATCTAAGCATACATAGGAAGATGATGAAGTATGATTACAAATTTTTATTTTAAATTTTTTTTAAATTACCTACATTCAAGCTTTTATGAATGTTTTCTTCAAAAGTAAGCTTCTCATTTTTAAAATCGTAATATTATGTGAAAATACTGTGCATTCATACATTTTTTTTTAAGAAATATCGTATATTGTTTCATCACTTAGGCCACATGCTTTTTGTATGGAGAGTGCTTACGTTCTGCTGAGTTACCATAAAAAAATCAAAAACGTTACTATAAACTATGAAACTTCCGTGTTAGCAAAGCATCTAATTTTACGTCGACATGTTTTAAACTGAAATGCAGATTATATTGCAACTTTCATGTCTGGGACAAAAAAAGAGTGCCTTAAAAGTTGATCCACCCACTTACATATATTATGTAACTTTTTGGTCCTAGACCCTGTTTTAACCCTTTATTTCGCAACGTGATTGAGCTGATACATCCGAAACAAAAATTTTTTTCGTGAAAACCAATTATGATTTGTTTTCAATTTCTTCACTATTTTATTCGGCATATTCTTGTCATCTTGTGATAAAATAACGAAGCCACACACACGCATTGTTTTTTTCTAAATTGCAAAATTGTACCGCCATGTTGTCGAGGTCGCGGACGCACGGTATGTTTTATTTAATTTATTGATAAATAGTGAATATTTCAACAATTTACGACTATAAATTGTTTGTTAGCAACTGCCTTCAACTATAACATGCATTACTAGCATTTGAATGTGTTTCGTTTTGATGTAATCTATAGGTTTTTTTGTACGTATCACCCGTAATACATCGCGCCACATACGGTAAACTAGTTTTAGTTTAAGTGGTATTACGGGTGATACACTGCGCAACTACCAACAAAATAGGTTGGATGGTTATTTTTTAATTTTATCCTTTGTAAAGGCTATTTAGTCCTTTTATATGCTGGTACAGTTTATAATCTTCATGTTATGTTGGTATTATAGATAACTTCCCTAGTGTATTATGCTGGTTTTTAGTGGTAATAAGGAGTCGTATCAAGGCTGGGAAGAAGTATCATCGTCCCGGGCGGTAAATACCCATTTTCTCTGAAAAAGGAGTATTATCTTCACCTCCAAGTACTTCAAAAGAGTAGTTCTAGGAGCAAAGTCAAAGCACATTAGCAATATTGGCGAGAAACTAGTTCACCATCCTTCGGGAGTGCGATCAAGTCTCTCGTCAGAGCTGTCCTTGGGAGTTTCTGTAAGCCATCCTCTACACCTCTGCAAAGGAAAGACCATTCACTGGCCCAACTTGACCTTGAACCACGAAGAACATCCACTGCAAACCATCCCACAGTGTAAAAGTGCGATGCCAGAAGATCACTTCCAGCAAATAGAAGTGCGAAAAACCCTGTTCAAGTTAAACGTCTACAGGTCAAGTGGGCCTAATGGAATTCCTCCAATTGTGCTTAGGACGTGTGCTCCAGAGTTGGTTCCAGCTCTGACGAGTCTCTTCTGGAACTTCTGCTCACTGGGCGTAGTCCCAGAGCTCCTGAAAGACGGCTTTAGTGCACCCGATCCCGAAATAAGGCGACTGCTTAGACCCGTCCAATTATAGACTCATCGCCATTACCTCTCTTCTATTCAACATAATGGCATCATCAACTGCCAACTCTTGGGGTATTTGAAGAAGCACCAGCTCATAAATGAACAATAGCACGGATTTCGTTAGTGTCGTTCATTTGATCAGATTTTCTAGTTTCCCTAAATCATCGATGGGTGAAGGCAAAATTGTTGAACCAAATACTCCTCGTGGCATAGGAAGATGGCATAGGCCATGTTCCGGTATTTCATGAACGTGGGAGGTGCTGATGCTGTACCGAAAGGCAACCAAATGATCATTGAGTGAAACGTCACCTGCATCTTTGTTTTGTGCCGAAGAGAAACTGCTTTTAAACTTTCATTCTAAGTCGAGTCTGATAGTTTTTCTTTAAATTACTCTTTTTTTTTCTTATGATTTGAGTCAATTTTTCTAACTACTTTGTTTTTAACAATATTTCTAAAAATAAATTAGGACCCTAACAAGGACAATGTAACAAATATAATACACGACTTTTACCTGCTACTTCTCTGTATGTTGCGCAACGTATCATATTTGATACATACAATTTCCAAAAAAGTACAAATGTGGGATTTTTTTTATTTATATTTTTGACATCTTTAGTAACCAAATTACCATACTATATACGAAAAATACTAAATTCAAAGAAAAAAATTCTTGGTCGTTAAAGGGTTAAAATATAATGAAAATATTTATATCGATATCGAAAAGGAGTAGGTAAGTATTATTTTTAATTACCTCATCCTTATGCATAGTCTCGCCACGCAAATTTTGTACCTTTGTAAACCTAAATTATTCAAAATTCGAACCATTGCTAATCGCAATAAGGTCTAAACATTATTTTAAAAACCGCATTAGTATCGTGGCACTGTCACTCAAGACAGTTGTCATTAGACAGTCGTGCATGAGTGATGTCCAAAACATAGTAATTAAAAGACATTGCTAGGCAATTAAAGACCGTATTCACCGTATCCGTTACGATTGAAAATTAAACAGAGACGTGACGGCAGGCGATGCGATCTTTTTCATTTTAGTCGTAATGTTTTTGAATCGATGTTTTAACCTCAGTTAAAATAAAATAATGTATATTGAAGTAGAAAATCAGCTAAAACACAAAAAAATATATACATAATGAAATGTCACACCATATTTTAAAGATTTGAGGTGTAGTGGTTTTTTATTGCACTGGTATAACACCATAAATTGGCATTTTCATGGAGCACCTTCCACGGTGATAACGATACGGAGACTGATAAGAATCGATTATTAAGGTAGATTTTAGTGACGGTATTGGATTTGATTTTCAAATTAATCTTATACCGTTTAGCTAGAGGGGTAAGATCATAAAGGCTAGTCCCGATATAGAAGGTTCTTGATGTCAATGCATGATCAGACAATTTATAAACAAAATTAAATGGATTATGTCATAACCATGGAACAGAAAAAAACAAGAAGTAGTTCGATCTCTTTTAGTATGGACACCAGTTTCGTCAAACAGGTAGGTTCTTAGGGTATCAGGGTGAAATTTTTACTTTTTTTTTTAATACTTTGTGCAAAGTTCGAAATAAAGCATTGCAATGTTATGTCAAGAACTAATAGGCGGAACTATGCATTTACATACGTCGCTCTTTAATACGCTGTCCGTCCACGTTCATAAGCTACCTCTACTTTTACAGCTCTGTGGATATCATGTGTGATGGACATTTTAATGATATAATTATAGTTATGCGTTTAAATAAAGATACATTAAATAACGAATTTATATAATGATTTATCAATTTGGTGTTTTTATAGCTTTTAAATTTGCTTTGACCGGTAAAAGTAATTTTCAATTTTGTTTTCGAAAGATTAAACTGTTTCCGATTTAAGTAAGGAAATCGTTAGTAGAAGAAATATTATTTTTTCTGATTTAACTGGTTGACCTTCGAAAATATAAAATACGAAACTTTTTAGCTATTTTTGTGCCATATTGGTTAACAAAAATATAAAAAATCAAATTATTTAAGAATTTATTGCTCTCATAAACATGCAGTAAAATAAGTATTAAACTTACAGAATAATTCATTCATATAAAAATAAATACTTACAGAAAAAAAATAATGAGTGCTCTGGCCCTTAAGTCAATGTATCGCATATAAAATAAACCGATTCCCAATTTCTTTAATATTTTTTAAAAATAACTGAAATCAAATCTCTTATAAACCCATTTGATTTCAGGAATCCCGGCTACCTTGAACTACATACCCCTGGACGCCCCCTACGACCCCTCCCCAAAGTTGACCCCCTACCCCAGCTACGCGGGAAATGAGATTGGCAACTGTCAAAGTGGACTCAACACAGTCTACCGAGTCAAAGCAGACAAGTGCGACAGACTTTGGGTGCTTGATGTCGGCACTTTTGGTTATGGTAAGAAACTATACTGTATTTCACCTGGCCAATAAAGGATTGGTACCTAATGTACAGGATGTGGCAAATTTATGGGTACTTCAGGGTTTACCTTTTACCTTTAAAGAGTTCCTGGTGGGAAAGAGAGTGGATTAAGACCAACTTGTTTTTTTTTAACAAATGTATTTTTTAGGCTAACTGTACTTTTTTTCAAAAATCTAAAAATGCAATTATGTTTCTCTTCAAAATAAACCTATAGTTTCCTAAGAACAAAACTTTCGAAATACAAAAGAAAAGGTAGCTACCCTAAGTGCCCAAAAATTTGCCACACCTGTATAGACTAGCTTCCGCCCGCGGCTTCGCTCGCGTGGTACCTGGATAAAAAGTAGTCTATGTGTTATTCCAGGTCATAAACTATGCATAATTCCAAGTTTCATTAAAATCCGTTCAGTTATTTTTGCGTGAAATTAAATTAAGTACTTACCTACTTATACCTATTACCTATGATAAAACATCAACAAAATACCTACCTAAGTACACAAAATTCTCCGAGCTAAATTACACACTATGTGTAATTAGGAATGCGAAGAATCCACTAAGTTTTCACTACCTACCTATGCTATTGTGTACCTACTTATGTTAGTCTAGTATTCGCGTCAACTACTGGATGCACTGATTTGGAAGTCACTTTGAAAAGTTAGTATAATGGTACGTAAGTAAAACCACGAGTAGGTAATATTAACTTTTCTTGCTCTCTTATCTATTCGGATCTTTTAAGGATCTTTTTAAGGGTTCCGTACCTTAAAAGGTAAAAAAAGGAACCCTTATAAGATCACTTTCTTGTCCGTCTGTCCATCTGTCCGTCTGTCCGTCTGTCTGTCCGTCTGTCCGTGTGTCACCATCGATTATCTCAGGAACGGGTAGAGCTAGCAAGTAGAAATTTATACCATATACTAAGGTCTATAGTTCCTATTGTGAGTATAAAAATCAAGGATCTGAGTCAACACTATAAAAAGATATACCTAGGCAAATTTAGATTTTCGTGAAAACTTGTGAGTACCAAAACTTACCTTAATTATCAACTTTTTTTATTTTTCGGAATTTTTCCTTTACTTGTGCTGGAAGACCTTGCTTGTAACCAAAATTGACAATTCTAGGTCAACCGGAAGTACCCTAGAGGTTTTGGGTCGAAAACCTAAATGGTAGTTCCCGTTGACCTAGAATAACGAAATTTGGCAAAAAGCAAGGTCTTATAGCACAAATAAAGGAAAAATTCCAAAAAGTTAAAAAAGTTGAAAATTAAAGGGTGTTCCCATACATACATAGTTGACGCCAATTAAAATTGTCCTCCGAGTTGTATGGGCGCTCATACAATTAAGCGGACTAGCTTAATTGGCACCATGGCTAGGTACGGAACCCTCGGCATACGAGTTCGACTCGCACTTGACCGGTTTTTTTTTTTTAAATAAAAAAGTGGCTAAGTTGAACCCCTGATCAAAATGTGTCAGCAATGGTATATCGTGTTTGCAACCAATAAAAGTTTAACTCTTTACTCTACACGACAACAGAAGTTAATTGACTAATACCCCCGTACAAGTTGCTATAAAGACTAAAACTTTTGTCACAGTGCCTGTATGAATGCCTTTGAGACTTCTTAAAATATTACTCAAACAATTTGTAAGTTGGATTTGTGTCAACCTTGTCTGGAAAGTTTCTCACTTACTAACATTTATATTTCAGATCCGAACGTAACCAATCTGTGCCCCTACGCCCTTCACGTGTTTGACTTGAACACAGACCAACGCATCCGTCGCTACGTCTTCCGACCTGACGACATTGTCTCAACAACCTTCATCGCAAACATCGCTCTTGATGAGGGTGACTCTTGCGATGACACCTTCGCATACTTCTCCGACGAACTTGGATACGGTCTCATCGCCTACTCCTGGGAACAGAACAGGTCCTGGCGTTTCAGTCACAGCTACTTCTTCCCCGACCCTCTCGTCGGAGACTTCAACATCGCCGGTCTCAACTTCCAATGGGGCGCGGAGGGTATCTTCGGCATCGCGACCTCTCCTAGAGGCCCTGATGGATACAGGACTCTCTTCTTCACACCGCTGTCGAGTCACACAGAATTCGCTGTCTCAACTCGCATTCTCAGAGACGAGAGCAAAGTTAAAGGATCTTACAAGGACTTCCAAGTTCTCGGAGTGCGAGGACCAGACGCACATACCACAGCTAAGGTAATGGACGATACTGGTGTCCAGCTATTCAACTTGATCGATCAGAACGCTATCGGTTGCTGGAGGTCCACATTGCCGCACAAGCCGCAGAACATCGCTATCGTCGACAAAGATGACGTCGGTTTGGTGTTCCCTTGCGATGTGAAGATTGACGATCAGCGCAACGTCTGGGTCATTTCCGACCGTATGCCTGTGTTCTTAGAGTCTGAATTGGATTACAGCGACATTAACTTTAGAATTTTCACTATTCCTCTTGATACTTTGTTAGAAGGGACAGTGTGCCAGGCTCCGGTACAGTTGCCGCGTGTTGTAACACCTAATGTGGTTAATCCGAATGTGGTACCTTCAGTCCCTATTTACGATACGGGTAGAGCCGTTGCTCCGGCGCCTGTAACCAACCCTGTGTTCTCAACTTTCCGACCAGATGTGATATACAGACAACAGGTGATTCGACACCCCACGCCAGTAAACGTCCACAGCTTCATCCACTTCCCCAAGCAAACAGCCACGCCTTACATCACGAACAGAGTCAAATCTTACAGAACTTCACTGTACCCATCCAAAAAGTACTACGACGTCTACGAACAATAAGTAGGATAAGTAAATAAGATTATATGGTATGAAAATATGCATTATTATAATGCCATACTTGAGAGACAAGATAATTCGTGTTTGTCGAATCTCTCGAATATGTTTGCTTTGTTTTATACTTTTTCATAACTGAGTCAAAATTTTTCCTCGTCATCATAAACAGACTGTGAATCAAAGATTTGGTCATCGTTGACTCATTTATTCTGTTTATAATTTCAACGTAAATGTAAAAATAGTAGTCAAAATTAAGTATCTCAAATAAAGCATCATGATCATACTTGTTCATCAGCATAGACTACAGAAGATGAATCAAGGTCATCAAAAATTCAACAAAAATTAATATTATATTAAGCGCCATTTACATGGTGCGAGTTTCTTGCATTAATGCGAGAAACTGGCTCTATGACAATTCAGTAACAAGTGAATAGCGACCTTACTCTTATGAATATCAACGTTATTTTACTTTGTCATTAATTTGACATTTTACTTCGATAATCGCATCCTCGAGGCGAGAAACTCGCACCATGTACCTAAATGGCGCAATATTTACAGCTTTGTAAGTTTGTACAGGTGCTGGCAAATTTTTGTTTAAATTTTGGACTCAGTTTTGTTTATTACGAACAGTATTGCAAAATCTTGCCAACTTTGTTACTTGAATTTGTAACTATTTATAATTAGTAAGTAAGATGGTAAGGTGTATTATAAGCCTCGTTTGAGCGTTTTTTGTTTCTCATCATCCTGATAATGATGATTTAACATGAATACTCGTGCTCAAAAGCCATGTAAGGGTCTGTGTTGTTAATATTATGACGAAATAAAATATTGAATAATAAATGAATGTTCTTAAATTTTTATCTATTGCTCTGTATAGCTTAAAGAAATCTGATAGAAAGTGAGCAATTTACTACATTTTAGGAGTTATTCTGCTCATCACGCTGACAATTCTCATCAAATCGTCACCAAAGTTTTATGAGACCAACTTAAAGTTACAACGTTTCAAATAAAAAAGAAGTCGGATGTCCTAAGGCAGAGATATCCTGTAGCCCCCTTTTTGCGAGGAAGTAGTCCCCCCCCAGTAAAAAAAGGTTACCTGTATAAAATTATCGAACCTGCTCACAAAATTTCACGAGAATTGGTTGAGAAATGCTACCTGTAGATGAGAACAGACAGACATCCGGCGGACAAATGAAAGCATTTTTGTCCAAGCTAAAGCAGAGACGTTACGCTCGCTTCGCTCGCTCGGTCAATTAAATTATTTTTATTGATGTGATTGAAGTGAGTACAGAAAGTCGTTTTATACACTACACGTGAAAATGGATTATTGTATAGCATCAAATATATTAATCTGGATAGGCATTGAGATAAGTCAGTAATGAGAGAACGATTTAGTTTAAAAGGCCAAGGTTTATGCAGTAATTCATAATCCTTTTGCTTTTATCATAAGTCCTTATCATTTAAAAGTAAACGTGACTTTTCTTTGTTGACAAAACGTAAAACTTTATTGTCTCATAAAATGATTTACTTCAATTGAAACAAACACGATACTCAACATTCCAAGACTTTTAGTAATTCTATTGAGTCAAAAGTTAAAACTTCTTGTGTAAAATTAAGATAAATGTGAAAACTAGTATTGTAGGGCTGTGCCACATAGGTAAAATAGTGCTGCTCCCAAATTCAACACACTGTCACATAAATGCGACAAATAATTATGATAGATACACGTCACTCTCTGTCATACGACAAATAATTATGATACACTCTCTGTCTTGTCGTAGTGTTTGATTTTCGTCACTAAGTTTTAGGCAGTTACAGGTCGTAACGCCCCGTGTTCGACACAAGCTAAGCGTATTCTATAATTTTATTTTATTTAACTTCCTTTTCTCATAAACCATTTAATTTTTCTTGCTGAATGCCATTCGGTATATTTCTATATTCAAATTTTGACAACGCATAAGAATGTGTTGTCTCTAGCACTTTCAAGTGAACGGAAAGAGAAGGAAAAATATTTTTTCAGCTACAGAAAGAAAGCATCTAATTTTTCTTGCTGAAAGCCATTGAATTCGGTATATTTCTTTATTCAAATTTTGACAACGCATAAGAATGTGTTGTCTCTAGCACTTTCAAGTGAACGGAAAGAGATAGAAAAATATTTTACAGTTACAGGAAGCCTATAAGTCCTTGAATTACAGAAGTATTTGGTAAAGTACACTTAGTAATAAAGTACTAATACGAAGGCTGTTAAAACTTATTATCTGTGCGTGTCAGTGGACTATTGTACTAAGTATATACTACTGTATATTACACTCGAGTTGCAAGATCACTACTGCGCGGGGCGGCTGTCAAAATGAACGTTGAAGAAGATACGAAATCAAAAGACTACAATCCATTTGAACACCGGAAAGTTGAAAAACCAACATCGTAAGTAATTACATTTTAATCTTTATATAATGTGGTGTAAGAAGTGACCATATTTTTGTTTAGTGTTTTGAAGTGTAACCTGCTTTTTGTGCATTTAAACAAAAGTGAATAAATATGTAGGTATAACATGGTTGTAACGAAAAAATATGCTTCCCTTGGATTGATGGTTTAGGTGTTCGGCAAGCCTACTTCGAGAGCCGTGTTTCCGAGGGGTATAGTACCTCGACTTTCGATCCCAAGATCAAGGGTTTGAATCCTGGCCGTGCATCAATGTATTTTTCATTTCGAAAAATTTATATGCGCGTTAACACGAGCTCTAAACGGTGAAGGAACACATCGTGAGGAAACCCACGGTTTAGTCAGCCCCACACGTATTGACCATGTCTTTCTTGTGGATATGGCCGGTTAAGCTGAGAGGATGGTTTAGGTGCTGGGTAAGCTTATAAAAGGGGTAGTCAGGAAAATAAAATAAATTACCTTGTACTTTTTAAACAACACATTTAATAGGATGTAATATTCGTTGGTTGGGTGTGTTTTGCATAGAATAGACAATTGTGGGGTTTCACAAAAGCATTATCGCTATCTATTAAGACTATGACGGCCAATAATAGCATAAAAGTAATATATTCCTAAACTAATAATTATAATTATAGGTAATAAAATAATAACGATACAATGACCTTGGGTTTCCAGCAAGCAGGAGCACAGCACTTTTCACCTCGACCTCACTTTGTGAACACCAAAACCAGACTGACTTTCTCTAGGCGTGGCGTGGCCCATCGCGAAAACAACATGGCGGCTTCTCGGAATATCTCGGATAATCTCGGATTTCCGGAGCAAGTCATGTTGGTTTCTTAACAGAAATACAATCTAATTAATTAAACATAATTATTGAAATAAATACTACAATTAATAAAATGAATATTGATAAATATTTTGCTTTCTTATTATGTAAAAAGAAATAACATCACAGGGCGGCCTAGCGGAAGTATGGACGTAACAATCTGACAGCAAGTCATGTTAGCTGTATTTATAAATTAATTGAAACGATGCAATCAAATACAATACGGGATTTAAAATAATGTAGAAAATCTAAACAGATATTATGAATAATTAACTTGCTCCTTACAGCTCGGCTATCCTGCAGGAGCGAGTCCCTTCGCAACATCAGACTAATTCTTTCGTTATACCTACCTCATACTTCCGGAAAACAGAATAATTCAAATTACAAAACGACCAATTTTTTTTTCTATAGTCGAATTGCCCATTGTACGAATTAAAAATATACGAAAAATGACATTTTGACCGTCAATTTTAGTGCGTACAATTAGAAACACGACTATAGTAGATAATTAGTACAATCAAACGATAATTAGTACATCAGTACTCAATCATCATTATTTTAATAAACATTATTTACTTTAATGTCACCTGTCCATTGAACAGTCTTGCCTAGTTTTTTTTGACACAGTTTATTAATACTTTAGTACAGTGGAGCATGCAACCTAAGATTACTCAATAATTGGACTACCATAAGCAAAACCTCAACTAAATATTAGATTTCAACTGTTTCCTATTCTACTAATATGACAAACGACTCAGTTGAGGTGACGTTTTAGCTAAGGTTTGGACTTTGGCAGAATAATTTTTTGTTTTAAAAGCCATTCTACTATTCACCAAATGGCCGACATTTAAGAGATCGAGCCAAAACGCAGCGGAATGATTGAAGTTGTCATCTAGTAAAATTGCCCTGCTGATTAACAACACTCTATATAATATTAAGTTAACAGATTAGGATAATCATAAACATAATCATAATCAAGTTAATTACAATATAAATGAAAAATCTTACCAAAATTTTCAACTCCGACGGGATTCGAACCCGCAATGATACAAACGATACTCCTTAAGTCGGAGTGCCTTACCATTCGGCCACGGAATCCTTATTACGTCAGGTTGAAAATCTTGATAAGCTCATATTGATCGATTTAAGCATCAATTAAATCTAATGAAATAATACCAAAGTGTGGTTTAACACTATAAAAATTAAAACTTATAAAAAAATTACATTATAATCTTTTAAAAAAATCAAAATACAGATTATATTCCTGCATACCTACAGATCAATAATAAGTATATTTAAATCAGACAACTGTTTGAAGTGGCGCCTACCTCGCTCCGCAAGAGTGTCGTTTTTTTTTCTAGGTGGCTGGGCGGGTGCAAACGTTGGCGACTACGCTTGTAGAGACTCATTTCAGAATCTTCTGAGCTTGTCGATTAACCTGCTATTCTACCATGTAGCGTGCGAGGTCGCCTTTCGTGTGCACCCGCTGAACCCGTAATTGCGGTAGCCGCGTGATCGATCTAGCTAGTGCGTCGTTCGTAGATCTTTTCAGTGAGCGCTCACAGGATAGTCTGTGTGATGCCAATATTGTCGCAGCGTTCTATATCGATCACGCGACTCACGCCCAAAGTTCTTTAAACGAGATTCTTCTTCTCTGACTTGCCGCTTGAGCTCTTCTCCTACATCTTGACCTGGTTCGTCGCCGTCATGCGCCACTCGATGGAACACGTAAATCATCACCCTCCTCATAACAGGGTAATGACGTTACGTTTCGATCACCCTCCTCATAACAGGGTAATGTACTTAGCCATGTCTCAATCACCCTCCTCATAACAGGGTAATGTAGCCATGTCTCGATCACCCTCCTCATAACAGGGTAATGTAGTAATGCCTCGATCACCCTCCTCATAACAGGGTAATGTAGCTATGTCTCGATCTCCCTCCTCATAACAGGGTGCCGGTACGCTCAGCCATATTAGAGGCACCTGCGCAGTCATGGTTGCTGACTCGGGGCCTCCGAGACTTCAGCGTCTCCTCCATAACTGAAACTTTAAACGTAATACTTTATAATGTGCTTAAATTTGTTCCAGATCAGTAAAGTAAATATATCCCTAATACGACTTGGGATTGAAGCATAACTAACATTAAGAAACGTAGCATTCATTTCTAAATTCTTCAACAAAATAATTAAAAGATGTAAGAAAAAAAAAACATCTTTATAGGTATATAATTATGTCAATATATATTATATATTTCGGTATATGTATATATAATATATAACTAAATAATAAAATCATATAAATCCAGCTCACCTGAATTTTCAAAAATATTAAGCTAATTTAATCCGAATATCAAGTCAGTGAACTTTGAAATATTGTACTTAATCGAATATAAAAACTAAGACTATCAAGTCTATCTCGCGAACGTACCAATAAAAGAAACAAACAGCAAATTGTACAGGGTATATACATCCTATATCAATGTAGGGTATATAGTTCAAGTCATTTACTCAGATCTACAACTTTATAAAATGAAATTTGCATAAATGCAGGTATAACGGTTATACGTTAAAATTATTTTTATTGCACTCAACTATGAAGTTATACGAGTAGGTATTTATAATGGTGTTAAATTGCGCTACCAATAAATAAAGTCAAAAGATTTTAATATTGTCATAAAGATTATCAAATTCAAGTCAATAAAAATTAAAACAAGTAGGTATAAAATTTAATTAAGTACCTACTTGTCTCATAACATTTGTAAAATTTTTACATTAAAATAAAAAAAAAACAAAAATAAAAAGGTGGCAAGTCCTACTTGTCTCATTTTTTTTTAAATAATAAGGTACTTTACATGATAAATACCCGGATACAAATGTATTTAAAATATCCTACCGCCATATTAATTCCCAACACTAGAGATCTAAGGCATGTGTAATAAAACTGTACTAAGTTCAAGTACCTACAACTTGCGATTTTATAAATAGCGGGTAACGCCAGCACTACAAAATATCTAGCACCACTTTCAATTTGCCGTAAGCCGTTCTAAAATAATTACTTTTGGTAAACCAGGTAGGTACCTACAGTACATTTTTGGTCGTACTTAAATCAGCAGATAATGTCACGTAAACACCCACAATGTCCGAGAAAAATAAACGCAACCACAACCATGAAAAATTTGAACTTGGATTATTATAAAAAAAAATTAAAACAAAATAAAATAAGAAAAATAGAAGGAGGAAAAAAAAAGAATAATTCAGGAAGGTATGCTATATATATACTAGTCCTAAAGATTTTTATGTTCATGTAAGTAGGTAGGTAATTATTTGAAGTAAATATTATTTTAAAATAACTCAATATTATATTGGGGCGTGGAATGACGAGTAATTTCGCTTGAAATGCTCGCTACATCCCGCTTTCTGAGATAAAAGGGGTAGTCAGGAAAATAAAATAAATTACCTTGTACTTTTTAAACAACACATTTAATAGGATGTAATATTCGTTGGTTGGGTGTGTTTTGCATAGAATAGACAATTGTGGGGTTTCACAAAAGCATTATCGCTATCTATTAAGACTATGACGGCCAATAATAGCATAAAAGTAATATATTCCTAAACTAATAATTATAATTATAGGTAATAAAATAATAACGATACAATGACCTTGGGTTTCCAGCAAGCAGGAGCACAGCACTTTTCACCTCGACCTCACTTTGTGAACACCAAAACCAGACTGACTTTCTCTAGGCGTGGCGTGGCCCATCGCGAAAACAACATGGCGGCTTCTCGGAATATCTCGGATAATCTCGGATTTCCGGAGCAAGTCATGTTGGTTTCTTAACAGAAATACAATCTAATTAATTAAACATAATTATTGAAATAAATACTACAATTAATAAAATGAATATTGATAAATATTTTGCTTTCTTATTATGTAAAAAGAAATAACATCACAGGGCGGCCTAGCGGAAGTATGGACGTAACAATCTGACAGCAAGTCATGTTAGCTGTATTTATAAATTAATTGAAACGATGCAATCAAATACAATACGGGATTTAAAATAATGTAGAAAATCTAAACAGATATTATGAATAATTAACTTGCTCCTTACACTTACTTCAACTCAACAATGTCCCAGGCACTAAAGCGTCCTAATTAGTGAAGACATAGATTGTCCCATGACCTTGCATACTTGAATCACCAGTAGGTGAATTACACTCTACATTAGTAGAGGGCTAAGTTTCTAGTAGGTAATGACTAAAGTCATGAGAATATGATGGTATTTTTTATACGTGGCTACCAGGACCACCGAGTCTAAGTTCGTCGGTAACCTAGTAGTTCGATTTCCCAAAGAAGTTTCCACGCTTAGGCCTCTATTAATATCTCGTATTAACTTCTGTCAAAGATGCGCCACGGATTTAACTATTGCCATCCTTTTTTGTTAGAGAGTAAGTAAGTTCGTATGAGTAAGTGGCCAACTCTGGTGATGGAGTTTTTAGAGAGTGACAAATAGTTAAATCCGTGGCGCAACTTTGACAGAAGTTAATACGAGTTTATTAATAGAGGCCATTGTGTTTGTTTCGTTTATTTATTTCTGTTTGGAAAACTGTTAAGCAAACAAGTAAATTTTCAGAGACATCAGATCAGCAGCGAACATAATCAAGGCTTCGCTTGGCTCTGGATTGTTGGCTGGACCACTGGCATTCGCAAATGCAGGATGGGGCGTCGGTATTCTTGGCACCATCATCGTCGGAATTGTCTGTGGTCACTGCGTACATATACTGGTAAGCAGGTATAAATAAAAAACAAAAATCGCAAAATAAGTAATAAAAATATCCGAGAAAGAAAATATATGTCGTTAGTATTTCGTTGGATAAGATACCTAAGTTAATATTGGTGTGTTCAGGTGAAAACCTCACGAGCCTGCTGTAAGTTGGACCGGAAGCCCCTGCTTGGGTACGGGGACACCTGCAAGTCAGCTTTCCTTCATGGACCGAAATGGATCAGGCCTTGGGCCACCTTTGCTACGTAAGAACAAAATATACCGATAAGATCATATTATGTCTCTATGCCTAAGCTATCTGCCCCTCGATTCTACGTGATTCCACTTACCAATTTTAACCAATTTTTTTTTAAATATTGGTGGACATTTGACACAGCGCCATCTAGCCCCAAACTAAGCAAGGCTTGTACTATGGGAACCAGATAACTGATAGAATACTATTATATTTGTAAATACATACCTACTTATAATACTTTGATACTACATACTTATAATACCAATTAGGTTAGGTTACTCTGTTGTGATGACGTTACCAAACAAATTACCAATGAGGTTTTGAAAATTACTGTCATTTTGGAGAACGAAATAAAACGCAACGGTAATGATACTGGAATGGTTGACGTTGTAAATGAGTTGTAAATGTACGTGAGTTCGAATGCTGGCCGTGCATCAATGGATTTTTCGTTTAGAAAAATTTAATGCTTATTAATACGTGCTCTAAACAGTGAAAGAAAACATCGTAAGGAAACCCGCTTAGTCAGCCCCTACACGTATTGACCATGTATTTCCTGTGGATATGGCTGGTTAAACTGAGAGGATGGTATATGGTGTTAGTGATGGACAAGCCTAGTCCATCTCAACATGGTCCCTGGCACTACAGTGTCCCGTTTAGTGTAAGCAAAGATTGCCTTCTGCCTGACACTGTATAGGTAAAAGATGTTAGACCTAAAAAAATTCGCACATTACAATATTGACAGTGTAGTATTTATGGTATTGTAGACAGTATAATGTTTTTTCAGAATATTTGCAGAATTCGCACTAATATGCACGTATGTTGGAACATGTTGCATCTACACCGTGCTTATTTCAGACTCAATAAAACAGGTGAGAATTTATATTTCATTACTTATTTTTATTTGTTGTTCTACCTTTAATAACATTTCATTACAATTCATAGTACCTATAATCATATACTTACACGGAATTTCTTAGATAAAATCAACTTACCTAGTTAATTCAATGTTCCGATGTTTTGGTTGCGTTGCAAAAGCCAACACACCAACTTCTCTGATATTAACAAGCAATTGAATTTAAAAAAATACCAAAAAATCTCCTACAAATCCCTATCAACTAGAAATAATAAAATTGAATAAAACTTAATTATTTTTCAGCTTGTAGACAAATACGCTCCTACCGTGGTCCTGCCTGTAGAGTACTACTGCCTGATCTTCCTGATTCCCCTCATCATCCTCTGTCAGATCCGTCATCTCAAGTTCCTGGCGATATTCTCTGTGATCGCCAACATTCTGCTGGTCGCTGTATATGTGATTTGCCTGTACTATATCTTTGGGAAAGAGATTAATTTTACGGATAAAATTGTTGTCGGCGATCCGGGGAGATATCCTGCCTTTTTATCGTAAGTATAAGTCACATTAATATAATAAACTTTGTATATTATGTTTGTACTATAATTGGAACTTCTTGCTGATAAGCGGTATATGGCAACAGGATCGCTTTAGCGCTCTTTTGTTTTTGGAAACAAGGCTCTAGTGAGCTTAGTTAGCGCACTAAGTTCTATGCATAAAAGTACAAGTTTAGGGTCATTTAAATCAGCTACCGATTAAAGCTTAAGTATGTGCTTAAAAATATTATTTTTCATAAAAACATAATTTAACCTAAACGTATTTACTACCTATACCCATCGAGTTTTGGACTTCATCTTACTTTCTAAATCTGATGAGTACAAATTACTTCATGAATTAAAAAACTTCTTCCAGAACAGTAATTTTCGCCATGGAAGGCATAGGAGTGGTAATGCCGGTGGAGAACACCATGAAGCATCCCAAACACTTCCTCGGCTTCCCCAGTGTGCTGGTGGTGGCCATGACTGCGATCGTCTTCTTATACGGCACACTGGGCCTGTTCGGGTACTTCCGATATGGAGACGTGCTGCGTGGGTCTATCACGCTAAACCTGCCGATTGATGACTGGTAAGCCTTTAAATCTTCGACCAAACCACGCGGGACGCGGGAAACGAAGCGGGAGCGTCAACATCGTGAAACCGAGCGAGCGAAGAGTCTCCGTTGGTTGTCCTCTACAGGTCGTATTTTACAACCGATCTGAACGAAACTTGGTATTCAGGTTGAACAACTTGATAGAATTTTTATGTCGTTGGGGATTTTTGATTGAAAGGGTACTTCCAAAGTACTTCTTCCAAAAAAAGAAAAAAGGGGACTACAGGATATCTTCGCCTTATGACATCCTATTTCGAGGGTTCTTTTTTTGTTTGAAAGGTCTATAAGTTGGTCTCAGAAACAATTGGTGAAAATTTGATGAGGATTTTTAGTATGATGAGCAGAATAGTTCCTCAAAATGAAGTAAAGTACTCACTTTTAGTTTGCTACCAGTGAACCCTTTAATTTATGAAGCACCTGGGACCAACTTTTCATCACAAAACTAGAGAATTGTGAACATTCATTCAGTTTTAAGCCATGCAAAGACAGACTCGCGAGGTCTACAGCTCACGGAGCCAATAGTCATTTTTAGTCAAGATTGTCCATTCTCCAAAAATGTTCTCTTCCAGGCCAGCAATCTGCGCGAAGCTCTTCATAGCTCTATCAATATTCTTCACGTACCCGCTCCAGTTCTTCGTGGTGATAGACATCTTCACGAAGTACACTGATCCTCACTTTGAGGGCAATCACCGTCGGGTGGTGCAATTTCTGGCCAGGACAATCGGAGTTTGTTGTTGTGGTAAGTAGTGCAATATTGAATGTTTTTTGATGTGATAGCGTCTTATCGATGAACGCCGGCTGCACGCACGAAAAAGTATCACGTTCCACCTGAGCCGAGAGTGCAAGCGAGAGCGCGAAACAAGCATTAGAGAGGCACGATCGTTCATCAATGTTTTCTTATGACGTTATCACGTAAAATTATCGTCCGTAAACCAACTTTACAGACAACCATTTTTATAAGTAGCGGTTACCTCACATAATAATGAGATACCTACTTAATCAACAATTTTAAATGCTTTTCAAAAATTATTAGGAATCCGTACCCATATTATAAATGTGAAAGTGTGTTTATTTGTTTGTTTATTTGTCCTGCTTTCACGTCATGTTTTGACGAGCAACGGATTGACGTGATTTTTTGTGTGGAGATAGTTGGAGGGCTGGAGAGTAACATAGGCTACTTTTTATCCGGGTACCACGCGAGCGAAGCCGCTGGCAGCAGCTAGTTGTTTCATAAATTATTAAATTATTCAAAACCATGATTTTTGGATTGCCCATCTTTAGTCGAATTCAATGTGAGGAGGATTTATCTGCAATGAATGTACACAATCTGAAGATTTTTGCCTATAATAAAAAAAAAATCCCCAGGCGAGCAAATACAAATTTTGTTCTCGTGGGATAGTTACTTCTCTCGCGAAACCTATTTTTTGTAAGTTCACAGTGGAAATATGAACATTTTAAGTATTTCTTTGTGTTGTGTGTTTTTTTGTAGTCTACGGGCTCTTATTGCCGTACCTACTTACAACATAAAAACTACCACCTACTTCATGTTTGTTTGTAATGTGGACTCTATCACGCTAGCGTAAAAAATTAGACCTATCAAGCAGCACTTATCGAGACGCGCATTAAACGGAAAATAATTTTCGAACAATCAGACTAAATTGTTGTTTTTACCTTGAATTACTTTATGAATGTCGAGGCTTTTTTCGCTTATCGTTTATTTCTAACTGCTGAACGGAAGTTTTACGTAAAATGTCGTGATTTAGACGCTCTTTGTGGACCATGAAGTTCTTGGTAGATCGTTCCGCACATTCAACTATTAGATGGGATATTAGTATTTGCAACCACGCTTACCGGAATACCTTGTCAACAAGCAAACCATCAACAATGGGCATACATTCATGAATGGAATGGCATGGTGATCATTGTCTGGCAAACCTTTTAGGCAATGCCTCTTGCCTACTTTGGGGAACATGGTGGAATCGTTCCCTAAAGGCAGAGTAGGTGGTTCTCTGCAACGGGCTGGCCCATCTGGCCCATTTGCCCGTGGTATTTCGACCAACAGTTATTGTTGGTTGGTCGGATATATCTATTGCTGCTGAAATTACGGCTTGCGCGATCTAGATATATAACTTATATTGTGACGCCATCTATGCTGAAGCTCTTAGTGAGTAGCATATCTTTGTAGTTTGTCTAGCGATAGGTAGATGTCACTACACCTACTATAACATAAAACTTATTTCTTTCATTATTTATCTTACAGTTGGCATCGGCGTAGCTTTACCTCTACTCGAACAAATCATCAGCATTGTTGGAGCCTGTTTCTTCTCCACTCTGGGCCTGGTCATCCCCAGCGTCATCGAGACCGTCTTCAGATGGGAAGACCTGGGAAAATTCAAATGGGTCTTGTGGAAGAACCTCGTCATCTTTGCACTTGGTGTCACAGCTGTTGTCTCTGGCTGCACAGTTGCTATCATGGATATTATAAATATACTAAATAACCAAAAGCAAGGTTAATAAATCTATTTCATGAGTCGTTTTTACTCCCAAAAGAGGGCAGGTTGCTTGGTTATGTTACCGTTGGTTGGGTGCGTTATGAATGTTATAAATAAAAATAAAATAATAGCTAATTTAAATGTCAAACAGTCCGTTCCGTCCGATGCCGATGCCGATGATGGTTAGATTAGAACTGTGAATGATCAGTCAGTTACGTTTAACTTTTATGTACATGTTTAGATATGTTGGACACAAGTTTTTATTTTGAAGCAAAGTCACAAAAGTACCATTGTACATTGTATGTATACGCTAGTTAAGTACTCCATACCTCTTAGTCAAAGATTTGTTAGTGATTTTGTAATACGTGTGGCATTTCTAAATGTAAGTAGCTATTTATTTTATTTTAAGTAATATTAAATGTTTACGGCGTTAAATTGCGAAGACTGTAAAGAGGGAAGGGAGGCCTTTGCCACAGAACAGCCCCTTGATTCTACTAAAAAACTTTTTGTCAACCAAAGCAAAAGGTCAACTGTTTAGTTTTGTTTCATAACCTACTAATGACCAATGGTTTACTTTGTTGTGATGACGTTTTCAAACAAATTACCAATGACGTGTCGCATATAGCGTCGGATACACTAGGGGACATTTTGTCCCGCAACATGACGCGCAACACATAATTTACGTGACGCTGCAACGTTGCATATTGTCCCGCAACATGCCCCGCAACATTGTACGTGACGCGGGGCATGTTGCTTGCTCCAAAATGTTCGGCAAAATGTTCCATGACAATTGTCGCGGGACACTTCACGTAGTTGTTGAGGGACATGTTCCGCAACATGTCCCCTAGTGTATCCCAGGCTTTTTGGAGAACGAAACAAAACGCAGCGGCAATGATACTTGAATGGTTGACGTAAAATAGAGGAATTGAGGCCCAGATAATACCTTTGCTCTGCAGTGGTACAACAATGGCTGAAAAATGAATGAAATGTAAAACAAATACATCCACGTGGCAGACCACGACGGACGGGACGAGTTAGATGTGCACATACTCGTAGATGTAATTTTTTTACTTTACCTATGGATGTGCATCTTCCAGATTAGCCCACTACAGCCGAGGATATAAAAAGCTGGAAAGAGTGAAGGCAGGCCTACGCCCTGCAGTCAGACAATATAGGCTAAAATAATAAAATAAATGTAAAATAATCAAGCACAAAAGTTGATGAATATTTCATGTTTTAAAACTTAAATCACTAATTGATAGATGAACTTAAATTGATGAAAATAAATGGAATGTGATAAAAACCAGGACTGGTTGTTGAATTTGATTGGAATAGTATATTTTATTTATTATTGTAATGTACATTGGTGTCTCTACGATTTATAACATAAGTTATGAGTAGGTAAGTAAGTAATTTTATTTATTCTCTGAGAAATAATGTGATTTTGTATAGTATAGTGAACAACAACGGTTCGCAAATCTGTATTTTTATTTTATTAAACATGGCCGCATATGGCTCGTAAACGTCCATAACATTAAAACCTATATTTTCTTCCTTTTTTGAGAAAGACTAAAATCAGTCAATGTACCTAGGTAGTTACCTATAATCTTCAAGACGTAATGTTCAAGATACATCCAGCAGAGCAGACACAAGACTGACAGATAAATAAATAAATAAATATCGCTGGACTAGTAATATTGCTGGTTAGCTATGGCAAAAAACTCACCGCCCTAGCAAAGTTACTTTTTCTTGGCAACCTACACTTGTCGCTGACTGTCCGGCTGTACCTACCTTACCTACTCCAATGCTTACATTTAATACTAACATAGTTCATTAAGTCACTACTAACAACCTATGGATGTAACAGTCTAAAATAAAGAATTTTTATTGTTTTTTTTTTTTTTTGTTATAACTTTGCTAGGGCAGTGAGTTTTTTGCTGAGTAGGTGTTCCTTTACGTGTTGATTAAATATTTTACTTTGAGAAAATTATCATAAGACTCATTAATTACCTTTTCATTGAAGCCTTATTCACATGACGTGATAGCTTTATATCTTAATTAGTTATCTTAATGATAATGAGATTTGGATCATAAAACATTTTATTCGAGATGTGCCTTGAGAAATATGAATCCATGTTTATATCAATTTAAGTCTTTACGTTGAGTGCATATAACTTTACAAATATTTAAAAAGTAATTAATATTACCTACATCACGAGACGTCTTCTCTAACTGAAATCTGGCCATTAAATGGCTTCTCTTTGGTCACTTCTTCTTTCTGATATCCCTATATGGTGCCAATTTTCATGGTTCAGCTTACATTAGTAATATGTCCTGAGCTCAGTTTCCACCAAGATAAATACAGCCACAATATTTCTATATATCGACTGTTTTGAAGAGTAACGCTAAGATATTATGGAGGCAGAAGCACAGCCGCCAGTGCAAGAGAAATCTGGACCGACTCTACGTTCATCATTCAAACTACCAGTGAACCATGCCTACAACCCGTTTGAACACCGTCAAGTGGCGAAGCCAAGTGGGTAAGTTGCTTTTCATCTCAGATTTTCAACTCAAGACAGGTAAGTACCTAGATGAGGGTGCCATCCCTGGAACTGTGCTTTTGGCAAAATGCGTGGTCTGGATTTCCAGAAAAGTATAATTTAGATGTCTTCAAATCGAGAATCAATAGGTTTCTTCTAGGTAAGCGTGCTCCATCTTAGACCGCACTGTTGCCTTACATCAGGCAGGGTGTGGTCAAACGCAAACCTATTTTAGTTGATAGACTCTTCCAGTTGGCGACAATGCTTTTCACCGATCCTTCAATTATTTAATCAGTTACATAACGTGTAAAAAGAGACCTGCGGGGTTAAAAAGACCGTTATAGCAAAATCACAATAGGAATTGAATTACATATATGCCGTCTCTTGTCTCATACTGAGAGTGACAAGAACGGTATTTATTGCAATTTTTATTGTGATTCTGCTACCGCGGCTTTTGACCGAGTGGGATGGTTCAACTTTTAATATGAAGTTCGTGGTTCCTGGCCGGATCAGTGGATTTATAAGCGCTTTAACACGAGCTCTAAACGCAGAAGGAAAACATCGTGAGGAAACCCGCGGCCTTAGTCAGCCTCACACGTACAGTCAGCGTCAAATTGATATGAGCGTCTAGAGTACCTAGTCAAAATGATCTGAAAAACATAAAAGCAATTTGATATACGCAGTTCGAATCATCATATTGCTGCAAGCACCTAAGGTGTTCAAAATATCTTACTACTCATTGTTTTATATTTATATGAGCAGTCAGGGTGTTCAAAATTATCTTAGTACTTAAACAAAGCTCTCAAAATTATCTGTGCATAACTGAGTTTGCATACTATCTTTGAGAGCTTTGTTTATGCACAGATAACTTGGTTAAACTGAAAGGCAAGCCTACTCCATCCGAACATTGTCTCGAGCACTACAGTGTCTCGTTAAATGTAGGCAAAGATTTCCTCCTGACACTGTAAATAGGTGCACTAACTGCCCTTACCAACCAATTACTTTACTTACTTATAAATTAATATACTTAGAAGTGTATTCTCATTTTTCTCAAAACCAATTGAAATCTATTGTCAGATGAATATATTACTTATGTCTTTTTGATAATATTCCAGAGACGTCAGATCACTGGCCAACCTGCTGAAGGCATCACTAGGTTCTGGCATCCTGGCCATGCCACTGGCCTTCGCGAACTCCGGCTGGCTGGTCGGCATTGTTTGCACTATGGCCATCGCCGCCATTTGTGCACACTCCGTTCATATTTTTGTAAGTTACATTTTATACTAGACTTGATGCTTTACTTGGCTGTAATTATGTCCACTTTTATATTGTTTGGTATCAAATTAAATTCATCACCAGGAGTCCAAGCGCTTGATTGAGTAAATAATAGGTATAGGTCCATGGTATAACCTCTAACGTCCGCGCGCATTTCACGCGAGTATCGCGCTCCAGCCGACCTTCTCAACAAAAACGAAAACAGCAGAAAAAGTAGGTACTATTGCTATATCCAAAAAAAATACCTGCGGTCTGCGGAAAGCTTAATTCAGAGTTTCTTCTTTATGAAAAAATTACCTTTATGATTGAAGCATCAATTTATAATCTATACTTACCATAGTACAGCGGAAGAGTTTGTTTGTTTGAACGCTGGATCTAGCATTCGGATTTACGAACGTAGAAAAACACCCATAACCGAGACAAAAAAATTGCAGATCATACAAACATTTGCCTCGGGAATCGACCCGCAAAGCTTCTGTGTTTCAGGCGGGCCTTCGCTAACTTCGCCATAGAGGTCGTCTGTTTTTATTTTTTGTAAACTAACTTCAGCCTGTGGCTTCGCTAGATCGACCTATATTCTAAATCATTATCTATCCATATTATAAATTTCAACCAAATTGCTTTAGTGGTTGTTGAGTTATAGAGGAACAAATAACATCCATCCATTCATCCAAACATCCAATCTTTCGCATTAATAATATTATTATGTGATTTATCGCTGAGTGGTGACCAATTTTGTGTGTAGTTTTAAGTTCTTTAGTTACTTATAAGTTTTTCGAATTTGTCTTACTTAGTCTGTACTTACACAAAATAAACGATTTTCTATTCTTTTCTATTCTATTCTATTCTATTTAATTTAACGTTTTTCAGGTAAGTGTATCTCGTGCCTGTTGTAAAATAGAGATGAAGCCCTTATTGGGCTATGCAGAGACTTGTCGTTCGGCGTTTTTAAATGGACCACAATGCTGTAGACGTTTCGCTAATGCGGCTTAGTAAGTTTTACATTTCGTTCCTTCATTATTTTAGGCAATCAGAGAAAAATCTATGAAGTACTTGGCTTATGCATGCTTTTCTTTTATTATTTTGCCAATTTAATTAAACTGAAATGGGAAATGGGAGTAGATTAACTTAACTTAACTTAACTTAACTTGACCAAGCAGTAGACAACAATAACATCATTTCATTTCATTTTGAGATAGTTTTTAGATTTCAATGTTCGCGGACATACCTGTGCTCCGCGCATCTGCAACTGCTTTGATGGAGACGGTACGCGCATCTTTTACAAAAACCATCACCGATTGGAGCGCTCACCATGTAGCGCGCACCGTTACACGATCTAAGGATGTGTCCCCAGTAGGCAAACTGTTAGCGGCCGACTGAGTTTGTGGCGTATCGGTTTAGTACGCCTTTTCATATATTTGAAATGGAGTGTCCACAGTTTGCTAGTTTTGCACTCACTTTACGCAGTTTGCAGTAAGTGCACTTTACTCAGTCGGCCGCTAACAGTTTGCCTACTGGGGACACAGCCTAATGCCCGGGTTACACGAGGCTAATTTTTCAAGCTAGGATAGCAAGCTAGTGTTAGTAAGCTAGCAAGCTAGTACTTCTAGCTTCGTGTACCAGCTTAGAAATGAAGCTAGTTGTGTCTACACGAAGCTAGTAAAACACTAGCTTGCTATCCTAGCTTGAAAAACTAGCCTCGTGTAACCCGGGCATAAGAGTGCGAACGTATTTACTTCTGGAGCGGTTACAGATGCGCGGAGCTCAAGCATAGTGGATACTCAGCTTAGTTTCGGCATTTCGATTGATCGTAATATCCTTTATGTTTTCAGTGTGTTCGCTGAATTTTCAATGTTGCTAACTTACCTCGGAGTCTGCTGTATCTTCACTGTTCTTATCGCTGATTCACTCAAACAGGTCAGAAGAATTACCTATAGTTAGTACCTACCTACCTACTCTAACACAATCGGTTTTCAACACACGATAGTTCATAGTTTATTTGTAGTGGGATAACCGCCTAATAGATGATTTATACGCCACCAGGAGGCAATCTATGCCCGCTGCTGACAGTATTTAGAGTACTTTTGCTCATCACTTTTACCCTTCATTAATAAAATTAGGATAAAGTTATCTAAGCCTGACGTTCCTTTGTGAGCAAAACGCAGAGTAACATTCTAAATTATAAAAGGGTAATTTATAAAATAAACCGGCCAAGTGCGTGTCGGACCACGCACAGAGAAGGGTACCGTAGTTATTAATTGTAAAACTAAATATTATTTGTGTTGACTCATCTTTTTTGTTTCAGCCATTTGACGCATACGTTTTCTCTGAAAGTCCTTCAGTTCAATACTACTGCTTGGCTTTACTTATACCTCTATGCTGTATGGTTCAAGTAAAACATTTGAAGTGGCTAGCACCGTTTTCTCTTGTTGCCAATGTGCTCCTGATTCTAACATTTGGAATATGCCTGTACTACATATTTGGGGACAAGATCAATTTTACTGATAAGCAAATGGCGGGCGATATATCGAGATTCCCAGCTTATTTGTCGTAAGTTTTTGAAAAGATAAGTAAGAAAAAATTCTAACAAAAAATCAGGGAGCTCGTAATGAGGAAGACTCACGATTTTAGTTGAGTATGCAGTTTTGTAGATACAAAAAAAACAAAAAATACTGTGTTTTTGGTTTTTTAATCGGATCAAAAATGACCGAGTTACAGAGATTTTAGTGCACCAATCTAAAAAACGCTCGCGAGAAGGCCGCGACTGGCTGTGACGTCACCAGGCGCCCGCGGCTCGCTCCACTAGTACAAAATCCCTAGTTATTTTCAAACTAATTTCCGACCGCGGCATCGCTCGCGTGGCACCTGGATAAAAAGTAGCCTATGTCCTATTCCCGCTCATTACCTAACTATATTTTAAATTTCAGCCAAATCGGTTCAGTAGTTGTCGAGTTATAGAGGAACAAACATACATCCAAACATCCGACTGTATTCCCAAGGCACAGTAGACATATTCTATCAGATCTTTTAGGAATTTTTAGATCCGTTGAAAAAGTCTAAGCGGGTAGTCAGAGGTAGAGAAGCAGTGTTGGCCGAGTGCGCTAGTGCCTCGACTTTCAATCCGAACCCAGCCGTGCATCAATGGATTTTTCGTTTCGAAAAATGTATAAGTAGGTACCTAAGTAGGTATGCGCTTTAACACGAGCTCTAAACGGTGAAGGAAAATATTGTGAAAGTGTGATAGTGTGATTTGAAAACCAAGTTTAGGTAGGTAGGTATGTGATTATTTTGACTCGTACATACAAATTATTAATTTTAGGTATTACGATTAAAAGTATGTATAAAAAATACCTATTCACTAAAAAGTTTAAAGGCGAAAATTATTTTTAAGTAGGTACCTACCTAGGTAAGTAGTAAGTAGGTAGGTACCTACTTAAAAATAATTTATGTAGGTAATAATTTAAGTAGGTAGGTAAATAATTTAGGTAGGTAAAGTTAATATTAGTGTGATTCGACTCCTGATTGTTAGTTTTGTTTGTTATTGTTTTCGGTAAGTACCGGTACCTACCTAAAATACCTATTCAGTAAAAAGTTTAAAGGCGAAAATTATTTTTAAGTAGGTACCTACCTAGGTAAGTAGTAAGTAGGTAGGTAGGTACCTACTTAAAAATAATTTTCGCCTTTAAACTTTTTACTGAATAGGTATTTTAGGTAAGTACCGGTACTTACCGAAAACAATAACAAACAAAACTAACAATCAGGAGTCGAATCACACTAATATTAACTTTACCTACCTAAATTTTTACCTACCTACTTAAATTATTACCTACATAAATTATTTTTAAGTAGGTACCTACCTACTTACTACTTACCTAGGTAGGTACCTACTTAAAAATAATTTTCGCCTTTAAACTTTTTAGTGAATAGGTATTTTTTTATACATACATTTAATCGTAATACCTAATTAATAATTTGTATGTTCGAGTCAAAATAATCACATACATTACCTACCTACCTAACCTTGGTTTTCAAATCACACTATCACACTTTCTCATCACACTAATCATACTATCACACTAATCACACTAATATTATAAATGCGAAAGTTTGGATGTTTGGATGGATGATGTTTGTTCCTCTATAACTCAACAACCACTAAACCAATTTGGTTGAAATTTTAAATATAGATAGATAATGACCAGGAATAGGACATAGGCTACTTTTTATCTGGGTACTACAAGAATAAAGCCGCGGGCGGAAGCTAGTTAATATTAAAAATGCAAAAGTTTGGATATTTGGATTTATGTTTGTTCCTCTATAATTCGACAACCACTGAACTGATTTGGCTGAAATTTAAAACATAGATAGTTCTTGCCCTGAAATAGGACATAGGCTACTTTTTATCCAGGTGCCGCGCGAGCGAAGCCGCGGGCGGAAGCTAGTTTGAAATTAACTAGCGTTTTTGTACTAGTAGACCGAGCCGCGGGCGCCTGGTGACGTCAGACGCAGCGCGAAGCTCCGAGCGCGCGTTTTGAAATGGCCGAAAAGAAAACTTGAATAACTTCGTCATTTATTGATGGATTTTAATTATTTAAAAAACAGAATGCTCAGAATGCTAAAGAGTATACGCCTTCATACTTAGAAACCCAATATTTCGTTTAGTGATTGATCCCCATTATAAGCCCTTCCTTATGATGATGATGTCCATGAATATTTTTATATTTGTGGTTCCCATCATGCTATAACGATAAAACTGAGGTTGTATGTGGAAATATCTATGCAATGTGGTGACTCCACGATTAAACTAATAGGAAAAACACTAAAGGAATTACTTAAGAAAGATGTTTAAAGTTAAACACTGGTTAAACAACGTCCGGTCTTTATTTGTGGATAGTGACAAACAGAGACAGGATGTTGTTTAACCAGTGTTCAACTTTAAACACCTTTCATAAGCAAGAGGGTTAGTACTGAATTATGATTAAGTAGTACAATTTTCCCAGCACAGTAATCTTCGCGATGGAAGGCATAGGCGTAGTGATGCCTGTGGAGAACGCGATGAAGCATCCTCAGCACTTCCTCGGATGCCCGTCCATCCTCGCCGTGGCCATGTCGCTGATCACGGCGCTGTATATCGTGCTCGGGTTGTTCGGCTACTTCAGATACGGGGATGTACTGAGAGGGAGTATTACGCTGAACTTGCCGATTGATGACTGGTGAGTAGATCACTAGGCTGCTCTAAGCTAATATTCAGAAATAAAAACAAAACCATATTATTGACTCTGTCCTTGTCTAGCCCCGACCATGCCCCGACTTTAACTCGAGTATAGCCTATGTTCATTTGAAATAGGTATTATACTTTTACCATAGGGTAAAAGTCCCACGCCACGCCCCGACTCTAACTCGAGTATATAGCCGATGTTCATTTGAAAGAGGTAAAGTCGGGGCGTGGTCGGGGCTAGACAATGTCAATAATGTGTTTGGTTTTCATTTTTGATTATGAGCTTAGCCTAGTGATCTACTCACAAAAAAAGAAATAAGTAATAATATTTTTACAAGAATAATAATTTGGAGGGAATCGCTGGAACCACTCAAAACAAACTCGTAAAATTCATCTTTAACAATTAGTAACTATAGGGTCGAGCTTTTACCATACAAAGTAGAGCTTAAGTTTATTTTATGGATCGTTGTTTTTTTTTCAGGCCTGCAATCACAGCAAAGTTCTGCATAGCTATCTCAATATTCTTCACCTACCCTCTACACTTCTACGTGGCTATAGATCCCTTACTCAGATGTTTTAAACCATATATTAGCGAGAAGCATAAAACTCTTATTGAAGTTTTTATAAGGATAGCGGTTGTATGTTTTTGTGGTAAGTTTTTTTAAAGAAAATTTAAAACCGCCTATTGCAGTTGACAACCAAGAAAGCTTGTGTAATTAGACATATTGGCTCAAATTGCGTCAATCAACTTTACTAGATTTAATAGTAGGTAGGTACAACAAAACATGAGAAAACCCGCGGCTTAATCAGCCCCACGCGGATTTACCTTGTCTTTCCTGTGGATAATTCTTAGCTGAGAGAATTGAGTGATGCCTACTTTATTTCTAGCCTATCGGAACATCGAGCCATAATAGACATAGACATAGATAGACATAGGTACACTTAGCACACAATATAAATCTCAAAATCTTGTACTTAACACAAAGAAAAAACAAAAGCAAAGGAGAGAGAGAGTTGTATTGTGTTTGATTGATTGATTGAACACTTTATTGCATGTAAACAGGATACAAAACTTAAAATTACATAAATTAGCAGATACAATAGGCGGCCTTATCGCTTAAAGCGATTTCTTCCAGGCAACCGGGTGAGTTGAGTAAAAAGCCAGTGTAAGAAGAGAAAGAAGGTAGTGCCCAACTAATAAAGAAAATAATGTAGGTACTTAAGTACTTACTTAAAGATAATTTCAAAAATATATACCTATGTAAATAATAATATAAATGTGTTGTAGTTTTATAATACTTAATTCTCCAGTTTTATTTTAAATCTATCTTTATCTGGTTTTCTTCTAGCAAGCTATTAGTACTCAGTTAGTGTTAGATGGCGCTGTAAAATTTCCGCCAATATTTATTTTAAACTTGGTCAAAATGCGTAGAATCGTCTTTCAACATTTGCATCGTTTTCCGGGCTATTTTGAGAAGACGCGTAGGCTTAATGATGTTGTGGCGTTATTTTTTTCAATGTTTACCTTATTCATAGCACGTAATGTCTTTTTAAACTGGCTCTCAACTATATTTCAAACGCAGACATTTATTATCAAAGTCTATTAAACTTTTTAGGAAGAGAAGAATTATGAACTACAGAGTCATTCTGTAAACTCACTTCGAACGTCGAAAACCTGAATCCGCTGTGTCCTGAATCTCACAAAACATTCTTGTGTATTTAGTGAGCTCGGTCACTTGAGTGAATTCGAAGTGAGTCTACAGAATAGCGGCCTTTACACGGTAGAGTTTTTACCACGGATCAGGGCCTCGAGCACGAGTATGCACAAAGTCTACTATTCGATCCGTGACTGTAGTATAGTCTCTCAAATGTATTGGGATTTTAGTTCAGTCAAGTTACCACTGGAGGCGCTGCACCGGAATCCCATACATTTGAGAGACTATACTACAGTCACGGATCGAATAGTAAACTTGTGCATACTCCTGCTAAAGGCTCTGGACTGTACAGATAACCGCGGATAAAGCTGTCAAAGGTTGGAATGGCGCGTGCTATTTCCCGCGGGCCGATCTCCGCGTGTAAATGCTGCTAATGACTCTGCTGTTAAGATAACTGTCAAATCTCTAAATACTTAGGTTTCTTGAATAAAAGTTATTACTTTAACGATTTAAAAATCAGTTCACGGTTCAAAAAATTGCAACTAATAAGCTAATAGATAATCGCGAGCTAATTAAAATGAGCCCAAACACGGATATTTTACAGTTATTCACTGAGGTGATCCGTTAAACAGCTCCTGACTCCATCATCTGATCAGCTCGTTGTCAACATAATATTGCATTTTCACTGAGAATCTATAAGTGTGCCAAATTTCAGCTCAATCGGTTGAGGATAACTGCTTTATAATTCAGGAAAAGCTTGTAATAAAAACAGTACGCAACTTTCATTTTTATTACACACTGATTTATTTTTGGCAACATTTACCTGCAAATTACAGAAAAATAATTTTCCGCTAGTAAACACTTTAACGATACACATGTCCTAGTGTCTTAAAATACTTAATGCTTTTTTTTTAATATTACAATAACAAAATTCTACCAGTAAAAAAAGTAATACTTAAGGGACCGGCGAACGTACCTACTTACCTAAGAACGTAATACCAAAATGATTTAAAATTTGAGCATATTCTTATCACTTTATGTTATTATTTGGATAAAGGCAGTATTTATCTAGGTTCCTGTTACACTTTTCTTCCAAAAAAACTTACTATAGAAGAAATGAAAAGAAAAAATGCCATTTTTGGTGTACCTACAAAGATTTCAATTCAATCTGCTTACATTTCTTTTTAGGTAAGTTTTTCGGGACAAAAGTTTAACAGGAACCTAGATAAATACCTACTCTCTTAATCTAACAACACAAACTGATAAAAATATGCTTAAATTTTAAATGATTTCGGTATTACGCTTTTATAGAAATTCGCCGGTCGCAGGCCTCTTAATTAATAGTTTTTTTAATAGTCTGGTTTTATCATGCTTAGGTACTCTTTTGTACATTGGGGCCATCTGGGAGGATCTTAGATTTATAGTAAGACCTGGTAAGTAGTGCTGTTACGGATATCCGGATTTTTTGTATTTTCTAGATTTTTTGTTTTCTGAAATAGGCACTTACTCGAGTCAATGGTCATTCGTAAGTTGAATATAGAAACCCGACATTATAGGTTCACGAATCTCTAAAGATCGTTGACGTTAAACTGTCGGTCCCGGCTTTAAGTCGTTAAGCCATGACGGAGGCCTTCAGGCGGCCTGAAAAACTCCGTCACTAGAGTTAACCACGAGCTCATACAAATAAACATATATCATCATCATCATCATCTTAGCCGTTGGACGTCCACTGTTGGACATGGGCCTCCCTCAAAGATTTCCATGTGTTGCGGTTGGAAGCGGCCTGCATTCACCGCCAACATGCAGTTTTTACAAGATCGTCTGTCCATCTTGTCGGTGAACGTCCAACACTGCCGCTTGCCAGTCCGTGGCCTCCACTCTAGAACTTTTCTGCCCTATCGGCCCATCTGTTCTGCGTGCCTATGGTCTGCCCTAATCTTTGCCACTTCAACATAAAAACATACGAAACCGGGTTAATATTATAATTGCCTTCCAGGTGGTATCGGCATAGCTCTGCCTATGCTGGAACAGATTATCAACATAGTCGGAGCACTGTTCTACTCCATCCTCGGCCTCATCATCCCAGGAGTGGTCGATATTGTGTTCCACTGGAACGATCTCGGGAGGTAATTCTGCAGGCTGATTTATTGTCTCAAACATCAAATTGGTCTCAAACTGACAAAACGATCACCACTAGAATTATTCATTAAGCTCATATGCTCCACCGTAAATTTCCTTACCAAAACCTATTGACCTACCAAGTTTCATGCAGATTGGATGAACGGTTCGACAGTTATGCGCGAACAACAATTCGTGAAACATACAAACATATAAACATACAAACATACAGAGCAAAATCGCCCAACTTACCACTAAGATCTTCGCTCGCTTCGCTCGCTCGATCGATAATCAGAGCGAGCGCGAAGTAGCTCTGTCACTCAAGGAGACTCTTTTTTGCAGGTCCAAATGGAAGTTATGGAAGAACACATTTCTGGTGGCGTTTGGTCTTCTCGCGATGATATCTGGTTGCGCAGTAGCTGTCATGGATATTATAGCGGCACATTCGAGATAAAATGGTTTTATTTCAAAACTTTTTTATTTTCTTTTGTGGGACATCGGTCAATGGGGTGAAGCTGAAAAGGTCGCTAAGCAATTTCTTTGTCTGAACATAATATGTATTAGTATAGATAGAATAATTTTAAAATGTAAGTATTCAAATTCATAAAAGGAATTGCATAATAGACTATTTCTATCTGCTAGTTTATTCTCCACAAAACTTAAATTATTTGACTAGGTACGTATTTTTTTTTAGATGTTTTGATTATTTTTGTCGAGGTTGCCAAATTCTGCCAGACAAGACCAATCAAAACTTCAATAACACTAAATTGACTATTAAAATAGCTTTCTAAATAGTAATGACCTACTTTAAATCGCAGATGTCCCTGTAAATGAATGGAGACGTTTTATAACATCTCATTTCTGTTATCTTTTTATTTAAATGACACAAATGTGAATTTTTACTTGTTTAATTTATAAATCTGCCCTTGAACGGATTAAGAGAATTAGAGCAATAGGTAAGTAAAGTTAACTCAAATACGTTTTTTAGAAGTTAAACAACTCTAATAGATAACAGCGTGAGATTTAGATGAGCCCTAAGTACAATTTACTTGTGCAAGGAAAGAATAAGGTTTGAGTAAATTCTCCAACCATGAACTATAAAAAATTGGTTTGAAATTTGAATTGATCAGGATTGGACCTGACTTTCAGTGAATTGATGGTCTTTTAGCTTGCATAAAGGGCAAGTTAAAAGACCATGCTAAAGCAAAATTAAATATAAGCCTAATTTGATATAACAAAATATAGGGAAAGCTGAGGGAAGAAAGCAAAGAGGAAGGAGGCCGATGCGTTCGTCAGACCAGATTCGCAACGCACTCGACCTCAGCATGCCAGAAACTGTGAATGTCGCTGAAAGCCAGAACAAATGGCGCGGGAGAAGAAACTTTCGTGATGGGTCACGACCCCCAGCTTTGGGGAAACGACGCAAGGAGGAGGGAGATAATAAAAATAGACATCATTAGATTGTCCACGACCAATGCTTGTTGTCACGGCCAACGATGGTTTATAGTAAAGAAAGTCTTTCTCTAACCCTTTGGTCAACCGTCCTTATGAGGCGTCGTCGTCGGTCAACCGTCCATACGAGGAGACGGTAAATACGAATAGGTTCTTACAGGCTGCCTATATCTATACCAGTTGGTCGAATTGGTTGAGTGGCATTGATTGTTGTCATTGACCTTAGATTGAAGAATTAGCGGCAATAAGTGATGTCTGCTTTTCGATTGCGGCGTAGTACCGCCAGTGGGGCGCCATCTGATTCAAAACTAATTTGCATTTTTATCCAACTCAGCGTCTCCACTCTTGAAAGCGGCAAACGATATCTCGTGACAATTATTATCAGTTGTAATGGCCAACTATAGTAGGTAATTGAGTTTTTAGATCACCCAAGGCCATGGACTTAGAATATCGGCGTGTACCGATGTATTTAAAAAATAGAGTTGCATCTTTACGCAGCACGTGTCGACCGTATCATATAAGTATCATGAAAGAGTAAAAAGAAACAAGGCAGACCCAGCATGCGGACGTGAAAATAATTCTGCAGAGTCATTCTATAAACTCACTTCGAACGTCAAAGAGAATCCGTTCTGAAATCCGTTCTGAAGAAATCCGTTCTGAGATTTTAAATTTCGTATTCGTTTGAATCTTACAATACATTCTTGTGTAGGTATTTAGTGAGCTCGGTCACTTGAGTGAATTCGAAATGAGTCTACAGAATGACTGCTGGAGTCGAAAAAATTATCTCACCTGTTGGCCTAACATGCGCAACATCGAGAGAGATACCTCGTTTCCTGATTTTCGATGTTGCGCATGTTACGCCTACTACTGCTGCAAAAATTTGTTGCGGAAACAGAATGGCTGTAACATGGGTAGGTACCTAATATGTTAGAGCAGAATGACATAACGAGATAACTCGATTTTGCACGAGAAAATGAGTCGAGAAAAGTCACGTTGCGCATTCTAGGTGCAGCCCAGACAGAAGAGACGTAAGACGAGGACGCGTCGCGGACAGGGCGCCAGCGAACAGCGTTGCACCCGCGCCCCGTCTCTTCTGTATGTTTTGCGTCGCTTCTATACATTTTGTATGAAAGGAACGCGGAAGAGACAAATGTCCGCGCCCCGTCTGCGTCTTACGTCTTTTCTGTGTGTGTGTGTGTGCCTACACATCAGCCTACGAAGTTGGAAAGTGACATTTCTTCGCTGGGAAAAACGTCTTTCCGAAGAAAATCATCGAATCGGATACATTTTCGGAAGTCTGTATCGCACTGCTGACCGTATGTCTAATGTCTATCATGCTTGTGAACGTATTATATTTCTTTTTAGAACTTGAATCACAACTGAATGAATGAGCGTACGCTCGCTTACACAAGCGTGAAAGGAGAACTGAAAATAACTCAACGATATTTTCCTGAGACTGGATGACTATAAATAGGTGTACCCATGTCTGGGACGTTTGTTTTGTAAACAAATACCTGACTATACACCTTGTTGACATGATTTTATTTTGAAAGGAAAATATTGTCGTAAGGTAAAATCAAGGACTTTAGATATATAAAGTCCTTGGGTAAAATAAATAATGTACCCGATGTTCTGGAAATTTCTAGCCCACTAGCGCTTGGTAAAACTTTTTCAGTCGCATTGGCCAAGTGAAATAAATATGTTGACTTTTAATCCGTAGATCGTGGTTTCAGATCTTGGTTTTGCATCAGTCAATGGATTGTTACTTATTAATATAGAAAATAGTATAAAGCAAAATCCCTTATTGCTCGATCATCAGTTACTTATAATATTTCCTTTTCATTTTAAACCACGACCGTAAAATTTGAAAGTGGTTCCACTATAGGTGCTCTAATTAGGTATTGAGAATCCGACGATCCACAAATCGTCATATCACTCTGAACTGAACTAAAGTCTACTTCATGTCGTTTGCCAAATACCACACTGATCACGTGTAAAGCTATTTATAAATGTAAGTGCTGTATGCTGCCAAAGTAAGATAATGTGATTACTCTAACTAAATATCTATTACTGGTTTATTTCTTGTATGCACACTGGAGCAGGATGTTTACTGAAAATCTAGTGAAAATGGTCTTGTTAATATAAATTGGGTTCGTTATTTCAGTATTCAGCTTTAGGTCCAGTTTTAGTAGTCTAGTTTTAGTCCACTCTTGACAAGGGTTTTTGTCCGCCTAATGATCTTCGCCAGTAAGTAATTTAAAAAAAATATCCTAAACCTACACGAAATATGCTTTCAAAGGTCGTAAGTTCAACGACCAGAGGAACATCAATAGGTTATTACCTACGTTATTTAAAAAATAAAATACTTTTAAAAAACGAAACTGGATAAAAACTAACCCCAAGGCGCTGTTCCCCAATTCGTAGTTCAAAAAATATTTGGAAAATTTCACATTTTCCAGAAATTAGCACTCATGATAAAAACAAACCATCGCTGTCTATCACAATGATAACATGTTTTGTAAGGTGATGAAAATTTATAGGCATATAAAAAATGTAAAAAAGCTGCTTAGCCAGCTACACACGTTGTATTTTCTGTAAATAAATCTGACAATACTTGGGGATAAACGAGTCATTAGTGATAAATATTTTTTTGTCCTCCCGCTTTCGACCTAACATTGAGTTGTAGTAGAGGGTAAACATTAGGAAGTAGATTCGATAATTTTGCTATCAACACCATACTAAATAAGAGAACAAAATAAGTGCTTTTTAAGAATCTAAGTAGGTAAGTAGGTATCTATATGAATTTTAAGACATAGAGGCAACTCAATTTCCAGGAGAATTAAAATTGCTGCTATGCAATTTTTTTATGAATCAGGTTAGGTATCATTCTAAAAACTAAAACCAGTTTCGATTCATGGAACAGCCGATTACCATTTCTAATGAAACCGGTTGACATTATGACAGTTCATAAAATAAGAATCAGACTTGAATCTGACAAAGAAATTGCTTTGCGACTTTGCGACTATTTTAGCCACAGAACAGAGAAACGCTCGCTTACGATTTTAGCCCTAGGCGGAGGCCAGATAGAAGAGACGGGTCGCAGACATTTGTCACTTCCGCGTCCCTTTCATACAAAATGTGTCGGCGGCGCCCCGTCTCTTCTATATGTTTTGCGGCGCGACGTTCCTATACATTTTCTATGAAAGGGACGCGGAAGAGACATATTATGTCTGTGACGTGTCCTCGTACCTATTACGTCTTTTCTGTATGTCCCGCGCCCTACAGGTGCACCGGAAAGACATGGTCAAGGTAGAGTCAATAATAGAACCACGTAATGGACGCTGTACCAACAATTTCACAAGTTAAATCTTGCGCAAATTCCTTATAACTCGCATTCTTCAGCGAAAATTTATTATGTTCGTAATTTCATACCAAGTTTTATTTCGGTGCAATTTCAGAGGCGCATTTTATTTTTGCATTTAAATTTCGTTCCGTTACAGAATAAGTAATAGTTTTAGTACCCCGATTCAGTATCGAAAGCTCGGCATATTGGAAATTTTAGATACCTACCTACCTACTACTACTACTAAACATAGGTGAGCTTGTGGAATACATATTATAAGTAATTATTCTAAAGGGCAGTGTAGTTTGCTTTAAAACCTTGAACTAGATAAAGTAAGCAAGTTCGTATAAGTGGCCAACTCTAGTGACGGAGTTTTTAGGTTGCCTCAAGGCCTCCGTCATGGCTTAGCGACTTAAAAGCCGGGACCGACATTTAAAGTGCCCTCCGAAGCACGGAAGCGCTCAGCTCGTAAATCCACCCATCCAAATTGTGACGGCGCACAACGTTGCTTAACTTCAATGATCAATCAATTACGATCAGCAAGCTACGCCACAAGCGCTTCTTTTTTTTAACAAGAATTAACTAACTAGATGACTCTACTTCTCGACCAAACATCGAAAATTAAATACCAATAAAATAACGCAATAACCAAGAACATTACGAGTATAACAGCAAATGAGTGTGATAACAAACTATACAAAACAGACTGATACATTATTTGTTTTATAACATTGTGAGCCTTGATTTTAATATCCCTAGATGAGCTCATTTTTCACAACTAGTTAAATCTATGCTTAATTTAGTAGGTAGTAGGTACTTTAATATCAAACATAACTACGCTTAGTAATAGCTGATGTCATTATCAATGTTTTATGAAGCCGAGGTCTCAGGCGGTATTGAATCTTTAAGTCTCAGGAGACACTTTTCCTCTCTGTGTGTTTCTACCGCTTGTATAATGGGTTGTGTTCTGAAGAGTTAGAATTGGTTCCTGTACCTCCATTCTACCATCGCAATGCTCGCCATCGGCAGGGGGTCCGTCCTCACATCTTGAAGCCAATGTGGTCACGTACGGTGTGATTCCAGAATAATTTCATCCCGCGAACAATTGGGTAGTAGAATGATCTACCTGCCGCGGTTTTCCCCAGTGACTACAGTATGGGGTTCTTGAAAAAGGGATTTTTGAAATTTTTAAAGGGTCAGCAGTACGAGTGTGACTCCTCTGGTCGCAGGTGTCCATAAGCTACGGTAACTGCTTACCATTAGGTGGGCCGTATGCTTGTCTGCTACCTTAGTAGTATAAAAAAAAATGCCGGCCGAATTAGTGGAATCAGTACCATCTTTTACTAAACCGAATATTAGGAGTAAGTAAGTAGCTGTAACAAAATAAGTCAGTATAAATGGTGATGTGTAAGTAAATGATGTATTAGTTTAATAGGACAAATAAGCCTTAAACCTATGAAGCCGAATCTGTGGTGTTGAATCAGTATCACGTATATTTACTAAAACATTGTCAACGAATTCTCAGACGAAGCATGCAGAGACGTTGGCCAGTCTTCACTCTATGACGCTCGGAGGAGGCAAAATGTTTCGCGCTCGACACCTCAAATTCAAATAAATCATTATAATCGTAAACAAAAAGTGGCTGTGCATATCAAGGACCTGTGATAATGACGGATAGTTACAATATGAAGGAATTCAGCTCAACGTAAGTCTATTTTAGTATAATTAGCTACATGGTACTACACAGCTAGTTTTTTTATTTTTTTTACAGTGGTAGGTACTAAACCACACATAGGTATTATTTCATTGAAAATGAAATGGGTTCGATCGAATCCCGTCGGAATCGCATGATAAGACTTTGCATTTACCTACTAGACAGTTATTTATTGTAAATCGTGTACTTACATTTAAAATGTTACCTAGCTGTTAAAAATAATAAAAATGAAATGTTCCAATGTAAAATAAACCCGCTGGTGATGTTCTATGTGTGAATAGAATTTTATTCCGAACAACAATTGCAATAATAATACGCCGTTACATCATTAGTTTTAGTACTACGACAATACCTATGTGATAATGTAAAAAATGCTATGGTGCACTATGAAGAAAACACAATAGATTAGATTAAACTGCGTAGCAATTTGTCTCAGCACACTCAATCCTCGAAATTATAAAATTATCTCTACTCTTTTAAAAAATAGAGGAAAAGTAAATGTGAATGTAGAATGTGTCAAGGCTAACGCAAATTTTAGTCTGAAAATAGATTAGATTTTATTTTTACTCTCACATAACTTTCGTGAGTTAAACTAGTTTATATGTACGATCTATAGACATAATAATAAGTAGGTACCTACATGAAAAACACTTTTTTAAAGTTGTTATTTCGATTCATCCGAAGAATCTCCGCCTGGATAAATGTTACGGTCGTCGCGTCTCACACGTTGTCAGTTGGTACTTGAGTCGATCAACTATTTTACCCACACTTTGCTGTCCCCGACCATTTTTTATTAAAATACGCTATATGGTTATATATACACACATAACGAAAATAACAAAGGTATCTAAGCTCATTAGGCACAACGGGAAACTTGATTACGTTCTCGAAAATCTTTAATTTCCATGAAATTTTATGGTAACTCAGTAGACAAAAAGTCCGCTCCATACAAAATATAGCTGTCCGAAGACCACATTCGACATGTAAACTTTGATTTAAATGTACTTACCTACCTACGCTTATTGGTTTTGGTTAATTCTTTTATTAGAACAAGTAAGTATGTTATAGTTTATCGTGAACTTAACAAAATAGAAATAGGCTAATTAACTTTTCCAAAAAAAATTCTCAAAAATCTGTTCCTCACTAGAATCCCCTTACTTGTGTATGCTGAGTTACCCTCCTAAATTTGACCCGGAGACACAGGGAAGGCTATGTTTGCCGTAGATAGCTTCATTTGTGTTTTCCTTTGGTCGTGTGGCGTAGTGGTGTCCTTTGATAGCACCGTCGAGCCGCTAGTCCGCGAAGTCCATAATATTTCAAAATATAATATGAGAATACTAGTCCATAATATTTTTAATGCCTTACTATAATCAGAATATAGCAAAAAAAAATTTTTTTTTTTCAAAAAAATATGGTCTGAACCTGTCCAAAGTGTGGGTAAAATAGTTGATCGACCCACTTATACAAATCGACGATATTTTTACGTGCATTGTTTCAGTGTTATTAAAATAACATTTTGCTGCTTTCTATCGATCTTCATGTTTCGAATCCCAAAAACTTAGGCCTTTACATCTTTACTAGATGATTTATAAAGTGTCAGGGGCCATACCATGAACTCTTAGAGCAATGTTAAAACAAGCTTAAAACAGTCATACTGCTTTAGAAATGACATTCGTTGTCATGTTTCAAGCTTGTTTTAACATTGCTCTAAGAGTTCATGGTACGGCTACAGGAAGCAATTATTTGCATACACTGACCGGGACACTGTACTGTAGTGCCTGGGACATTGTTTGAGATGGAGTAGGCTTGCCCAGCACCTAAACCATCCTCTCGGCTTAGTTAGCCATATCCCAGGAAAGACATGACCTTTATTCCTATAAAATGATAGATGCTATAAATCATCAGCCCACGTATGGAAGAATTGAAAGAACAATGTCTAGTACAACACACGAAAGTTTTGAAAATGAAATAGTTATTTGGCTTCTGTTGATGATTGTTCCAACCTATTCAATTAATACGAATCTCAAAACAACTGAATAATATCAATCAATAACATAGCTATAGCATCACGATTCTTGTCTTATACCGGTTTAGTAATGGTACCTACCTATTACCTATTAGTAGATGACCTGGAACCTATTAGCATATTAGTAGATGACCTAGAACCGCACGTTTGCCGCGTAGTGATGATAATGGTAATGATGATGGTGAAAAGTATCCTTCCTCGAGAGTTTAGCTATCAATGCAAAAAATAATTTTCAAATCCGACTGGTAGTTCCTGAGATTACCGCGTTCAAACAAACAAACCCTTCCTCTTTAGATATGTACTTCTTGGTATAGATTGATTTATACCCCATTCTCTTGAGGAAGATTATAGGCTACTTTTTAACCGACTTCCAAAAAGGAGGAGGTTCTCAAGTCGACTGTATGTTTTTTTTTTCATTATCATCACTACGCGGGTAACGCCACGAGAGCGCAAATAGTATTTTATAAAACTGGCCATGATTCGCAGATATAATTATGATAATGCACAAAGGCATATCTCACAGTTTATCTCTAAAGCCTTTTTATAGCATAATTTTATTTGAAATATGATGTTCTATACAAATATTTGACGTGATAATGAAACTGAATTAACATAAATGCTATTTGTAGGTTACCTACTCCAGAATGCCTACCCAATGACTGGTTTATATATATGTTACGGGCAACTTGATTAATCGGGCAGTATTCATATGGACCGGTCATTATGCATAATGACCAAGAGCGTCGGGCAGTTTGATAAATTTATTACTTTGACCGGTCCATATGCATAATGCCCGACGGCCCGTGGTCAATTTAATAAATCAAGGCTTGGATTTATCACTTAGACCGGGCAGTATGAATAGTGCCCTACTTCTAGCCGGGCAATGTGATAAATTGGATTAAAATGTGTAGGTTAGGTTATGTTAGGTTAGTAAAAAAACTACGCGCGAGGCGAGCGAAGCGTGCCGCGGTAGCGCCGAAGCGCCAGAAATGTAGTAAATCAAGTAAAACACTGCAATTCATCTAATTTATTACATTGCCCAAGATAGGGTGGTCATTATTCATAATGACCGGGCAAAGTGATTAATCATGCAGTTTTTATCACATTGCCCAATTGACGCGGTCATTATGCATACGGACCGGTCATTATGCATAATGACCGGATTTATCAAATTGCCCGTAACATATATACTCATAATTAATGACCGTATATATAATTATTAATGTCTACAATTTTATTTTTTAGGGAAAGTAGTAGTAGTTAATTAGAAAGATATTATTTATTAATACTTAGCTGCTCTTTTCTTGTCCGGCGTCTCACCTGGTTGAATTTTTCGGTGAATTTCCCCCAAGTTTTTCTTTCCTACAAACCTTATCCTGAAAATTACCAACAAAAATCTATCGAGACGTCCTCAAGTGTCCTCAAGTCCTCACCCTCATCTTTCATTCTTAGAGCAACTTGTTTTTTAAATACTTACTTAGGGACATATTATTTAGGTAGATACATATCTATCTCAGACGTCGAAATCATCTCTATCGTTTTTATGGCTGAGCGATGACCGATGCAAATATAAGTAAGTATAAAAATATATTTAGATATGCAAATCTAAATATCTTTCGAGATACCTATCCTGACCATCGGAATTTAATGAAAAAAGCGTTGCAGAGTGTTTTACAAAATTAATTATGAGGTAGGTATTTACCTATCATTGGGGCGTAGGTATAGGTAGGGGGTCTGATATGTAAATTCGAATGCCGTCGTTGCGACGAACGCTGTTTCGAAAAACATTTCAAGTGGTACGCCCTTTCAAAAAGTCGTCTTATCGAAATCCGCTGTTTCGAAAAATGTTTTAAATGGTGGTAGGTACGCTAGATCGAAAGTCACGGTATTGAAATACATTGTTGCTATTAGAGATTACATCCTACTAATATTAATATCTCAAAATATTTCAAAATATCTTCAACTAGCTGACGCCCGCGGCTTCGCCTGTGACTACTATTTTTGTTATCCCACGGGAACTGTGCATTTTTCGGGATAAAAAGTAGCCTATGTCCTATTCCCGGTCATTATCTATCTTTATTTTAAATTTCAGCTAAATCGGTTAAGTAGTTATGGAGATACGTGGTAACAAACATTCACACACACACACGGACTTTCGCCTTAAAATATTAGTAGGATGTACAGAATTGGACCTGTTACAGTTTTATTATAAGTATTGATTGATATAATATACCACTCTAATAGCAACCATGTATTTCGATACCGTGACTTTCGATCTAGCGTACCACCATTTAAAACATTTTTCGAAACAGCGGATTTCGATAGGACGACTTTACGAAAGGGCGTACCACTTGAAATGTTTTTCGAAACAGCGTTCGTCGCAACGACGGCATTCGAATTTACACATCAGACCCATAGGTAGGTACTTCGTCCCCTTAATAAAATTTAAAAATTATAATTAAGTATTAAGTATTACATATTTAAAGAATAGAAATAGAAAATCGTTTAATTTGTGCATTACCTACTAAATTAACAATTAAAAAATATATAAGTAAGTACCTATATTAAAATCTAGACACAAACTATAGGACCTGAGTCTGATGATAAAAATAAGTTTAACCTATTTTTCATGACAATAGTACGAGTACCTACCTACTGCGGAACCAGACATAACCTTGACTAATATTTACGCCAGGTATGAGACAGCTTGCTTTGACTTCGAAGGTCGTGGGTTCGAATCCGTCAACAGAAGCTTTTTAAATTAGACTTTTTTTATTTTTTTAGAAAACGAAACTTGGCGAAATTGGTAACTGGAACTGACGGACAGACTATACCAAACGTTAAACTAGTCCTAACGAACAATCAATCAATCAATTTTACTAATTTTAATATAAATTTCAAGATGTTTTTTTATTATAAAAGTAGATAAATAAGCGCGCATTAACACGGTAGGTAATAAACGGTGAAGAAAACCATCAACCAGTTCATATTTATAGTCTTTTATTTTTTGTATGCAAAGACGTGTAGTTTCAAAAAGATTCCCTCTTCTACCGTACCTAGGGATAGTCTCGATGCATTTTTTTTATTAATTACCAACGTGCGTCGCACTTGGCTCTGATAAAAACACTTTTTTCCTTGTACACGTACCATACGATTTTCCTTGAGTTAGGCTTAATTGGACATTAACTATTTATTAGGTAGGTATCTACATCTATGATATTGTATAAATAAATAAATAATGCTGGGTATTTCACATAGACAGCATCATGTAGCCCCAAAGTAAGCAGAGCTTGTCATGTGTTATGGGAACTACGTGACTAATATACTTGCTTTGCTTACTTCCATATTTTTTTTTTGTAAAAACATACATATATTACCTATACATACCTACATAGAAAAACACACAGACTCGAGATAAATAAGTATTTGTAGATCATACAAACATTTGTCCCACGGATTGAACCCGCAACTTCTTGCGTCTCGATTGCGAATCCGCTATATTTTTAACGTGAGTAGGTAACTGTCTCTAGTGTGTTTAAATGCCTAATTAAAATTTTATAAAAAAAATTAAACTGTATACTCCGCTATTGTGGAACACAGTACCCCGATCGCGAGTATGCACAGAGTCTACTATTCGATCCGTGACTGTAGTATAGTCTCTCAAATGTATGGGATTCCGGTGCAGTGCCTCCAGTGGTAACTTGACTGAACTAAAATCCCAATACATTTGAGAGACTATACTACAGTCACGGATCGAATAGTAGACTCTGTGCATACTCGCGATCGGGGTACAGACCTTGTTCTGTTCTGGAGGCGGGCGTTGACACTGCTACACAGTTTTTTTACTTTTGCAGCTGTCAACGTTACATTTCATTGTATCCTGTAATATGTATATTGTTCCAAATAAATTTTAAAATGTCTTTCCAGAGCTGTAATCACCGACAATGTCCTGTACCCGTCGACCATCTCCATCAGCACAATCAACACCAAGTGCAAGGAGGACGATCTTGAGATGAGCACTTACGATCCGTTCGCGAATCGGAAATTGGAGCATCCTAACTCGTAAGTAATTTCTACTAAGGGCTGCTGCAAAACTAATGGCACCAATCGCACAAAATATGCTTCAAAAATCCTAAATAAATGTGAACGTTTGTAGCTTTGGATGTTCAAATGATGTTTATTACTCCTATCAAGACAACAACCAGCTGAACGGATTTGAAGCCTTAGTTTAAATTATTTGCTTGACTCTACCAGCCTTTTACTTGCGCACTGTACCCATTAGCGAGCATAGCTCCTCCCAGTGTGAAAAGGGATGTCGCCCGCTCACTCGAGAAAACTAAACAGGAATTGGACTCGCGACATCCCCTATTCAGTAACAACACGGTGCACGGACGACTCAAGAGTCGCAAAAGTTTCCTTCGTTGTACGTCTACCTACTCTACAGGGCAGCCCACAAGAAACCCGTTTAAAGACCTGTGGCAAAAAAGGTTCTCACCTCCTCTTGACCTTTTAGATAGGTACCTACTGATGAGCATTTACCACCAGGAAAAGATATGGGCGTAGCTATAGCTTTGTTAAGGGGTTTCAAGGGTTCCAAAATACAAAAATTGACTAGGTTTCCTCCGAACTTAATGGGCTAAGGAGGGGTCCGGACGCCCTAACCCCCCCCCCCCCCCCCCCCATCCCTTATATACGTCCATGGGAAAAGACCAACCTTGCGCAACCTAGATTGCGAGCACAGGTGGTCAGATCTAAAAGCAATTTGTGTACCTAAGTGGGGAATGCTAGACGAGTCACGTACACAGCGTGACTGTGGTGCTCCTTCCCAAACTATATCTCATATACTGGACTGCCCCCTTGCCCCTCTTCCTGCACAAGAGCCGACCTCAACACCGCCTCGGACGCCGCTATAGCGGTAGCGACTTTTAGGTCTAATCTTTGAAAAGAGAGTTTTTTGACACGAGAGAAGACCGGCCTTTTTCTGTTTTTCTCCATCTGGATCTTTTCTTACAGATATGTCAGATCGTTCGCAAATCTCCTCAAGTCTTCGCTTGGATCAGGTATCCTGGCCATGCCTGCTGCCTTCAAGAACGCTGGCACGATAGTCGGCATCTTCGGAACCATTATACTGGGATATATCTGCACGCATTGCGTTTATTTATTGGTAAGTTGTTATTATTCCTTAGAGCTACCGATTACCTTTACCATTCATGCTAGATTTTAAGTAGGTAGTCCTCACAATTAAAATCGAAGCGCTCCTGGCGTAGCTTGCTTAGACTTTCTTGATGCAGCATTGTGCGCGGTCACAATTTAGATGTGTGACCGTAAGTGGTGTTACGAGCTGAGCGCTTCCGTGCTTCAGTGGGCACGTTAAACTGTCGCTGGCTTCATGGAGGCCATTAGGCGGCCTAAAAACTCCATCACCAAAGTTGGACACTTGCTCACACGAACTTACTTTTTTTTAGGTAAAAACATCACAAGATGTTTGCAAAGTGGCCAAAACACCTTCACTTGGCTATGCAGAAACTGTTGAGGCTGTGTTCGCTACGGGGCCAAAGCCTTTACAAAAGTTTTCAAGAGCATCTAGGTAAGTCTGCAAAAATGTTAAAATAACCTAGTTAGGTAGGTACCTACAATAAAGAACTGCAAGTTAAGAATAGGTACTTTGAAACATCCAAGAAGCAAAGCGACTCTAGATACAATGGTGAGGAAAAAATCGTGAATCGTTATAAACTAGTAGTTCGCCCCGAACTGAGATCTCGCGCACCGTAGATGGCTTACATTTGGACTTTCTTCTGACTACCCCTATAATTTCAAGTGCTACTACTGATACTGCCGAGTATGCCTATTGCGCTAGCTCTTCATGGTAAAAAATACTGGCATGCATGCAATACATAATGTCGCGTCTAATTTTTCATTTAGGTATTTCATATTTGTGAATTCTCGTCGTATTTCTAAAAGTATACGTCCTAGAATAAAAATAATAACTATTTTGGAATGTACAAATAAAGACCTTTCATTTGACAGCCCACTCAATATATTTGTTTACTTAACTTTTTTTACCCCAATTATTTTCATTCTTTATCAAAATTTTTTTTATCATGAAAATAAATCAAGTAGCATCTAAAATCATTGCAAACCAAACCGCAACGATGCCACTCTCTTTTTAAGACCGACCAGTCAATGAGCTACGAAGTCATCGAAACTCTATGCAACGGGAGCTCTTGCAGCTCTGGTTTCGTAGTTTTTGGTCTTTGGTCGTATTTCAAAAACTATACATCCTAGATTAAAAATAAAAACCATTTTGGAATGTACAAAATAAGCCCTTTCGTATGACACCCCACTCAATTTATTTGTGTAACTTTCATAATTTTTTACCCCCTTGGGAACCCAATATCTTCACAACCCCTTCATCGATTAAGCTCATATGCTTCCCCGTAAATTTCCTTACCACAACCTATTGACCTACCAAGTTTCATGCATATTGGATGAACGGTTCGACAGTTATGCTCGAACAACAATTCGTGAAACATACAAACATACAAACATACAAACATACAAACATACAAACATACAAACATACAAAGCAAAATCGCCCAACTTACCACTAAGATCTTCGCTCGCTTCGCTCGCTCGATCGATTAAGAGTTTTCCTCTCTCTCTATGTTCTATGCTAGCGGTCTTCGTGTAGAATGTAGATGTAGTGTAATGAAATCTCCCAAATCGCTGTGTAGGAGATAATAAAGTTAAGACAAAAGCTATTTATTGATTCTATTACCTACTAACTATCAGCGCCCTCGCGGCGTTGCCCCCGTATTGATGGTATATGGTTATGATAATGATGATGAAAGTAGCCTTTAACATTCCCCAAGAGTTTAACTATCAAATGCAGAAAAAGTTTTTCAAATCCGACTGGTAGTTCCTGAGATTAGAGCGTTCAAACAAACAAACAAACAGACAATCAATCAAACAAACAAACTCTTCCGCTTTATTATTAGTATAGACAGATGGGTTGTGAGAAACTTAAATTGTATCCAATTATATTTATCATGGCTCTAAATAATTAGCATTATAATTAAATTTCAGGATATTTATAGATTGGGCGATGGCGTTCACGATTCTTGGCGCTTGCGCAGTATATGTCATCTTAATAGCTGACTCCGTTGAACAGGTATGTTGGCAGCTAGCTCACAATAAGACAGCAATGTATCCTGTTAGGTACAATTCTTGTCAATTTCCTTTTTCCACGTGTTAATGACTCATATCATCAGTTGAGAAGAGTCTCGTATAAGGAAGTGTTTTTGTCTCTTTACGACTGCAGTGTATGACGCTATCATTGCTGTACCGAGTAAACCACAAAACAGAAAGTCTTTCGGTTCTGTGGAGTAAACGCAAGTCAAACACGTTTTGTTTGAGCTAGCTTATTACTAGACTAAGGTGATTCGATTTTCAAACAAAACATTATTTCGGAATCACTGGACATCTAAACGAAGGGTAGTAAATAACTAATCGAGTAGATTTCAGCGGCAAACAAAAAAAAATCCCAAACAATCGCTAAAATTGTCAAATCTTCATTCCTTCAAAACCAAAATGAAATAATATTAATGATCACGATTGTATCCTCAAGGCGCGGTAGAAATTCTCTCAGATCTTTAGCCATTTCAGATCCTTTGAATATGTATAAGGGGGAGGTCAAAGGTAGGTCCTCTATTCATTCAAACTTTCCGAGGTATGTCCTCTATTGTTACATTCAACCTTTCCTTATTCTTCCAGATAGTGAACAACTTCTCCGACGTCGGCATAACACAGAAGATGTACTGCCTGATCTTCCTGGCCCCACTGCTCGTCTTCACCCAGATAAAGAACTTGAAGTACCTGGCTCCGTTCTCAGGGTTCGCGAACGTGCTTCTAGTATTGACGTTCGTGATCTGCCTGTATTACATCTGCGATAACTTCCCTGATGTGGATTCGCAGCCAATGAGCGTCGATGTGGGGAAGCTGCCGCTGTTTATAGGGTGAGAGATGCCAAGTAACATTCTTTAGATTATCAAAAGCGATATTCCCAAAACTCCATCACCATAATGCTTGGGTTACGTAGGTAATTACCACACGGGTAGCATAAACAGTAAAGTTAAATAGTATATTACTCTACCATCAGTTCCAGGTACTCTACCAGTTTCAGTCTTCAGTATAATAACTGTTTAGGAAGGTAGGTACTCAATCAATCAATCAACAACATTTATTTGCAACGTAAAACAACACAAAAGTAACTTAACAACCAGACTGAATTAGGTCAAAAATAATTGTTGGTTTACCTAGTTGCAAAAAGGCTCCATCTCAGCATTTGCAATATTAATATCTACGCTGGTCTTCCGTTGGTACCTTTATTGGGACCAACGGATACTGTATAAAACTCTACTTACTCTACTCTACCAACGTTGTCTACACTGGTATAGTTAGTATTTATTCTACTGTGACACTACCCGTGTACCTACCCCAGGAATCATGTCCACAGCTCACACGAACTCACTTTTAGGTATTCGCTTTTGTCTTAAGCCATGACGGATGCCTTTAGGCGGCCTAAAAACTACGTCACCAGCCACCCTAACATGTGCTTCTACTTCTACTTCTACTTCTCGATTCGTTAAACTGCTCTAACGTATTCGTTAAAGCAGTTCGTCCGATCGAGATATCTCTCTAGAATTGTAAATCTTGCACATGTTAGGCCAGCAGAGTTGGCTACTTGCTCAAACGAACTCTCTTTTATTCCAGCACAGTTATATTCGCGATGGAAGGCATCGGGGTGGTCCTACCAGTGGAGAACACGATGGCTAAGCCGCAGTACTTCCTGAGTGGACTCGGAGTCCTCAACGTGACCATGACTGTGGTAGTTCTGCTCTATATGCTGATGGGTTTCCTTGGCTACGTGCGATATGGTGACCTCGCTCAGGGCAGTATCACGCTGAATTTACCGACAGATGAAATGTAGGTACCTACCTACCTATAGTTGTCATAATGGATCTAGGCATTCGTAAAATTAGGCTTTTGGCTGCGCAGTAGAAAATTTTGTATGAAAAAGTTGCACTGCGCATCGAATAGCCTAACTTCACGAATGCCAAGATCCGTTGGAAGAAGGTTACCTACAATTAACGCTCGTCTCTTCATTTCCAAGTAAAGTTTTGATCAGCGGCTCAAAAAGGCCGATACAGCAGGATTATAAAATGATTCGTATTAAGTTTTGTAGGTACTTGTCACCCTCATGTCGAACGCCTACCCCGAAAGACTCTACCTAGATACCTCTACCTAAATAAATTTGGAAACAGTTGTAGGCTGGTAGCTGTAGGCTGTACCAACCTAACCAAAGATGGTCTTAAAGTTATGTCACCCTACTCAATCCGACATAAACAGTACCTACTTATTGCCTTTACCTTGCATCGTAGGCCCTATTAGGAACGATGTCATTAATCAAGTGGAGCACAGGAAAGTATGGACCAATGACATCGAAATCGATATTGGTAGTTCGACCATGAAAGTGACAAAAAAATATTATCAAAACCGAATATAAATATTTTGTGGAGGTTTATGTCCAGCAGCAGTTGAATTCAATCTTCAAGAAAATAATTTCATAGTAAAATATAACATTAGGAAAGTACTTTACCTATATTATTGTTTCAGACCCGGTATTATGGCAAAGGTATTCATAATCATCGCCATATTCTTCACATACACGCTTCAATTCTACGTGCCCATGGAGATTGTCTGGCGGAATACCAAGGAGCATGTCGCGCAGAGATACCACAACCTGGCCCAGAGCATCATGAGGGCTGTCTTCACTGTACTTACAGGTATGTTCGTACCTATGTATGGATGCTATATACTTAGACAAGGTTGGATTTAGGACGGAGGCACGGGGGCTCCTGCCCCCTCCCCCTAACACAGTGTACAGTAGGCAAATCAAAGTTGTTAAGATATAGGTAGGTAGGGAGCCACCATAGTGGCTCTGTTAGCTGTAGAGCTCGCGAGTCCGTCTTTGTTTTGCATAGCCTAAAACAGAATACTTAGGTACCTATACTTACGTGTGATTTTGATTTGAATGTGACTGGTTTACTTGTCGGCCCCTTGTGTCCCTCCCAGAAAAAAATCCTGGATCCGCCCTTATAAGTACTTAGAGCTCTGATGACGGAGATTTTAGGCCACCTAAAGTCCTCTATCATAGCTGAAAGAAGCTCGGAGCTGAAAGACTATGCCGGAACCTTCAAAGCACGGTAGCGTTCAGAGTGGTCACCATGGGTGAACGTGGGTTTTTAAACTGAAATATTATAAAATCTGCATAAGTATAGATACCTCTGCCAAAAAATACACTCAAAGGCAGTTTAACAAAACATTAGCTAGGTAAGTAAGCGCTTGTACCTAAACGGTAGGTATTAAAAAGGCTGATAATTATCAGCCTTTTTAATACCTACATAATAGAACTTCACAAGCCCTGAACAAATCGTAAGCAAACTACCTAGGTACCTACCTAATATAGTTTGTAGTGGGGTGTGTGGATGGTCCTTCGAAACAGATTGTCATTATAAAAATCCGCTCGAAGGACCATAAAATAGGTCAAAGGGTTTAAGGTTTGAGCATTGTTCTGAAAATGACTTCACTTCAAAATTGAGCGTTCAAGATCCATGATGTAAAAATGAATGAACATGGTGAAGTTTCTAAACCTCAAATAACTTTTGCTTCAAAACAAATAGCAGGCACTTAATTTTTTTTTTTTTTTTCAGTGATAGCTGCAGCGGTACTACCCAAGCTGGAGCAGGTCATTGGCCTCGAAGGCGCGTTCTTCTACTCATTCCTCGGCCTCATAGCCCCTTCCATCTTAGACCTCATCTTCAACTGGGAGCGGTCTCATGGAAAGTTCTGGTGGATTTTGTGGAAAGACTTAGCCCTAATACTGTTTGGTAGCTTCGTGTTAGTTGCTGGTGTTACGCAGAGTATTAGAGAAATTATAAGGGTAAATGGATAGTATGTTTTGCTAGAAAGTACCTGATTTAGATATAAATATAAGTGTTAGTTTACATGGACAGAAGTGTCTATGTATTTAAGCTATTTTTGTATTGTTTATAAGCTATTTTTGTATAGATTTCTGGAACATTAAAGCAATAATACACCTTAATTCATACCTACGGTCTTTTTATTCTATAAATCCCATAGAGGAAGTTTCCCACGATTTCCTCTTGATAACCTCTGATTGTGGTTCGAATGTAGGTAAGTACTTACCTATCCAAAATTTGGATACCTGGATTTGGATTTCAAATCGTAGCGCCATCTTGGGTTGCCGCGCCCCGTTTTTTGGCTATCCTCGGGCACCCACTGTTCTGTGCACGGTAGGTAGTCAAAGTAGAATCGGCGTCAGCATTGAAGTCCGATAGGCGCAGCGCTACATAATGTATTAAGTCGGATTGCTCATTCTACGGACTAAAATTAAAGGAAAAAATGTCATTTGTCCTTCAATTTTGACATAAAACTTAACAAAAATAATCAAATTTGAAGGAAAAATGACATTTTTCCTTCAATTTTGGTCCGTATAATGAGCAATACGACCAATAGAAATCCTAAGTTAAAATGTACAAGATTCAGATTTTAATTTAGTAGGTAAGTAGATGTACTTTGAAATTCATCGGATCAGCAGCTAAAATTAATTTTAATTTAGTGAAACTAGTAAAAGCACTAAACCGTGCGAAGCCAATGAAGAGAGAAAAAAAATCACTTTCAAAATGTCACCTTCAAACTTCAAAATAAAAATTGACTGACAGATGACAGTTCTTGCTTGTGTAAACGCGCGAATTTTTAAATAGAACAAGTTTTTTGCGTTGCGTTTGCATTGCGTGTGTGGATGCCTAGAAAGTATATAATTCTGTGCTTTTATTGAAATTATCTAATTTAACTGCCGACTTTTAGAAGTTTTAACTCTGAAAAGAAAACCCTGAAAAATATTTAGTCATCGAAACAGTAGAGGTGACGGCATCGATCGTGAAAGCTCATCACAGAAATCCAAAAATAACTTTGAAAGTTAGTTTGTAATCTCGTCATCAGTGTTTGTTTTCGTTCGCCTTTGAAATCGCGTTTGAACGGGAATTCTCGTAAATCACCACGTAACAAATTATGCAATAACCACCAGCTGTAGGTACAAGTGTAACCACAACCAACCAAACCAGTTTTACGTTCAGCAACGTGAATAAGTGCAAAAAATGTCTCTGAATATAAATTACAAAATCGTAAGTACCTACCTACATAAAATAAGTGATTACTTATCAATGCGATAGTAAACATGATAATTCAAAATCACTTGATCATTCAGTTTGTTCGCTCGCCGCATTCGTTTATTCTTGTTCAACATGAGTGATTCCGAGAGTATGGTAGGCTTTGAATAATTAACCTAACTTTGTTCATGTTTTATGTAATTTTGTGCGTCGCTTTGCTTTGAACCTTTGAGTTATGATAAAAAGTTCAAGGTCCAAGTTTGAATGAGACTTGAGTGGAGTCAGTTTGTCATTGGTGGGGTCATTCGTTTTCTAGTTGCCTTCACGCGTGTTTGTGTTGTAATTTGTCCTGTTGACCCTGTGTTGTGTTTATTGGTGTAACGTTCAGAGCCTTTCAGCTGAAAATATGAATAATCTAAAAGCAGCTATCATGGATTTCACTGAACAAATACCAGTATGTTTGTACTTTTATTTTCTATTGATTATAAATTTATGCAAATACCTACCTACTTAATATTATTTAGACAACTTTTGGGTACAATTAAATAATTGAATAAACTACTCGGTTCAGAATTTTATTATTATTCTATCCAAAAGGACAGGTGGAAAACTATGTGACTGTTATTTAGTTACCTACCAACAATGAGGTTAGTTTAATTATTAGCAATGAATCTGAAGTTGATTACATACATCTTGTCGGGTAATGTTAACTTTATAACTACAGACAGACTCGTTATCTATTGTACCTATTTGCTCAAATTACTATATTATCTTGATTCCACAATCTAATATTACTATAGACTTAGACATTTAATCACTTCATTATAATTTCTTGGATACTTACCTACAGCTCAAATTGAAAATCATTCTTGATTATTGGTCACAGCTGGATAAAGATAAAACAAAATAGATAATATTGGTAACTGAGATTGCAGTCTCATTCATAAGAGTATTCCCTGTGGATTCCATTACTTTCTGGAATTAAACATATTCTATGACACTAATATAGCATTCTATCAGCAAAAGAAAATATTAGAATCAGTTTTGGTTCTAGACTTCTAGAGATTATCTCATACAAATGTGAAACAATACTTACCTTTTTACAAGATTTTATTTAACTTGCAATGTTCATAATAAGAAAGTTGTCTGTTTCTTTCAAGCAAGATTTGAACCACTTGCCAGTGTCTAATTGAGCACGCTTATTGAATATCCTTAAAACTTATTGAACAGTGTAATACTTACCTATTATGACGTCTGCCAGCTGATCTGATGATGGAGTCAATGGAACTACCTACTCAGAAACTAGTCAGGTTCAAGATTACCATTTATCATAACGGTGACAGTGAGCTGATCTAATTATGGGGTCAGGAGCTAGTCAACAGAATTCATTCATCATTTGTATCAGCTCATTGTAACTATTAAAAGCTTGTATCTTGAGGGTCCTGTCTATTCTGCAATGAATTTATAATCGGAGCTCTGAAACAGGGCATAGGTTTATGGTAGGTATGGGAAGGTAGGTATCCTCAAAAACCCTTGAACTTTTCCAGGTTCTCCCCATTATTATAGGAGTAGGCTCTGTGGTAGTTCTGACCACGGTAGTCGCCAACTGTCTATGGGGCAAGTCGAGCAGTAAGAAGAGTAAGAAGAAACTAGTGGCTCTCGTTGACCCCAACACAAAGTATGCCCTGCCTCTGATTGAGAGAGAGGAGATCAGCCATGATACCAGGCGGTTCCGGTTTGGGCTGGCATCACCTGAGCATGTCTTGGGTAAGTTGTATACTAGCTTTCGCCGCCCGCGGCTTCGCTCGCGTACCTAGTAGGTACCTGGATAAAAAGTAGCCTATGTTCTATTCCCGGTCATTATTATCTGTATTTAAATTTCAGCCAAATCGGTTCAATGGTTATCGAGTTATAGAAACAAACATACATACCTACATGTATCCACCCATCCAAACTTTCGCATTTATAATATTATGTGATTATTTCAGTCTACACTTACATCCAGTTTCAATATTCTGGATAGTTATCTTTGATTTTGATTACTCTGGTTAGATATTTGACATAACTCCTAAACTCCGAGTTTAACTGAGAATATTTAGGCAATAGGTAACTAAGTATCAATACAAGTCCAAAGTTAGGTACAGAATTCGGGAAGTAAGTATTTCATTCTAAAATTAGTTTTTTTTTACTACCATGCCTTGAACTTTACTCATGTAACAAAAACTCACTTATGTGTACAAAAACTCAGACATAACTAGTTGACTAGTACTTACTTCATAGACAACAAAACAAAAACATTAATAAAATAATTGCTGCATCAATAGGTAAGTACCTAAAGTACCTATCAGTTTATATAATTCTCTCTTTTTCAGCTCAAGCATTATCAGAACTTTATTAAATAAGTAGGTAGGTACCAACAACATTTCATACACCCAAACTAATCATCATCATTTTCCACAGCCAATAATATCCCACTGCTGGGTGTAGGCCTCTCTTTGTTCACGCCATTCATTCCGGTCCTGTGCCCCACGTATCCAAAATCTATGGTATTTTTACCATAGTTAACCATTCACCATAGGTACCCAAACTAATATTATATTTTTCCTAGGTTTACCCATCGGACAACATATCCACTTATCGGCTATGATCGGTGATGACCTGGTGATCAGAGCTTACACACCGGTCTCCAGTGATGAAGAGAAGGGTTATGTTGACCTTGTAGTTAAGGTATGATTATTTTACTGGCCATATTATTATTTTACTTTTGCCAAAGTTTAGGAAAGTGACATGAAACTAGTCTTATTGAAGAATTGAAGTGAAGGTATGTTTCGTCTGAAGCACTTACCTACTAATAGGTAGGTACCTATCTACTATGCAAATGCACACATCAAAAAAAGCTCGTATTTTCAACAAAAAAGTTATTCTCTTTAGAGCCTTGTTGACCTACTGGGATAGCGCCTTGACTTTCGATCCTGAGGTCGTGGGTTCGAATCCGGCCGTGCAACCATGGATTTTTCGAAAAATTCGGATCGATAGTCGACGTACTAAACCCCTCAGCCAACACGGCTCTTATTATAAAACATACCAAAATCAAAAAGGACAAGCCTTGCTATCCTGAAGGATAAGCAGTTTATATTTTGCAATCCCTACTTTAATTAACTTAGTGTTTGTTATTTCCTTATAATAAATATCACACCAGCTAACCTGGTATACCGTACTTAAATGTAAGGAATTTGCTCATACGGTAAAACCGTAAGGAATAAATTGCAATAATACCTATAATATCGAGGTAGGTAGTGATTTTCCTGAGTGTTGCAAACAGTTATTTGTAAAAAAAAAAAACTTACAGTAAAATAGTAAATCCTAGAACTTATAGTAGGTAGCCTATTTATTAATATTGTCATGTCATCATTACGATAAATCTGATACAATTATGCAGATTAGATTACCTATTACCTGAATTGTGAACACAGCGCTATCTCTCCCCAAACTAAACAAAGCTTGTAGTATGGGAATCCAGATAACTCCTAAGCACAGAAGCGCTCAGCTGTTATGCCACTTACAGTCAACCATCCAAATTGTTTCTAAGTGATCATAGCGGTCCTACTGAATATTTGAGTTTTGAATTTTGTGACCGCTCAGAAAGTCGCCTAACTTCAATATCAAGCGTTTATTAATTTATTAAGAAGTGACTTCCATTTCAATTTCTATTTATTATTATTATTATTATTATTAACTCATTTATTTCGGATAATATCCATATTACAATAAATTTACACATTAAAAATAATCACATAATGAAATAGAATTTAAATCTCATAATAAAAATAACACAAATACATAAATAACACAAATTAAAATACTATAACTATAACTTAACCTAAACCTAATAACTAGCCCCACCTACGAGAAACCTAACAGAATTTGCATCCAGTGAAACTGGATTGGACAGTCTGGGCGCGCAGCAATCATCTGTAGGATGCTGTTGCCGCTGCCTCGCACACGCTGGAGTAAGGAAGCGACTTTCTTGCGCATAATCGCATGAAAGCCGTCCGTGCGCGCCTCCGCGAACATCCCGGATGCGCTGCAGAAGCGAGGCAGCTGCATCATCATCCTAAAGATGTTGTTGTATTGAACTCTCAGGGCACTAGCTGCTCGGTGCGTGTGTTTTAGCCAGAGGCTGCCCGAGTAGAAGGACTGGCAGTATGCCTTAAAGAGTGTTATTTTAACTTCTCTCGAGCAGCGGGCAAATCTACGTATTATCATGTTTCCACGAACAGCCAGTGCCCTGCGCTCCCTTTCCATGTCCTCATCATCATTAAGCTTCTCGTTCAAAATGTGCCCCAGATACTTAAATTGTCGTACCACCTGTAGAGCATCACCGTTAATCGTAATTGGTGGAACACTATTGCCAAGATTAACTCTCCCACTCTTGAAAACAAGGACTTCACTTTTCTTGGGGTTATACTTCAGCCCGTGATCCACTGCATACGACTCACAGATAGACACAAGTCTGCGAATCGAGCCCACCGTCGGTCCCAGCAGCACCATGTCGTCCGCATAACTTATGTTATTGACGGACACCCCATCAATAAAGCAACCTACATGTGTGCTGCTGAGCTCGACGATGAGCTCGTTAACATACAGGTTGAACAACAGAGGAGAGGTAATTCCACCTTGTCGAACGCCACACTCCAAACCATATGCGTCAGACAGCGACATTTATGCATGCTGAGAAGCAGATTCAAGACTGTACATATTTTCTACCTGTCATCTGTTTTTTTACCCTTGATTCGCATTAAATATATTGATATTGATATATAAGCTACGCCAAGCGCTTATGAACCAAGTCCTTATTTATTTGCAGGTATACTTCAAAGATGTCCACCCGAAGTTTCCAGAAGGCGGAAAACTTTCCCAACACCTCGAAAACATGAAGATAAACGACACGATCGATGTACGAGGTCCCTCAGGTCGACTCCAGTACACCGACAATGGAAACTTCCTGATTAAGAAGCTAAGGAAAGACCCGCCGACTAAGGTCTTCGTGAGGAAACTTAATATGATTGCAGGTAAGAATCAGCGGGCTTAAAAAGGTCGCTATTGCAGAATCGCACTATAGGAATTGAACTATTGCCGTCTCTTTTCATTGACTGAGAGTGAAAAGAGACGGCATTATAGTTCATTTCATATTGAGAATCTGCAATAGCGACCTTTTTAGCTCCACAGCTCTGGTAAAATCGGCGCCTTGATCACGGATTTGCAATAGCAATGCGACAGTCACTACGCGACCGGTCGAAAAAATATCACCTTAGCATAGAATCGATAATAATACTACTTATAGAATGGACATTGGACACTGTGAGTTTGAGCTGCCGAGGAGCTGACTTTGAGCACGGAACGCGCAGATGCAAAGACGAGACCGAGACCACAGTGTACATTATTCATACGGTGACAACCTTACAGGGCCTCCAGACTCTCTGCGAGAACCCCCGAAAACACCCGAGAAGCGTGAGTGTGAGGAGCTTCTCGCCTTCTCGTTCTCGGGCTCGCCTGTTCTCCGATCGGTGTCGGTATTTTTGGCCGAGACAAAGGATTTCAAACATCACGACTGAGAAAAATTGAGAGTGTGGATAGCTTGTTTGTTCTTCGCGAAGTCTCGGCGAGACTTCTCGCCGAGCCTTCTCTCGAGAGTCTGGAGGGGCTATTACTGTGTACAAAACTGACATTGTCTAGTGTAAATATAGGTAGTTAGAGCGTTTGTCCACCGCCGCCGTCACCGAACCGTCACCGTCAACGAGATTATTTCTGTATGAGATCAAGATGACGTGACGGTCTTCTGGTGGACAGGCGGCTATAGTAAATGTATGGTCGCTACCTCGGCGCCGTCATCTCGTTCTCGTTGACGTGACGGTGACGGTGGACAAACGCTCTTAGATGCCGCTTTTGCATAGAGATTTCGTCGAGTGTCCAGGATGTGCCTTTATATTGAAGTGAGGACAGCTAAGTATAATTTAAACTTATTTGGTTAGTGTTCATTGATGACGCTACATTTTACATCGTAAAAAATCGTAAACTAAAAATCGTGCGCCAAAAAACGATCGCATAATAAAATATGTAAGTATTTGAACTTGGTACTTTGAACCCGGCAACAAAGAATCTTAATATAGTCAAGTCACTGTGTCCTATGAATGGCGATGTGACACAGTATACCTACTGTGTCATATATGCTAACTAGCTAAATTTGGGCAAAAACATTTTAAAAGCAAATTATAGCTGTCTCGAAAATCCATACCCATATTTTAAATGTGAAACTGATCCAAGTCTCTGCCAGTAAGTTTTTTTTTTTAATTTGACAAGAATAAAAGTAGATAACAAACTTAGTAATAAACACCTTAAAAACCTAGAAATGGTTTGCCTAAGGTGCAGACATTCCTCAATAAACAAATGAAAAACAAAAATAGTAGGTATTGATTCTGCCGTGAACAAGTAGGTACAAAAATCCGTATAAAAATCGTATTATAATAAATGTCGAGAATGTCAGCTGAATGAGCTGGCATTCGTATAGAACAATACAGCGCTTATCTGCATGCCCCCCTAGCCATATTACACTATCTATCGTCGCTGTAGAATAGAAACACTTCAAAATGTATAGGATTTGACGTTTCAAGTAGATGAGTCACGTGGTCAGAACGTCAATTCCAATACATTTTGAAGTGTTCTATTCTACAGCGACGATAGATCGTTCTACAGCGACGATAGATCGTGTAATATGGCTAGGGCCCCTGGTTGGTTCATTTTATTTTCTTGTAGTTAGATAAAGGTAGGGGTTAGTGATTGGTAAATAAATAAATAGTAGCGTGCCCATGACATTGCCAGCATTACCAAGCTGAATGGCAATGCTGATTACTATTATTACCCAATACAATCTATAAACGACATATCGACAATCATTATGATAATGTTTTACGAGATAAAATACCCGTAAATGTCGTGCATACCGTTACATAAGATTCGAACTGAAAATGAAAAGTCTTTTCAAAATTTGCGATTCCGACGGGATTCGAACCCTCACTGATTCAAGCGATCCTCCTTAATCTGGAGTGCCTTTACCAACTCGGCCACGGTACCCGTATTGGTCGAGCCGAAAACCTTGATTTATCAGTTAAAGCTTTTCTAATAAAACTAAAAATTAAAAATTATAAGATTAGAACTTATTATTTTTATTACCTACACTTAACTGTAGTGTAGGGATACTGTAGTGCCTGAGACATTGTTGAGATGGAGTAGGCTTGCCCAGCACCTGCACCATCCTCTCAGCTTAACCGGCCATATATCCACAGGAAAGACATGGTCATGGTCAGCATATTGACCATGTTTCCCCACGATGTTTTCCATCACCGAAGCCTCTTGTTAATGCGAATAGATAGACTAGTAGTTCGCCCCGAACTGAGATCTCGCGCACCGTAGATGGCTTACATTTGGACTTTCTTCTGAATACTCCTATAATTTCAAGTGCTACTACTGATACTGCCGAGTATGCCTATTGCGCTAGCTCTTCATGGTAAAAAATACTGGCATGCATGCAATACATAATGTCGCGTCTAATTTTTCATTTAGGTATTTCATATTTATGAATTCTCGTCGTATTTCTAAAAGTATACGTCCTAGAATAAAAATAATAACTATTTTGGAATGTACAAATAAAGACCTTTCATTTGACAGCCCACTCAATATATTTGTTTACTTAACTTTTTTTACCCCAATTATTTTCATTCTTTATCAAAATTTTTTTTATCATGAAAATAAATCAAGTAGCATCTAAAATCATTGCAAACCAAACCGCAACGATGCCACTCTCTTTTTAAGACCGACCAGTCAATGAGCTACGAAGTCATCGAAACTCTATGCAACGGGAGCTCTTGCAGCTCTGGTTTCGTAGTTTTTGGTCTTTGGTCGTATTTCAAAAACTATACATCCTAGATTAAAAATAAAAACCATTTTTTAATGTACAAAATAAGCGCTTTCGTATGACACCCCACTCAATTTATTTGTGTAACTTTCATAATTTTTTACCCCCTTGGGAACCCAATATCTTCACAACCCCTTCATCGATTAAGCTCATATGCTCCCCCGTAAATTTCCTTACCACAACCTATTGACCTACCAAGTTTCATGCAGATTGGATGAACGGTTCGACAGTTATGCTCGAACAACAATTCGTGAAACATACAAACATACAAACATACAAACATACAAAGCAAAATCGCCCAACTTACCACTAAGATCTTCGCTCGCTTCGCTCGCTCGATCGACAAGATAGTTATAAAAAACCGGTCAAGTGCGAGTCGAACTCGTACGCCGAGGGTTCCGTACCTAGCCATGGTGCCAATTAAGCTAGTCCGCTTAATTGTATGAGCACCCATACAACTCGGAGGACAATTTTAATTGGCGTCAACTATGTATATATGGGAGCACCCTTTAATTTTCAACTTTTTTAACTTTTTGGAATTTTTTCTTTATTTGTGCTATAAGACCTTGCTTTTTGACAAATTTCGTTATTCTAGGTTAACGGGAACTACCCTTTAGGTTTTCGACCCAAAACCTCTAGGGTACTTCCGGTTGACCTAGAATTGTCAATTTTGGTTACAAGCAAGGTCTTACAGCACAAGTAAAGGAAAAATTCCGAAAAATAAAAAAAGTTGATAATTAGGGTAAGTTTTGGTACTCACAAGTTTTCACGAAAACCTAAATTTGCCTATATCTTTTTATAGTGTTGACTCAGGACCTTGATTTTTATACTCACAATAGGGACTATACACTTTAGTATATGGTATAAATTTCAACTTGCTAGCTCTACCCGTTCCTGAGATAATCGATGGTGACACACGGACAGACGGACAGACAGACAGACAGACAGACGGACAAGAAAGTGATCTTATAAGGGTTCCTTTTTTTACCTTTTAAGGTACGGAACCCTAAAAAATACATTCAAAGATTCCGTTACGTAATATTCATACTTATCATACATTTTTTTTCATTATGGATTGTACAAGAGCCAAATTACTATATCAGCCATTGCAAAATGTAGATCTTAATCCCTGAATGTATTTAAGAAGCGATAAATAACGCCTAATTACATCGTTCACATCTAAGAACTTTGTTTTATACTGATAGCGATAACACATCAATCCAAAATAATTTAAGCTCTCTGTTCTAGTAGTAAAACTCAATATTCTATAACCGAAACACACAGTAACATATTGCATACAACTGATTTGTCAGATGAAATTAAGAGATAATAATTATTGTATTTATATTCGACCTTACGTAATTGCATTAAAGTTCATAATAACTCACACCCACACCTGTGGATATATTGTTTAATAGTTATTGAACCATATAACAGCAGACTTAAAGTTCATTATCTCAAAGCTTTGTTTGATAAATGAGCACATTTATTACGCACTCACTTCACCTGTGTTTCATGACACATTTCTTATTATATTTGAATCTAATTTTAACCACTCCTAAAATACTTTATACAGCGTTTATGTGCCAATGGTGTTCGAATGTGGCTCTGATGACTTTAAGATGTAGGTAGGTACCTATTCCACAAAAAGCTATAATTAAAAAAAAAAACTGAATTCAATGTTGTAAACTGAGCAACTTTCTGCACTCTCGAGGTGCATTTCTGCCCTTGATTGTCTATCTTTGATAGCGATCAAAATCGGTCTCAGATTGCCAATTATATGATAGTTCAGTGACCATGCAAGTTGCTCTGTCACTCTCATCTCACCAAGACCGAAAGCGACAAAAGATACTAAGCGATCGTTTTGACAGTTTGAGTCTTAGACAATCAGCCTGCTGTTCATAACTCCGAAATCCGGAGGATATTCGGAATTTTGTTGGTGGAAACGTAAAACTATTTAATATAAAAGAGTCCGTTCCGCTTAGGCACTTCCCGCTTTGCCCATTCGCGGAGGAAACCCGGCTTAAAGCTCATCAGTCACACACAGCAGATAGTTTATCTTATGAAATATAAATTTTAAGATCGCGCCCATACAAATTCTATGGAGAACACACAGCGAATATAAATTACAAAATATATTTGGTGCGATCTGTCATTTATATTTCAAAAGATATATTGTCTGCTTTGTGTGTGTTACGCTTTACTGTCCCAAACTGAACAAAGACCTCCCTTTCTACCATTCTTCGCAAATTAAAGCCTACAGGCCAAGATCCTCATTTTCAACGTAAACTTATCTTTTCCAGGTGGTACAGGAATAACTCCGATGCTACAACTAGTCCGTCACATCTGTACAAACGCGTCCGACCCCACAGAACTGCGTCTGATCTTCGCGAACCAGTCCGAACAGGATATTCTACTGAGAGACGAACTAGACCGTTATCAAAGAGAGCACCCTAACCAGTTCCAAGTGTGGTACACTGTCGACAGAGCTACTGAAGGTATGGATAGTATATAGCTGGTGCCCGCGGCTTCGCTCGCGTGGTACCCGGATAAAAAGTAGCCTATGTTACTCTCCAGCCTTCCAACTATCTCCACACAAAAAATCAAGTCAGTCCGTCGCTCTGTTTTGACGTGAAAGCAGGACAAATAAACACACTTTCACATTTATAATATAGGCGCTCATTAGGGGCTATGTCCAGCAGTGGACCGCTATAGGCTGATGATGATGAAGGTCTCCGTTATGGCTTAACGATCTAAAAGCCGGGACCGACTATTTAACTTTCCCTTCGAAGCACGGAAGCGCCCAACTGTTTATGCCACGTGCGGTCACCCATCCAAATTGTGACTGTCCGCGATCTATCACGAGCGCCAGAACTGCGTCTGATCTTCGCGAACCAGTCCGAACAGGATATTCTACTGAGAGACGAACTAGACCGCTATCAAAGAGAGAATCCTAACCAGTTCCAAGTGTGGTACACTGTCGATAGAGCTACTGAAGGTAACTTAGACCTTTACATCTTTACTAGATGATTTATAGTGTCAGGAGGCAATCTTTGCCTACACTTAACGGGACACTGTAGTGCCTGGGACGATGTTTGAGATGGAGTAGGCTTGCCCAGCACCTAAACTATCCTCTCAGCTTAACCGGCCATATCCACAACGACAAAATTAACAATATCAAAAAACGCCAATATAACGTGACATATTAATAGCCGTGTTAGAGGGACAGTACCTCGACTTTCGATCCGTAGGACGTCAAATCACCCACTTCCCAATGCCCGCTTAAGCTAAAATTTGACACACTAGATTCTCGGTGACAATGCAATATTATGGTAACAGCGAGCTGATCTGACGATGGAGTCAAGAGCTGTTCAATGGAACTTCTCTGTGAATAACAGTAGAACATGGACTCATTCGAATCAGCTCACTCGATCAGAGTGACTCAATAAAAACTTGTAAGTATTAAAAAAAAAAAATTTTAACAGAAAACTTATTTATTTCCAGGTTGGAAATACAGCACCGGTTTCATAAGTGCTGAGATGATAAAAGCCCACCACTTCCCGCCCGCGGCAGACGTGCTCACCTTAATGTGTGGCCCCCCACCCATGATTAACTTCGCTTGCATTCCTGCCTTAGAGAAACTAGGATATGCTGAAGATAAGAGATTTGCTTACTAATCCAAACTTTCACCGTTGTTCATAACTAGCAGCGCCCCCACGGCGTTGCCCCCGTCGTGACGGTTATGATGATGATGATGAAAAGCAGCCTACGACCTTCCTCAAGAGTTTAGCTATCAAATGCAGAAAGAATTTTTCAAATCGGACTGGTAGTTAGTGAGATAAGCGCGTTCAAAAAAACAAACTCTTCCGCTTTATTATATTAGTAAATTTAGAGGCTATAACTCGACAACCACTGAACAGATTTAGCTGAAATTTAAAATGTAGTCAGATAATGACCGGGAATAGGACATAGGCTACTTTTTATCCGGGTACCACGCGAGCGAAGCCGCGGGCGGAAGCTAGTTTTGAATAATTGGGCTAGTTTAAAGAGAAGAGTTGAAACAGACATCAAAAGGACATGACAGGTGCAAAATAACCCTTGGAAGTCAATTGAATGAGAAATCACGGCAAAATATAAAAAAAAACATCAGAAAGATCGTCCAGTGCATGAAAGCAATTTAAGATAATGTTGAGTGATAGATAAAAGGCAAGAACAGGAAAAAATAAGTTTTCATACGTAATTGTGTATGGAAAAGTATTTAAAATATCATAGGTAAAATGCGAAAGAACATCATTCAAGACTTATAATGATTTAAAGAAAGATAAATCAACAAAAGGTGTATAGAAAAAGACATGTAAGAGATGAGAATAAAAATATGTAACAAGTAGAAACCAAATAAAATCAATTAAGATTGTTTTAATATGACCACAAGATAGCACAATAATCAGTATATTCTAATGATCTATTTCATAAAAAAACTATCAGTTTATCTTAATGTATTGCCATCTCGTTTCATTAGTTAAAACGTATTTATTATCTTTGTCAGTCTCATGTCAATGAAAAGAGATAGCAACAGATTAAGAGCCGTTTGAGCTATAGGCAAGGGCGTCGCCAGGGGGGGGGAGAGGCAGTTGCCCCCCCCCCCCCCCTAGAGATTAAAAAAAATTAGCCAAATGCAAAGAAATCAAAGTCCTAAGCCCACTCACGTGATTTGCTTGACCGTAATCGATCAAGCATTTGGACGTGGTCAAGGCCTCGTAGCACTTTAAACGTATTTTGCAATTAAAATTCATACTTTTCCCATCATGTTTATTTAATTAATGTAATTGGTGTAAGCCGTATTAGTTAAATTAAAATAAATAAATAAATCATCCTTACTAAGTAACAACTTAGCCCCCCCCCCCCCCCCCCCCCCCCCCCCTGGGCCTTCGGCTGGCGACGCTCTTGGCTATAGGTGAGACAGTATATAACGTAGACAGAGAAATACTATAGACTACTGGATATTTTTTCTTCTCAGTCATTACAAATTTAAAGTGAGTGAAAATTATTTTGGACAGATAATGATAATCTGACTGAGTAATAACCGGACCCCCTAACCCTTATATACGCACATTATACTATGTAGGTGGACCACGGGCAGGGCCTCCTTTTTTGTCACGCCAGCTATCTATAGTTTTCTCTGCCTACAGTGTTTAATCAAGCAGTTGACTTTGTCTATTTGTGATCAATGCAATTCAATTTGACAAATAGCGTTTCATATCTTAGCTTGGTGTTTTGATATTGTATGTAAGCAAAATTGTGCCTTAATGTTGTAGAAATAGAATAAAGCGTTAATCGGTGTACAACGAAATAGGTAATAGATATGAAAAATATTTTGTATGAACTTTTTATGTGCAATTCTCAATTTTTTTCTGCTTTTGGGAAAACATTACAAATCATTGATACTGTTAAAGATGTTTTCAAATACATGCAATTATATTGATTAGATAGTCTTATTTAGGTGTTCAATGCATTTTGTTGCAATATTGTTAAGCATTTATTGAAAGCACAAAAGCCTATGCCGGAAAGTGGTGCCTTTTTTATTTCGCGCCGCCATCAACCAAACATTAAAATATAAACTCATAAGAGTATAACAAACAATATCTGTGAGAACAATATACATCTGCTCTCAGTCAGAACCGAGTTATACAGAGTTTGTCAAGAGTGCCTTTAGGGCCAAATCTGAAACTATTAGCAAAAGCAAAAAACACTCAAAGCAGTAACCGATTTTGATTAAAAGTAAAAGTGCGTCATTAGATTTAAAAAAATAATTTTCCTGGTATTAGGAGTAGGTATACCTAAGAGTTTATATTTTAATGTTTGGTTGATGGCATCCTCAAAAAAAAAGGCACCAACCTCCTATACGAAATCGGCATAGTCATTTAATACCATAATTATGTTGGAAATTTGGTAGGATTTTTTGATAAACTTTAACACGGTCACTGCCACCGTATGCCGATGGTACACAATGTGCTTCGGAGACACTCAAAGAGTGTCTAAGCGAAACTCCTTTCTTAACTGTGTTGATTCTATTGTAATCAGAAAGATTGCTTTTTCTTGAAATTCTGAACTTTAAAACGGTGATTCTTTTTATTTTTACAATAAACTATAATTTAGGTGCTGTGAAATAGAATAGGATTTGAAGTATAAAAGAACTTCAGTTATCCTTACGAGTTTTCGACATAATTTGGCTTACAAGAGAGTTACAAGACATTCTACACGTTCCAGAACTATTTATTTATCAATGTATCAAACTATAGATATAATAAATGTTGTTATTAGATAAGTAGTTGAGTTTAAAATAAATGCGCAAAAAATATTTTTTGGTTTAATTTTACTTAGTAATTTTTTGTCTGTTATTGTAATGGATCTAGCAAGTACCTATTTTTAAATAAGAAGGTACCTACCTGTTTCAACAATTCTGAGTAAAATCCTACCATCGATGGTCAAGTTAAAACCGTGTGCGTGGCGTGGTACCTACGTTCTCTCTTTATACACTACCTAGGTATCTAACAATTACCTACCTCAGGACTTAGGACTAACTTACTACTACGAACTTGCTAAACTTATAATAAATTTATCGGGACACAAAGAATTGTATAACAACTAGTACGTTCGTAGTGATAATTTCCAATACGGTGACGGGTAGTTTACGGTTGAGTTCAATCACTCCATACATCGTGAACTTCGGATCGCTGTAGTGGATGTTCCTGAGGACTTTACCTGCGGCCTTTCGATACGGATCTGAAAACATGAACTTGAACTGTACTAGCAATAGACGTCCTGCCTGCCTGTAAAATTTCTCGAATCGTACAAGATACCATAAAAAATCAGATTCAAAATTACCGACTAGCCAGCTGCCCTAGCCAAATTTCAAGCGCTTCGTCTCTCTATCATCATCGCTAATCCTTTCTAATACTTCTGACCACGTGACTTATCGTCATTGAATAAGAATTCCCATACATTTGCTATGCTATTCTTAGCTATTGTAGAACTTGGCGCTGAGCAGAAATCAGGGACGGCCCCTCGAGGATTAGGAATCTACTCACCATCGCAAAGGTACATGATGCGAACGCACAACTTTTTAGTTTCTTTAAATTCATATCCAATCCAATCGGCCAATATGGCGTGCGCCCATAATATGATAGCGGAATAAGTTGCCCATAAGCCAATCATCGCTGTAGCAAGCGGTGGATACAGCTGAAAATAAGATAAATGAGAGCTATGTTGGCCAAATGTTACACTCTGGGGTTGGCAATTCCTGCCACCCCGGTAGATTACAGAAAAGTCGAAGAGAAGTTTTCCAGATATCCCCTCTGGCACCAATCGCCAGTTGATAGGAAGATTTGTCACATCATAGACGTATTAAATCTATTGGCTCCTGAATTAGTACCCAATAATAGTATTTCAGGAACCAGTGTAATAGCGCATTACGTACCTAACTGTAAACGGTGAAGGGAAACCTCGCGACTATGAGACTATGTTCTGTTCTGTGCTATGATTAGGTACCTACTCAGACATTAACAAAATGATCTTTAATATCGAGATCAGTGTCTTCTAATCGATGGACTAAATACTTTTACGATAGGTACTAATAATAATATAAATAGTCCGACACAAAATAATAGAAATAAATGGGGGCGCCACTGTGCAAGCTAAATACGCGAAATAGATAAATTTTCTTTCAGAAGTAAATTATTACTTCTTCTTACCTACTTCTACTTACTTCAGTACCTGTACCATAGACAAGAAACCTGTACTTTACCATAGATTAGTAGAGAAAGGGTTTCCAAAGTACCTACTGAAATTTAAGTTGCCGTGTCTACCCGTTTTTGCCGGACTATACTTAGGTAATTATCTAATAATAATAATAATATAAACTTTATTTCAGGCAACTTAAGAATAGTACAGATGGTAAAAACTAATTCCCATAGAAATAAATACCTTAAACCTAAAAATACATTAATAAAACTTAACCTAGGTCTGTGTGTCACGGCGCGGGGTATCACGTGACAGGCAGCCCTTGAACCGCCGAAACTTCACCCCTTTCGGCCAGAAGTCAGGGCTCATGAAGGTCTTCAATCTCTCCTCCAAACAAACAAACCTGGAGGCGCACGGTGCTAGACGAGGCAAAGAAGATTGGTATGTCTTGGAGTGAAATCAAGCGTGAAGCTCAAGACAGAACGAGTTGGAGAGTCACTGTGGACGCTCTGCCCCATCGAGGGTACATAGGAACCTAAGTCAGTAAGTCAACTTTCTTATAATCCAACTGTGAAATACATTATATTATGCTGCAGCCAGGTGGAAAACTTACCCCCTTTTGTCTTCCAAGCACCATACCGGCAATTGCTATTAAAGTCCACAGCACCAACACTATTACTGATATCATAACCTGGTAGAATTAACATAAAACAAATATTAAACAATCTAAAGTTTTAGTGTATGTTTATTATTTCTTACATACTTACATACATAAAATCACGCCTCTTTCCCACAGGGGTAGGCAGAGACCACGGCTTTCCACTTGCTACGATCCTGACACACCTCTTTCGCCTCATTCACTCTCATCACATTTTTAATAAAAGCTCGCCGGTTTAGGGTACTTTTGACCTGGCCTTTTTCCAAAACATCACCAATCTGATCCAGTTAGTCTGATAGTTCGCCTAGGTCTTCCTTCCCCTTATTATTAAATAATAAGAAGACCTAGGCGAACACGCTGAATTATCTGAATGTTGGAAGCAATAAAAATTAATGCTTACCGGGTAGTTGAAAATCTTATTAAGCATCCGGTAACTTTCCAAAAAAGTCTGAATACATTCCGACCACTGTTCCCACTCCAATGTCGTGTCCACTCTATCAAAGTCCGGAATCATACGTGAGACTAACTTCTGAACAGCTGTTTTCTTTTTAGGTTCCTCGGCTTCGTACTTTAGAATGTGATTTTTCAACATCCGATTAAATATGGCTATTCGTGCAGCTATAAAGTAGAGCATTGCGTCAAACAAAAGCAGGTCGGTATAAATTGCCAGCAAACCCACAACCAAGAACAGGGTGTAGACCGGATCATCTGCTAGAGACCAAGAGTGACAACCATATCCTAATGGGAACAAAACACATAGCATAACCATCCTCCTATTCATCACCCTTGCCTGAACATCTGTGTAGTGATTTTCGCGAGTAATCTTCAGTATTTTATCAATTTTCTGAAGCATGTGGTAAATTTTAACGTTCAAATCTGTAGTTACAAATCGGGACACATAGAGGCTTGTGATGTAAGATGTAAATTCGGCAACCACTCCCGTTGTACAAGCAAAGAACATTATCACGCTGTGACTAAGCATTGTGTGGTAGTAAAACAGCTCATAATACGACGCTGCTAGAAATGTGAAAAAAGCGATTATGGATGAATACAAATCGTGCCATTTGCTGGGGAGTTCAACTGTCCCGTTCTTGATTACAACTCGAATGGACCCAAGAATTAATTGTATCAAGTGCGCTTTAGAAAAGCTTGTCACTATATTATTTTCTATTTTTGAAGAATCAGTAGCAAGCTTCACCATTGTGAAAGGTTCTAATCCAAACACCAGAATAAAGGTTAGAAACGAAGAATGTACTTATAAAATGTTTGTCTTCAATTAAAACATTAATCGAAGTCAGATATCATCAAAATGATAAAAAGTTTATCATCAATCATTCATGGTGATGAGTTGTATCTAAATGAACTAGAGGGACTATTAAAAGTAAATGATGATTAAAATATAGATTGATAAATCATACTGTGTTCTACCTATCATACAAAAAATCTTAAGTCTTTCATAAAACTGATTTCCCTTGAGATAGGTACCATAGGTATCGTTATACAAAATTCACAATTTTCAACATCACTTTCATAAATTGTGACCCTAGGAGAACGTCAAATATGTTGAAAAACAATGAAAAAGTCTTTGAACACATTCTAGATGACGAATTTATAAACATCTTCAAACCGATCTTCTTCTTCTTAGGCCCATTCGGAATGCATGGAGTCTCCATCGAATACAAATTCGTGACACCACCGACTATTCTCTACAAAATCTACTGTTGTATCATTTGGGCTGTAAATTCTACGTGTGTTGTCAACTGTATTCTCCGCTGCAACTCACGATTCGATGCTCAATCGACAGACATACCTTTGAAAGCTGGTATTCTGATGAACTGTTGCATCAACGCATACATTTCTTGGAAGAACGTATTCTACAGTGATGATACGAACAGCCAAATATATGTGAAACTGCAGATGATAGAGCGAGTTTTGAAAATGAAAGGATCTAGAAAACTTAACAAGAAATTGGCTAATAAAACAATTATTGTAGCCGTAATAGGACTTATAGCACTCCTTGCTGCATTTCTTTTGTTCCATTTGTTTTTGATCGATGGATTTTGTCCGTCAGCCACATCGGCGGTAGCTGTTTCTGCAATGAGCTACTTTCAAATGCTCCTGGTCATAATGCTGCTGTATTTTCTTACAATACGAGCTCGTTATGTGAATGAGCAGTTTTCGCGAAATGAGGCCTGGATTCAAGAGAGTAAAGTTTATTTTACTTCTGAAGCTGTGAAGAAGGAAACGATACCTGACGAGCTTCTTAGAGGATTGTGCTGTATTTTGGATAGTAGAGCTGATATTTTGGATGCATTTCAACAAGGGGTAATATATCTTTCTTCGACCTTGGCGAGACAAATGATCTGCATAATATCGATATGGTATCTGGGTGTTTAGGAACCGCAGCGAGCACAAGGCTAAAGTTTTCGGTACCCCAAATATAGGGTATTCTAGTGTGAAATGAAATGAAATTATTTATTTGTGGAATCACGAGTATGTATGTGACTGGATGTTGGGTGTATTTAATGTCTTACTACCTCACTGACGCATGAAGATGAAACAAAGCATAACAAACGCAATTTTACTTTTCAGATTCTTCTTTTTACATTCCAAATGCTTGTTTGGCAACTAATATCAATGCAAAATTTAGTCGTTTCAATCAAAATGCAGGTAAGTGGTTTTAACTACGTTGGTAGGTACATACCAGCAGGCCTAGCATGCACAACGTGAAATTTTCTCGTATTGTAAAGTCTGTGTCTCTTATACCAAAGTGCTTGGAAATCAGACAAAATCGGTCCACAATTGACGGAGAAATCGATGAACATAAAGGAGGTAGATACTTACATAAAAAAAACATCCCTACATACAGTACAACCGAACATAGAACTTCCTCCTTTTTGGAAGTCGGTTAAAAATACCTAGCTTTCGTCTTGGCTGTTGAGACCAATGGATTCAAGGCTTATTTTCAAAGTACCTACCTAACCTAAGCCTGCTGTTCATACTGTATTACCTACTAAACTGTTTCAGATGTCAGTAAATATCTCATCATTTTCGTGTACAATGACGGCATCGGTCTTCTACATGATAAATATGATGTTATTGTGTGTGTTATCACAATCCCTTACTTCTACATTGGAAATGACTAAACAATTATGTACTAAGTTTGCATTATCATGTGAAGGTATGTAAAGACTGACAGGAATAGAACTATCTTTAACACATTTCCTGCCCCGCCTCTGAGGTGCTCTCCGTAGGACAGGGCAGTCGACATGGGCGCCGCAAGCACTGAACGCGCTAACACGCTCGGATTTAGTCCGGAGCGGACAACAGATTTAGTCTCCGAACCATATCCGTCCGTCTGTAGAGTAGTCCGGACGGATATGGTACGGCGGACTACTACGGTCGGATATGGTTCGGAGCAGACCAAATCCACTATCCGCTCTGTAGTGTTTATGCACCTAGTTGCGGGTAGGCCCGCGTATTGGCACAATAAACAGTTTGCGATAGTCCGTCTTTCATTCAACATTACATTGTGGCGCAGCCGATAACTTTTCATTTAAATTCGCTCTCATTACGTTTATTACAATGCCTATCGGTAAAATTGAGACTTTTGAGATAGGTATACACAAGTGGGACGCGTATTGCCGGCGAGTTAAACAATTTGTGGCGTTAAATAACATCGCGGAGAATTTACATGTGGCGGTGTTAGTAACGCATGTTGGTGTGGCGTGTTACGAGTTAATGTGTGACTTGTGCGCACCCGAATTACCGGAAGACAAGAATTTTAATGACCTCGAGAAGATAGTGAAAGATCATCTCGAGCCCCAGAGGTCGGAGATCGCAGAACGTCATATCTTTCGACAAAGAAAGCAAGCATCGGAAGAGACCGTCAACGAATATCTACAATCTTTAAAACACCTAGCTAAAACGTGCAACTTCAAAAGTTCGCTGGAAGAGAATATTCGGGATCAATTCGTGTCCGGTCTACACTCCGAGGATATGAGATCCAGGCTTTTTGCCGAACGAGAACTAGATTACAAGCGAGCCATCGAGCTCGCATTGGCGTTGGAGGCGGCGGACAGGCATGCGGCAACGTCGGCGGCGAGCGGTGGCGGTGGCGGTGGCGCGGAGGGCGCGTCGCTGGGCCTGCATCGCGTGGCCGCGACGCGCGCTCAGCGTCGCCCCCAGCGCAACGTGGCGGCGGCGGCCACGGCGACGACGAGCGCCGCCGGGCCCGTCGCAACGTCTCCCTGCCCGCGGTGCGGCCGGGATGGACATGTGGCGTCAAAGTGTCGATATAAGTATCACAGTTGCGACAAGTGTGGTGAAAAGGGTCATTTAAAAGTGATGTGCCGTAAGTACGAAGGTGATCGCGGAGCCGATTCTACGCGGAAGTCCAAAGGTCAGTTCTTTTTGGTTGACTCTGATTCTGAAGCTGAGGAAGTGAACTTTTATAACCTGTTGTGGTATCATACATTTATAATGTATAATGTGGGTAGGATTATTTAACAAATAAATCAGTCAATACGCATCCATGGTCGTTTCACTACATGGTGACAGCGGTGATACTTAAAAATAACGGGATATTGGTATCAGTGTGCAAAATATATAATTCGATCGGTGTTTATATACGGACAATAGTGAAAAGCGACAAGTACAATGGAACATGCGCGTCCGCCGGCAGAATTATTGTTGGATGGAGGTCCGGCGAATCGCGCTGACGCGTGGCGTAAATGGCTCAAACAGTTCAAAGTATTTCTCAAGGCGTCGGGTGTTTATAAGGAACCAAAGGATATGCAAGCTAGTTTGCTGATTAACCTAATCGGTCCCGAAGGTTATGACATATTTTTAACCTTCAAGTTCGACTCGGAAAGTGATCGTGATGACATCGAAAAACTCATTGAAAAATATAACGGCCATTTTGGAACGAAACCGAATACCACGATGGTGAGATTTAAGTTCTTTACGAGAAACCAAGAACAAGGAGAAAGCATCGACGAGTACGTGACCGCTTTAAAACTCCTGAGTCAACAGTGCGAGTTCGAGCAGCTGGAGGACGGTTTGATTCGCGATCGCATCGTATGCGGCGTACGAGAAGCTACCGTGCGCGACAGGTTACTTCGTAGCGAACAACTCACACTCGAAAAGGCCATCGTCATATGCCAGTCCAACGAAATTTCTAACGAGGAGGGTCGTAAAATAGAAGGTGTCAAAGCAGAGTCGAAGGACGTGTCGGTGGATGCAGTGTGGAATCCACGGGGAACATGGCGAGGCACGCGAGGCGGCGCCGGCGGTTGGGTGCAGCAGCGCGGGCGCGGAGGCGCTGGCGGCGGGCGCGGCCGCGAGCCCAGCGCGCCGGTCCAACCCGCGCGCGGCAGCGGGGCGCACGGAGCGGGAACCTCGCAACCAGCGCGCGGTCAGGCGTGCTCGGCGTGCGGGAATGCGTACTGTGAAGGTGGAACCCGATGTCCGGCGAGATACGGAAAGTGTCACGTGTGCGGTAATAAAGGCCATTATAGAAGAATGTGTCCAGTGAATGTGAATAGGTCAAATAGGGTGTTTCAGGTGCAAGAAGACAAGGAGGACGATCTGTACTATATTTCTACAGTAGGTGTGCCGAGTGATTCGCGATCTGAGGATAAATGGTATGAGACTTTAATTCTTTTAAATAGGATGGTAGAACATGTGTTCAAGCTAGATACCGGCGCCGATTTGAATGTTATCTCCAAGAGCAATTTCATAAAATTAGGTTTTACGATGAATGATTTGAGCCCGGTGAAACCCAAAGCGATGTCCTACTGCGGAAGTTTTTTGCCTATTGTTGGATCGTGTAATATAAAGTGGATGTATAAAAATAGTACGTATTATATAAATTTTGTTATATCAGATCACAATTGCGAAAGTATTTTAGGTAAACATGCTATGGAAGAAATGAATTTAGTGCAACGGGTATATACTTTGGATATAGATAAATACAGTGACTTATTTCAAGGTCTGGGGCGGCTACCCGGACATTACACGATACCTATAGATAAAGATGCATCTCCCTGCATTTGTCCCGTTAGGAAAATACCTATAAGTTTGAGAGCAAAGTTGCAAAATGAACTTGAGCGCATGGAAAGTATGGGTGTGATAAGGAAGGTGACTCATCCTACTCCCTGGGTGAATGCTATTGTAGTAGCCGCGAAAAAGGATGGTAACATTCGTGTTTGTTTGGATCCCCGTCCACTCAATAAAGTAATACGTCGTCAACATTTTCCTCTACCTACATTGATGGAAATATCTACGCAATTGAAAGGAGCTACGTGTTTTAGCAAACTAGATGCCAGATCTGGCTTCTGGATGATTTCGTTGGATGATGAGAGTTCAGATCTATGCACGTTCGGGACACCATTCGGAAGGTTCCAATACTTACGCCTCCCGTACGGCATAAATTCAGCTTCTGAAGTATTCCACTGTAGGGTTAAACAGTTGCTTGAGGGATTAGAGGGTGTAGACTCGTTCGTCGACGATATTATCGTGTGGGGATCGGATGAGCGTGAACATGATGAACGCTTGAAACGGCTAATGGATCGTGCTAGAGAGGTAGGTATAAAATTCAATAATGAGAAATGCGAGTTTAATGTCTCTGAGGTTACATATTTAGGACACAAGTTTAGTGTAAAAGGGATGCAAATAGATGAAAGTAAGTTGAAGGCTATTAAGGAAATGCCATCTCCACAGAATAGGCAGGAGTTAGAAAGATTTATGGGAATGGTAAACTTTCTATGTAAATTCATTCCAAATTATTCTGAAAAAGCTACTCCACTGAGGAACTTGTTAAAGAAAAATAATGAATGGCAGTGGGGAGCGTGTGAGGATGAAGTAGTGAAAACGTTAAAGAGTGACTTGTGTAGCGCGCCGGTGCTGGCGCTGTTCGCGGCGGCCGAGCCGGCCGTCGTGTCGGTGGACGCCAGCTCGCACGCGCTCGGGGCCGTCTTGCTACAGAACGGTCGTCCGATAGAATTTGCCTCTCTAACTTTGACTGAAACTCAACAACGCTATGCTCAAATCGAGAAGGAGATGTTGGCTATTGTCTTCGCGCTTGAAAGGTTTCATCAGTACATATACGGTAAAAGTGACGTGGTAGTAGAAACCGACCACAAACCTCTTGAAGCGTTATTTAAAAAGCCGTTGAATGATGTTCCGGCTAGGTTACAGCGTATGATGCTCCGCGTTCAAAGGTACGACTTCACTGCTATGTATAAACCCGGTAAATACATGTTTGTGGCGGATACACTGTCGCGCGCTCCGATTAAGGAACTGATGAATGAAAAAGTGTCTGATGAGGTGCAGAGTCAATCTTGTTTTTTAATAAATAATGTATCATTCAGCGATGAGAAGATTAACATGGTTAGAGAGCACACAAAGCGAGATGCTGTGTGTCAGTCGTTAATTCGCTATGTAAAAGAAGGTTGGCCGTTAAACAAGTATGAAACTGATGAAAATGTAAGATCACTGTGGGAACATAGGGATGTTCTGGGGCATTATGAAGGGATCTTGTTTAAAAATGATTTAGTGTTCATTCCAGCTGCAATTCGTGAGGATATGATTGCAAGAGTACACGAAGGGCATTTAGGGATAGACAGGTGTAAAAGGCGCGCGCGTGAAGTAATGTACTGGCCGGGTATGTCGCACGACATCGAACGTGCGGTACGCCGGTGCCGCGTGTGCGCAGAACATGCTGCTATGCCGCAGCGGGAGCCACTGATGGCTCACACCATACCTAGTTTGCCGTGGATAAAACTAGGCTCCGATATATTTGAATATAGAAAAAAATACTTTATGATATTAGTAGATTATTTTTCTAATTATGTTGAAGTATGTCCCATATCTAGTATATCGTCTAAAAGTGTAATTAAAGCAATGAAAGATCAGTTTGCGCGCCACGGCATACCGCATGAGCTGATAACAGACAATGGTCCGGCATACGCGTCGAAAGAATTCGAAGACTTTGCAAAGAAATGGACTTTTAGTCACATTACGTCATCACCAAACTACGCTCAATCTAACGGCCGTTCTGAGCGCGCAGTGCGCACTATAAAAACTTTACTAAAGAAATCACTGGATGATGGTTCGGATTTTTATCTGAGTTTATTAAACTACAGAACTGCCCCAAGGGACGGTATTGCAAGTCCGGCAGAACTTCTTATGAGTAGAAAACTGAACACTCGTTTACCTATTCTTAGAAGTAAGCTCAACCCGGCTCGGAATAATGAAGTTGATTATGAAAATATAGTTAGTAAGCAAGCCTATTCGAAGAGGTGTTATGACGCTCACTCGCGGGAGCTACCCGCCCTCAGTCCAGGCGATGATGCGATTGCCGTGGATGGCAGTAGGAGGCGACAGGTGCGGGTCACTGACCGCGCTTCTCAGCCGCGCTCATACTTTGTAAAGGATAACTCGGGCAGAATTTTCCGTCGTAATCGTAGACATCTATTAAAATTAAGTACGCCTGCACATAATGAAAGGGTGGTGAACAATGATGATGATGAAGGGAGTGAGAGTAGTGATAGTGTGTACGATGATACCGTTGAGGAAACAAATAATGCAATTAGTCCAACCGTGAAGAAAACAGTTGAATATACTGAGCCAGAACATAATATATTGTCGGAAAGAGCCAAAAGATTAGCCGCACGTGAAGCTAAGAAAAGAATGATTTAAATTTTTAAATGATTATGGTGCTTCATTGTGTTATCTTGTCCAACTCTGTACCCGTTGTGCAAAATAAGCAATTTTATATTATTTAATATTCCCTACTAAGTACCTAATCTTGATCGGCTTGTCATACATAAGAAGATGCAATGATTATAATCGGTAGGCAGGTAGGTTAAGTAAATCAATACAATAAAATGTTAAGTAAATAAATGCATAACCAATTTCAATTTAATATTTCATAATTACAAATACCTAAATTATATTTCATGGTCAGGTAGGAATTATTGTTCACAATTGCAATTCTAAATTAATGTTCTTTATTTCTGCTCAATTTAGTATTCTAAATTATCATGAAATAGATTTGTATGTATTATGTGCGCATGCTGAATATTACCTTTATACTAAGTATAGATACCTACGTTAATGTGTTAAGTACTAGATTTTGCATGTTAATCGAATAATGATAAGAAGATAGGTAGGTAGGTATATGTATTCTTAATTTTATTTTATAGGGGGAAGATGTTGTGGTATCATACATTTATAATGTATAATGTGGGTAGGATTATTTAACAAATAAATCAGTCAATACGCATCCATGGTCGTTTCACTACATAACCTAGCTTGTGATAGAGGGGACGATCCGTATTTCACCGATTTAAAGGTCGAAGGTCAGGTACTGCGTTTCGAGGTGGACACTGGATGCAAATTTTCTGCTATTTCAAAATCGTGTTATGATGAACGATTCTGTGATTTGGAACTGAATAAGAAATCGTTAATTTTGCGATCGTATACGGGCGATGTTATTAAACCGTTAGGTTATATAAATGTAGATGTCGAGTATGGCTCAGAATCGCATAAATTGCAACTTTATGTTATCGATAACGGTGGTCCTCCGTTAATGGGACGTATGTGGATAAGAATTTTGAAATTAGACATAAACAATTGTTTTGATATGAAACACGACCTTTCTGTAGATTCGTTACGAAAGGAGTTTCCGGAAGTTTTTGCTGATGGACTGGGAACTTGTAAAATTCGTATGCAGTTACATTTGTCAGATAAGACTCCTGTTTATGTGAAGGCTCGCCCCCTTCCCCTGGCGTTGCGCGGCCCGGTCGAACGCGAGCTTGAACGTTTACAACGTGATGATGTTATTTTTAAAGTGGACCGTTCAGACTATGGAACTCCAATAGTCCCAGTAGTTAAAAGAAATGGCGATATTCGCATTTGCGGTGATTATAAAACAACCATCAATCCACTACTTAAGGATTTCCATTACCCTCTTCCTCGCATTGAAGAGATTTTCGCGACGCTTGCCGGGGGTGTAGTCTTCTCAAAACTGGACTTGTCCCACGCATACCAGCAATTTTGTCTGACTGAAGATTCTCAGCCAATGACAGCCATAACGACTCACGTGGGCACTTGGGTATACAAAAGAGTCCCCTTTGGAATTAAATGTATTCCCGAAAATTTTCAAAAAGTAATTGAAGAAATTCTTAGTGGTTTACCATGCACAGTAGTGTTTTGTGATGATATTTGCGTAAGTGGTAAAAATGCTAGTGATAACTTAAAAAATGTAAGATTGGTATTAAAGAGGTTGAGCGATGCCGGTTTACGAGTAAATTGGTCTAAATGCGAGTTTTTTAAAGAAAGTGTCACTTATTTAGGGTACAGAATTGATAAGCACGGTCTTCATGCCGATGAAAAGAAAATAGAAGCTATTGTCTCAGCTCTTGTTCCAAAAGACGTTTCACAGTTAAAAAGTTTTTTGGGACTCGTAAACTTTTATTCAAAATTTTGTATGAATATAAGCGAGGTTCTGAAACCGATGTATGAACTCCTCAAAAAAGAAACTAAATGGTTTTGGAGTGAACAGTGTGAAATAGCCTTTAAAAAAATTAAAAGCGTGCTAAGCAGTAGTCCGGTGCTGGCGCATTATGATGCGACGTTGCCGCTCATCCTCTCCGTAGACAGCAGCTCATACGGGCTGGGCGCGGTACTCGCTCACCGCTATCCTGACGGATCGGAGCGCATCGTCTCGTGTGCCTCACGGACGCTCAATACGCATGAACAAAATTATTCGCAGTTAGATAAAGAAGCCTTGGCGATTATATTTGGGGTGACAGAACATCACCAATATTTGTACGGGAGACATTTTCTGTTACGAAGTGACCATCGCGCTCTTAGCTATATTTTTGGCAAAAATAAAGGCATTCCGCAGACAGCCGCCAGTCGTTTGCAAAGATATGCGGTGCGGTTGGCCGCTTATGACTATGATATAGATTTTGTTCCGTCTTCTAGAAATTGTTTCGCCGACGCTTTATCTCGTTTGCCGTTGAATCGCACGGTTAGGCATAATTATGATGAGAACCTTTTGGAGGGAAGTTATTTGAACTTCGTTCAAGATATTTTACCGGTAACTTTTCATCAAGTAAAAGTTGAAACTAAAAAAGACGTACAACTAAATAAAATAATTGGGTATGTCAAGTTCGGTTGGCCGGAACGTTTAGAATGCGAAAAAGATAGGGCAATTTATCTAAAAAAAGATAATTTGTTTATTGAGCACGGTTGCTTAGTTTGGGGTTATCGTGTAGTTATTCCTTGCAGTTTAAGAGAGACCGTTCTAAGAGAATTGCACAGTGGGCATATCGGAGTTGTCAAAATGAAGCAAGCTGCTAGGAATTATCTTTGGTGGGAAGGTTTAGACGCAGACATCGAACGCGTATGTCGTGAATGTGCTGCGTGCGCGTCGCAGCGCGACCAGCCCCCGCCCGCGCCCTTGCACTCGTGGCCGTGGCCGCAGGAGCCTTGGAGCCGATTAAATGTTGATTTTTTGGGTCCGTATAAAAATAAATATTATTTTGTACTGATCGACGCACACACAAAATGGTTAGAGGTCGCCTGCGTGTCGAGTACCTCCGCGGCGGTGGTCATATCGTGCCTTCGTAAGATTTTCGCGCGATTCGGTTTACCGAAATCTATCGTTAGTGATAACGGCCCACCTTTTTCTTCGAAAGAGTATCTTCAATACTTGGAGAGTAATTGTATCAAAAGAGTTCTCGTCGCCCCGTATAGGCCACAGAGTAATGGCGCTGCAGAGAACGCCGTACGCTCTGTGAAACAGGTTCTCAAAAAAGCGACAATCGACAAAGAGGATTACGATGTAGCTATTTGTAGATTTTTATTTACGTACAGGAACACCGAACATTGCACCACACAAAAAGAGCCCTCAGTAGCAATGTTCGGTCGTCGCCTGCGCGGTAGGCTCGACCTGCTGCGGCCCAGCACCGCCGACGTGGTGCGCGAGGCGCAGGGCGCGGCGGAGGAGCGGCGCGGGGGCGTCGTGCGCGACGTGCGCCCCGGGGATTCGGTTCTCGTACGCGATTATATTAACAAAGATGTTAAGTGGAAGGAGGGGGTTATCTATACATATAATAAGAATGAAGTCTAAGAACAAACTTATAAGTATTCAATTAAGTGATGTCAGTTTTTGATCCATATAACCTTTTCACGTCCAAAAATGTCATAAGCGCGATCTACGTTGACCTTGAACGCAAACACTTCATAGTAACTGTTGGTAATCTGTGACTTTGAAATTTTCGTTTCTCTGTGTGTTTGAGCACTAAGATCTCTGAAACTACTGAACTGATTTGGTTGCAGTTTTCATTGTTGTATTATGGTAAGCCGGGATTAAAAGATAGGGGTTGTTTTATCAAAATCCGTTCACAAATAAAAAAGATATATCTATTTAAAGAATTCTACTGTGACTTTAGTTTCTCTGTGTGTTTATTGCTGCTAATCTCAAAAACGGCTCTACTGAATTGGATGTAGTTTTGACTGTTGTATTATGGTAAGTTGGGATTAAAAAATAGAAGTTTTTTTATCAAAATCCGTTCACAAATAAAAAAGATATGTACATTTAAAGAATTCAATCTAAATTTCTAAACACTTTGTTTTCTAAAGAAAAGATTACGATAAAATTTGGCATGGATATAGATTATATCCCAGGAAAGGACGTAGGCTACTTTTTTTCATATGTTATCATGGTTGAGATAAAAAAATAAGGGTTGAAAGTTTGTATGGGGAAGAAAATGTTGGGATGGGTGACCGTCTGACCTCCTCTTTTTGCACTCATGGAAATTTTTAAACATTTTTTTATTACCTACGAATTTCAAAATTACTTAATGATAATTACTTAAATTGGTTTTAGGTAGGTGATGACCATGAAGTAGTAGTTGTAAATAGGAAAAATAGGTAACTAGATAGCACGCCTAAGCTATTTTTACGAAACAGAGATAGCTTCTTGCGATTTGCTATTAGAAAACACGCAGGAATATACAAATTTTAGCGTTTTAAAACCGTATGTTGTTTCAGCGCAATAGACTCAAATCTGTAAATGTTATATAATTAAAACCTCAATTGAATATTAATCTTCCTTAAATTGTTAAAAATATAAAAATCAGAGCTTTAAATGAATTCAATATTTTAGAAAACAAATTCCCCAAATCAGCGCAGCGCCAAAGTAAATTATTTCCAAGTATTCAAATTTTCTATCCGTGTATTTATTATGTTAAATACCTATGTATTTATTTAAAAAGTATTTATCACGATAGATTAGAAATTAAAACACCCAAACCCCAAGTAGATAGTTGTAAATAGGAAAAATAGGTAACTAGATAGCACGCCTAAGCTATTTTTACGAAACAGAGATAGCTTCTTGCGATTTGCTATTAGAAAACACGCAGGAATATACAAATTTTAGCGTTTTAAAACCGTATGTTGTTTCAGCGCAATAGACTCAAATCTGTAAATGTTATATAATTAAAACCTCAATTGAATATTAATCTTCCTTAAATTGTTAAAAATATAAAAATCAGAGCTTTAAATGAATTCAATATTTTAGAAAACAAATTCCCCAAATCAGCGCAGCGCCAAAGTAAATTATTTCCAAGTATTCAAATTTTCTATCCGTGTATTTATTATGTTAAATACCTATGTATTTATTTAAAAAGTATTTATCACGATAGATTAGAAATTAAAACACCCAAACCCCAAGTAGATAGTTGTAAATAGGAAAAATAGGTAACTAGATAGCACGCCTAAGCTATTTTTACGAAACAGAAATAGCTTCTTGCGATTTGCTATTAGAAAACAAGCAGGAATATACAAATTTTTGCGTTTCAAAACCGTATGTTGTTTCAGCGCAATAGACTTAAATCTGTAAATGTTATATAATTAAAACCTCAATTGAATATTAATCTTCCTTAAATTTTCGAAAATATAAAAATCAGAGCTTTAAATGAATTCAATATTTTAGAAAACAAATTCCCCAATTCAGCGCAGCGCCAAAGTAAATTATAGCCAAGTATTTAAATCGTAATTTGAACATAGAAGTCTTCAAAAATCTATTTCATATACATCCGATACAAAAATTTCAATTTCTGTATCGGACGCGCAGACATCAGACGTCCTCACGTTGCGTTGGCTCTGACGGAAGTTCCGTCACGGAACAAGACTGGTGTAATCGCCAACGTGTGGATGGTTCACGAAATCTTGGCCCCAACGTTGGGACCAACGTTGGTCCCAACGTATACGCCGGCACCATACGTTGGGACCATGAAATTTGCGGTACGGGGGTTAAAGGGGACGAAAAATCGATCTACCTAGGCTAGGTCTCATATCTGGGAAAATTCGTTTTCTCGACATTTTTACGCAAAAAGGTTTACCTACCAGTGCAATGTGGTTCGTAATTTTACAATGTCTGTTGAAACTAAAGTGGCCAAGTGAAATAGGTGTCCGCCTCTCAACTCAACCGATGGCTTCGAGTTCGAATCTCAGCCAGTAAAAGTTTACTTTTTGTAAGTTTTATTTCTTTTTCTTTTTTAATTTTTATCTATTTGCACCCGAGCATAGTTCGGTCGCCCAGATATTCAAGTATTAAGTCCCTACCTACCTAAAGTATTTACAAAAAAATATAGAAGTAGGTAAGTACCTATTCTATCAGTTATCTGGTTCCCATAGTACAAGCTATGCGATTTTGATGAAATTTGCGGTAGGTACGGGGGCTTACGGAGGCGAAAAGCCGATCTAGCTAGGTCTTTTATCTGGGAAAATTCGTTTTCTCAACATTTTCATGCAAAAAGATTTACCAGTGCAATACCTACCTAATGAGTTTTAAAAAATTTGAATAAAAAGAACCTAGCCTATGTGTTATTCCAGGTCATAATCTATGTAAGTAATTATTCCAAGTTTCAATAAAATCCGTTTAGTAGTTTTGGTGTGAAAGAGTAACAAACATCCATCGATACATCCATCCTCACAAACTTTCACATTTCGCAAATTAGTAGAATTAGCATACGCGAACGAAGTCGCGGGCACAGCTAGTCGTCAATAAAACTGGACCGGTTTCTTTCGAAGTTAAAACTCAAGATAATAAAATTGGAAAGAGACATATTGATCAGATTTTAACTAAGACAGCACCGAGAAAATCGCGTTATTCGGTTAACTGCCCTGAATCTGTTAACGAGCCAGATATTGCTGTTGTAGACAATCATGACAATGATAGTTGGTCAACGCCAGTGACTCAATCTCCTTGTTCAGATAGGTCCGTGCAGGTTACAAGTGGTGATGAGGGAAGCGGTACCCCGTCCCCGCCCATTCATGTACCGGATGTTCCCCAACAAGCTAAAAAGCGCCAGCACCCGTCTCCTCACGCTATGAAGTTGAGACCTCGTTTACCTAAGTAGGTAGGTTCCCGATAATATAGATATAAGTGTTCCTATGAAGGACCTCTGTTGTTTATTGCATAGATAAAATAAGTAGATATTATGTAACTTTATTGTTCTATTGATAGAAATATCTTTTAATTGTTCTTATTTAAGAGGGAGAAAATGTAGTGTTTATGCACCTAGTTGCGGGTAGGCCCGCGTATTGGCACAATAAACAGTTTGCGATAGTCCGTCTTTCATTCAACATTACACGCTCCAGGCCAAATCCGAACGTCTGTTAGCACTTTAAATATAATCGGTTTTATGGACAACTTGAATTTCTTATAAATTATAAAACCACCAACATTAGGCATTTCTTAAGTGTAGCACCAAATTGCTTTTAATTTATAAAGTGGCGCGTCCATGTTCAACCCCATACTCAATGACCTATTTAGTTTTTAATATACCTAATGGCTTTAACTATAAAATACCTACATCGGTTATCTGTTTTTATTTTACTTTAAACACAAAGTCTTACGGCTTTTACTTCAAAATTAATAAATGATACATTGATTTTCAGACATTCATAATTATTTGAGGATGTTTAAAGGATTAGTCAGAGGCACAAAAACAGCCGTTCGAAGATCATCAGCTCTTGTCTATAGTTTACTAGCTGTCCCAGCGTTTTCATCAGCGCGATCTAGTTTTAGGTCATTTTTCCTCGCGCCATCTAGTTTTGATTTTGGAAAACTAAGCGTTTAACATGATCTGCCACTTTATTTATTATATTGGTATTATATGAAGGGTTTATATCGGGGTTTTAAGTGTTATAATTTATTTATTTACAACTTATCTTTCGCAGGTAAATCCAGGGAGAACGCTAAGCGTATGATAGTGTTATTAAATGGAAAACGCGAGGCCTCTGTTTACGACATTTTTACTTTGGACACTCGTCTGCCTTTACATTTAGTTGCTGTCACTGCTAGCTATACCATCGTACTACTTCAATTTGCTGTGTTATAAACTTATAAAACACTTTTAAATTAAACACTAGAATTTTCGAGTATAATTTATAAATAAGTTGGAATGGAAGATAAAATCGCGAAAAAGCGTAATTTAGCTCTTATGCCGTTTCATATAGACCTAGGTAATAATGATAAAAAGGTAGAAGTCAAAATAACATCGCCAGAGTACCTATCAAATGATATAATTGATGATGATTTCTTCCAAACGTTTTCATTACTCTATCGTTTGCAATATGTCATGGGAAGCTGCCGCTTAGACGCAAGAAACAGATTCGCGACACCACCCACAACTGCCCAGAAGATTTACACAATAATCTGTATAATGCTCGCAGCATTATCCATCAGTGCAATGGGACATGATTACTTATCCCATATTGAAAACAACGTTCTACGTTACCTAGGCATCTCTTGCTTAGTCCTTCATTTTGTGTCATACGCATCAAACATTATGCATGTACGCTTTTGCAACAACAACGAAAATGTTGAATTTTACGTGAAAATGCAGAAAATGGACCGTCTTTTGAAGATAGACCGATGGACGCTTCTTAACGAGTGGGTGAGGAAATTAACAAACGGTCCACTGGCTTGTATAATTCTGCTTTTCGCAGTTCTTATGGTATTGGCGTGCGTAGAGCAGGGGTTCTCATGTTTGTACCTTATTGGATCAGCATATATCTTGTTTACACTTCTATTGGAGCTCACAAGCTGCACAAGTATCATCGCTTTCTTCGTGTGTCGAATAAGGTTCATAAATTGTTTGATTGAAAACCATTTGTCTCAAGAGACGTATGATAAGCCGCCGACGAAGCGTTTGGTGTCACGATCATATTTGAAGTTTTATGTGATGAAAACGCATAATTACTACGAGACGAGTGATACTCATATTTATTTGAGGGAGCTTTTCAAATGCTTCGCTATGTATCAGAATCTCTACAGGTTTCAGGTAAGAACTTCGTTAATTAATCTATTTACATATTATTTTATCTATGAACACGTCCTATAGCTTAGGTATATTATAACTGAGGATAATGTCGGATGATGTGGATATCGATATGGAGCGCAGAGTATTGTCGGTGAGGTGTAATAAGGTGGTTCGCAGATTCGCACGTTGTACTACGCCAGTCAAATAACACTATTTAAGGCGTATTGTACTTCTTTTTACGCGAGCAGTCTGTGGGCCAGTTATACACAAAGCCCACAATGCCTTGCGTGTCCAATATAATATCGGCTTCAGGATGCTGTTTTGGTTGCCGCGATATTAAATTTTAAAGGATCAGCAGCGCGAGTGTGACTCTAGTGTCGCAGGCGTCCGTAGGATACCGCTTATCATCATGAGGGCCGTATGCTTGTCTGCTGCCTTAGCAGTATAAAAAAATGACGGACTGTAAATAAATCATAAGACATTTTCCGCGAAAAGTTACAGCATAGCCGTACAAAAATGTTTATTCTAAAAATTTAGGAGAGGTCCATCAATGGATACAGGCAGATGATGAACTAACAACATAGGATGTAACATTTATGACCTTTTCAGCTCTTCACTTTTTGTCTACAATCTGTCGCAGCCAGTCTTCTTACGTTTGAATTGTTACTCTATTCGATACAGAAAAATGTAAGTACCTACCTACAACCGTTGATATAATTATCACCAAAGCTTTGTGCTTTGTTTTGTGTGAAAGAGTCAGCTCAAACAAAAATTCCGATTAACAATTTTCACGGTTTATTTTTTTGATATATCAATCGAAATTTTCTTTAACGCGGTCACTACCCTCTGCTTCTAAGTCGAGCAGCGTTGTGCGTGGTCACAATTTGGATGGGTGACCCCATGTTCTCCAACGATCTATTAAGGAACGCTTCCTCACGAGCAAGCTTCGGCACGAGAGCTTCAAAACTCTGCCAAACAGCTTGCATTAATTCAAAACCACATTTGTACCGGAAAATTCAGTCTTCATCAATGTTGGAAATATCAACGTACATTGTGTATACGATTCAGGACCAAGAGCGCTTCATACTTCCCTCTGAGGCAAAGTTCTGCTTGCAAAAATTCACAACCATAATTAGGTAGGTATGCTATACACATCTGTCCTACGAAATCAAAAAGGTCGCTATAGCAGAATCACAATATGAATTGAACTATAATGCCGTTTCTTTTCATTGACTGAGAGTGAAAAGAGACGGAATATAATTCAATTGCTTTATTGAAAACCATTTGTCTCAAGAGACGTATGCTAAGCGACCGACGAAGCGTTTGGTGTCACGATCATTGAAGTCCTATGTGCTGAAAACGCATAATTACTACGAGACGAGTGATACCCATTTTTATTTGAAGGAGCTTTTCAAATGCTTTGTACTTATCAGAATCTCTACAGGTTTCGCTGGTATTTCAGTCTTCATCAATGTTGGAAATAGCGACGTACATTGTGTTTACGATTCTGGATGTGTGCGGCGCCGTGTTCCTCAGTGTGCGATACGAGATATTCTTCGACGAGGTGAAGGAGACCAAACGATTGTGCATCAATCTGATGGCGAAGCATCATTACGGTAACTTTTGAATTTTAATCATAATCATATCATATCATATCATTATTATCATATAATTTAATTATTTCTCTCACAAACTATACAGAATGAATTTTTGAGACGGGGCAGTAAGGGCAGCTACCTTAACCGTTATAGCTAGAGGAAAACGTTCTTAGGAGACTATCCTTAATTTTTAAAAAAATTTCGACCTACATTCACAGATTTTGGAAAAAATGTACAGTCAGCGAGAAAATGGACAATTTACACAAAAACTTTTTTTGATGCCAATCGATCCTGTTTCATCTAAGGATTAAAAGGCTCTTTCAGACCAACTGAGGTTAGAGTACCTACTAGAAAAGTCAGAAATCGCTAAAATGTATTTCTGAGACAAGACAGTAAGGGCTACCTTAACCGTTGTAGCTACGGGAAAATGTTTTTAGGAGACTACCTATCCTTAACTTTTGAAGATATTTCAACCTGCATTCACAGATTTTGAAAAAAATTTACAGTCAGCGCGAAAATGGGCAATTTACACAAAAGGTTACAGGCTACTATTCATCATCATCATCACCATAAACCATCACCACGGGGGCAACGCCGCGAGGGCGCTGCTAGTTACTTATAAAAACCTGTTTTGTGAGAAACTGGTGCCTGAAATAATATTTAATATTGTCAATATTGGTGTAAGGGCATTATACACGGACTGCTTGAAGCAGTCAGGATCGACTGCTTCAATCTGCGACTGCACAATGAACTATAGAACCGCTGGAGCAGGAGCAGTTCAAAGCAACCATTTTTTTCAATACGTGTAGCTTACTAAGCAAGTTCCCTCAAGCCCGCTCCACACTTCTCGCGAAACCTGTGCTCCACATTCTCGCGAGAATGTGGAGCGACCTCTACGAATATAATTTCCTATTACCATTGTAATAATAACTTATTTATTTATAACCCAGGGCCGCTCCGTGAGAAAGCACGCAAAATGCTGAAGATGATAGACGAGACACCGCCACGCTTCTCTGTCTACGAAATGTGGGATATGAATGCGGCCACTTTCGTCACCATGTTTGCTCTGACCACTAGTCTTGTCGTCACATCACTACAGTTCGAGTTCTTGTAAAGCTGTACGTCCACTGCATTGGTATCGGAGCGTACAGTACGCACAATGGATGTAGGCATTTGTGAAGTTAGAGAGATGCCACACGGGCGCTGTCGCTGCGCTGCGTCATCGCTGCGACGTCGCAGCGTTGACGCTACGTAGTTCTACATACAAATCTGCCCGGTATGCCACACGGTGCGCTGAAACGATGCGCATCGAAACAACGCACGCGCAGCGCACAAGGAGTGGGGGAAACGAGGCGGGAAGAGCGATGCCACACGGGCGCTGCCGCTCCGTTGCACACGGGCGCTGCCGCTCCGTTGCGTCGTCGCAGCGCTATAATTTTTGTTCTGTCAAAGCGCGTCGTTTCAGCGCACCGTGTGGCATGCCGATGTGATTTGTATGTAGAACTACAGAGCGTCAACGCTGCGACGTCGCAGCGACGACGTAGCGCAGCGGCAGCGCCCGTGTGGCATCTCTCGAAGGGGTGCTGCGGTGCGACGACGCTGTGACGACGCAGGACAGCGCAGTATTGTTTAGAATATCGAAGCTGACCTATAGTCCGACACAAAATTATATTAATAAATGGGGGCGCTACTGTGCAAGCTAAATACGCGAAATAGATAAATTCTCTTTTAGAAGTAAATTATTACTTCTGAAGTTCTGACTGACGTCTTCGGCACCTGTACCATAGACAAGAAACCTGTACTTTATAATAGATTAGTAGAGAAAGGGTTTCCAAAGTACTGAAATTTTAGTTGCCGTGTCTACCCGTTTTTGCCGGACTATACATTCACGTCGACGCTGCGTCGTCGTCGGAGAAAGCTGCGTTGCGTTGCGTCGTCGCAGCGCTCGTGTGGCACGCATTGCCACACGATACACGATGGGCCGTAGTTTTAAGTATTTTACATCTTTTACTTGCTATTGTTGCCTGAAATAAATGATTTAATAATAATAATAAAATTGCGTTGAAGTCACTGCGTTGCGACGACGCAGCGCAGCGGCAGCGCCCGTGTGGCATCTCCCTAATTAATAAATGTTAATTTATCACTGTATTCTATCTTGAATATCTTATTGGTCATAGTAATTTTAAAATTAAATAAGTAGTATTATTTTAAATTGATTTATTATTCAACATTGCATTTTAAATAAATATAATATTATATTCATCAAGTCTTAGTTCTAAAATGGACGGAGTGTTTCCCTAGGCACAGGTAGTTTCAGTTGATTTTGTTGTAAAAATATTACACTTAGCTAATAAATTATGTAAAATTATTTAAAATCAATGCACAAAATTATCATTAAAAATCATTTATAAATAACATTTCAATAAAAATGTTCAAAAATTCACAAATCAATATTTAGAGACGATTATTTTAATTCATTATTGCTAATTTTCCCCTTTTATTTCCAATAAACCATTTCCAAATGAATAAAATAGGTACTTATTAGTTCTCAAGCTGCCTTTACTTTAGACTGCTTGCAGAGCACTGATGCTTGTTCATTCATAAATTAGTGCTCTGTCTCGCTCTTTGGCCTAAGAATTGCGTATTGTGCATCCTACTCTTACGAGGCTTACTGACTGAAGTTAGCCGTAGTTAGCCTCAGAGTAAGAGTAGGATGCACAATATGCAATTCTTAGGCCAAAGAGCGAGACAGAGCACTAATTTAGCAGTTCGAACGCTGCATGCAGTGTCGTGTAAAGCCTCCTTCTTTCACCCATTAAGATGGCTCAAATTTTTACTACAACGAACGACATACAGGGTGAATTTTTGAGATGGGGCAGTAAGGGCAGTTACCTTAACCGTTGTAGCTAGAGGAAAACGTTCTTAGTAGACCATCCTTAATTTTTGAAAATATTTCGACCTGCATTCACAGATTTTGAAAAAAATGTACAGTCAGCGAGAAAATGGGCTATTTACACAAAAACTTTTTTTGATGCCAATCGATTCTGTTTCATCTAAGGATAAAAAGGCTCTTTCAGACCAACTGAGGTTAGAGTACTAGAAAAGTCAGAAATCGCTAAAATGTATTTCTGAGACAAGACAGTAAGGGCTACCTTAACCGTTGTAGCTACAGGAAAACGTTTTTAGGAGACTACCCTTAACTTTTGAAGATATTTCAACCTGCATTCACAGATTTTGAAAAAAATGTACAGTCAGCGAGAAAATGGGCAATTTACATAAAAACTTTTTTGATGCCAGTCGGTCCTGTTTCATCTAAGGATTAAAAGACTCTATCGGACCAACTGAGGTAAAAGTACTAGAAAAGTCAGAAATTGCTAAAATGTATTTTTGAGACGGAGCAGTAAAGGCAGCTACTTTAACCGTTGTAGCTACAGGAAAACGTTCTTAGGAGACTACCCTTACTTTTGAAGATATTACCTTAGACCTTAGACCTTACTGCCCCGTCTCAAAAATTCACCCTGTATAATATAAAAATTTTACTTAATTTAGCTGCGAGCGTTCCACTAGCTACATTTTTTTATTATTAATGGAATTATAAGTCACGAACTTTTAAACTTTATGGAAGTAACTTTTTAAATATTTAGAAATACAAACTAACACGAAAATGGCGGTGATTCCGTTGAAAACTTCCTAATTAAATTATGACTAAAACCGATAGCTCTTATTTCGTTCACGCTAAAGACCAAAAGAGAATGACATGGAAAGAGACATTTCTAAAAGTACCTTTATTATGTCTCTATGAGTTGTTTTAGTCACAATTTGAAATTGGTTATGACTAATTCTATCCACAAAAACTTAATTTTTACTAAAATATAGTAGCTTTAGAAATGTCAGTCAGGCTGTCGTTTTATTTTGGTCTTTAGCATTAACGAAATAAGAGCTACCGGTTTTAGTCATAATTTAATACCTTTATGTATTTTTTTTATGAATCCTATTTAGAATGCATATTTGATTGTAATTTAATACTCTACTTAGAATATGAATTTAATTAAAATAAAAGTACTTATCGCGATCAATGATGTGACCGACGAAGCTGCAGTTGCGGAGTTGCATCGGTGGTCGAGGAAGCAGAAACACCATTCTGTCTCGTCATACCATTCCCTGGAAAGAATTAAAAAAAAAAACTTCAGCCATTACATCTTTACTAAATTTATACAGTGTCAGGAGGCAATCTTTGCTTAGAGGCTTGCCCAGCACCTACACCATCCTCTCAGCTTAACCGGCTATATCCACAGGAAAGACATGCTCAATACGTGTGGGGCTGACTAAGCCGCGGGTTTCCTCACGATGTTTTCCTTCACCTTTCCATCAATACATTGATGCACGGCCAGGATTCGAACCCACGACCTTCGGATCGAAACTCTCTATGTAGATACTTTATGTATCCTATTCTATTAAACAAGCAATATTTGCTTGTTTGATGATGTTTGTTTGTACTAACGTTCTCGAAAACGGCTCTAACGATTTCGATGAAATTTGCAGTATGGGTGTTTACAGGGGCGAAAAATCGATCTAGCTAGGTCTCATATCTGGGAAAAGCCGTTTTCTCGGCATTTTCACGCAAAAAGATTTACAAGTGCAATGTGGTTCGTAATTGAACCACTAGATGGCGTTATGCACCCAAGCAGAGCTCGGTCGCCTAGATATTGGACAATAAATACCTCTTAACGTCGAGTTCCTTGATGCTGTTATTAACATAATGTGCTAGGTTCTGATCCCGCGCGGCGTGGCGACAGCCCTCGTAAGTGTCCGCTGGGATGTCAGTGCGAAACGCACGGAAATTGCTCAGGCAATCACGTGTCGTCACTTCTTGCGCTGAAAGTTTCAAACATGAGAAGAAAACATCTAACAAAAGTCTGAAGAGGAGAGCTCCTCAAGACCTCACTTAGCTCACACTGCAGGAAGCAAAATATATACGGAATAGACACAGACACAAAAACACAACTCACTCAATGCAGATTGCAAGATGCAAAGGTATTTAAAAAAAAAACTTTTATTTAAGTATTTTTTTTTTATTATATTTATCCTAATGATGGTGATGATGATGACGTGTGATTATAGGGGCGTCTGTTTTCCCAATCAAGCTTGTTGCCCTGGTCAGATCAAAACTTATTACTATGAAAACTTCAATGAACTCACCTCCTTTTCTCTCAATAAGTTTGACACAGATATCCTCATCGTCGGGACAGGGGTTGCCGAGGTATCCCATCCCTCGCCAGTTGAATGGGCTATTGCAGCCAGGAGTGGCCGCAGTACACTGGTAGCACCATATTGCTAAGCCTGGAATATATAAGATTTTCGATAATTTTGGTTGGACCAGCACCCTCGCGCTGTTGCCCCGTAGTGATGATAATAGTGAATAAGATGATAATGAAAAGTATTCTAAAACTTTCCTCAAGAGTTAAGCTATGAAACACAAAGAATTTTTCAAATTCGACTGATAGTTCCTGTTCCCTTCTAAATTGTTATAAGATTAGCTGAACCGAATGAAGAAAAGCTAAGTCTTTGTAAGTACTTAAGTATTTATTTGTTAATCTAGGTAGGTAGGTAAGTACAATAACAAACAACTTCCATGCAGTCTTAATAAATTCAAAATTTCAAACAATGAATCCATTCTACTGTGTGAAATTTATAACGGAAGGTATTTTTTTGAAGTGATCTGTGGAAAGAAGGAAGAGGCCTTTGCCCTGCAGTGGTAAACATCACGCTCATAATAAATAAAATACTTACAAGTACTTACCTACTTACCTAAGTAAATCAGTACCTACCTACCTACCTAGATATGCAGATGTAACATGTTTTGGATATGAAAAAATATAGGTTTGATGCATCACCAGCCTCTATAAAGCATAAAGGCTCAAGGCTGTGAAGAATTGGGATGAATAGAATGAAAAAACGTTGAACCACACCCTGTGTGCTGTGTGAATGTGAAGTAATAATGTATGAAAATTACTTACCAGTGCCAGAAAATGCTAAGAGTATGGATAGTAGTAAAAACTCTTTCATTATTGGTAAATGGTTTTTATAAATAGAGGCTCAAAAGATGTTTTAAAATCAAAACAACAAAATCAAACAAGAACAAGCAAACGCGCGGCGAGCGGCTTGCTTTGTTTTTTCTGCTGTCATGTCAGATCTCAGTCAACTTCAACTTCTTCTTTTTGGCTACTGTGACTAGGGTTGTCACAATTCAAGTCAAGTCATCATTCATTAAGCGTCAGTGTCAGTGTCTGTTAGCTGTCAGTTCAGTCAGCGCGGGTCAAGAAGATTCTAAACTACGTAACTGGAGTGCTAACTGACATTTAATGTACAAAGGATTTTGAACCTTATCACGACTACACAACGATCTATTATCATTTAATCTTGGTTATAAGGATTGTTGGTCTTGTTGAGAGGCTTTCTTGGGTGCTTTGTCTCTTTCACACAGTTCAATTATGGTCACCCTTTAGAAAGAGACACACTGCCCAAGTTTTATTTCTCAAGCGGACCTTGTTTTCTGTCTCAGTCAGCGTTCCAGGTACGTAGTATAGAAATTCCTTGGCGCGGGTGGGTTGGGTGTGGGGGTGGGGGTTTTTAGGGTGGATTCACACCTGGCGGCAAATTCGTCGCGTTTCGACAAGGCCGGTTACGCACTGAGAACAGCAGGGCTTTTTATTTTTGACTCACGCAAAGTCGCTAACTCGCCTTCCTTCCACTCGACACCACCAAAACGACACCATCCGTGGTGTCGTATGGAATCACTAGTCCATACGACACCACCCTAGTGATGTCCAACCGTAAGGTCCAGAAACGCATATTCGGACGGAAAGACATTATTAAGCAAATTGCAATGAACAATGTCAAGATGACCATTTGAGTGACAGATAAATTATATAAACTTTATCAAATGACCTAAGTACCTCAAACGGAGTTTTCATAACAACAACTTTGTATGTAGGTAACCTCACTATTAGTCGGTGGTGTCGTATGGACTAGTGATTCCATACGACACCACCGATGGTGTCGTTTTGGTGGTGTCGAGTGGAAGGAAGGCTAACTCGGACGGATTACTACTACAAAAATTGATTTTTTACGATGAATACTTTGAAATTGTAAAAGATGGTTGACAAAAGCGATAGACACTAAATTGTGTAAAATATTCAAAGTACCTACCTTGGTAGGTACCTACCTACTTAATTCTGCATTCTAGATCTTTATCTACCTACCTAATATTGTTCGTAAAAAATCAATTTGTAGGAAGAAATCCGGTAGGTACCTACCTACTTACCTACCTGTACCTTACTTGTAAACTTTTCTACTTATGTAAGTTTACGTACAAAATGGAAATAGAAAATTGAACTACAGGTAGGTAGGTAATCTATACTTAATCAATAAATCACCATCGTTTAACCAAACAAGTGTGTATGGCGAGTGTGAATGTAACAGCTGGAAAGAGAAGACCTAGGCAAACATACCTCAAATTGATTGGTGACATTTTGGAGAAAGACATTCTCGACCTGGAAAAAGTATAGGTAGGTAGGTACCCTAAACCGGCGAGCTTCTATAGAGGAATGTGATGAGAGTGAATGAGGCGAAAAGAGGTGTGTCAGGATCGTGGCAGGTGAAAGTCCGTGGTCTCTGCCTGCCCCTGTGGGAAGGAAGGGGTGATTTTTTGTATGTGTGTAGGTACCTATGTATTGTAAGTAGGTTTGTAATCATCACCACGGTTACATAACCCTTTTATTCGACTTTTATTTAGATTTCTTCTGCAGGAGGTGGCTCATCTGGAGGATATAGCGACGCCATTAGCATTTGCAGATCTTCCTTGTTCAAATCAATGCACATTGTTCCTACCACATCTTCAATTCCAATCGTACCATCATTGCTCATATCCACCTCCTTGATGAGATTATCCAACTGTTTCTGAGGCATTTTATGACCTTGTTTCAAGAGAACCTCTTTCAAATGTTCCCTGTCTATAGAACCAGTTCTGTCTGGATCAAAGACCTGCAACGCTGATCTTAACTCATCTTCAATGGGAAAATCTCTTTGGCGTATCGTAACTATTTTGAGAAACTGGTCATAGTTGATATGACCCTCTGGATGTGGTGGCCGGACGCAATATGCTATCAGTTCTTGGAACTGTTCTGGTGTGACGGTCATTAGAATCAGCGCTTTCAGCATGTACAATAGTTCCTTTTCTGTGATATAGTTGTCTATATCTGTGTAAGCTGGAGTGTAGTTTTGATACACCTCCCAGAGTTGTTCTACTTCTGCCAATTGGTCAGGACGGAGCGTAAACGGATCTTTTAATGCCTCTTTTGAATCGCTAAAATCGAAAGGTGCTGTGGGGTCCGGTGGTGGTTCCTCTACATATTGCTCCTCTTCTTCGACTTTTTCTTCTTCTGCTGGTTTTGGTTCTTCCTTTTGCTCCTTCTCTTCACCTTCGACATGTTCACCTTCCATTTCTTCCCCCATGAGTTCTTCTCCTTCGCCCAACACTTTCTCTTTGTCTTCTCCCTCGACATGTTCGCCTTCCATGTGCTCACCACCCACTTCCTCGGCTCCTTCGCCACCAATTTCTCCATGATCAACCACGCCTTCCTCACCTACATTTTCTGCATCACCAGCTTCACTCTCTGGAGGCTTGGATTCATCACCATCTACTGTAGTCCCTGGTGTTTCTGTCCCTTCTGCTGTTGTTGTTTCGTCTTCCATTTTGATAGATTTTATATAAAATAACAAGAATTTCGGGGGTTGTCAGAATTGATTTCAATTTATATTATACGAGGAATTTGTCCTCACATCGAGGCCGGCTAAACTTTGACCTAAGAGTCACGATAAGGTTGTCCGTGATTTTTTCATATAAGTAATTGCTTTCGAAGGATATAATATCCAAAATAAATATTAAATCGGCTATAATATTTACCCGTACATTATTTAAATTAAACATTGATTATGCATAGATTACATTCAAAATAAAAAATACGACAAAATGTAAAAAGCGATCGTACCTAATCAGCTCATGATTTTGACTTCATCTGTCAATTCAGATAAAATGTCAGTAGTATTATAGCCCCTCCAGACTCTCGAGAGAAGGCTCGGCGAGAAGTCTCGCCGAGACTTCGCGAAGAACAAACAAGCTATCCACACTCTCAATTTTTCTCAGTCGTGATGTTTGAAATCCTTTGTCTCGGCCAAAAATACCGACACCGATCGGAGAACAGGCGAGCCAGAGAACGAGAAGGCGAGAAGCTCATCACACTCACGCTTCTCGGGTGTTCTCGGGGGTTCTCGCAGAGAGTCTGGAGGCCCTATTATAGTCGTATTGCTCATTATACGGACTAAAATTGAAGGAAAAAGTGTCATTTTTCCTTCAATTTTGATTAGTTTTGATACGTTTTATGCAAGAAGATTCTAAACTACGGTTTTATGTCAAAATTGAAGGAAAAATGACATTTTTTCCTTCACTTTTAGTCCGTATAATGAGCAATACGACTATAGTGTAACAGGTAAAAAAAACTCATTGAAAAAAGTTAGATAGAGCCTCATCTCTTTACACTGTAAAGAGATGAGGCTCTATCTAACTTTTTTCAATGAGTTTTTTTTACCTGTGTATGTAGGTACTAAGACCTACTGGTAAATAGCCCACCATTACTTATCTGCCTAGCCCTCGGATGAAGGCCTAGCTTAAATACCTACCTACCTACCTACACTACATAAGCAGGTACCTACAACTAAGTAGGTAAGGAGGTAGGTAGGTACCTAAGAACCTAATTGAAATGCCAAATAAAAGTTAGTTTTTTTTCTTTTTACGAAGCGTGAAGCATCTTTGTGTTCCATCCCGGCCGATATTGGTAATTCTTTGTTAAGGATTTGAAATTAATCTGGTTTATGACTACATATGTAGGTAAATCGATTTTGATTTTATGTGCATCCATTCGTAATTTGTCCGTTTGGGGTAAGTGTGCGCTGTGCGCAGGTACTTACCCACCATACCTACCTACTCATTTTGGTGATAATTTACTTAAGTAGGTAAGTACCTATAGCACGAAGTATAGCACAGATGACTAATCTGTGCCTATAGTAGGTACCTCCGCGTCATGTAAAAAGAACCCTGGCTGTCAAGCTGCACAAGAAGCAATTTATAAAAATTAGGCAAATTATGTAATACCTACCATCGCGCACAAAAGAATTAAATTGCGAAATGGCATTACCACCTACATAGAAAAAATAAAAAAAAAATAAAAAAAAATCAATAAGCATTATGTACCTAGTACTTTCGTGTGCAAGTGTACCTACCCATGCGCAAACATAGGTACCCCCTCCACTGTCTTCCAGCGTTCTTTTACGTGACGCGACCTATAGGGGAACCTGTTGAACCTCGGCCACACGATTTTATTTAAATTTTTTTGTCTATAAAGATTGGAATTAGGTTTACCAAATATGAACACTAGGCTGTCCCGTCCATGTATGGGAAAAAAAAAATATGGAGCTATACTATCGCAATAGGTATCAAAACTTGCGTAATTTTACACAGATTACGGAAAAGATAAAAAAATTAGAATTGTGTATCATCTTGAGTGAGGGCTCTACCACGCTTTGAAGTTTTATAAATTTTACGTTTTTACAGACCTAAGCCGTATGACTAAAATAATACAAAAACCAAGTTTAAAAGGTATTTCATTGTTGAAATTAATGAAACAAAGCACACTAAATCAAAATAAACAAAATAGAGTTTATAATAAAAGATAGAAACTTAGAATTTAAACTTATTTTTGGGTCCAAAACTTAGCATTTTAGCTCGAGATTGCAACCTGGTTCTAATCAAGCCATCTCTAGAAGTAGCGTCAGTTACACTTTGTGGGGCTTCTGTTGACAGTTTAACATATCTTTCTACACATTATGTTATAAGAAAAGTCAACATTTTCCAAGCTCTTATATTTTTTCATGATTTAAAGGACCTTAACTCTACCAATTTACAAAGCGGAAGAGTTGGTTTGTTTGAACGCGCTAATCTCAGGAACTAACAGTCGAATTTGAAAAATTCTTTCTGCATAATGATAGCTTAATTCTTGAGAAAGGTTATATACTACTTTTCATCAACATTATCATCACGATATACCATCAGTACGGGGGCAACGCTTCGAGGGCGCTACTAGTTATAAATATGCCGAAGAACCGTCGGTGTTGTAACCTGACACCCAACCCTGGCAATAATTTTGGTGTAACCTCTATAAATTTTTGGTGGCTTAAATATTCTGCGTTTAATGCTACTTTCAGCTTCTCTAGCTTTTATTATTCTTCGCAATGTCAGGTCCCGAAAGTGGTCTCTATCATCAAACATTAAACTGACACTGTAGATGTTCTGGGTGCGCGAAAAAAGCATTTCTTTCGATGATAGAATCCACAACAGATTTCAACTTTTTGTTTATAAATCGGGAGTACAAAATTAATTCAAAAAAAATGGTTGGATCCGTCCTTAAAAGAAGTATTATGCTTTATTAGGAACCAAATCGGCGCGTTTACTTTAACCACGTAGTTGCCATGAAATTGCAATTTTACTGAAGGATTTAGTAATGTTTGAGCTTAAAATTAGTAGAAGTAAGCAATCTCAAGTATTTTCCAGGGTGACTAAGTTATTACTAGTACTAGTATATAGACTAGTATATGGATTACAGGAAACAATTAACACAGCTTGACAAATCTCATTGAGATATTTTTGATCCTAAGGTTCTTAGTTATTGATTACATTTTTCGGTAAGTCAGCTGATATCTTCATAAACAATCGCATAAATATCTGAATTGGATAGAGCCTTTCCATTATACTTCAATTTGAGTTCGGTTTTAAGAAAATAAAATTTATTTAATGAAGTCCTTTATAATTGGCGGCTGCCGATCGTAAAGTTCTTTGTATGGTCCCAATAAAGCACAAGTACGCCTAAAACTTATTATTTTAAAATCACAATATCCGCTTTTAACTCTATAACAATCGCAACTTTACTTATAAAGCATTAAAATTGCTTTGGCTACGAAGAAAACACTCGCGAGTCAAGTTAACAAAGTCCTCAAAACAAGATGAAACTCTATGGTATTTGCAGGTTGAAACCTATAAAATCCAAAGTCGCTGGTAACGTGTTATTGCATGCAAATGAAAAAATCGTGTATGTATTCCACATATATAGAATAAAAATTAAAATCTTTGTACAGTTAGTTCACGAGCTGAAATTATAGCTAACGAAATATTTCCAAAAAAATGACAATTTTTCAAAACTTTGAAGATGGGTAGAGCCCTAAAGATATAGTTTTATCTGGTTTTAAAAATTATTTTGGGAATCTACGATCAATTACGCAAATTCTGAGAGGTATTGCGTTACGAAAATCCAAAAAAAAATTTTTCGGGACACGCTAAAGAACACAAGATACAGTATTTGACTACATATTTATGAAATAAATTTTGTATTTTTAATGATACTTTAGAAGATAAAGAGATTTGAACAAAAAATGGTAAATCGTCAAAGGTACAACACAACAGATATACCTTGGTCACTGCAAGATGTACCTTGACCTTACTAGTCTTTTTTCATGAAAATACCATGTTATCGAATCAAATAACGCTTTATTTTTAAATTAATGGAAAGAACATTTTTATGGTAGGTATATACTTTAGATAAAAAATTATAATAATTTACATTTTTATCTTAAGTTATGCTAGAATAATAAAAAAACAATAAGTTCTTAAAATTTCTGTGATCTTAAGATCATTATCGCGTCCTATTATAATAATTTATCAACAAAAATCCAAATACTTAACAGCTTTTAGGACAAAATAGACTTCTCTTTGTGTATAAACGTTCTTCGGTGTTTTTTTTTCCTGTTTGATATCTTGATACAAATTTGTACGGTAGTCCATGTCCAAAGTACAAAGCAAAAGTGGTGGCAAAGGTACAACATTGCCTCATTTTAAATTGTCGAATTTTTAAAATGCACTTTGAGTTCGATTTGGGTCGATATATCTATGCCTATCTAAAGTCCATTTCACCTATATTTGATTGCATGAAATGGTTATCTCGTAAGTATGTAGGTACTGTAATAAGTAAATTAACTTGAAGTAAAGTCAGAAATACCCTCTTTTTGAGCACTTTTTAACCGACTTCGAAAAAAGGAGGAGGTTCTCAGTTCGTCGGAATCTTTTTTTTTTTTTTTTTTTTTTGTGCTTTTTTTTTTATGTATGTTCACCGATTACTCGAAGACGCCTTGACCGATTTCAAAAATTCTTTTTTTGTTTGAAAGGGTACACTTTCCAATTGGTCCTTTTGGTCATCAGGTCAGGATCTGATGATGGGATCTTGGAGAAATCGAGGTAACTCTTAAAATTTTATAGGCTCACTTGATGCGATTAGGATATTTTTTAAAAGGTTATCGGTGACAATGCAATATTATGGTAACATTGAGCTGATCTGATGATGGAGTCAGGAGCTGTTCAACAGAACTCCTCAGTAAATAGGCCGATTGAGTTGAAACTCGGCACGTCTGTCAAGTTTTAACTAGAATGTAATAATATGGTCACAACGAGCTGATCTGGGGATGGAGTCAGGAGCTGTTCAACAGAACTCCTCAGTAAATAGTCTGATTGAGTTGAAACTTGGAACTCAGCATGTCGGTCAAGTTCCGACTATAATGTAATAATATGGTGACAGCTAGCTGATCTGATGATGGAGTCAGGACCTGTCCAATGGAACTTCTCAGAGAATAACAGTGGAACATCCATGTTTGGGCTAATTTTAATTAGCTCACCCTTAGCCTTACCCAATACAGTTTGTATTGAAGTCGGTTTTTTAAAATTTTTAATTTAGCCACTTGTTTATATTTTTAATGAGCACGCCTCACTCACTCCACGCTTGTTTTTCGATTCTAGCTTCATGTTGGTGTTGACCAATGACGATTATAATGCCACAGAAAAAAACAAAAAAACTCGCACAGATTACGAAATAAGCCTTGGTGGCCGAGGGATATCAATGGACGAGGTTCAACAGGTTCCCCTACCTAGAAGTAAAATGCCTGCATCGCCTGCAATGGCCTGTAGGTATCAAGTGCATTACGTCGTCAGTATAAATACTGACGTACCTAATGCACTGCACTTGATGCCGACAGGTGCAGTTTGGCTCCCACACAACACAACAATGACCACTGAATCTTGACCTCCCACAACTCTCGCCTAGGTACCTACTACAAAACTGACTGGTGAACGTTGAAGTTTGACCGGTATACTTAGTAAATAATAGGTCTAGCTAAAGTCTAGCTAGATTATGTAGAACCTCGGGACGAAAGCTCTAACCTCCCACGCACGAGTAACTTTCGAAGGCGCATCACGTGCGTTTATTCCGCGGGAAACTCAGATGTTGGTGAGTGGTCGCGGTCGCACGCAGAAGTCGAAACGCAACGGTGCGGCGCATGCGTACCGATCTATTTTTACCGGGAATAATTTTAGCGGGAAACGACGAAATTGCGAAAATTGTTTTTGTGAATTTTTCGAGTGCCATCCAGCTTTTGAGGGAGAATGGTGAGCTTGTTTTTACTAATTTTTGAGCTTCTTTTGTTAGTATGTCTAGGTAGGTAGGTGGGTACAGCAAACAAGAGATTCATAGTGTAAAATTTAAAAACATGAAGATCATTATTCATCCAAGTTTTTGGATTTTTTTATTTTCTGGCCTGTTGGCGATCTAGCCCTAACACAATTTAGGTAAGTGCGATGTAGTCATATCGAGAGTCCTAAAGCTATCTACCTAGCCATAACTGCTATCTAGGCAAATCAAGATAGACATTCATAAAGCTTCCCGCCCAATCCATCCACTCATCGTCCGGTCAAAATAGCCATAGAAACATAGGGGAAGTACCAACCCTTGCAAAAATTCCCAGAAAGCTGAAAATTGGTAGGAACACCATTGTCAACAAACTGAAAAGTTCTCATCGATCCCATTTACAGTACGGCCAACGGATCTCGGCGTGCGTGAAGTTAGCCGTTTCGATGCGCAGTGCAACTTTTTCATAAGTACCTAAGTACAAAATTTTCTACTGCGCAGCGCAGAGCCTGACTTCACGTACGCCTAGATCCGCCGGCCCAACTAAAATGGGTTTTTTAGATTTTTTTACCGAACGGTAAGTTTTATTGTGGTTTTATCTCAAACCCAGCTTAGACAGCATCTACATTTGGATAGATGTAGATGTAGGTACTTACCTACCTAGCAACACGATTTAAACTTTAATTTCCTTACTCTCTTAATTTTTTTGAAATGTAATAAGTAGTAGGCAGGTTCCTTTATTACAAAGGTAAGGTAGTTTTTCAAGTCACATTTTCTTCGCACTATTTGCAAAGTTGGTACCTAACTCCTAAGGTACCTACTAATTTGTTGAAATTACTTAGTAGGTAATAGAGCAGGGCAAAGCATCTAATATTACTTAGCTAAAATTCTGATTATAATTCCACGGGTTCAGTAGATAGGTACCTACCTACCTAATATAAACCTTACCTAGGTACTTAGGTAAAAAAATTTACAACTCAAACAAAGTGTTCATCGAGTTTGGTCGCTGATTGTACCTAAAATGACATCATAATGTTTTAATAGGTAAGAAGGTACCTGCCTAAATCGTAACCCAGAGAAGTCCTATACTTACCTAAGTACTTACCTACTAAGATTAACTAGCGACAAATTATAATCTCGGTTAAACAAACATCCCGCACTTCAATGGTTATTATCGATTTATTACAGCTTATTTGAATTGAGTGTTCGACTACACGTAATAGAAGTAGGTTTATGGAATTTTGTAACTTTATGGTAAATGACCTTTTAATAAAATACAAGTAACTAAGTAAATAAAAAATTAAAAAAACCGACTTCTTATGCTGCGCAATTTTCTGCACTATCGGGGTGCATTTCTGTTTATAACTCTGAAGATCCTCACCAAATTTTTGTGGGACCAATCAGAAAGTCTAGTCATCTAGTGGCTCTGTGAGCTGTAGACCTCGCGAGTCAGTCTTTGCATAGCTTAAAACTGAAAAAATCTTTACAATTCTCTAGTTTTGTGATGAGAAGGTGGTCCCAGGAGCTCCATCAATCCCTACCTAGTAATTAAAGGGTCCACTGGTAGAAATCTAAAAGTGAGTAGGTAATTTATTTCATTTTGAGGAACTATTCTGCTCATCACGCTGAAGAACCTCCGGCATCAATCAAAGCCGATCTTCATCAATTTTTAATGACACCAACTGAAAGTTACTATCTTTCAAACCAATTAGCAAACAAAAGTAATTAGCACGACAGTTTTATCCGCGGTTAAAACTGCACAGATTTATCCGCGGTTCGGAACGCAGTCCAGATGCGCGGTTAAAACTCTATGTACCGTATAAAGGCCGCTAATGAATTTTATAAGAAATATTTGTTTTCAAAAGCGGGACATTTTGGCTCTCGCTGGGGACAGCGGGACCGAGAGCCTCAAAGCGGGACGTATGGTCTTGTCACGTTTGTCATGGTCCAGCGCCAATCGGCGCCTTCTAAACTACTACAGACCGGAAGAAATTAGCCGCTCGGTAGAATAAGTAAACAAACACGAGAATCATCCGGAAGGCTTCGTTATACAAACAAATTAAAGAAGTCTAGGGATGTTCGATACGATACGATATTTTCGTGTATCGATACAATGGCATACGATACACCCGATATTTGTATCGATACAATGGCATACGATACGGCGTATCGATACAACACATGCAAGGTGTATCGGATCGAAAGTATCGTATCAAATTATTTTGATAACGAATTGTTTTGACTTGCAAGTTACCCGGTTAAAAGGTGGCATAGGTCCTATTTCCGGTCATTATTTATCTATGTTTAAATTTCAGGCAAATCGGTTCAGTGGTTGTCGAGTTTTAGAGGAACAAACATACGTCCAAACTTTCGCATTTTTTAATACTAGTTTGATATCACAAAACACCTTTTTTGACAGATAAAACTACGCACAAATTCGTAATAGTGCACATTATTAAAATAAAATATATAGTTTTTAATTATTAAAGTACCTGCATACTTTGTCTTGATTCGATACTGTATCGATACGATATATCGTATCAAATGCCCTGTATCGATACGCGTATCGATACAATGCGTTACGATATATTGCGATACGAAATATCGATACAATCCGAAATATCGAACATCCCTAAAGAAGTCACTTTGGTAAATAAATATGCATTTAGCTAATTGGTTTACTTGCCCTTCTAGCTAATTAGGTAAGTACCTATTGATTTATTTCTTCGCATCCGGAATGATTTATGAATTTATCAAATCAGTGAAAGTCCTGTATTACCTAGAACGTAAGTAGGTACCTATAGATATTAAGGTTTCGGCTTTGGCTAGCTTATTAGGCAGCGAAAAGCTCGTGTTTGTTTGAGTTGAGCTTATTAGGCCAACTCTTTCGAACTTGGATTGTAATTTTACATTCATATCCTTTTCTGTCATTGCACTTTGTTATGCCGACTTCCTATTCTGTTCCCATGAAAACTGTCACTTGTTGTAGAGGCCTTTAAGGGTACTGACACATTATCACGTCTCTACCCCGTCGCATAGCATGACCGTAGCAACACCGTCCCGGCAAAAATGATATTCTTTGTATTGAAATGTATCGGACGCCCCACACCACACCGTTCGTACACCGTCGCGTGCCCTGCCCGTGCCATGGCCGTCTTGTCAATCTCCGGCCGCCATGATTATTTTGCTGACAATCAATGACAAGCCCCGCCCATCTGTCAATCCATGTAACCATCATATTAGTAGCGTAGCCAGGTCAGCCCCTAGGGGCAGCTTTTCAGCCTTTTTCTATAAATAAATAATGCTGGATATTTCACAGCATCATCTAGCTCCAAGGTAAATAGACCTTGTATGGAAACTATATGACTGATAAACTACTTGTAGGTACCTATCCTTTTTTTTGTAAATACATAATATTACATAGAAAAACACCCAGACCCGATACATATCTTTGCAGATCATACAAACACTTGCGTCGCAGTGGAAATCGAACCCGCAACTTTCTGTGTTTTATTTTAGCTGGACCTTCGCACACTGCGCCACCGAGTTGGTTCGTTTTGTTGGTACTGGTTGTTGATTTATGTACACGGGATTTTATCGCGTAATTTACCTTATTTATCACGACGCGACGTTTTGGCTGTTACAATAGCCGTGGTTGCGGGCAGTCTGCCCGTGATTATGTCAAAATGACAGATCATGTCAAAATGAGAGATTATGTCAAAATGACAGATTGCGTCAAAAATACAGATTAGGTGTATATTAAAATGACAGATGGGCCATATCTCGTAAACCACTTATCCCAGACTCTCCGTTCTCTTCAAGTGAAAGCTATTGAAGAGATCTACATTTAAAGTGACAGCTGTCAAACTTTAAACGGCCACATCTCGGAAACTACTCGTCCTAGACTCCTCATTCTCAGTTCAAATGAAAGCTATGACCAAGATCTACATTTAAAGTGACAGTTGTCAAACTTTAAAAGGCCATATCTCGGAAACTACTCGTCCTAGACTCTCCGTTCTTAGTTCAAATGAAAGCTATGACCAAGATCTACATTTAAAGTGACAGCTGTCAAACTTTAAAAGGCCATATCTCGGAAACTACTCGTCCTAGACTCTCCGTTCTTAGTTCAAATGAAAGCTATGACCAAGATCTACATTTAAAGTGACAGCTGTCAAACTTTAAAAGGCCATATCTCGGAAACTACTCGTCCTAGACTCTCCGTTCTTAGTTCAAATGAAAGCTATGACCAAGATCTACATTTAAAGTGACAGCTGTCAAACTTTAAAAGGCCATATCTCGGAAACTACTCGTCCTAGACTCTCCGTTCTTAGTTTAAATGAAAGCTATGACTAAGATCTACATTTCAGATGACAGATGTCATTTTGACAGCTGTCACTTTAAATGTAGATCTTGGTCATAGCTTTCATTTGAACTGAGAATGAGGAGTCTAGGATGAGTAGTTTCCGAGATATGACCATTTAAAGTTTGACAGCTGTCACTTTAAATGTAGATCTTGGTCATAGCTTTCATTTGAACTGAGAATGAGGAGTCTAGGACGAGTAGTTTCCGAGATAATGGCTGTTTAAAGTTTGACAACTGTCACTTTAAATGTAGATCTCTTCAATAGCTTTCACTTAAACTGAGGACGGAGAGTCTGAGATAAGTGGTTTTCGAGATATGGCCAACCTGTCAATTTAATCTGTCCTAATCTGTCATTTTGACATAACCTGTCAATTTAACATCTGATATTATTCATCAGTAAACTTTATACACTATATTGGTACATTTGGTGACAGCTGTCACTTTAAATGTAGATCTTGATCATAGCATAAGTATTTATTTATAACAATAACGATTTTATTTTTTGTTGATGATGAAGATGTTATCTTGTTTTGAAGTTTATCAAAATACGGCTTCGCGGCTGTGCCCCTATTTGATAGTTTTATTTCGGGGTATTGTACCTTGACTGTCCATCCACAGTAGGAGCACTAGGATATGCTTATCCTTATGTTCCTACTGGTAGGAGCATAAGGATGTATTGGTCCTCGTGCAGGAGCAGTAGGAGAATCGAGTAGGAGCGAGAGGAAACGCTCCAATATTGGTTAGATAATAATTCAGTTATTTTTCTCACTTCACAAAGTCTTTCAAGTACCCCCATTTATACACATGTACATGTACACATTCTAAAAACCTATCAAATATCAACCCTAATTATCAAGAAGGTATATAATTTATAATTTTTACCTACGAAAATTCCCCTAAAGGATTTCCTCCTGAGTCGATAAATACCCCAAATTTGAATTGAAAACCCCCCATCTAGCATCACTGAATGCGTTCCGCACGTTATGTGACATTTATCAAACGTCAAAATCCCATACTGCCCTCCGAAATCAAAGTGTAGTAACAGAAAAAACACGATTTCGAGAAAAAAGATAAGCTTACAAATTAAAAAAATATCCAGTTATTCATAAAACCTTGAATGTAGAGTGAAAGTACACTTAATCTATACCAACCAACCAGTAATAAAGCGGAAAAGTTTGTTTGTTAATTTGTTTGAACACGCTAATCTCAGGAGCTTTGAGGAAGGATATAAGCTACTTTTCATCATCATCATCATGATCGCAATAATAATTATGCCATCACTATGGATTATAATTGGGTTTTTAAAAGGGTTTCTTAAAAGTCTGTTTTTTTAAACCTTGTAGATAAGTAGATAAAAGAGTGTAGATAAAATGTGTGCAATATGTATTTTAGTGTGGTTTAGCTTGTAAACGCTCTATATTTACTATAGTATTTTACAAAAAAAAATTGAGTGATAAGTTTTAAAATGGGCTTTCAGAATAATTGTGTATTTAGCATAAAACCAACAAAATGTCTATTACTGTGGTATAGGCTCGGGATTACGCTTCGCAAAACGGTTATGAGACGGTCCTAGTTTGATACGGTCTTAGTGTGTAAGGTGCTATTTTCGTGACGGGCTCGGTCATGGCTCGGCCCGCTTATGATACTGCGCAGTGAGCGAAGACCTTAATCCACAAATCAATTTATATTTATTTACTTTATTTAAAATGGGCACCCAATTAATAAAAAAACACAAGAAAAAACTTTTCGAGACCCTCCGTCCTAGTAGCTAAAAGATAAGTAAGAAGTACCCCCGTAGGTAATCATAGAGTACAGCTATCACAAGTAACAACATTCCATAAGATAAAGCCCCCTCCTAATCCCAACTTATATTTAAGTAACTATCTAACTACTTAGGTTTAAATAAAAATTAAAACAACTAAATGCAAAATCTATAAAGCCTTGCTACAAATTGCTCTTGAAAAAACACATTACTTTGATTGCCTACCAATGGGTCACGCCAATGCTTACATAGATCGCCGAATTTGATACGAGCAGTTGAAATCCGCTACTGGTCAATAAAACATCATCTTTATGGTATCTTCCTTGTTAGAATTAATACTGTGTATCCAATTGCTGACCCTAGTTTTAAAAGGCAGCCCTTGAATTCAGTTGAATTTATATCTAGAGGTCTAATGGTTTTGCTAGTTCTGTGAAAGTTCAATATTTAGTGATTTGCTTCTTAGACTGGGGTAACTTGGATGACAATGATAATGTGGCGGTATCATGTATTTTCAAGTCTTCTATTCTTGCTCAAATGCGGCTTTTAAAAACTTTCCATTCGTGTAAGCATTTTATTTTCACAGTTCTCGATGGAAACTGAAGAAAAACTATGCTCAAAGATTACCTAGGTAGGTACTTACTTACAAATGTTTGAGTGCAAATGATGAAAAGATGTGCCGTAGTTTAATTTATATGAATGCTATGATGAATGCTCTCTCTGTGGACTGAGTTACTAAGATATTTGAACTAAATTTTTTTACGATTATTCATCGCTTTTAAAAGTGGATCTCTATGAAGATAAATAATGCTGGACATTTCACACTGCATCATCAGTTGTACTTAGTAGAACTTTAGAAAAAGCATTTAATTTTTGTTACCACAGAATAAATAATTGTTTTTATTAAGATGATCTTATATGCTATAGGTAAGTACCTACCTATAAGGGCATGATAAGATCGATAAATTTATCGATATTAGATATCGATTAATTGGATACAACCTACAAGTTCTTAATTATAGTGGGAAAGTCCTTCAATACATCTTATATAACGATTTAAAGTAGCTTCAGAAAGTACTAACCAAGCTTGAAGAAAATAAATCGATCATTCCATAACTACTGTAATAAATTGCAGATGGTCGTGCGACCATGAACTGCTAATAAAATATGTAGCACCAATTAGCTGCAGTATAATAACGAATAATTGCCGATTTTTTTATGTACGCACGATCTGGGCCCTGTTTCTTGAGAATTACTATTTACCAGCTACCAGTTAACCTTGCCATGGTCATATTCATAGATTACTAAAGCTTCAATGAAGTTTTGATTAAACTAACTGTTATCTTGTCGCATTTTTAATAATTTTCGTGAATATTCACAACTTGAATTTACCTACTCTAAGGCTTGTTTCACTCTTCAGCGTGTCGCCAGTCGCGTCCGCGAGTCGACCATTCACAGCACTGAGAAATTAATTTTGACCATTCACAGCACAGAGAAATGTGCTGTGAATGGTCAACTCGCGGACGCGACCGTCGTCATCCTGAAGAGTGAAATAAGCCTTAGATATAGTATTTTACAATTAAAATTGTAGCCCTGGTTCATGGAAAAGCGTGAGCTTTGTGTGGCCCAGAAAATATTTTAAGGTTTTGTAAGTTTCGTGAAACGTGGCCCATTCGATACCGTGCTTTATCGAATAGCGGCCTTGTCACTCCCCATGAACGCGTTGCAATAATATTTACCGATCAATCAATAGCTTTTATTAGAGCTATTTACGAGATCATTTAAATCGAAAGGATGAACATTGCCAATCAAACTTTAAAATGAAGTAGAATTTAATTGGTCGTAAATCAGATGGATCCGTAAGATGCTAGAGGTATTAAAATTGCTTTATTTGTCTTAATTATGATGAGTACCTACCGTTCTATTTTATGTAAGTATTTATTTTGTGGAATTAAACGAGTGGTGTTTTGAAATATTTATGACTCAGGTCACGATTCATGAGTTTGTTTTTTTTTCAAAGCAAAGACTTAAACGCGCTCTCGTAGCAAAAAAAAAGTAGTAAAAAGTACAATGCAGTTTTAAAAATCTCCCTCCGGATTGCTACAACTTTACAATTATACTAACATAGAGTATTAATGTAGTACCTAATAATGTAGCTCATTATCTTTTTCAGTGATTTAATTTTTTACATTCAAAGACATTGATTAGGTACTGGCGATTAAAATACCCATTCAAGAATGATTTGGTACTTATGTACATTCTGTAAAGTGAATTGTCACTTAGTAACTTTGTGACAGTCAGACAGACTTATCGCAACGTGATTGAAATTGTACGTAGGTATTTAGGTAGGTGGGTACAGTAAAGCTCAAAAACGTTGTAAATATCTGAAAATGTTTGGTACAAATTATATAATTTGTTATTATATTTGTATACTTTGCTGATGATGCAGTTTAAGTCTAGGGTTCAGGCAACATTAGAATAACAAAAGAGACAAAAAAGACCTATGCCTAGATTATTATCAAATGCAGTTTGAATTTCACCCAAATATATTACAATATCAAAACCACTAATAAAATCTATGTGACTATCAGAATATTGGTAGATAGCCGATTTATCAGTGTTTTCAACAGTAGGTGCTGGGAAAACCTACTCCATCTCAACATGGTCCCAAGCGTGTAGGCAAAGATTCCTCATGACACTGTATAAATCATCATGTAAATATGTAGAGGCCTAAATTTCAACAAAAGATCAGAGATCCCCACCTCATAAACGTAAAATAACGACTTTTATCTAATTTTTTGTAAAATAATGACCGAGTGGTGACCACGCGAGTGTCACAGAACACCAGGCAGATTACCACAATCTGGTAGTACAAGTATATTATATATTCAACTGGCAGGCACAGGAAAAGTAAGGTAAAAATGAGGAGACCTAATACTCAGCCGTGAGTAGATGTGAGCTGATTAGGTATACCTACCTAAGTATAGTTTCAACAGACAATCTTTCTGAAGTTGACTGTATGTGACACAATAGATAGGTGAGGTACAATACTGCACCGTTCGCGCTGCATCGTAAAGAAATGCATACAATATAATGCGGGATCGTTGAAGGTCGATCTTGCAATCGTATCTTGAGATCTGGCGATCCCATTGTGGATCGGTGACGTGGATCACGAGCCGACTGATCTACTTCCTCGGGCAAAGCAATTTTAGAATAAGCAGGATTCCAATGCGTCTGAACAGTAAAATAGAATTGATTGCAGTCTCAAAGATACCTCAAATTATTTTGATGGATCCCAACTCGATGAGCATGTTAGGTTAGCCCGTGTTCATAGTAACAACACATACTCAATTTGGCTACTTGGTGAAACAATTTGTTCGATCGCCATCTTTATAATCAGGGTTCAGTGAATAGGTACCTACTTAAGGGACTGGCGACAGCGGCGACCAAACAACATAAATATCTATGTTTTTCCCCCGAAGGGATAAAAACATTTATTTTGGGTCTTGCCGAAGCTTGACCCTTACGAGATTAACCCTTGCTTCCACACTATACCAGACGTACTATCTGCTCCCTTTCGGCGCGCGGTGGTGATATGTAGCCATCTCTCTCGCACCTCCGCTGCGCCGCCCGCCCGCGCCGGCTAGTTCGCTAGCGCTTCAGTACCTTTTTAAGCCGGCTAGGTCTTAAAATTGAGGGTCAAGCTTCGGCAAGACCCAAAATAAATGTTTTTATCCCTTCGGGGGAAAAACATAGATATTTTGTGTCTGTGCCTTCGCTTGACCCTTACGAGAAGTGTTTATATTCTGCCGGCGATATTGGCGTACTGTGATACTAGGATTTATGAACAAAATTTAAACCAAAATATTAAATAGCATAAAACCAGTTCTTTATTAAACTACCATTCCTTATTAGATATTCGATAATCCAGAAAACAACAACAGGAACGATTAAATCGGAACCTGTATAACCATAAGGCACTTCTTATTAGCTAAAATAATGTGATCAACATTAGGTACAGGAGATAACCTTTCTTAGAATACTTATGTAACTAGACTAGACATAAGCTTTATACTATCAGTCAAATTACATCAAACCAATTAGAAGATGATGGAATTCTGTGAAGTATCTGACACTCGGACTATAGGTTTACAGTAAAATTTAAGGAAAATATGACTACTTTGCCAATTTTCTTTCTTTAGAATATCATCCTAAAGCATTTCTAAATTAAATCGAGACGAACCGACTGCCAAGTGTATACCTAATTCCAGGACTTGTATTTATGCCTATTTTTTTAAGCGCAGACTTTATCCAACCTGCAATTACTGCCCCGGAGGCTGCACACACTTTTCCTCTTGAAAAAATAAAAAAGAGAATCTAGACCACGAACTGCTTTCCGTCTGTTCCCAGAAAGCGATGCAAGAATATTAACCCAAAAAAATTATATCTAGACATTGGTCTTCAATTTTGCTAATCTTCCATCCTGACTGTCTGTGAGAGACCGAATCAGAATTTGATCTGTATTTCGGTCAGAAGATTATGTAAGAGTCAATTTTTTGGAAAAAATGGGTTCATCAAGAGACAACGAAGTGAGATCGTGTATACGCCTACTTGAAGCAAAAAGTAAAAGAATTGCCAAGCGTCTGGAGATCTGAAATAAGCTGTCCATATCTGGTGGGTTTGATTTTAATCAGTCAATTAAGAGTGAAATATCCCAGATTGACGTCCTTTTCTCTCTAACATTCGAAATGCTAATAGTTTTAAGGAAATGCTTCCTCATGCTTCCGCAGGAAGTCATCACTGATCTGCTCACAAGAATAGTGATGTAGGACAATTTCTTACTGTTAAATAAGAAACTCAAAAATAAGGCAACTTGTTCAGGATTTGGCGAGTTAATAGGTAAGGTACCAATTCCTTATTGGCCCAATCAGTCCATCTCTTCCATGCAGCAGAGTAAGTTTTTAAAGTCTCTGGTCTCCGTGAACTTTGAAGTAGTTCTACATCTTTTAAACTCCATCCATGAATAAGACGTGACCACCCTGTATTTTCCAAGCCAAACAAAGCCGGGGGGCTTGAGGTGGCGGCAATCCGGTTGTCATGCCCAGAAGATGAAGATTCAGGTCTCGAATTAGAAGCGGATATCAAAAAATCCTGGGGCCAATTCGGTGCAATCACGAGGTAGATTCCCTTTGCCGTATTCAGATTATGTAAAACTTAGGGCGATCAGTGAAGGCGGAGGGAATATCCATGCTCTCTCGCAATCCCATTGTTTGCTGAAAGCATCTATAAACCAAGCCTCCCGATCTTCCGGAAACTGGCTGACGTAAAGGGGAACCACCCTGGAAATCTTGGTTGCAAACAAGTCTACTGTTGGATATCCCCACATCGCAAATATTTTCCACGTTATTATTTCTGACAGATGTCCGTCGGGAAGTGCACGGCAGAAAGCCGTGAAAGATGATCCACCACATTGTTGTAGATGCCAGGAATATACCTTATTACCACTCGAATCCGATATCGTTCTCTTAATAGAAGCATGCATTCCACCATTGCAAGCAGAGGACGAGATTTCGTTCCACCCTGATTTTTCCCGTAAGCAAAGACGGTCCGATTGTCGGATTGAATTAGTTAGAATAGAACTATCTTGTATCTCAAGTCCTGCTTGAAATGTTTTAACGTTTAGCTTTTTATAGCAAAGCTCTTTTCGGTTGATATGCCATGTTAACTGCTCCTTTGTCCAAGATCTCGATATCAGATCGTTGAAGATGTGAACTGAGCTCCCCATCCCGTGTTCGAGGCGTCTGAGGAAAGGAAAACCTCCGCAGGAGGGGTAAATATTCCTGAATGATGGTATAGGTTCTGTAAACACCATTCCAGATCCTGAATCGCGATCGGAGGGATTTGAAACTTTACTTTCGATAATACTTCTGGAAGAGCCTTGCTGGCAATCTGAAGATGTCGACAGTGTAGCCGACCTAGATGTTTTACAAATGTTACGAAGTTTAAGCTTTCAAGAACGGATTTTGCCTGCTGGCAGCTCCACACTTTTGTATTGATGAGGCCTGAAAGTTCTTTTATTCAAAGAGTCTATCTTCTTGTGAGGAATATATTTTATTCCCGACTTTAAGTTCCATCCAATCCCTAAGAGTTCTAGTTTTTCTCTAGAATTGATTTGTCGAAGTTTAATTTCCAGCCAAGCCTTGTTAGAAATTCTACTGCGAAGTTTGAGTCCTCTCTAAATGCTGAGCAACCTGGCTCACTATAAGGAAGTCATCTAAAAAGACGATGACTCTTATGTTATTCTTTCGCCAACCAATTTGAAATCCTTGCGAATGCAATTGGGGTGGTGGAAAGCCCGGACGGCAAGCAAGTAATGCAGTAAAGCTGGTTCAGATAAATCAGAGCCAGGTACCGCTGGTGGCGATCTATTACTGGAACGTGGAAGTAAGACTGTGTAAGATCCAGATTGACCAATCTTTGTTCTGTAGAAACTCCGGCACTGTGAAGTGGCTTACTAGGTGGAATTTTTTGGGGTTTAGAGTCTTGTTTTATTGTCTTAGATCGAAAATTGGCATTTGGCACCAAAAACATCTTGGAAATCAGACCAGAGGCTATTGATTGACGGACATTTACCAAAACTCCGGTGTCTATCATCTTTGATATTTTTCGAGACATCTCCATGGTGCTCAATGTCTGCATTTTGGTACAATAATCTTGTGTAAACGGAACGTTCGGAGGGTTCTTCGCGAATGGAATCATGTAGCCTGATATCATCCTTAAAATACTTTTCGGAGCACCCGCTGACTGCCATTTTTGAGTGTAAATTATCAGCTGGCCTGCTCGCGTCGTAGTCAAAAGAGTCGCCCCGATCGGGTTGACGACTCTTTGTCTGAAATATTCTCTGGGTTTTTAGCGTCCGATAGTTCATGGGAAGAGGAAGAATGTGGTTTGTTTTCTTTCTTCTTCCTCTGAACTTTAGATTTTTTTGGGAGCTGATGCAGATGAATTTTCACGTCTGTCATATTCCTTTCGGTCAGATTTCTTGACTTTGAAGGCCTCAAAGCTTGAAGAAGGTAACTTAGCGATATCCTCCAATTTATTTTCGTCGAACAGACAGCCTTCCGATGGCGGTATTTTTAATAAAACTGAGGCCACGTTCTCGCTTAGCGAAGATAGAATTTCACGCCTTTGTTCTATCGCCTCAGCTCTCTTACCGCAGACATACTGAAGCAAGTTGTCAGAAAGTTGTCTTAAGTCACACTCCGAGTTGGTCAGCTCCGAAGTAACAACAGTCAGAGCTGATGGGTATTGTTCAATCACTTTATTTATAGCCTTTGTAAAGGCTGCTCGTTGAAGCAGCAAACCAAGCGTTATGGTGCCATATGATCCTTCTGTTTTTTCCAGGTAATCAGTCAAGGGGCCAGACGGAACCAAATGTTTAAGCTGAGGGTTGACTGATAGCGCTCCAAACACCGGCGCCGCATTCAATTTTTCCTGGACATCAGAGTATCGTATTTTATTCCACGTGTCCTTTCCTAATTGCTGACATTCGAGTCCTTGGGCTCTAATCTCCGGTTTCGGCTCTGGGATACTTGGTTCTTGCTCCTTAGTTTGTGGCAAAAACTCAATTTGAGCTTCAGCCTGCCCTTTTCCTAAGGGGGTACGAGGGCTCCAAGGGATGTCCTCTGAACTATCACTCCCCCCCCCCCTTCTTTTTCTTCGTCTTCTTGTTCAGAACTGGAGTGCTTGTCCATTCTATTGAGAATATCTTGGAGGAGTTGCCTTGTAGCCTTTGCATCTTGTTCTAAAGCATCAAGACGTGCTGCACTAGATCTACGTTTACGGGCGCCTGGTGTTGACTTGAAGGATTTCTCAGCCTCAGCGTCTGATGATAGAGCGCCGAGGGCTATCGAAGCTTCTTTTCTTGTGGGCAGACTGTCTTTTAGGTGTTTTGTTGCCTGGTTGATCAGTTCGCAGTGAAGAACGGACCCTCTAATCTGCAATGCCAGTGAGGGAGGGCCCAAAATTAGTCCTCGACAGAAGGACCATGACAACATTTTAACCTTCATGTCACGGTAAGGTTTTTCTGACAAGCTGGCTGCTTCTGGATCAAACGCTCTAGCAATATAGACAGCCGGCAGGCAAAATCTCAGCTTGTTGAGCAATGAAGGATCGGTGCTGACACTAACCTCTTCTCGGACCCTCCAGTCCTCCCATCCTTCAGGGAGAAAACTCGCGGCTGCCATCTTTAACCTAGCTAAGGTTTCGTCGTTGGAAGGCTCATCGTGGAGTTCACGAAGAGTTTTGAAGACTGTTGAAGTAGCCATCTGGACAGCAATAAAGCTCAAGTTAGTTCAATCATAATAATATTAGGTATATTATTATGGTGCAACATAAAGGAGAGATTGAAAATCGTCTCCGCAATCAAGTAAGTAACCCGTAAGAGCTACCTACTTAATCTTATAGTGCTGAACAAACAAATCGGCGAGGGCCAATCCAGATGCCTGGAAGCTAGCCTTGAAGCCATAAGGCTCGAAAATGGAGCTGTAAGAGAATCGAATAATAAGCCGCCGGGTCCATTTTGAGCCGAAAAAGGCTTGAATTTCAGTCGAAGGGCCAAAATTTGACCCGTAAAAGGCTCGAATTTTCAGCCGTAGGACCGAAAACAGAGCCGTAGGAGGCTCGATTTCTCAGCCTTATGGACCGAAAATCGAGCCGTAAGGCCCAAAGTTTGAGCCGAAGAAGGCTCGAATTTCAGCCGTAGGGCCGAAATTTGACCCGTAAAAGGTTCGATTTTTCAGCCGTAGGACCGAAAACAGAGCCGTAGGAGGCTCGATTTCTCAGCCTTATGGACCGAAAATCGAGCCGTAAAGACCAAAGTTTGAGCCGAAGAAGGCTCGAATTTCAGCCGTAGGGCCGAAATTTGACCCATAAAAGGCTCGATTTATCAGCCGTAGGACCGAAAATCGAGCCAATTCGACCCAATTTGCCAATAAAGTTTGATTAGCAAACTAAAATGAAAGACTAGGCACGGGGCCGCAGTCTTTTAGGGTCATTACTACTGAAAGCTGGTCACACTAACAGTAGAGTGATTGGAGTATGGTACGCCCGAATCACTATGAAAGACTAGGCACGGGGCCGCAGTCTTTTAGGGTCATTACTACTGAAAGCTGGTCACACTAACAGTAGGGTGATTGGAGTATGGTACGTCCGAATCACTTATACCTACTTACTTTATGAATAGGTAGGTAGGAGTACCTACATCACAAATTACATTCAAGAATATGTAAAAACTTAAGGTCTTGTCAAATAAACAGTGAACCGATAGTGGATCTAGCCACATAGAAAAACTTTTGTTTCGCTTCGCGTTATATTTGACAAGGCCTTTAATCAAGAAATAATCTGAAATAGAACTGGTATTACATTATGCTAACTAATATGAAAGTAATGTTTCACGTACCTGGGATTCATTATCCATTGCACTAGTAATTTCACAAATAAATCACTTTATTTCAATGCACTGGTGAAAGATACGTATTTATAATTTTACGGGCGGGAGCTAGACGTACGCCCGTCACGCGTGGTAACAAAAGCGTACTGAAGCGCTAGCGAACTAGCCGGCGCGGGCGGGCGGCGCAGCGGAGGTGCGAGAGAGATGGCTACATATCACCACCGCGCGCCGAAAGGGAGCAGATAGTACGTCTGGTATAGTGTGGAAGCAAGGGTTAATCTCGTAAGGGTCAAGCGAAGGCACAGACACAAAATAAGCGATTATGATGATCGTAGTAGGTATAGTAGGAAATTAAATAGTGACCAATAGTGACAGAGCGAATCTTGAGCATTGCTTAACCAATGTTTAAGTTGAATGGCGTTTATAAGGCGGACCTTTTACTATGTAATGGAGCAAAAGACCTCCAGACATTCTTCAACCATCGTTCACGATGCTGTCTCAATTAGTACTTGATTAATTGGAGTTGAAATACATAACGAAATCATTATCGACAAAAAGCTTTTTTATAAGAAGAGTATGATTATAATGTGGCAGTTGATTATAAATATTTTTACTCTATTTTATATAAGAAATAATTATATATTATTACTGTCATGGCTTGTTTCGGAAGTTAATCATTTCCTGTACTAGTTGGGTAAGCATTTGGGACACAAAGAATTTTAGCAATGGCATAGAAAACCATGGTGATTCATTGTTGCAGTTTTCTTCACATCTTGTACTCGACATTATGAAACAACAAACAACTATAAAATACTTTCCTATCTCGCGATCTTTATTGAATTTATTTTAGACACGTTGTATTCTGTATTAACATAAGTACTTATGTTACTTTCACTTTCATTGAGCTCTATATAGAATTAATAATGAAGTAAGTTCCTTTTAAGAAATTACAGATGTTAGGATGTGTAGTCAGTGAGGTGAGTCGAAATTTCTGGTATCCACTGGTGTCAAAAGCAAAAATATATCTGACTTTTGGGTGTAATAAAATACTGTTAAAACACAAAAGGATACACGTTGAACAATAATCCACAGATTAAGCCCACCTAACTTCTCAAAAACGGGCAATAAAGAGTTTTTTTGGGTATTTTTTGGACATTTCGTGATAATTTTTGCGATTATGGCACAACGCGTTTTTTTATGTGATCCGGTTATGAAACGGGAAAGTTGTAAAAGGTTCTTTGAAGTAAGATTGTCAAATTGTTGGAAAGTAATGCCGTTATTCTAAAATTTATGTAACCTGTATGTAAGTTACAGGAAAACAGAGTTGGCCACTTGCTCCTATATTATACCTCGTAGTTTGCACTCAAATCATGCTAAGTTTCATTCAAATCCATTCAGTAATTTCGACGTGATGCGCGGCCAAGATACACACAGACAGACAGACCGACAGACAGACCGACAGACATGAATGAAAAAATTACAGTTTTGGCTTCAATATAGGTTAAAGAGTGCCTTCAAAAAAAATTTTTAAAATACCTAACTATATTCAATGTACCTAAGTACCTACCTACAGAATTGGACCCTGTTACAGTTTTATTATAAGTACCTACCTATGGATACGAAAAATATTAAAGAAAATGTACGTAGATTTGTGATACGGGCGACGGACTGCAGACAGTCCAGAGCAGCGGTACCAGCGGCTACACCACGACTGACACGTCGCCTGATAAATCTCCATAGAAAAGACCTCAAAATAATCATAGGGACGCTGACAGGACACTGCCCCCTCAACAAACATCTGTACAACATCGGCATCACGGACAGCCCACTCTGCAGAGGATGTCTAACCGAAGAAGAATCAGCAGCCCACGTAGTCCTGGAATGCGTGGGCGTAGCAGCACAACGGCAGCAAATCCTCAACACTCCGAGGTCGCTCCTCGAGGCCTGCGAAGACCCCAGGAATCTTCTGCGCTTCTGGGAGGAGCTAGGCTGGCTCCATATCTAGTGAGCCAGGTCATCCCCACGCAAAAAGGACCACATTTGAGTCTAATTGCGGAAAAGGGAGTCCCCATACATACATACATACATACATACATACGTAGATTTGTGCAGAAGGCTTGCCACATGATTCACCCACGTATTTTCTTATCAATTTATACCAAGAACCAATGAAGACCACACAAGCATCACATCCTAATTTCATCACAACGCCCTTACCAATATTTTATGACTAGGTGTATTGAACAAAGCAGGTGATTAGGCGCTTGGCAAATAGTTTCAGAATACTAAGTTGCAAGTGGGTGCGAATTAACGTTTCACAATACTAGCTTCACTAAATACCCTAAGTAATTGTAAACGCGGTTCATTTTAAAAAATTGCAAATGTATTTGACAAAGTAAGGAATTATTTTTCTTTTTCATCCTTCATAATAAAATAAAATAAATAAAATAAAATAAAAATAAAAAGCCTTTTATTTCTTGGTTTACACAATTGTACACATGCTCTTAAACCTAGCACTTTCATTTATAATTAATAATTACCTATTATTTTAGTAAAAAATTATTCATAACTTATGTTTATTATTAGTGATATTATATTATTATTATTTTTAATGATTCCATGCATTATTTATTTGTAATAATGTTTGGATAAATTTGATTGGTATTATGTTGTATTGTATTGTATATTTATATGTTGTTTATTTTTTCTTCAAGAACCCCTTTCCAGGTGAAGGCCTCCTCCAAAGATTGCACTAAGTACAGCAGTTGTGGGTTCTTTTTAGTTGAATTTGTATCTTTGGAGGGTTATGGTCGTAATCTCCCACGGTGACCAGCCGGGTTGGAAGATTTGTTTGTTTGCTTTCTGGTTGCGTTATTTATTTCTATGCTTGAGAGAGGTGGAGGCTGTAATTGCAATATGTCTCCTAGTTTATGTTTTACTGCGGGCATGTGGAGTTTTTGTTTACTAAGTAGTTTAGTATGCCTGGTTTAAGCACTCCCTCCGATACGCTGCTGGTTCTTTGTGTCTTTGGGCGGTCCGGCATGGCTTTGTTCTTCTTGGGGGCTTTGGTCTTGTGCTCTGCCTGGCTATAAGGTGCATTTTCAGGGGAAGCTGACATGTTCCTTTTTTTGTTGTTTCTTGTTTCGGGTCTGCTTGGTAGTACAATAAGTTTATCGTATTTTATGAAAGCTGTGTTTCCTTGTTCTCTTTCGATCTTCACTTTTTCTTGTAATTCTCTTCTTTTTTCTAAAATGTTTAGCGGGTAATCTTCTTTTATGTAATACGGTGTTTCGTCAAGTGATCTTTTTTCCCTAATTATGTTTATTTTTTTCCCCAGTGTTGAAAGTGTAACGGATATTGGGCGGGGTCTTTCAGATTTTTTTCCCAATCTCTTTGCTGCGTGTATGTCTCTGATGTCTAATTTTATTGAAAAGTGGTTTTCTATAAAAGTAGTTAGCATTTTTTCCAATTCTGAATATGAGCTTTCATTTTCCTCGATCCCGAAAAATACTATATTCCTTTGCCTAGCCTCTTTTTCTAGATAGTACAGTTGTTTTTCTTGGTATTCTACTCTTCTTTTTAGGTTATCTTGTTTTTCCTCCAACATTGTAAGTCTCGCGTCGAAAATTTTGCTAATATTTTCAGTTACTTTTTCTGTTATAGTGTCTGCACTCTTTCTAATCATTGTTTTTTGTTCATCCAATTCTCTTTGAATGTTCCGAAGCGCAGTCATAACTTCGTCCATTTTTACCAGGTATTTATGGAAATTTTCTCTGACTGGCAACACTAGTTTGCTTGATAAATACTGTTTGACGTTTGAACTTTGAAGCAAACAGGTTTGTTTGATGTCCGCTTATGTTTGACAGCTTCGCCGCTGTCAGTTGAGTGTGACAGTTGGTTAGACTTGGCAGGCGTGGTCTATGGTTTTCACTTCGGCGCCACCACTGAAGTCCGATAGACGCAGCACTGTCTGTTTTATGTTGTGTTGACGACTTGTGGATGTGGGTACTTCGGGAAATATGGAAGAATTTGGAAGATAAATGCAACTTAGCTGTTTGTTATTTCCATAAAATCCAGTTCTTGGCAGCTTCGAAAACAACACTGTAGCTTCTTTGTGAGTTATTCTTCACTATTTAGGCACTTTTACTTTGATTATTGCGATATTTCACGAGGTAAAAATAAGAATTACGGGACTGCGATGTTGGCGGTAGTGGGGTTGCCACCTCTCCTGCGGTTGATCATCCTTCATAATCAACCGCAATTGATTTATCATAAAGTTTATGTACGTTCTTACGACATGTCGTACGTTTGAAGTACAGTTTCTCAAACTTTCGGTTTCACGAACCCCCGTTTTCAGGTGACAGCGAACCCCGTAGGTAACGAATTGAATCCCCCCCCCCCCCCCACGAAGAAAATAAGGTTTTTATTTCAATAAAAGGCAACAAAGAAAGTTCTAAAAGAAATAGGTCGCAAATGGAGTCAATTTTTTGAGTAATTTTGGACAATTTTAATCTTAATTCTGACTCGGCATCAAGTCGATTTCTGTAAGTAGGCATTTAGTTTTTATCATGACCAGGTGTGAAAACCCACTCGCACATAAGTAGGTATGTTGTAGCAAAGGGTGAAAGGAAATTCACCGATATGCGTGAGAGTTCGGGATACTCTTCCTGTCTCGCTGTCCAAAAATCTATCAAAAACATCCTTTTTAAATCAGCTTAAAGAGTTTCATCTACGGACATTTCTAATAATGACTCATTGCTTAATACGCAAACTAGCTAAACAAGATCAAAAACTTAACTCGATACCCCTTCTCAAATGTAAATAGTACCTATATTAAATAGCCAAATCTACAATATTCGATCTTCGCAGTTTCAAAACAAAATAGGTGTATCAGTTATCAGGTCGTGACGACAGTAGGTAGGTACTGCTCATTTGAGAAATAGTTCAATTAGAATGGCCTGGGTACAATCAGCAACAAAGTATTACAATACAACACAACAGGGTACAAATAATAACGTTCTTATTCCAACCTTAAACTAGGGATAGTTGTGATTAAAATAAAATGAGAATTAGGAGATCACAGTTTCTTACTATTTTAACAGGTTACAACTTAGTAACTTATTCTCCCTTATGTGACAGGCACAAAGCGGTGTACCTAATTGTATTAATTAGATAAAAAAAACTGACGATGACAACCGTGTCTAACTATACCTACTTAATACTTAGTTCTGTTATAATAAGTACCGAGTTTAGAAAAGATATAAGTAATTGCCAGTTTCTTCAAAAATATTTTGCTTATATTTAGACTATTCTTGGAATAACACTTCGTGGTAACACGTTTATTATTTTATTGAATACTTACTTAATTATTTGTCATGAATGGAAATGGAAACAATTTTTTTTCCATTCATGACACACATCATCATAGTTAACTAACTATATCAAATCTTTGCATGACCTAGAATATAATTTACGATTTAGTTATATGACATGTGATACCTAGTCATTTCTTATAACATTACCTTACACTCGTAACATGAAGACAATCTAAAAGCAATTTGTTATGATTCCTCTCTCCCGCCCTTCTAAACCTTTACTTTCTAACCAGTAGGGTCTTGCTGGTTGGCCACTAACCGTGGTTTATTGTCACGAAACATGCAATTCACAAAAAATAAACTAGAATGCCGTTATAAACCGGCAGCACGATGGGTCGACGATATTGTTAGCGTCGCGGGCCGGCAGTGGATCAGACAAGCGCAGAGCCGGGAAGAATGGCAAAAACAAAGGGAGGCCTATGCCCAGCAGTGGGAGAGATCAGGCTGCTGATGATGATGATGAAACTAGAATGGGTTGATTCCCTTCGCTAAGTCCGAATGCAGCAGTTTATATTTGAAGGTCGTTGGGTAAAACTTCAGCAGCTCCCAACTAAATTAATTGTTTCATGTACCTACCTAAGTATGTATTGACTTGTTCACTCACACGTACCTATGTACCTTACCTAGGTACACACTTACGCGTTGGTACTTTTAGTAAAAACAAGAATGATGACATTTTCTCAGTTTTTTATGGACTTTCCAAGATCATTCAATAATGAGGAAGGGCCACTCAGAGGCACGCCCCTAACTGTTTCCCCTTACTTATGAAAGATGCTTAAAGTTGAACACTGATTAAACAACGTCCTGTCTCTATTCGTCACTATCCACAAATAAAGACAGGACGTTGTTTAACCAGTGTTCAACTTTAAACGTCTTTCATAAGTAAATGTTCTGCAGAAGTTAGCATTCTGTACATACGAGTCACAATAAAATTCAAACGATTTTAAGTACCAGATACACAGCCAAACATATAATTACAAAAGTGACAGGATACATTAGCAGCATTTACACGCAGAGATCGGCCTGCGGATTTTCCTGCGGACCGATCTCTGGCATTCCAACCTTTGACAGTTTTATCCGCGGATATCTTTACAGATATCTGTACAGTCCACACAACGATCTATTATCATTTAATCTTGGTTAAAAGGATTGTTGGTCTTGTTGAGAGGCTTTCTTGGTAGCTTTGTCTCTTTCACACTCGTTGTTGGATTAGTAGTGTGCCCATGTCATTTAAATTTCAGGATATTTTTACTTTATCGCGCTCGACAAAATCAGCGCTTGATTTCGATCCATGGTTTCGATCCTTGAATTCGATCCTTGATTTTGATCCTTGATTTTGATCCTTGATTTTGATTTCGATCCTTGATTTCGATCCTTGGTTTCGATCTTGGATTTTGATCCTGGATTTCGATCCTTGATTCTTGAATTTTGAACCTTGAATCTGAAATTTTGAATCTTGAATCTTTGAAGTGACAGCTGTCAAACTTCAAATGACCATATCTCGGGAACTACTCGTCCTAGACTCCCCGTTCCCAGTTCAAATGAAAGCTATGACCAAGATCTTCATTTGAAGTGACAGCTGTCAAACTTCAAACCGCCATATCTCGGAAACTACTCGTCCTAGACTCCCCGTTCCCAGTTCAAATGAAAGCTATGACCAAGATCTTCATTTGAAGTGACAGCTGTCAAACTTCAAAGTGCCATATCTCAGAAACTACTCGTCCTAGACTCCCCGTTCCCAGTTCAAATGAAAGCTATGACCAAGATCTTCATTTGAAGTGACAGCTGTCAAACTTCAAACCGCCATATCTCGGAAACTACTCGTCCTAGACTCCCCGTTCCCAGTTCAAATGAAAGCTATGACCAAGATCTTCATTTGAAGTGACAGCTGTCAAACTTCAAAGTGCCATATCTCAGAAACTACTCGTCCTAGACTCCCCGTTCCCAGTTCAATTGAAAGCTATGACCAAGATCTTCATTTGAAGTGACAGCTGTCAAACTTCAAACCGCCATATCTCGGAAACTACTCGTCCTAGACTCCCCATTCTCAGTTCAAATGAAAGCTATGACCAAGATCTACATTTCAGATGACAGATGTCATTTTGACAGCTGTTATTGAAAATGTAGATCTTGGTCATAGTTTTCATTTGAGCTAAAAAGGAAGAGTCTAGGATGAGTAGTTTCCGAGATATGGCCATTTGAAGTTTGACAGCTGTCACTTAAAATGAAGATCTTGGTCATAGCTTTCATTTGAACTGAGAACGGGGAGTCTAGGACGAGTAGTTCCCGAGATATGGTGGTTTTAAGTTTGACAGCTGTCACTTCAAATGAAGATCTTGGTCATAGCTTTCATTTGAACTGAGAACGGGGAGTCTAGGACGAGTAGTTCCCGAGATATGGCCATTTGAAGTTTGACAGCTGTCACTTCAAATGAAGATCTTGGTCATAGCTTTCATTTGAACTGAGAACGGGGAGTCTAGGACGAGTAGTTTCCGAGATATGGCGGTTTGAAGTTTGACAGCTGTCACTTCAAATGAAGATCTTGGTCATAGCTTTCATTTGAACTGAGAACGGGGAGTCTAGGACGAGTAGTTCCCGAGATATGGCCATTTGAACTTTGACAGCTGTCACTTCAAAGATTCAAGATTCAAAATTTCAGATTCAAGGTTCAAAATTCAAGAATCAAGAAAAAAACTTTGTAAATTTATACCGTTCCACGCGCCAGTCCAAAATCTGCGGTTATCTGTACAGATATCTTTACAGATATCTTTACAGATATCTTTACGGATATCTTTACAGTCCGGATCCGTGGGAAAAACTCTACCGTTTAAAGGCCGCTAGTTTTATCCGCGGATATCTTTACAGATATCTTTAAAGATATCTTTAAAGATATCTGTACAGTCCGGATCCGTGGGATAATCTCTATCGTGTAAATGCCGCTTTTCTATGCATCTGTTTTTCATTAAGATGTAAATCTGTAGTAATTGGAGCACTCGCGATTATAGAAGATTGCCTAAGAGCGCTATGGTATCGATTCCTCTCGTCTGTAGCTTTGCTTTACAACATTTCAAGTAGGTAGTCTATTATCTGAGGTTTTCACGATTTTGAAAATAAATTGAGCCATATTCATGAAATAGAACCGGATATAGGAATCGAGGCCGTCCAACTGCACGATGGGTCGATGACATCGAAAAAACATCATAGACTTTGGATGCGTGAGGCACAGGACCGGAATGAGTGGCGTAAACAAAGGGAGGCCTACACCCAACAGTGGGATATTATTGGCTGCGGATGATGATGATGATATTCATGAAAAAGACACATTAGTTTGCTTGCTTCTCACGAATGACATAGACAGAACAATTCACCTTGTTACGTAGGTTTATATCTCTTCCAATTCAACCATAAAACCAACTTAGGTCTTTGTAGGATCTAGATTATGCAAAAACACTAGTCTGATAACCATATTAGCGATTTATCCGTTTCTGTCACAAATTCACGTCCTTGACGAATCCAGTAACTCTATTTCGTGACTGCTCTTGAGCCCAGCCTCGTGACAATTCAAAGCGCCATTGACAGGGCAAAAGATACAGCTGGTTTAGTTCATATCAAAGGTATTTCAAGCTAAAAAAAAAACATACTTACCTAACTAAGTAAGTATAATAATTTTGAAGAATTGCTTATTTTCTCTCTTATGTCGATTTTCGGAGAGATAACGAAAATCAGATATCGGAAACTTTATGAAAATTCCAAGTTTCTTTACTTATTACAGTTAAACAAAAGCAAAAATACAGCCCTGTACAGACGGACAGACAGACAGACAACGAAGGCTTAGTAATAAAATATATTTATTAACCTTGTTTTGAAACCGAAAAGAAAATTTGTACAAGTTCAAGAGCTTGATACTTTTATATGCTTACTTACTTAGTAGTCAGTAACCCAGCCGTCGATACTGTTAGCTATGTAACAACTTTGTCAGAACTAGAACACCGTAGATGAGCTGATCAAGTCGTCTAGCGCTAGAAATTTTGAAATAGATAGGTACAGTCACCACGAAATCTTGATACTCATACCAAAATGTTCTATGCTATTTATACGCAGGTACTTTGTTCTATTTGAACCGCTCGTGGCGAAGCTTGCTAAACGTTCTTGATAAATCGTTGAAGTTAACACATTCCCTGCCTAGCCACGTGGCCGACTGAACACAACATCCGCACGGGTGTCATGGTCACTGAACGCGTTAAGCGACGTTCTGAGCAGTCAATCGGATGGGTGACCGCAAGTGGAGTTAACCACTGAGCGCTTCCGTGCTTCGGAGGGTACATTGAAGTGTCTCTTGATTTTTAAACCGTTACCGAAGCCATGACAGAGGCCTTCAGGCGGTAAAACGCTTAGCAACGCAGTCGCGTTAGGTTTAGCTCGAAACGATTCTACAAATCCAAGATTGATCTAAACCTAAAACTGATGCTCAACCGTTAGATAGGTAGGTACAGTTGTCACAATGGATCTAGGCATTCGTGAAGATCGCTTTTCGCTACGCAGCAGAAAATTTTTGCACTGCGCATCGAAATGGCTAACTTCACGAATGCCAAGATCCGTTGAAACAAGTGTACAGAAAGCGTCATTAATTGGTATCCCCCTAGTAAGAGGTCGGTTTGCAAGCCGTTGACCTCAACTTAACTTTAACATCCTTGCTTACTTATGGATATCTAATTTCGCTCGAGTTCCTAAACGAGCCGATGCAATAGCTGTTATCTATAATACCCGACTGAAATCCAAGGTTGAAATGAAAAGGGTTTTTGTTCAAATCAATAGGGGGATACCGATTGATGACGCTGACTGTACCTACGACTTATCAAAATGTTCGGGTTCCATGGCTGAGTTGATTACTTAGAGCACTCTTTTAACGGATCGGTTTGATCAATGCGGGTCAGAATCGAATTTGATGAGAATTTTTATTTGTGATGAGATCAAAAGCTAAGTTTCAAAGTTGAGAAACCTTTGAAATGTTCATCAATTTCTGTGAACTGTACCGACGATTGATAATTACAAAGCCCTGTCTCAGTCACGTTTAGGAGAGCACTTTGATGGGTTGATCGATTGATTGTTGGTTTGAGCACTTGTTTGCTTTACGAAACCTTACTGCCGATGCCTAAAGAATTATCGTGAAGTAAATTGATCCTTTGTTTAGATTTAGTACTTACTCAATTTTAAAATAAACCTGGTTTTAAAATTCAGATTACTAAGAACCAACTATGGTTGACTAAACTGCAAATTAAATTAAGATAATTAAAAAAAAACAGTTTGTTAAGATAATAGTTAGGTAGGTACAAGAACAGGAGAACCATGTTTAATAATGTAACTTATATGTAGAATAGAATAGAAAACGCTTTTTTGTAGGTACCTACACAAAATTTAAAACACATTACATAGGTACCTAAATTCATAAAATTACGCCTGTTTCCCATCATAGGGGTAGGCAGAGTCCACAGATCTCCATTTGCTACGATCCTGACACCATTCGGAATTTGTAGGTACTTATTGTAGTTTTAATGTCTTCCATATAGATGCTTAATTCGTATAAATCTGTCTAAACTCATCAAACCATTATTAATTCATATTTAATCCAATGGACTATAGTAGAGTCGTTAGACATGGGATAAGAGTCTTTGAAACTACTACCAACCGCCAGAAAAAAAAATTATAAGTACTTACCTATACTTACCCAGTCATATTTTTTTTTGAAACATTTACTTACACACATTTTAAAGTCGATAAATTCCCGAGAATCCTATCAGTAGATTACAAAAACATGAACGCATTATGCATCGCTCTCCATCACAAAAAATATCAGATGACCCTTCCAAACGCTTAAAACAAATCCACCCTCTACTTCCTTGATCGTGATACCATTCAAAACCATTGATTAATCCTTATCAATCACACCACATCCGTGTACTCTGTTATAAAACCTTACTAATGTGTCTGATAAACGACTATAACAGCATACCTACTCCCGCGGCTTCACTTGCAATTTTAAATGTAAAGTAAATCTTTGCACTCACCAAGTTTCAAATAAATCGCAAAACCCATTACAAGTTACCATTTAAACTTTGACATCTTTTTTATTTTGAAAAATCCTGTTATAAGTATAATTACGTTTAGTTAATTTGCGTTTCAAGTTTACAAACCGAGTTTCAAACAAATCGCACCACATCGTTTTTTTAATTTTTAATTTAGCAACTTAGGTGGCTCAACTGGTTCCTTTTGTATTTTATACTTTTATGTATATTTGTAGTAGTTTAGTTTCTGTAAATCAATTGATAAAAAAAATTAGCAACTTGTGGACTTTGACATTAGTTAGCTGTGAAATCGTGAATTGAATTATGGGGTCTAAACTAGTGGGAAACACCAAGCTTAAAAAACTAATTTTACAGTATAATGCCTCTAGCATTACCTTGGTATAATGACAAGCTCATCCATGAGACTCCATTAATGCTGCTCGTTAGATCTACCTATTTGTTATATTCCTAAGGTCATGGATTTAATTTCGAAACTAGTTCCATTGTAGGAATTAGAACATTCTAATCTAAACAATAGTTGGTAAGTAAATCGAATCTATTTGTCTGCATAAAATAGTCAATTACAAAATCTTGATGGTGTGATTATCCGCGTAGTAGTGGTATATGGTGATAATGATGATGATGATGATGAAAAGTAGCCTAAAACCTTCCTCAAAAATTCAGCCATCAAATGCAGAAGATTTTTTCAAATCCGACTGGTAGAATCTAGTTCCAGAGATTAGCGCGTTCAAACAAATAAACTCGTCCGTTTTATTACTGTACGAGTAAGGATGATGTATTAGATGTTGCAACATTTTCGATATAAAATAATTGAATAAATTAATTCAAATAACCATAAGCATAAGCGTAGCGAAAAAATCCGTAAGTAACAGTAAATTTTTGAGAAGCATCATTATCTAAAATTACTTTATCAATTGAATTAATTAATCAGTTCATCACCAATCTTCGTTCCATATCTTTATATCACCACAAATTGTTAATTTATCTCAATTATAGCACTATCTTAATATATTTCTATTATTTTTCAATAGGCTCCACTGATCACGAGACTAGACAAAGTAAGTATAGGTACATTTCTTGAAGTGAACTGAACACTGAACATACATAAAAAATCACAACAAAAAAGATGCCAATGAATTGAGAACCTCCTCCTTTTTTAATGTCGGTTAAAAATAGCTTGGTGACTGTAAAAAATAACGCTGCCTGGAATATACCATGATATAGTTGGTTCTTGTTGTCTTAGGTACTATTGTTGAGCTTTGTTCGATGAGAAAGCTCACTATATCCATACCCAAATTACCCATATCCATACCCATATTATAAATTATGTGAAAGTGTGTTTGTTTGTCCTGCTTTCACATCAAAACAGAGAGACGGAATGACGTGATTTTTTGTGTGGAGATAGTTGGAGGGCTGGAGAGTGACATAAGGTACTTTTTATCCCTAAAAAATGCACCTTTCCCGTGGGATAAAAAAGTAGTAGTCCACGCGGACGAAGTTGTGGGCGTCCGCTAGTCCTACTAATCCTACTAATATTATAAAGGCGAAAGTCCGTGTGTGTGTGTGTGTGTGTGTGTGTATGTGAATGTTTGTTACCACGTATCTCCATAACTACTGAACCGATTTGGCTGAAATTTGAAACATAGATAGATAATGACCGGGAATAGGACCAAGGGCGGATCCAGCTTTGGTGCCAGGGGGGGGTCACATAGTCGTGGTCAAGTCACAAGAAGTTATAATTTAACTAGCCGTTACCCGCGACTTTGTACGTGTTAGATTACTTTCATAAGTAAGTACCTACATAATGCAGTACCTAAGTAACTATTTTAGAGAAGCGAGCCGTTTTTTTAAAACAAATGCATGTAACACTGTGTGACACTTGATGTCGCTAACGGTGCTCAAAAAAAAGGCTGGCTGCATGTCTGTTTCAATTCTCTGGTCAAACATAACTTACTTTGCGCATTAAATACTCATGAAGCTAAAAAGCGAGCGAAGCGAGCCGATTTTTTTAGACAAATACAACATTGACACTCGATTTTGCTATTACGGTGCTCAACGAAAAGTCTGGCTGCTTGTCGGTTCCAATTCTCTGGTCAGACTTAACTCACTTTGCACAGTAAATACTCATGAAGCTAAAAAGCGAGCGAAGCGAGCCGATTTTTTTTTGACAAATACAACATTGACACTTGATTTTGCTATTACGGTGCTCAACGAAAAGTCTGGCTGCTTGTCGGTTCCAATTCTCTGGTTAGACATAACTCACTTTGCACAGTAAATACTCATGAAGCGAGCCGATTTTTTTTAGACAACTACAACATTGACACTTGATTTTGCTATTACGGTGCTCAACGAAAAGTCTGGCTGCTTGTCGGTTCCAATTCTCTGGTCAGACATAACTCACTTTGCGCATTTAATACTCATGAAGTAAAAAGCGAGCGAAGCGAGCCGATTTTTTTAGACAAATAAACATTGAAACTTGATTTTGCTATTACGGTGCTCAACGAAAAGGCTGGCTGCTTGTCGGTTCCAATTCTCTGATCAGACATAACTCACTTTGCACGGTAAATACTTATGAAGCTAAAAAGCGAGCGAAGCGAGCCGATTTTTTTAGACAAATACAACATTGACACTTGATTTTGCTATTACGGTGCTCAACGAAAAGGCTGGCTGCTTGTCGGTTCCAATTTTCTGGTCACACTTAACTCACTTGCGCATTAAATACTCATGAAGCTAAAAAGCGAGCGAAGCGGGCCGATTTTTTTTTAGACAAATACAACATTTTGTGACACTTGATTTTGCTATTACGGTGTCCAACGAAAAGGTCAGACATAGCTCACTTTACGCATTTAATACTCATGAAGTTAAAAAGCGAGCGAAGCGAGCCGATTTTTTTTTTAGACAAATACATGTGACAGGTTACGGGTCTTAAAGAAAAGGCTGGCTGCTTGTCGCTTCCAATTCTCTGGCGATTTTTGTAGACAAACTCAACATGTGACACTTGATTTTGTTAACGGTGCTCAATGAAAAGGCTGGCTGCTTGTCGGTTCTTATTCTTTGGTTAGACATACATAACTAACTCACTTTGTTCGCAAAATACTTATGAAGCGAAACGAATTTTTTTAATGTTCCTAAAGAAAATCCTGAAACACGTGTCCATTATTTTGCATTCACAGTATTTTAACAGAGTTTCAAGCAAATCACAATACGCGTTATAAAGTTCCAATACCAACTTTTACAATCCGAGCACCGCGTTTGGAGGTAGTTTTCAAAATCCTGAAGTACATGTTCAATAGAATAATTTTAATTAGTCGTCCACCTAGGTCCTGGACCTGGGCCAACCCGGCCCAGGGGGGGGTCATGACCCCCATGACCCCCCCCCTGGATCCGCCCTTGAATAGGACATAGGCTACTTTTTATTCCGAAAAAATGCACAGTTCCCGTAGGACAAACAAAATAGTAGTCCACGCGGGCGAAGCCGCGTGCGTCAGCTAGTAATAAATAATTCTAGGTAGGTACATTTTAACAGTCTCTATACTTCTACTGCATTACATTACCAATCAATTAACCTAAGTATTAACTTTTACGTGATTGATTCGTGATTATTTTAATAGATAACCTTTGCGCGTGGTTCATTTCTACGATTCTTTAATATTTGATTAAAACCTTTTACTATTATTTCAGTTATCAGATAAATCTACTTGAGTTAATTTATATCACGAACTTGAGTTAGTTGAGTTAATTTAAGTATATCTTTTAGCAAAAATTCTATTTCAGTTTCAAGTAACCGACTTGAAAGCTGAACAATTTTCTGCACTCTCGAGGTGCATTTCTGTTCAATTTGTCGACCTCTGTGGCGCAGTGGGTGAAGGCCCGCCTGTGACGCAAGAGGTTGCGGGTTCGATCCCCGCCGCGGGACAAATGTTTGTATGATCTGCAAATATTTGTCTCGGGTCTGGGTGTTTTCTATGTATATTATGTATGTATTTATAAAAAAAAAAAAATTATATAAGTAGTAGGTATATCAGTCATGTGGTTGCCATAACACAAGCTCTGCTTAGCTTGGGACTACATGATGCTGTGTGAAATGTCCAGCAATATTTATTTATTTATTTATTTAATTTAAATCCAAAAAGAGCGAAGTTAAAATAATACTTAAGTACCTATTTAAAGTTTTACTTGTATAAATCAATTTTGTTATTTTTTGGAATGGATACGGTTTTATAACACAAGCATAAGCATCACACATTGTAATTGTATATTTTTTAATAGGTACTACTGACACCACCAATGTTGAAATGTTGAATGCTATCAGATCTGCAGACCTATAAAGATCCTATAATGTCGCAGGCTAGTAAAAGGCACTTGCAAAATTTTTGATAGGTATCAAACAGACTGAAGACAATTTTTTAACCGACTTAAAAAAAAAAGATGAGGTTCTCATTTCGTCGGAATCTTTTTTTTTTGTGCTTCTTTATTTTTAATGTACTTCACCGATTACTCAAAGACCGATTTAGAAAATTATTTTTTGGTTTGAAAGGGTCGAGAATCTGTCAAGGATCTTCAGAGTTATGAACTCCAATTCCCCTTTAATCTAACAATTTTTATAAAAGGGCAACTCTTCCGTGTGTTTGGTCGTGTACCTATAAATGGATTTTTAATAAGTAGGTACCTACCTACTTATATTTACCGGCAAATTTTGTACGTACTAGAAATTTTCACCTAAGATTTAAATGTCCTTGGGGATACAGCTGTGAGCCTGTTTACTTTTTACTTTCATATCTATAGTATTGTTTACATTATATAGGGTGAAGCTACACTTAAGTCTGGCGTGGTCGCACGCGGTGTTGCGAGAGCTGTGGCGAAACGAGAAGAATTCTCTCGGGTAATTACATGCTTCCTATAAGATTTATATGAGAACAAAGAACAGTATTAAAAATAAAACCTTCAGTTGATTACTTTTTTAAAACTCATATGAAAAATGAATGTACCTACTAATAACTAGTAGTTCGCCCCGAACTGAGATCTCGCGCACCGTAGATGGCCAACATTTGGACTTTCTTCTGACTACCCCTATAATTTCAAGTGCTACTACTGCCGGGTATGCCTATTGCGCTACCTCTTCATGGTAAAAAATACTAGCATGCATGCAATACATAATGTCGTGTCTAATTTTTCATTTATTTCATATTTATGAATTCTCGTCGTATTTTTAAAAGTATACGTCCTAGAATAAAAATAATAACTATTTTAGAATGTACAAATAAAGACCTTTCATTTGACACCGCACTCAATATATTTGTTTACTTAACTTTTTTTACCCCAATTATTTTCATTTTTTATCAAAATTTTTTTTATCATGAAAATAAATCAAGTAGCATCTAAAATCATTGCAAACCAAACCGCAACGATGCCACTCTCTTTTTAAGACCGACCAGTCAATGAGCTACGAAGACATCGAAACTCTATGAAACGGGAGCTCTTGCAGCTCTGGTTTCGTAGTTTTTGGTCTTTGGTCGTATTTCAAAAACTATACATCCTAGATTAAAAATAAAAACCATTTTGGAATGTACAAAATAAGCCCTTTCGTATGACACCCCACTCAATATATTTGTGCAACTTTCATAATTTTTTACCCCCTTGGGAACCCAATATCTTCACAACCCCTTCATCGATTAAGCTCGTATGCTCCACCGTAAATTTCCTTACCACAACCTATTGACCTACCAAGTTTCATGCAGATTGTATGAACGGTTCGACAGTTATGCTCGAACAACAATTCGTGAAACATAAAAACATACAAACATACAAACATACAAACATACAAACATACAAACATACAAACATACAAACATACAAAGCAAAATCGCCCAACTTACCACTAAGATCTTCGCTCGCTTCGCTCGCTCGATCGATAATGTACTACTAAGTACTAATCGTGGGTTCGTATACTGCCTGGCCGTGCATCAATGGATTTTTTGTTTCGAAAAATTAAAATGCGCATAAACATGAGCTCTAAACTGTGAAGGAAAATATCGTGAGGAAACCCTTGGCTTAGTCAGCCCCACACGTATTGACCATGTCTCCTGTGGATATGGCCGGTAAGCCGAGAGGGGTGTAGGTGCTGGGCAAGCCTACTCTATCTCAACATTGTCTCAGGTGTCCCGATAGGTGTAGGCAAAGATTGCCTCCTGACACTGTATAAATCATGTAGTAGAATGTAAAAGGCCTAAGTTAATCTACTAGTCGTTATATAATTTTCTAAACTAACTACTTACCTTACCGCGGCTTCGCTCGGTGGTAGCAACAATATTGAATTAGACTAGGTATTGTGTTTTTTCATTCCAATACAACCATTTCAAGTTTCATACATATCGGCCCACAAAAAAACATACAAAGATCCAAAACGCTTATCTTAAAAGAGCGCGTTGATGTCTTTTGGACTAAAATTCGAAAATCGATAATTTAATGGAGGCACAATTAGTAAGAATAATAGAATTATAAATATATTATTATTACAGATGTATGTATTGAGTATCCAATTGATTCATACAATGAATGAAAGTTAGCTTAAAGTAGACTTTCAGCGCATTATGTATCCTTAAAAGTGAGCTTTTATTTTAAGCGAGAAGCGCGTTGAAGTCTTTTGTACTAAGAATAAAATTGATAATTAAATGTAATATCGTCGACGATACTGCAATAGCGCTGAACCACCATCTGCAATACCGCGAAACTGCAAAAAGTAGCGAAATTCAAATTTGCGTGCCACGCTGTCCTAGTCAGTCATTGGCGCAAGTTGGTGAAGACACCACATTGAATAAGCCATCAGAAGCTCTCTGGTTGTAGTTGGAGGTGAAGTAACTTATCAAAACGTAAACAAATTGTTGTGATTACTTTGCACTCCGTAAAAAAACTGTTTATTTTCCATATTTTTGTGATTAAGAAGTACCTTCCGTTTATGTTTCATATGAATAAATTGTTTTATACTTTTTATCATAGTTTCAATTACGCGTATCTGCCAGTATCTGCCCATATTGAGACCAGATATTGCTACAAAAAAAACCGCGTAAGTGACATAAAACTCGAAAACTACTAGGAAAATCGCAAATTTTCTACCACTGACTGATGGCCTGGTACTCTAAAAACCCTATTATTTCAATAAGATGCGCTTATGATTCGAAATACTAAAATTAAAAAGTTTTTTTTATCTCCTGTAAAGTTGTCAACCTTGTAGTTACGCACTATTGCAAATAGTAGATCCGCGCTACTGCAGTATGTTGAATTGAACTTCTTTAATTAAAAATTTAAAAATTTCAAGCGTACACAATCAAATTAAGTAATAGGTAAGTATTTAAAATCTGATTTTATATCCTAAGTATTTACGCGAAAAATCATAAGAATTTAGTATATTATAATACCTCTACATCACATTATTGTATTCAGTGTGGTGGCTGGCATCTCGTGTATTTTTTTATATTTAGTTCCAATTTTACAACTAGATGTCGCCACTGAAAGTGTACCGATCCTAGATCGCGCTGACGAAAACAGCGCGCGTTTTATAGGGACTTTGTCCGAATGGTAAATTAGTTACTCTGGTTTCCCTTCAATTCAACACGTACAAATCTTTCGCCTTTTACTAAAGATTTCCGTGGAGGGGAACACTCAAATGAGTCTATCAATTGTTTTTGAATGGTCCTGCTTCGGTAGGATCCTTTTATTATTAAAGGGCCTCCAGACTCTCGTAGAGAACCCCCGAGAACACCCGAGAAGCGTGAGTGTGAAGAGCTTCTCGCCTTCTCGTTCTCTGGCTCGCCTGTTCTCCGATCGGTGTCGGTATTTTTGGCCGAGCCAAAGGATTTCTCGGGCGAGAAAAGAGAAGGGTCCTACACTCATGTTTTGTCTCATTGCAGATTAATGAGCGGCGGTGGGCAGACATCCATATTGTTTGTTTTTTTCGAGAATTTTCTTTCGTAAAAATGTGGAATAATAAATAGAGTTGAAATTTATCGATTTTTTTCAATCTGAGCCTATTTTATGGGATGCTAAATATCGAAACTACTAAGATAAAAGTTTTTTACATTAAGTATTTTTTTTTTTAACATTATTTTTAGTTACCTACAACATTCACAAAGTTACAGTATGCAATGGCACACAGAGCCAAACCGGCTGCAGTTTCAAAATCGACGTCCATACCGGATAAGCAACAGATCACGACTGAGAACAATTGAGAGTGTGGATAGCTTGTTTGTTCTTCGCGAAGTCTCGGGCGAGACTTCTCGCCGAGCCTTCTCTCGAGAGTCTGGAGGCCCTATTATAATTTACAATCATGCTAACTATCTATACTAGAGGAACTCGTTTATAATATTTTAGTAAGCATGAACTCGGTTGTATAAATAAAAAAATCGAGTTTAATAAATGGCAGCTGTTAATCGTAATCATCTAAACCTTGACTTGCTATTCTAGATATCTTACGGGTGTCTGGAAGAAATCGCCACGAGCGATAAGACCGCCGATTGTAGGACATTGTAATTCGAAAAATAGCCAAGATTAGGTACCATTGTAAAAATTGTGTCCTCAATAAAGTTATTATTTATTTATCTTACAAATATTATTGTTTGAAATCAGTTTAGCCATTCGACTTTAACAATGGCGTATCAACGTACTTTTAATATTTTTCTTAGTTTATCTCAGAGAACAAAGCAAAGGTTTCTCTTCAAGATGCGTGATCACGCAAATGGACAATTTAGGTCTGCCTCTGGCCATAATCTACGCCAGATCAACAGTGTGAAACAGTTAAAAACTATGTAAATACCTGTTGTTATTACTTGCATTTCAAAGTTAACCATGTGGTAAAGACCTTGTGCGTTTTATGGTATCTACCCATCCATCTCACTAGGTACCTACAATATGTTTCCTCTCTTACATTAGGTACACCTACCTACTCATTTTATTATTAGGTACCTACCTACGTACTAAAAATTGTATTTGCTCTGCAAGTACCGTAAACCCCCCAAACTTTGCCTACTTTTTCGAGCTTTTTTAAATTTTGCGCCAAACTAATCGTAAATTATTGGTTCGGTCAGGCTGAAGTCAACCAATTACTAATAAGAGTAGGCTCTTAATCTGAGGCTAACTGCAGTCAGTAGGTAAGCCTCGTAAGAGTAGGATGGACAATATGCCTTAGGCCTTTTTCTTAGGCCAAAGAGCGAAACAGAGCTCTAATTTATGAATGAACAATGCCATTTTATTGCCATTTTATTAAGAGCGAAACAGAGCTCTAATTTATGAATGAACAATGCCATTTTTTTGCATACAGCTGCCTAAAGCTCAGATGAATGCTTTTGTTGCTGTAGATATGAATCAACAAGCAGTTAGCACGGTGCATGCAGTATCGTGTAATGTGGGCTTTCCTTCTTCCAGATGTCCAAACATAGGCTGTTCCTGCTATACCTCGTACAGCTATCAGCACAAGTGCATGCCGGAACGCGGTTCGCATCGCATGTTAGCGTGAACACCCCTGCGCGGAGCTTCACACACGGCGTGGGTGACCCTCTGCCGGTTGGGAGACCAGTCTTTCAGAGTCATCGTAAGTTGTCTATCTATTTCAGTAAAGGCTGCCAAGTTGAAATAGGCAGGCACGGATCCAGCCCTCAAAAAAGGTTGTGGGCACAGCCACCCAAAAATTGGCAAAGTGCGAGCCGAAGTACGATGTCGCACACGATTTAAAAAAAATGCAATTGTTCCTCAATAAACTCAATTAGGGTTGTGGGCATGCCCACCGTGCCCATATGGGTGGATCCGCGCCTGGAAATGGGATTGGGTGTGTCATGTCACCAGACAGGTGGGCCAGATTGGTGGTTGAACTAGTTGGATCCCGACGGATGGCAGGAGACCCCGAGGCAGACCTAGAAAGTGCTGGCGTGATGACCTGGACGCCTTCAAGAAAAATTGGAGAGAAACTGCCGAAAATCGCGAAGAGTGGAAGGTAACGGGGGAGGCCTTTGCCCAGCAGTGGGATAGTTTAAGCTAGTTAAAAAAAATGAAAATAAAAATCTATTTCAGCCTACATCCGGAGTGAGTGCTCCGGAGTAAAATAAGACACTATCCCCATGGGCGTAGCTATAGCTTTGTTATGGGGGGGGGGGATCCATGGGATCCAAAATACAAAGATTGACTAGGTTTCCCCCGAACTTAATGGGCTAAGGGGGGGTCCGGACCCCCTAAACCCATTTATATACGCCCATGACTATCCCACTCGCCCAAAGGAGTGGACAACTAATAATTATAACAAGTGGCCAACCCTTAACGCGTTCAGTGCCCATGACGCACATTTGCTTCGTTCTGGATCTGGGGCAGGGAACGGGTACCTACACTATTAATATTTACTCACCTACCTAATGTATGGTTCCAGGTCCGAATTCTTCGCAGTCCCGCAGGAACGGATACCCCCGAGTAAGACCGACGATACCTTTCAATGTTGAGGAAACACCACGGGGTTTGCCTACCACTGCACTCTGGCACAATAATATGGGTGAGTAGATATTATCGTCCATTTATTTATATATTTGAACGACATGAAAGGCTATCATGCAAACCCTAGCGTGTATGGCCTCCATTAGGTACATTGGTTTGCAGACTCGCCAAGCGTGTGGACGGTAGCACTCGCCTTGCATCGACTCGCCTTCGCTCGCGCTGGCTTAGGCTCGCCCAACAATAGGCGGGATAAGAGAATTTGTACCTTTTTAATGGATTTTTATTAGGTATCGCTTCGGGGTTGTATCTACTTTACTGTTACTAAATTCGCCAACTCGGAGACTACATAGTTCTGAATTCTGATTTTCCCACCTACAGGCACAGCTAGTTTATAAGCATTATAACTTTAAAAGCATGATTAGTAGGATAAATGCAACGTGACTTTCAATACCTACTTATATCAATAAAATTCATACTTTCAATTTCAGAAATCCAGATTCCACTGCTTCCCCCATCGCCATACAAAGTGAATTCACCGGATCCAGAATCACTTTGGCCTGAGGGATTGTTCTTACCGCCTTTCAGTTCTCAACGATTTGGACATCGCCGCTCCGATAACGGTAAGGACATTATCTTTATCGACCATATTCATTGTGATTCGGACTTTTTTTGGTAAAAGCACAGAATACTAGTACTACCTACGTAGTAAAAGTTGAAAACTGAGAACCACTTAGAATCATCTGCGGGGATAAAAAGGCCGTTAAATCAGAAAAGCAGAATCATAAAAATAGTTGCACTAAGTATAAAAAAAAATTAAAAATCATCAATCATCAAAATTTTAAATTCATCAATTGTGGACCGATTTTGAAAATTCTTTTTTTTTTTTCGTCGGAGTTTAATAAAAAATCATTAATTTCCAGATCTGGATCCCAAAGACCCGTACCTTCTAGAAGGTTCCGAAGCCATCGCAGCGGTGACCAGAGCGAAAGACCACGGCCTATATTACTTCCACGATATCCCACATATCGAATCACTGCTCGCCAATCAAGACCTTCGACTCAAGAATAACTTAAAACCTCATGTTTTGGGCAGCATTCGCCATACGTGGCCCTTCTACAGAGCTTAGGAATAAAAAACTATTTATTACAACTGAAAATATTTAAAAATATATTTCTCAAAATGTAAAAATATTAGTCATTAACTATACAATAAAATAGTACCAGTAATACAAGTGTTTTTACTTTGAGCATTAGCTTAGTATTGATGCTATCGAAATACACCAACAAATAAACGAATCGTTATACAAAACTATAAATACACCAGCCTACAACTATTAATTCTTAATTAGACAAAATCTAAACTTCAGTTGAACGTTGGGACATTTTAATTTTTATATTTTGCTACCCTTTCCCTCTTTCAGATCTTGTTCTTGTAACTTATATCACTGTATTCTTCAATTATCGTACAAGAGTAACTAATGAAAACTTTACTTGGAAATCTTACGAACTTACTTTACTTGAAAATTGTAAGTACAGTAGGGCCTCGTTAATCCGGAGAGGCAAAAACAAGACCCTTTGCGGATTATCGAGGCGTCCGGATTATAGTATGCAATCGCCTTTGTTGCAAAAACCACGTAAGCAAAGCATCTTCTAACACGGGATTTTCCGATTTCTTCAGTGTTTTTCGTACACCGGGACCACGTTTTATTAGGCTAACAATCTTTAAGATTTTGTCTTCATGATTGTTGTTAGCGAACGTGCTAAATTAACACTGTAGACGGAAGGCGATAAACAAAAGTCTGACGACGGGTTGGCTCATGGCAGCCCGTTGCCCGGCCGGATTACAGCGATCACCGAACAATCGGGAGTCCGGATTAACGAGGCCCTACTGTAAATTCGTTTGAGCTAGTGGCCAACGCTGGTGACAGAGTTTTTAGATGGCTAAACGATGAAAACTTAAAAACATGTCGTGTCCTCCGAAGCACGGAAGCGCTCAGCTGTTAATGACACTTGCTGTCACCCATCCAAATCGTGACTGCTCAGAAAGCCTCTTACTTTAACGGTCTATGAAGAACTTAGACGTTATTCATAGCCACGAGCGCTTCTTTCGCTTGGAATGGTGAACTGCAGTGAAATTCAGACTTCGGAATGTATTCCGAATTCGGAAAGAGACGTTTCTTTGCTGATAAAACGTCAACTTTCCGAAGAAAATCAACGAATCGGATTCGGAAGTGTGAATCTCACTGCAGGTCTAGGATTTTTATAAGGAAATTGTGTTGGTGAACTTTGGCTTAGAAATAGGTAGTCTATTAGAAAGACAAGTTATTCAATTAGTAGAACTGGTTGCATTATCGAACAAGAGTTTATCGTAGTTTGGACGGAATATTGATAAAAATATATTTATCACAAAGTTTGGTTAGAATAATTATATTTTGATTCATCTTTATCACAATCAATGATTAAATAATTTACTGTAAAAATGAATTAGGGGATTTCTAAACGAAATGTTAGCGCTATTTTTAAGTGATTATAAAATCTAATCCCAACATAAGTAGTATGCTAGATAAGTACCTACTTCTAAAGTAAGTACAGTCAGCGTCAAATTGATATGAGCGTCTAGAGTAGGTAGTCAAAATTATTAGACGCTCATATCAATTTGACGCTGACTGTACCTAGCAGTAGGTAATATAAAAATAGTGGTCTAAAGTTTAGATCACTATTTTTATAATACAAATTTCATCTAAAACAGTTCAGCCGTTACAATGTTGAAGTACTAAAAAAATGTAACAAACTTTTGTATGACAACATTAGCATGATATTATAATATTTTCATTGTATTAGGTAAGTTTTCACTAACTACATTTGGCAGTGAAGTAATACTTATATTTACTACTTACTTATTATTTTTGTAAATAATTAAAATAGCTAAAAAGGACGGATTATACATTAAGAAATTCGAGTTACTATACTTACAGCTAAAAAGGACGGATTATAACCTTAAGAAATTCGAGTTACTTAAGTACCTACTAAAACGATGGTAGCCAAGTTTAGATTTAGTTTCAAATGATTGTAAAGCTATGAGATAATAATTTACTCGGCATAAACCATCTCAATATTAAAAAGGAATGATTATATCACAACTAATATTATAAAGGCGAAAGTCCGTGTGTGTGTGTGTGTGTGTGTGTGTGAATGTTTGTTACCACGTATCTCCATAACTACAAAACCGATTTTGATGAAATTTGGAATGTAGATAGATAATAACCGGGAATAGGACATAGGCTACTTTTTATCCCAAAAAATTGCACGGTTCCCGCGGGATAAAAAAAATAGTAGTCCACGCGGGCGAAGCCGCGGGCGTCCGCTAGTATCACAATATAATATTGTAAGTGGATCATTGAACAAACACTAAACAATTTGTATAAAACTTTTTAAAAGTCGGTGTTTTGAGCAACGATTTGTGACAAACAAGGACAACGCGGACTAGCTTCCACCCGTGGCTTGGCTCGCGTGGTACCCGGATAAAAAGTAGCCTATGTCCTATTCCCGGTCACTATCTATCTATACTAAAAATTTCAGCCAAATCAGTTCAGTGCTTGTCGAGTTATAGTGGAACAAACATACATTCACAGAATACTATTACTTCTAGCGGAGCATACATTCGTCCATTCAAACTTTCGCATTTATAATAATTAGTGTGAGGTTTGATCCACATTCAATAAATCACAACTTACCTACCTAAAGTAAGTAAATAAGTAATGAGCAAGTGGCCAACTCTGGTGACGGTTTACTTACCTAAAACAAATGATATAAAAATGCTAGTATCGGTGCTAATATCGAGTATGATGTTCTGATCGCGGAGTTACAAAGGTCTCCATTACAGAAACACATATAAACCTTCCTGTGGTTCCACATTGTGTATGCACAGCGTTCTTCGTAGTCGCTCGGTGCTCGTTGTAAACACATACGTTCCGTGGCCGCGCCATAGTCTGAAAAACATTACATAAATATAAATAAATAAATAATGCTGGACATTTCACACAGCATCATGTAGCCCCAAGCTAAGCAGAGCTTGTGTTATGGGAACCACATGACTGATATACCTACTACTTAAATACATTTTTTTTTGTAAATACATAAGTACATAATATTTGCAGATCATACAAACATTTGTCTTGCGGCGGGGATCGAACCCGCAACCTCCTGCGTCACAGGCGGGCCTTCGCCCACTGCGCCACAGAGGTCGTCATATCGCTACAATCGATTACGTGGTCGTTCACCAACAAGATGGGCCGATCAAGTGAGACTCATCGTCTTCAAAATTTTACAAGGTTGTGGACCAGATCTGGGCTTCGACAGACAACCGGTTAGGTGCCACAAAGGCTAGTAAACAGAACACTTACTTAAGACAATGTGATCCTTTAGGTCCTACATGATTTTGATATTTTAATAAATAAAAAAAAGACATAGGTACTTAATATGTTATTACCGTCACTTCTGAACGCAGCTGAGTTGCCCTCCATAAGCTTCCCACACCAGCCGGATGGGCAGGCCACCACATGTATGCCGACCTCTGCCTCCGGATCTGTCACATTGAACGGGAACGGGTCCCCACAGCTGCCGAGCTCACCCCGTGATCTGCATCTCATGCATCTTTTGTGCAGGCCTGGAACATTAAATAAATAAATATATGTTGCTGGACATTTCACACAGCGCCATCTAGCCCCAAACTAAGCAAAGCTTGTACTATGGGAACCAGATAACTGGTAGAATACTTAAATACTTTTTTTTGTAAATACATACATATAATATAATACTTTATGACACCGAGATCACACAAATGCTTGTCCTGGATGGGAATCGAACCCACGACCTACAGCGCAGAAGGCAGAGCTACTACCAACTGAGCTAAGAAGCCAGTCAAACATTAATGGGGTAACAATAATATTTAGGTAACAGCTAAGTACCACCTAAGTTAGCCAAGTGTAGCGTGTGATACCAGGCGAATTTTGATGAGGTACCTATTAATCCTCTTTTTTTTTTCTCAAGCTAGGAAATCAGCAATATAGGTAAGTGGATTGGCTAAATGAGAAAAGGGACTAGTAGGTAAGAGTCTTTTATAATTAAATTTTCAATTCTTAAGGGCTCGGCGAACGTACCTACTTACCTAGGAACGTAATACCAAAATAATTTAAAATTTGAGCATATTTTTATCACTTTACGTTATTATTTGGATAAAGGTAGTATTTATCTAGGTTCCTGTTAAACTTTTGTTTCAAAAAACTTACTATAGAACAAATGAAAAGAAAAAATGCCATTTTTGGTGTACCTACAAAGATTTCAATTCAATTGGCTTACATTTCTTTTTAGGTAAGTTTTTCGGGACAAAAGTTTAACAGGAACCTAGATAAATACCTACTCTCCTAATCTAACAACATAAACTGATATAAACATGCCTACATTTTAAATGATTTCGGTATTACGTTTTTATGGAAATTCGCCGGCCGCAGCCCTCTTAAATAAATCAGAATTAACAATACATTTTGCGATAGATAGATAACTCTTAATTGTTTCCAACTTAATACTAACACAAAAAATATAACAAAGTGAAAAACTTTATACAGAATGTACAATGGGCGGCCTTATCACTATAAGCGATCTCTTTCAGGCAATCTTAACCTCTTGCGCTAGCACTAGTACGAGGTACGGTACGAGAGTATTTGTGAAAGTGAAAAAGTGAAAATAGAAAAGTAGGTACCTACCTACATGAAATTTCTAAATCAAAAAACATTTTCTACACATTCATTAATGTAAGTAGGTAGGTACCTACCTAGAACCTACAGTAGGTTCATAATAAGTTGAAACAATATTTATTTGTTTCTGGATTGCTTCTTTTAGCCCAAACGTAAATGTTAAGTTATTTATTACTGACTGTCTGAGAACCTGATTCACGACACTCTCACTTTTCTTACCTTGAAATAACTAACTTTGAAAACTTACAGTTTACTTCCTTGAACACGAGAAGAACACACATAGATATCAAGAGCACCACGTTGCAGTTCATTTTGTTTGATTTATTGTGTTGTGTTGAAATGATGGTTAAAACTTATGCGCTAACATAAAAACTTTTACATGTTTCGTGTCGCGATCATTTATTATTTTTACGTCACACACGCACAGCCGAGCGCACAGCACGTCACAACAATGAACAATGAATGAATGAATGAATTGAATGAACTGAAGAAAGAGTGTAATTCAAAACGTTCCATTTCACGCTTCAAGCCTATAGAACTTCACGTTTCAATTCAAGTTAGTACACAAATTAGGCTCACTATACACATGACTAGTGTAGTGTATTTTTTTTTAATCAGAAAAAAATTCTGTAAGTATTTAATTTTTTCATAATCAATCCTTCAATCCTATAATCTCCTTGAACAACAAATAATTTTCAATCTAAAACAGACTATTTACACTGTGTTTTATCAAATTCTGAACTCATCCGTAAACTAAACAAAACATTAAACCACTCTACTATCTCTGTGTATCCGAACATTGACATCTTGGCGCTTTTCGTCTTCAAATTGAACCAAAAAATTATTTACCACATCAACTAGGGATGTTCGATATTTCGGATTGTATCGATATTTCGTATCGCAATATATCGTAACGCATTGTATCGATACGCGTATCGATACAGGGCATTTGATACGATATATCGTATCGATACAGTATCGAATCAAGACAAAATATGCAGGTACTTTAATAATTAAACAATATATTTTATTTTAATAATGTGCACTATTACGAAAATGTGCGTAGTTATAACTGTCAAAAAAGGTGTTTTGTGATATCAAACTAATATTAAAAAATGCAAAAGTTTGGATTTATGTTTGTTCCTCTAAAACCCGACAACCACTGAACCGATTTGCCTGAAATTTAAACATAGATAAATAATGACCGGAAATAGGACCTATGCCACCTTTTAACCGGTTAACTTGCAAGTCAAAACAATTCGTTATCAAAATAATTTGATACGATACTTTCGATCCGATACACCATGCATGTGTTGTATCGATACGCCGTATCGTATGGCATTGTATCGATACAAATATCGGGTGTATCGTATGCCATTGTATCGATACACGAAAATATCGTATCGTATCGAACATCCCTAACATCAACATGGCGGATAAATCAGAAAGTAAGTTTAATTTATTTCAAAAATTCTCTACAATTAGAACAACGTTAGGTCACTTTCAATAAAAAAATAAATTCCTCAAAACAATGCCGAATTCAAACCCTCACACTTCGAATGTGATTGCTCGAGGACATCGTAACATTCGAATCCAATGTTCGCTGAATTCAAAATTTGAAAAAATTCAAATTTGAATGGGGATCTTCGCAAAGTATTTGCTCTAACTAATTGATTTTACTGTGTTAGCTAATCGTCTAGCTAAGTCATGTTTCCTAGTACGTGATATTTGCACGAATTATGATGTGTTTCTTGTCACAACAACATAAAAACACTGCGTCGTATGTATTTCAGGAGAGCAAGATGATGATAGGAAGCCTTCAAGGTCCCAGTTCAAAGTTAAAGATGAGCCCATGGATATTGATTTTCCTGAAGAAGAGGACGAGCCACCGGCCTTCGGGCCCGCTGCACTCGGCCTTCACAGAGTAGGCACAAAATTGCCGCCAAAACCTACACCAAGTGAACCAGTCCAGAGACTCAACGCTAGGGGCATGCCCGCTCGCATACGAAAGAAAAACAGATTCATATTTGTTGACGATTTCATAAACAATGATTCTCCTACCAAGCAGTCGCCTAGTAAAAGAACTCCCAAGATTTTGGCGAAAACTCCAAACAAAACACCAAATTCTAAGAAGCAGAAATCACCTTCAAAAGTTCAAAGAGATCAAGACAGGTACGATGAGAGAAATGAAAGCTTGCCACAGAATCCTGACAACAAATCTGGACACAGAATAGGAATGAGGCTTAGGAACTTACTAAAACTGCCAAAGGCACATAAATGGGTATGCTTTGAATACTTTTACAGTAATATTGACAAAGCTTTGTTTGACGGAGAAAATGATTTTATGATATGTCTCAAAGAAACATTTCCTCAATTAAGAAACCACAAATTGACTCAAGTACAATGGTCTAAAATCCGGAGAATGATGGGCAAGCCTCGCAGATGTTCTCAGGCATTCTTCGAAGAAGAGCGGAAAGAACTAGACAGGAAACGTAAACTGATGAGATATGTACAACAAAGGAAATCAGCTGATATTTGTTTGAAAGATTTGCCAAATGAAATTCCGATGCAACTGACAGTGGGTACCAAAGTGACTGCAAGACTGCGGAAACCTCAAGATGGTTTGTTCACTGGCTGCATCGATGCTGTGGATACATCCAACAATACTTATAGAATAACATTTGAGAGGCCTAAACTCGGCACACATTCCGTTCCGGACTTTGAAGTATTGTCCAATGACCCTCCAGACACAATCTGCTTGTCCAGTATCGCACAGAACTTCAGGCCTAGATATGTTGTTCAAGAGCTATTCAATCTCTACAGACCAGCAGCTGAAAACAACTCGCACAGTGATCCCATGATCGGATGCACAGATATTACCAAAAATTCGGAAAGCAATGTAGGAAGTTACCCTTTTGCCTTCTTGAAGCTGATAGTTAAGTTGAGAAGAGTTTTAAATGCCAAGAAAGTAGAAATTAACAGGCTAAAGGAATACAACTGTGAAGCAGAAAAGAGAAAGTCATTCGGACAGAAAATGCCAGAGGATTTTGAGAGGAAGTATGCAGCCGTTGTGATTGACTTAGAGAGGATGAATATGGACCTCCAGGGTTACATAAATGAAGTGCAGAAATACTGTCAAGAGATAGCTCCCGGGCCAAGCCTTGCTGCAATGCTTGCCCCAACTCATCTCAGAGAAAAGTGCAAAGACGAGGCAGCTATGCTCGTTGAAAGAAACAATAACGGAGCTGTCAAAGATTCCAAACTGATCGATTTAATAACAGATCTCACTGCTCTTATGCTGCAAGTCAAAAGTTTGTCAGATTCTGATCAGAATGCATATGAGCTGAGCGTTCTCCAAGGAACAATGGACCAAATCAAAAGCAAATTGGAGCCAACACACCAAAGGCTATTCCAGAATAATGTTGAGACACACATGCACAGGATACAAATGGGTCTTGGACAGATGACGTCTAACTTCATTGCAGGCAATTGAAATCTAAGCCCTGCTATTCATAAGCCCAGTATTGTTACTGAATATTCATTTATATTCTTCAAGGAACACTGGACTTTTGAATTACAGAAATACCTAATTTTAGCACTGTGCAATATAAAGATTGATGAAGTAGACTTTACAAAAATGTAATAGAAACAACAGCTCAATCGCAATTTGAAAAACTGAATGCATGAAGAGAATATTTTAAGATCAGCTATAAGCATCATGCTTGTAATACAGGATGTTTTTTATATTGTGGATGAGTCCCAAGTTGTCTGAAGTCATCCTAATTTCTGTAATATGTAACTAATTACACTAGCAGGGCTAAAATGGCCACTATAGCAGAATCTCAATAGGAATTGCAATATATGCTGTTCTTGTCACTCTCAGTCTATGAAAATAGACAGCATATAGTTCAGTTCAAATTGTGATTCTGGCCTTTTTAAGCCTGCAGATCTAAAATTATGTAATGCTGGTTTTGAATTAATGATTTAGCTCTGTTCTAATTTTTATACTTTGCAGGGCTGTTATTGTAAATGTATAAATATAGCTTTCATTGATGAAATTGTAGAAGCTACAGTCAGTAGAGTTATTATTGGACTGGCTCGATTTGATGCTCATTGATCAGTGCCATTGGTACTGCCTTAGTGGTATAATATTATAGTTTATTATCTGTATCAAAATACATAAAATATAATCGATTTTAATCCTAATTGTAGTTGTTTCAATACCTATTTACTCTGAATTTTCCAAAAGGCGGGTCCACACAGAGCGAGCAGCCTCGCGAGGAATTTGCCGCGCGAAGCAGCTCGGTTAGTGTGGACGTGCCTCGGCCAAGGCAAGCGTCGGGTTTTTGTTTTGCTCAAAGGCACCTCAACTGAACGAACGAACATAATGGCTCGGGCTTACCGCGTGCGGCAGCCTCGCGATGATATCGAGGCTGCCGCGCTCGTTCGGGGATAGTTTCCTCGCGCGGCTGCTCGGTCTGTGTGGACCCGCCTAATGCCTATTGTATGGGAACCCAATAACCCATGCAAATTTCAAAAAATAAAACAGACCAAGTGCAGGTCTGACTATCTATATTATATCTTAGTGGATTTCAAGAGTTAGTTGTTATGAGCGCTCCTACACACACTAGCGGTAAACCGCGGGGGCAGCTAACCGCGCGGTGATGTCTTTCACGTACTACGATTTCAAGCAGTTGCTTATTAAAATGGAAAAGCGGTTAGCCGCCCTCGCGGTTAACCGCTATTGTGTAGGAGCGCTAATCCTAAAAAAATGATTTTTAAGAATTGATTTGGTTTACTTAATTTTTTCCCAGCCGTGGGTCCCCTGCCTACCCATGCCATGGGAATGAGGCGTGATTTTTGAAGTACTATAAAACCAGGTTAATAAAAATAGAGTGCATGTAATCAATCATTTTACATATTTTAATGTAACATACTAGAATCTATTATGTTATAAATAAGCTGGCAATAATAATGTTTGACCATTCATAAAATTTTTAAACATTGACATGAACTACAGACTTATCCATGAAAAATTTTGTGAGGATTATACGCAACTATTACCAACAAATGCTTAAGAGACTAGTCATTAAAAATCAATAGGTGATCATGATCATAGTCTTACGTAGGTATCATAAAATCTAGTATGAGTCTAGTATTAATTCATGTATATAGTTTAATCTAGAATACCTACCAGCCTAAAATTTGATTAAACCTAATGGAAATATTCAACGAAAATATCTAGGCATGCTAGATTTCTAGCCTAGAGCTATTTACAAGTTATGATTTATATTTGTTCAATACATCTAGTAATTCATCTGCTTCTTCACTTGTCTTCACTCGGATTAGGACTGGGGTTGGACTTTTTGCCTCTGGAGTTGGAATGCAGACTAGCATAACATTATTCTTGCCAGTTCGTTGTGTCGGCACCGACGCTGACAGAATCAAATTCAACAAAACCGTTCCCAAATTCGTATTAGCGCGTACCAGCAACTGATGTTTCCCACTTTCCTCGATTTTCTTTATGTAGAGCGTACCGACCCCTTTATCAGCGAAGCTTCCATCTTTTTTGACGAAAATCTTGCATTTTTTGTCGAACACACTGTATTCTTCGACCACAGGCGTGAACTCTACTTTAGGAGGTTGATCTTCCTCTTCTTCTTTCTGCTCAGTGGTTGCTGTAGTACTTTTTTGTGTTTGCGAGCTGAAGCTGAAAGGAGTGCCTGATCCGATTCCGAAGGAAAATGGCGCCGCTCCAGCAGATGTTGTAGAATTGGTAGGTGATGTGGCTGCCGTTGTCATCCCGAATGAGATCCCTTTGGGTGACGTTCCACTATTAGCTCCACCAGCAGAGAAAAGCAAGGCGTTTGGTGATGTGGCAGCTGTAGACGACATGAAAGAAAATCCTTTGCTCGGTGAACCAGCGTTACTAGGGTTAGCAGCGAATGCAGAACTTGTAGGTGAAGATGTAGCACCAAACGAAAATCCTTTGTTTGGTGTAGAAACTGGTGTCTCTGATGCAGTCTCTGCAGGTTTCCCACTAAATGAAAATCCTTTGTTTGGTGGAGAAACCGGGGACTCTGAGGCATTACCCACTGAGGGTTTCGCACCAAATGAAATACCTTGGGTTGGTGTCTCTGTTTTACCAAAAAGGGTACTTTGAGTTGCATTGTTTTGTGATTTGGTAATGCCTGATGACTGTCCGAAGACTTCTGTGTTTGTTGCAGTACTGGTGTTACTAGTAGGATTTGTACCAAATGGTTGATTAGTCTTAGCTTCTTGTATAAAGCTAGTGGACTTGTTAGAAAACAATGATGCCCCACTATCTTTAGTAGCAAAGACTGATTTTGCTTCTGTATTTTGTTGCTTTATTTTAGCTTCAATTTCAGCTTTAGCAGCCTCATATTCATCCTGTATTTCTTTTAAATAATTCTCATAGTCTTTGAAAATTGGAGAGAGAAAGCACAGTGGGGTCATCTCAACATGTTTCACAATCCAGCTTGAAACAGCCTCATTCAGACCCTTCAGTCTTGAATAGTATTTGTTTCTAGCTTTTTCTGTTTCAGCTTCTTTGTCAATAGGATGATCTTTGCTTGAATTTGACTGTGTGGCAATAGAAGCTGTATTCTGTGATATTGTGCTGGTGCTTGAAACTGGTTGTTTGAATGCCGAGTTTGTTTCTGGTGATTTTTGGTAGGGGCTAGTTGAAGATACACCAAAGAGTGTGGATGTCACCTGTGCTGTGCTTGATTTAGCATTACTGTCTGCGGAGCTGGATACAGGTTGAATTTTGAATGGGGAATCGCTTACTGTAGAGTCAGCTTTGGAGCCCGAGAAGGTCACCGATGGTACATCAGTTTTGGTTGCTGTTGATGCAAATGGCGATGTGCCACTTACACTGAAAGCTGGTTTGCTTGAAGCTGGTGGTATCCCAAACAGTCCTGTGCTAGGAGCTGTGCTTGGCTTGCTGGAAAATATGCTGGATGTAACAGCAGTGTCACTTTTTGTGCCCGCACCATTTGTGGTGTTGCTTCCATTCGTCAGGTTGGCTAAGAAGTCAAATGATGATGGTGGTGGTTTATTGAAACCTCCAAAACCACTGAAATGGTTTTTCTTAGGCTGAAAAAGACAACATTAAAATTAATTAAATTTTTTTTACCCCTGCACCAAATACAGCTTCAAAGATTTTAACACCTTGTTTGATCCCATAACACAAGCATATTCCCCCTTACTTATTAAAGATGTTTAAAGTTGAACACTGGTTAAACAATGTACTGTCTCTATTCGTCACTATCCACAAATAAAGACAGGATGTTGTTTAACCAGTGTTTAACTTTAAACATCTTTTATAAGTAAGATCCATTATTGCTACCTTTCTGAATACTAACTGATTTCCTTACAATGTTTTGAATCATAGTGGTATGTATGTTTGTATGTATTGTCTGTAGTGGCAAACTCTAGTGACGGAGATTCAGGCTGCATAAAGGCCTCCGTCATGGCTTACTTTTTTATTGTAAAGTGACTGACAGGATCCACTTCTTTTTCTTGCTCACTAGCCCAACCTAAGCACTATAGTGTAACCAAGGACATCCGTACCCATTTTATAAATGTGAAAGTGTGTTTATTTGTCCTGCTTTCACATCAAAACAGAGCGACGGATTGACGTGAATTTTTGTGTGGAAATAGTTGGAGGGCTGGAGAGTAACTTATGCTACTTTTTATCCGGGTACCACGCGAGCAAAGCCGCGGGCAGCAGCTAGTGTAGTATTAAGTAGTTAGATAAAACACCGTAGAGTGTTACCTCGTCGCTGGAGGCTTGATTCCGTCGCTTAGCTGTTCGTATAACCCGTTTCTCAAGCATTTCCTTGGGCGCAGTTCTAAAGGTTCCCATTTGCTCGTCGTCGGCGGGATCCTCCTGGTCCCAATTCTCATGGTTCAAGTCGGTTGTAGCCGCCCGCTTTGCTGACATTTTGCAAGTTTTCGTTATACCGGTGCTGCGAATAACTCACGTTTACCGTGCGTGGCGGTAAAGAATTCAGCTGGTCATATTTTTATTTCGAACATGATTTTCGTTTACGGTAGATTGTCGTTGTTGATGTGTCGTAACGTAGAAGTTTTTCAGGATGAGAAAAAAAGCCCCAGCAAAAGTTATTTCTTCGTACGGAGAATCTGAGATAAATTTGTGAAAATACCGTGCGCTCTCGCCTCCATTGAAAACGAAAAATTGTGAATGGAATGAATGAATGAATTATTAAAAATCACACCGTACCACAGATAAAATAAAATCGTTCACAAAAAAAAATGTTTTGAAGAGTCAGCACTCAAGTCTTACGGCAAAAGTGGGAACTAATTGTTTTACACCTATTAGTGCTCATAAAGTCACGGTCATTCAGTTGTTCTAGAACATACAAACTTGCATTAGAATATTATTGTTCAAGCCCAATATTAAAATATTATTTGGACAAATAATAATTTTTTACCTAGGTAGCCTAGTTCTGCGATAGCAGCGCAGCAGCCGGTGCGTGCGTCTATCGTCCATCGGGTGCTGACGCTGACTCTACCGGAAGGAACGCCGCGCCGCTGTGATAGTACAAAAACACTTGAAACAAGTTATTAGTTAGTAACTAAAAAGATTGTAATATGTCTGATAGAATTTCCTTTGCGATTCTGCAATAGCGACCTTTTTATGCCCGCAGCCAAGCACCTTTGGCTACTTCATCCGAGCCCGCAGCAGAATGTACCAGAATCACAATAAGAATTGCACTACCTTCTCTTTTCATAAACTGAGAGTGACAATACCGGCAGATTGCGATTCTGCTGTTATCGGCCCTTTTAGCCCAGCAGAGATGAAAAGTTTTCATTTTTTCATTGAAAACTGAACTGCGGAGCTAAAAAGGTCGCTATTGCAGAGTCGTGGTGAAGGAATTGAACTATTGCCATCTCTTTTCATTGACTGAGAGTGAAAAGAGATGGCAATAGTTCGGTTCCTTTGATCCGATTCTGCAATAGCGACCTTTTTTAGCTTCGCAGAGTGCTGCTAGAAAATTTGAATTTCGCGGGGTACCCGTGCACATCCGTAGAAAGAAAGAGAAGGGGAGAGGTGGGAGGTCCATCGAAACTTCCTTCGTTCTGTTTGCTACGAGCAACTATTAAAAGAAATAAGAGAAAAAATACTACTTTTCAGCATTCAATTTACACCCACAAATCATTGTCTAATTTTATTAATTTTTTTCATACTTACAATAGGTTGTTAAAGTTTCGGAAAGTGTAATCTAATAAAATCTAAAAAGTGCGGTGCGGATTTTTCCTTTCCTCTTTCTTTCCAGTGATGCCAGACGGAGGTCCCCTGCAAAGTCGGGGTATTTCTGAGCTCCGGGGGGAATTTTAGAGGGATTTTCACAGGTGTGATTTAGTTTATTTAAAAACAGTTAGTTAAAAACAGTTAGTAAAAACAGTTAGATAAAATTTCAATTTCACTAACGTTCACTTTACCTAATTTTGAATTGACCTAAAAATGGATAACATATATATATATCATCATAACTTGTAAATATCTAGGTACTATACCTACTTAATAATCATATCTTATAATTTTTATTTGACCGAATTTTCATTTGTTATAATTAAAGATTCCTTTAATTTTATTTTATAACGTTTATATTAATAAAGCTTAACAAATATTTAGCTTATGTATCATTTGACCGAATTTTATTTAAATTTTACAACCTTCTGATTTAAATTTAAATGTATGGAATAATAATATCTACATATAAACCAGCTTCTATTGACATGATACTTGCGTGCGAGCTTGTTTGTTGGAATGGGAAGGGTGGTGCAGGGGGTCGAAGTCACCACAGAGCACCCGACTTGAGTACCTAGTTATGGTTCAAAATGAGTGACAGGTTCGACACAGAGCACCCCGATGCCACTTGGTCTTGTGCGTGACACCCCTAGAGTTTTTATAAAAAACGCGGAGCCAGAAGGTCACGCGAGAGGTCCTGAGTGGAGCAAGCCCTCGGAAACCGAGCTAAGCGAAAGGGGGAGGTGGCGATGGCGAGTGAAGTGAGCCGGCGACCTCCGTAGCGCAGTGAAGGTTGAGAGCGTGAAGTGACACTTAGTGACTTTGCGATAGTTTTGGCGGAAGCACACCCCAGAAAACTAAGAGTAAGCACTTCAACATTAGTAGGTTAGGTTCAAAATCGGTAAAAAAGTCTATGATTTTCTTGCAAGCGAGGATCATCTAATGATTAGATATATTGATTAATTGTCGTGATAATAATTAGGTCAAATGAAATTATGTCATTCAATTATATTAAATCAACTGTTGCTAAATTTATTGAACGTTAAGTTAAATGACGATTAGATGAAATGTTGTTTAAACATCTGATCGTTCGTTAGTTCTTAATTAAGTCATAATATTACACAATATTAGGCTAGGTTGGGGGTTTTATGAATTTCATGTTATGTGTGGGGGTGAATTCACTTAAGTATCTGGCAACACTCTTTCCCTCATTCAATTTTATAGAAGTTGTTTTTCTCGTCACGGTGAACGTGATCATTGAAAAATAAATTAAAAATAACTTCCAAGTTTGTGAAAACAGTGTAAAGTAGATCATAAATAAAGAAGTATCCAGTGTCAGTCTTCTGGCTAAAAATATGGAAGTGTCCAATGAAATAAAAGAAGAAATTCGCAAAACACAAACGGACTTGAAAAATGCGATTAGAGTTCATCAGGTAATTTAGCACAAATAAAATAAATTAATGAGTTCAGTGTAGTTTAAATAGTTATGAACTAATGTGTTATAAAATTCTTATTTCTCTGTTGTAGATTTGGGTCGCGCGTCTACAGCAAGATGCAAATGTGAGTGTATTTTTTTATTTTGATAAATATTTTGTCGTCACACTCCGAATGTAAGTTTCTATATTTACATACTTTTATTTTACAGAATACCCACTTCAAATCAAAAGTTATTGAAGCAGAAAAAGATATAATAGATATTGGGCAAACTCAAGTAAGTGCAAGTACCTACACAAATAACTTATAATATAAAAATTTAATTTCTTGTCTATTTAATTACTAATGAATATCAAAATAATAATTTTGTATTTATTTAGGCCATAGACAAAAAGCCATAACCTACTTTCGTCCTTCTGACCCACTTTCAAACTTTCAGAAGTTAGTGTTGGAACGACTTCGAAGGGAATTAGAGTTGTACCAACAAAGATTAAAAACCAGAAACAAGCAGACAGATATAGAAATTGATAACCGTTTGGTGGCACAACAGATCAGAGAACACCAACTTAAGTTCCGTTCAAAAAACAGAACTTTGCTTAAACCGTCAGTGCTAAGCGAGATACATATAAAAACGGAAAATGATGATTCTAAAGAGAATATATCTGATGCTGAAAATGAAGTTAAGTTGAATGGGAAGGAGAATCATAAGGATGGATTTTTGAGGAGCTACTCACAATTACCTAATGCTTTGCAAGATAATAGAAGCAATTTTGTTAATGCCCTTAATAAAGTGAAAGAGTCTTTGAGGTAAGCAAATATCTTTTAAATCATTGAATGCAATTCAGATATTTTATAAAGGTACAACCAATTATTCAATCATCTTTCTTATAGAATCGTAAACAAAACTATTTCCACTATAATATACCAAAGAAATAGCAAATGTTGTAAATCATTGCACAATGTTGAAATAAATTTGTCATGAGTGAACTAAACTCAAGTTTGAATGATCAAAAGTCCCGGTCAGTTCCTTTTTGGTTGAATAAATAAATAAATAAATATTGGTGATGATGATAATGTAAAGTAGCTTGTAACATTCCTCAAGGGTTTAGCTATCAAATGCAGAAATAATTTTTTAATATTGGTCCAGTAGTTTCGGACTCTTATTAGTTACAAACAAACAAACAATCAAATCTTTCATCTTTATTATATTACTGGTTATTTATAAATCATCTTCTACTGTCCCCTGAAAGTCTCCTAGAACCTATAGTGTAGGTAGAAACATGTCATGTGGTTTTTCAGTACATCGAGCCAGACCACAGAATGGAAGGATCAGGATCAGAGATCAGACTCTGAGTACTCCCACGAGCCGTCGCCTACGCCTTCGCCCCCGCCGCTACCGCAGCCCGGGCAGACCATCACAAGGGAGATATTTATGAGGTACTAGCTGCTGCCCGCGGCTTCGCTCGCGTGGTACCCGGAAAAAAAGTAGCCTGTGTTACTCTCCAGCCCTCCAACTATCTCCACACAAAAAATCACCTCAATCCGTCGCTCCGTTTTGACGTGAAAGCAGGACAAATAAACACGCTTCACATTTATAATATAGGTACGGACTAGTGAACGGCTCGGCTTCTCGGTTTGCTCGGAAGCCTGTAAACGCGGTATAATAGAGGGCATATTAAATATTAGTTTAATTTATATACCAGAACGTTATATTACATAACAGGCAAGTCGAGACATACAAAAATAACCATGAATACATACATCCATATGCTTAAGAAATAACAATACTTAGGAACTTGAAAATGAACATAATGTTTAATGTTTCAGGTTGATTGGTCTAATAACTCCAGCTCAAAGAGAAAGTTTGGAAAAGAAGAGAAGTGAACGTCGGAAAAGAGCCATCAGCAATGGAACTAGGAGTGAATTCCCCTTTGGCAACTTTGAAATGCTTCCTGTGAGTATCCTTTTAGTCAAATAATAATCTTCAAATCAATAGTCCTGGTTAAAATTTAAAGTTAATAATTTAGTAGTAGGTCTAAATTCGCACATAAAATTCTAATATTACTATGCAGAAAATACTTCATACGTGACAGATTATAAAACCATTGCCGAGAAGTATTTTTTCTACATCTATAAGTACTTACTAATTATAATAAAGTTTGTTTGTTTCAAATCTGAACTACCAGTCGGATTTGAAAAATTATTTCTGTATGTAATAGCTAAACTCTTGAGGAAGGCTAAGGCTACTTTTCATCATCATCATCACCATAAACAATCACTATGGGGGCAATTCCAAGGCTCTGCTAGTCTGAACTAGGTACCTACTTATTATATTCAACTTTCATCATATTTTATGTTTTATTTTCAGAAGCGTAAAAAGTACAATCAGTTCCCATACTTGCAACAATCGAATGATCCGCCTCAAACACGATCGGCTAAGTTACGGAAGCAACAGGTACCTTAGTTCAATCAGACGGACATTCATACTAGAAATTAGGCTAGCACCACATTAGACGGATTTTCCGTCGCCGATCTTCCGCGGCGGAACGTCAGTACATGTTATTGCATAAATTACAAATAGCGGACACACTACGCGGATCTTCCGTCGGCCTAAGATCGGCAACGACGTATTCCAGGTATTTGTATGCATCGCGCCACATTTGGTGGATAACTCGCGGCGTAATAAGCGTAGTAATAAGCGTTGGCAGTCGACTGATAATCTGCCACTGAGTATGTAGTGTGGCTGCAACGTATGGTAACGGATTGACTCCCGCGGAAGATCGGCGACGGAAAATCCGTCCAATGTGGCGCTAGCCTCTCGATACAAATGGATTTTGACCGATGCGGCCTCACGGCGGTGCCTGGTGCCCTTTTTGACCGACTTCAAAAGAAGGAGGTTCTCAATTCGTCGGAAAAATTCGCACACAAATCGCACATATCGACAGTGCAAAAAATTGTTCAGTTTTCTAATTCTAATTGAAGTCGGTTTTTTAAAAATTTTAATCTGGCCACTTGTAATAAATAATTAACACCTACAACAGCCAAAAATTATTCTCAGCCCATACTAGAATACTTCATAGAGTTTCAGAAAATATGGGATTACTAGCTGACGCCCGCGGCTTTGCCCGCGTGGACTACTACTTTGTTTATCCCACGGGAACCATGCATTTTTTTCGGATAAAAAGTAGTCTATGTCCTATTCCCGGTCATTATCTATCTATGTTTAAAATTTCAGGCAAATCGGTTCATATCGGAGAAACGTGGTAACAAACATTCACACACACACGGACTTTCGCCTTTATAATATTAGTAGGATTATTTTTTTGCATTGATCAATGCTAACTATTATTTGTTATATCTTTCAGAATCAAAATAAATCATCACGCGAAGGATCGCCGTCTGGATCATCTTCAGAAAATAAAGGTAACAAACACCAAAATTGTGTAAAATTAAGTCGTATCAAAATTTTCCATTCCGACGGGATTCGAACCCGCATTGATACAAGCGCTCCTCCTCAATACCTAAGTATGGTTTAACACTTTAAAAATGAAAAACCTAAATTGTATTTTGGTAAGCAGGTGTGGTAATTGCATGGTCCAATTGACTATTTAATTTGTCCATAAATTCAAAAGGTCTAAACATTATTTTTTTTTAATGTTGAGTAGATCTTTTGAGTTTATGGACAAACTAGCTGCTGCCCGCGGCTTCGCTCGCGTGGTACCCGGTTAAAAAGTAGCCTATATTATTCTCTAGCCCTCCAACTATCTCCACACATAAAATCACGTCAATCCGTCGCTCTGTTTTGACGTGAAAGCAGGACAAATAAACAAACAAATAAACGTACTTTCACATTTTCAATATTGGTACGGATTATTTATATTGCACTGCCCTGCGTAATAGTAGATTGTTGCACGAGGGTTGAAAGTAACCTATTGCGGCACGAGACGGTTTGGCGCCTGAGCGTAGCGAGGGCGCTAATAGTTCGAGTGCCGTAATAGGTATTTCACCCAAGGTAAACACTCTGCTTTTCATTTCGAATATTAGGAAAGTAAATAAGAACCTGATTAGCTCATTTTATAAAAATCTCTGCTCTCGATCGACAAAACAGATAAAAATCGAATTGGTGCTTTAAAAAAAATACTGGCTGGTAGCTTGCCACTGAAAAAAAAAAAACAAAAAAGGCGCCCACCATTTTTTTTCAGCCAGTATTTTTTGTCACTGAAGATGGTAAATATTTCAAGCTCAAAATCTTGTTTAAATAATAATAATTAAGTGAAAAGTAATTATTAATAACAATACTCATGTAATAAATTGTTGAAAATATTTTTTACAGCAATTCTCAATAAAAAGGTAAAATAGAAATGTCAAATATTACTTTTGCTGTGTAAAAAGTTTCAACATGACTCAATAGAAATGTCAAAATATTATGATTTTTTTTTTAATTTGACAGCAGGGAAAATTGCTTCCCAGGGCGGAAAAGTACTACTTTCATCCCTCTGTTCAGGTCACTTCAAGCGTACTTTCCGTGTATGAGAAATGAAAAATATATATTTGCCTTACAAACACATTTAAAACAAACTTTATTTTCCAGCATGGTCTAGCAATAAGCCCGCCTGGGCAGCGTCTCTACCTGCCAGTTTGACAGTCGAGCCCATATTTCCAAGTGCCAAGAAGATATGCCAAGTCTGTGGGAGAAATGGTGAGTACTGAAGTAAAACGCGTCGGTTATCCAGTGCAGACTAACTTTTATTTTTGTACCCTCACATATATACATTCCTACTTACATAGTACATTTGCACAATAGGCTGTTACACATTCCTTATCGATTAGTGGCGCTACTAGTCACATTTTGATACTAAATCAATAAATTACAACAAGTACTGTCACTATTAGATAGATCGATAGATAATGCTTTATTGTACAACAAAAAAATAAAAGTAATCACAAGAAACAAAAAAACAGCTTAAAAATTAGTACAATGGGCGGCCTTATCGCTAAAAGCGATTTCTTCCAGGCAACCTGTGGATGGAAAGTAATGAGTGAAGCACTATTATGTTTTAAGCGTGTGGTTTGATTTTCTTACCTCTCCTAATAAAGATATGAATAAATATTCACAATTCTCTAGTTTTGTGATGAGAAGGTGGTCCCAGGTGCTCCATCAATCCCTATCTAGTAATAAAATGGCCAGTTCCACTAGTAGAAATCTAAAAGTGAGCAATTTACTTCATTTTAAGGAACTATTCTGCTCATCACGCTGAAGATCCTCATCAGATCCTCACCAAATAATGAGACTAACTTACAAAGTTACAACCTTTCAAATAAAAAAAGAACCATTGAAATCGCATGTCATAAGGCGGAGATATCCTGCTTAGAAACCCAATATTTTGTTTTGTGAATGTTCTTTGTCGTTTTATACAAACGTGCGCGAAGCTCCGAGCGCGCGTTTTGAAATAGCCGAAAAGAAAACTTCAATAACTTCGTCATTTCTTGATGGATTTTAATCATTTAAAAACAGAATGCTATAGCGCATACGCCTCTATACTTAGAAACCCAATATTTTGTTTTGTGAATGTTCTTTGTCGTTTTATACAAACGTGCGCGAAGCTCCGAGCGCGCGTTTTGAAATAGCCGAAAAGAAAACTTCAATAACTTCGTCATTTCTTGATGGATTTTAGGTAATCATTTAAAAAACAGAATGCTCAGAATGCTATAGCGCACACGCCCCCATACTTAGAAACCCAATATTTTGTTTTGTGAATGTTCTTTGTCGTTTTATACAGACGTGCCTTCGCTGCTGGCGTACTGCGGTCCGTGCGGCGTGTGGCAACACACCGCGTGTGCGCCGGGCTGCGCCGCTTGCCGCGCCCCACTCTGCGAACCACACCGACCACCGGCCACACACCACGCGAGAGGTATGTACATACTACATACATACATAAACTCACGCCTGTATCCCATCATAGGGGTAGGCAGAGACCACAGATCGCCATGTATGTACATAGATGTATAATAGTATAGATTCTCGATTGACGACCTCTGTGGCGCAGTGGGCGAAGGCCCGCCTGTGACGCAGGAGGTTGCGGGTTCGATCCCCGCCGCGGGACAAATGTTTGTATGATCTGCAAATATTTGTCTCGGGTCTGGGTGTTTTCTATGTATATTATGTATGTATTTACAAAAAAAAATGTAAGTATACAGGGTGAATTTTTGAGACGGGGCAGTAAGGGCAGCTACCTTAACCGTTGTAGCTAGAGGAAAACGTTCTTAGGAGACCATCCTTAATTTTTGAAAATATTTCGACCTGCATTCACAGATTTTGAAAAAAATGTACAGTCAGCGAGAAAATGGGCCATTTACACAAAAACTTTTTTTGATGCCAATCGATCCTGTTTCATCTAAGGATAAAAAGGCGCTTTCAGACCAACTGAGGCAAGAGTACTAGAAAAGTCAGAAATCGCTAAAATGTATTTCTGAGACAAGACAGTAAGGGCTACCTTAACCGTTGTAGCTACAGGAAAACGTTTTTAGAAGACTATCCTTAACTTTTGAAGATATTTCAACCTGCATTCACAGATTTTGAAAAAAATGTACAGTCAGCGAGAAAATGGGCAATTTACACAAAAACTTTTTTTGATGCCAGTCGACCCTGTTTCATCTAAGGATTAAAAGACTCTATCGGACCAACTGAGGCAAGAGTACTAGAAAAGTCAGAAAACGCAAATAATTTTGATTATACATTTCGTACGAAATCATTTTGTCATTTGTCATAATTTTTCATCATTTTGTCTAAATATCTTCAAAAGTAAGGGTAGTCTCCTAAGAACATTTTCCTGTAGCTACAACGATTAAAGTAGCTGCCTTTACTGCTCCGTCTCAAAAATACATTTTAGCAATTTCTGACTTTTCTAGTACTCTTACCTCAGTTGGTCCAAAAGAGCCTTTTAATCCTTAGATGAAACAGGATCGACTGGCGTCAAAAAAAGTTTTTGTGTAAATTGCCCATTTTCTCGCTGACTGTACATTTTTTTCAAAATCTGTGAATGCAGGTTGATATATCTTCAAAAGTTAAGGATAGTCTCCTAAAAACGTTTTCCTGTAGCTACAACGGTTAAGGTAGCCCTTACTGTCTTGTCTCAGAAACACATTTTAGCGATTTCTGACTTTTCTGGTACTCTAACCTCAGTTGGTCTGAAAGAGCCTTTTAATCCTTAGATGAAACAGGATCGATTGGCATCAAAAAAAATTTTTGTGTAAATGGCCCATTTTCTCGCTGACTGTACATTTTTTTCGAAATCTGTGAATGCAGGTCGAAATATTTTCAAAAATTAAGGATGGTTTCGTAAAAACGTTTTCCTCTAGCTACAACGGTTAAGGTAGCTGCCCTTACTGCCCCGTCTCAAAAATTCACCCTGTATAAGTAGTATATCAGTCATGTGGTTGCCATAACACAAGCTCTGCTTAGCTTGGGACTACATGATGCTGTGTGAAATGTCCAGCAATATTTATTTATTTATTCACTGACAGCGTGCCGCCGAAAAAGACAAAAAAGTGGATCCATTGTTTCGTAGTACACTTTGGGTCCATATTAGAATAGAATTTTAGAACATAGATGTTCTCTACCTACAAAGAGCCGGCACACGATGAGGGACAAAAGATATTATGCTCCGTTTCATTTTTTCACTAGAATTTTGTATATATCTTTCTTTGTTTTTGTATGAGTGAGAAGAGACGATCCAGCAGTCTATAGTTTTCTTTGTCTTTGGGTATGTATGTTTATGTAGCGATATCTACCTGTCGCTAGATGAACTACATACACATGCTACGCACTACAGATGGCGCCACACAACATCAACATGTCTAGAACTCGCAAGCGAAGTTTTCAGCGGCGATAGACATATAGCCGACCAAACAACAACTGTCGGTCGAAAGACCACGGGAAAGTGGGCCAGATGGGCCGGCCCGTTGCAGAGGAGCCACCTACTCTGCCTTTGGGGAACTATTCTACCCTGTTCCCCAAAAGTCCTTAGAATTTGCACGACATTTTGATCTCTGTCCAAACTGCACAGATCTATCCGCGGTTTGGAACGCAGTCCCAGATGCGCGGTCCGAACTTTACGTCTGAAGGCCGCTAATAACTAAAACAGTACATTAATACGAGATCTAAACGGTGAAGGAAAATATCGTGAGGAAACCCGCGGCTTAGTCGGCCCCACACGTATTGACCATGTCTTTCCTGTGGATATGACCGGTTAAGCTGAGAGGATGGTGTAGTTGCTGGGCAAGTCTACTCCATCTCAACATTGTCCCAGGCACTACAGTGTCCCGTTTAGTGTAGGCAAAGATTGCCTCCTGACACTATAAATCATCTAGTAGTAAGTCTATGAAAAGAGACGGCATATAATTTTTATTTGTTGTAGTGTTAAACCACACTTAGGTCTTTAAATTTGAAAATGAAAAATCTTATCAAAATTTTTCAATTCCGACGGGATTCGAACCCGCAATGATACAAGTGATCCTCCTTTAGCCGGAGTTAGAGAGATTTTTCATTTTCAAATGAGACAGCATATAGATCAATTCCTATAATGATTCTGCTACAATGACCTTTTTAAGCCCGCTGGTCCGCGTCCGTTCGCAATATCTTGCACCTTGGGAAGCTAGAAGTGCGTATTTCGCACCCTTGTCACATGGTTTGCAGAGGACAACTCGTTTGTCGCGTACTAATTATTTGCAGACTAAGGGCTGATTTTTCAATACCCAGATAACTTTTATCTGAGGAAATAAATATGTGATTTGACAGATATTGTATTGAAAATATGTAATAACGCATAAAGTTATTTATCGATTGAAAAATCAGCCCTAAGAATGAACAAAGACAGTTGTCCAAACACCATTTCCCATTACAGACAAACTAGCCGAACGCAAGAACCTTCAAGAGCGCAACATTAAGCTCTGCGTAGAGCTACGCAAGTTAGAAACTCGCGCGGCAACACTCAAGGCGAGCCTCGACGAACACAACGCAGAGAAACGACAACTGCTCACAGAACAGATCCAGACGCAGAGGAATCTACAGAAGCTTCTAGACTTCATCAGTCAGTTTAAAGAGACGTCGGTCAGTGTTCGGTCATCCGTCAGCGATTCGGGGAGCGAAGTTAGCAAGAGCAATGAGGAATGAAGTGGTGAGTGTCATCCTACTAATTCTACTAATCACACTAGTCACACTAATATTATAAACGGGAAAGTTTGCATGTTCAAATGCATGTTTGTTCCTCTATAACTTATATAACTATATAAATGACCGGGAATAGGACATAGTTTTTATCCGGGTACCACGCGAGCGTTTGCTATTCTATCCGTGACTATAGTAACGTAAGTATGGACAATAGGGAACATGCGTCTGATTCAAAAGCGGGTTAAATGTATTTTATTATGAACATTGTTGCTTTAGAGGTATGTGTGTGTAATTATTTTTTAATATTAAACCATTTTCGATTAGAAAATAAATTTTAAAAATTGCAAAAAATAGTAGGAATTTCAAAATACTTGACAAGGATGTGAAAGGATGTGACGACACGAGTTCATAAGACGAGTCAAGGACGAGTCAGATATAACGATCCATAGATAAGTTTTTTTTTTAATTTTCACAATTCCTAAACTCGAACTTATTGTTGTCACAGATTACTGTTGTACTTAGTATCAATTTGACGTCACACGTCAAAGTTCACAAATTGTTACTACAACAGTAATCTGTGACAACAATAATAATCGTGTTTCAGATGCGTGAAAATGTTGGTAAATTTCAAAAATTATTTTTGTTATAAAATTTTAGTTTTTCGGCGCTGGAATTTTTATTACGGTTATTTGACGATATAACCTATCGTATAAAATCATAAAAAAAAATTGTGGGAGTTCCCTATTGTATGGACTGAACTTAGTTTACTCAAGTTACCGCTAGAGGCGCTGCACTGAATGCCATACATTTGAGATACTTTACTATAGTCACGGATAGAATAGTAAACATGTGCAATGTGCATACCGGCGATCTAGGCACAGGCGTCTTCGAGTAGTCGGTGAAATGAAAATACATAAAAAAAACCGACGAATTGAGAACCTCCTTCTTTTTTGAAGTCGGATAAAAAATACTAATCAGAAATTCTTTGTTTCAGTTAGAAGCCTCCGAACGATTCTCTTCGCGTGAGGTCTGTGTTGTGATTACTCAGTAGTTTTAATTGTTGTGGCATGCGATTAGTCCAAATATTGTTAGTTATTTCTATAATAATATTAAGTAATTTTATTTAAATTAAGTATTATACTATCCAAGTGCTAAAACAGCACGTTTTACTTTATAAAGGGATAAAGCGTGTTCTACACGGTTTGAAACCACAGCTTCTACCAAGGTGACCTTCCTAGAATTTCGCATGACAGGTTGACAGTAAATTTCGCTACAGACGCCATTGGCTGACAGTAAATTTCGATGACGCCATTGGTAGAAAGTGCCAAGGTCACCTTGGTACTAAGCTGTGGTTTCAAACCGTCTAGAACACGCTTAAGTACAAAAATGATAGGTATGGTCCATACGCACAAAAATAGTTGATTATTTCTAAAATTAACCTTATAATGCCCGAATACGCTACTTAAATATTTGAGACTTACTTATCTATTTGAGACGTTCTTACTCTTAAATACAAAAATGACAGTTAATGACAATTATAAGCACCACTTAAACTAAGTGGCGGTTCAGTATTCGAGTGTAAGGCTGATTTTAGTCTCACGCTCACCGTCAGCGCTGATAGGCGAGTGATCTTTATTACAATGAGGATACTGATTGTTTAGCAGAAATGGCTACGCTGATTGCTCTCGTCAGTGCTGGACAATCAGTATCCTTATTTCATTGTAATAAAGATCACTCGCCTATCAGCGCTGACGATGAGCGTGAGACTAAAATCAGCCTTACTTGCACCAAGAAACAGGATAACAGAAAAATGGTGCATATCTTTAGAAGTTTAGAGAACCTGACTGGTTTTCTCTGTTTTAATTAATTTTTTGCTTATCTAGATGCAAAATTTAAATCAATTTCGGTGTAAATTTATTAAATCGTCCACTAGAGGCGCTGTTATACCAAAAAAATATCAAGTATAAAATATAATTACATATTTAATACTTACTTAAATCGGTCCCACACAAACGTACATTCATTTATTGTTATCAGGGGACGTTAATAAAAAACATTCCTTTGAGGGAATTAGACGCGTATTTTGATAACAGTCTTTTAGGAAGCGCTCGTGGCGTAGCTTGTTATGACGTTCTTGATTGATCGTTGAAGTTAAGCAGCGTTATGCGCGGCCATAATTTGGCTGGGTGACCGCAAGTGGCATTACGAGTTGTGGATGGGTGACCGCAAGTCGTGCTGAGCGCTTTCGTGCTTCGGAGGGCACGTTAAATTGTCGGTCCCGGCTTTTAAGTCGTTAAGCCATGACGGAGGCCTTTAGGCGGCCAAAAAACTCCGTCACCAGAGTTGGCCACTTGCTCATACGAACTTACGTATTTTGTCCTACACTAACACTGTTATAAATAATTGACTTAGAGACTTTCTAGAGCGCAGATGGCTGCTAAATCTATTGCAGCCGTCTCTTTTGATTGACATAAAGCGAAATACACACCAAAGCCCGGCGGCTTTGCCCGTCGGGTTAGCGTTGATAGGCGATTATTGCAGTTTTGCAAGAAAAAGCATCTTCAAAGCCTTGTTTAATTTACAAATTATTATGAACAATGTGGTTACGGTTAATTCAAGCGACTGTGTGGGATTCGGATTACAGGCTGGATTTTACAAAACTGGATTTTTTATCTGGAGATTAAGCTCAGATTAAACTGCTGTTTGTTTGAATATTTTGACATTGAATCCAGCCTAAGGGTGGATTCTACCAAAGTGTCATCTTACTCCCAGAGTAGTTATTCCATTAGCCGACAGAATTCGAAATACATTTGTTTAGAAAGCGCAACCGAACATTATTAGGTACATTCAAATTATCCTGGTTATAAGGTGTCAACTTTACTATGTCAAAATATTCAAACAAACAGCAGTTTATCTGTGGTTTAATCTCCAGATAAAACTTATTCCAGTTTGGTAAAATCCAGCCTAAGTCGTGGTTGTGTATAAACTCTAGGTTAATTTAAGACCAGCTCTCATCAACACATAACCGGAATTATTTTTGATGGATGTTTTAACTTGCTGTTAATATAACCGATAGTGTGTTGGTGAAGCTGGATGCACGACTGATGTCCAACGATATTAGCGGCATTTACACGATAGAGATTATCCCACGGATCCGGACTGTAAAGATATCTGTAAAGATATCTGTAAAGATATCTTTAAAGATATCCGCGGATAAAACTAGCGGCCTTTAAACGCTAAAGATTTTCCCACGGATCCGGACTGTAAAGATATCTGTAAAGATATCTTTAAAGATATCTGTACAGATAACCGCAGATTTTGGACTGGCGCGTGGAACGGTATAAATTTACAAAGTTTTTTTCTTGATTCTTGAATTTTGAACCTTGAATCTGATAGCCCCTCCAGACTCTCGAGAGAAAGCTCGGCGAGAAGTCTCGCCGAGACTTCTCGAAGAACAAACAAGCTATCCACACTCTCAATTTTTCTCCGTCGTGATGTTTGAAATCCTTTGTCTCGGCCAAAAATACCGACACCGATCGGAGAACAGGCGAGCCAGAGAACGAGAAGGCGAGAAGCTCCTCACACTCACGCTTCTCGGGTGTTCTCGGGGGTTCTCGCAGAGAGTCTGGAGGCCCTATCAAATTTTGAATCTTGAATCTTTGAAGTGACAGCTGTCAAACTTCAAATGGCCATATCTCGGGAACTACTCGTCCTAGACTCCCCGTTCTCAGTTCAAATGAAAGCTATGACCAAGATCTTCATTTCAAGTGACAGCTGTCAAACTTTAAATGGCCATATCTCAGGAACTACTCGTCCTAGACTCCCCGTTCCCAGTTCAAATGAAAGCTATGACCAAGATCTTTATTTGAAGTGACAGCTGTCAAACTTCAAACCGCCATATCTCGGGAACTACTCGTCCTAGACTCCCCGTTCCCAGTTCAAATGAAAGCTATGACCAAGATCTTTATTTGAAGTGACAGCTGTCAAACTTCAAACCGCCATATCTCGGGAACTACTCGTCCTAGACTCCCCGTTCTCAGTTCAAATGAAAGCTATGACCAAGATCTACATTTTCAATAACAGCTGTCAAAATGACATCTGTCATCTGAAATGTAGATCTTGGTCATAGATTTCATTTGAACTGAGAACGGGGAGTCTAGGACGAGTAGTTTTCGAGATATGGCCATTTGAAGTTTGACAGCTGTCACTTCAAATGAAGATCTTGGTCATAGCTTTCATTTGAACTGAGAACGGGGAGTCTAGGACGAGTAGTTCCCGCGATATGGCCATTTGAAGTTTGACAGCTGTCACTTCAAATGAAGATCTTGGTCATAGCTTTCATTTGAACTGAGAACGGGGAGTCTAGGACGAGTAGTTCCCGCGATATGGCCATTTGAAGTTTGACAGCTGTCACTTCAAATGAAGATCTTGGTCATAGCTTTCATTTGAACTGAGAACGGGGAGTCTAGGACGAGTACCTAGTTCCCGAGATATGGCCATTTGAAGTTTGACAGCTGTCACTTCAAATGAAGATCTTGGTCATAGCTTTCATTTGAACTGGGAACGGGGAGTCTAGGACGAGTAGTTCCCGAGATATGGTCATTTGAAGTTTGACAGCTGTCACTTCAAAGATTCAAGATTCAAAATTTCAGATTCAAGGTTCAAAATTCAAGAATCAAGGATCGAAATCCAAGATCGAAACCAAGGATCGAAATCAAGGATCGAAATCAAAATCAAGGATCAAAATCAAGGATCGAATTCAAGGATCGAAACCATGGATCGAAATCAAGCGCTGATTTTGTCGAGCGCGATAAAGTAAAAATATCCTGAAATTTAAATGACATGGGCACACTACTAATCCAACAACGAGTGTGAAAGAGACAAAGCTACCAAGAAAGCCTCTCAACAAGACCAACAATCCTTATAACCAAGATTAAATGATAATAGATCGTTGTGTGGACTGTACAGATATCTGTAAAGATATCCGCGGATAAAACTAGCGGCCTTTAAACGGTAGAGTTTTTAGCACGGATCTGGACTGTACAGATATCTGTAAAGATATCTTTACGGATATCCGCGGATAAAACTGTCAAAGGTTGGAATGACAGAGATCGATCCGCGGGAAAATCCGCAGGCCGATCTCTGCGTGTAAATGCTGCTATTATCTAAGATAGGAATTATCTCGTTTATTTTATCTCCCGAAAAAGTATTAATAAGAAAACGGTATTCGTATAATTTTAACGTGTCTTCGATTTTAGTTATTAACATTTGATAATCAATTTTTAATCAAAGTAAGTGTTCAGTATTTGATTCCTAAATGGTAAAGTAAGTAGTTATTGTAACGTTAATGTTTTTGTTCAATGTTTTTAATTAGTAAGCGTCGTGTAAAAACCTAATCAAATTGTGTCCGTTTCTTGGGCTTAGTTTTTGAGTCCACCGTCAACTGAAGCGACGATTAAATGCACCCATATGCTGTCTGTCGTAGCGGCTCGTTAATAATATATCGCATGTACGTATAGTCCGGCAAAAACCGGAAGACACGGCAACTAAAATTTCAGTACTTTGGAAACCCTTTCTCTACTAATCTATGGTAAAGTACAGGTTTCTTGTCTATGGTACAGGTACCGAAGACGTCAGTCAGAAGTAATAATTTATTTCTAAAAGAGAATTTATCTATTTCGCGTATTTAGCTTGCACAGTGGCGCCCCCATTTATTTCTATTATTTTGTGTCGGACTATACTTACACATTTTTAATTTTCATTAAATCTTATCGCCACCCTGTTTTAACTACTTGTTCAAAATTACGAACCACATTGCACTGGTAAATCATTTTGCGTGAAAATGCCGAGAAAACGAATTTTCCCAGAAATGAGACCTAGCTAGATCGATTTTTTGTCCCCGTAAACCCCCGTACCGCAAATTACATCGAAACCGTTAGAGCCGTGTTCGAGAACGTGAGTATAAACAAACAAATATTGCTCGTTTAATAGAATAGGATATTGATTTTTTGTTAACTAGAAATGCCAAGTCTACACAAATCTATTCATGTGCATTAACGCTTCAGTGGACGTTGGACCGCAAAACATGTTTGCCTATTCCTAGGGCAGGTTAGTCTTAAATCTAAGATCTAAAATTAGTAAATTGTTCAATCAATTCTTAATGTTCTCTGTGATACGATTACTGTTTCTTAAGTTGTTGACGTTGTACAGCTGGATTGTAAATAAAATTCGTAAATTGGTATAAAAATACGTTTTATTTACTTATGTAAAACACTAGAGAGGAATCTCAAAAAAGTACAGACGAATACACATTAAAAAACTAAAAAACAAAAGTGCCATATATAAATGTCTAGGTAATTATTTATTTTGCAATAGACTGCAAAACATTGTTATAATTTTTTTTACAGATGAAGCTATAATTTTGCGACTTTCTGAATTACGCCAGCTCCAAAATCTTTTTTCCTCTAGTAATATCTCTCCTCAACTGTTCGATGCTACGCTCTAACAAATGCACCTCATACTTAGACAAATCCGAATACCTCTGCATTTCTGCCACACCATTCTTATTCACAGTAACTAAACCCGAAAAGTAAGACGTCCCGAAATCGTTGTTCTCAACGTAAGCATTCACTCTACTCTGTCTTCCGTCGAGAACTTCCAAAATGCCTCTAACGAAGATGAGAATACTAAATGCTATGGATAAAGTAGGCGACCAGCCCTTTTTCGCTTTGATCACCATGTCTTCGCACTTTCGAATTCGCAGCGTAAATTCTTGTATAAACTTCTCGTTCAATTCAATTGAGGGTTTTGTGTGTGAGAGTAGGGGGACCATGGTTTTTTCCGAGTGCCCCCCGATTATAGGAACGAAGCATTCTCGGGGGAATAGGTTGTTTTCGGCTGCGTATAGACATTGCGCACGTAGAACGTCTATAGTGGTCACGCCGAAGAGTTTCTTCGGATCGTAATTGCCGTGATTCCTCATTATCTCCGCGGCCATTGGCACCATACTGTTCATTGGCTCCGCCACGATGCCAACAAAAGGCATCGGTACGCATTTACAGATTCGGGGCGCTATGCTTTTTATGAATTGCGTATTTGCTGAGAGCCACAGCTTTTTTGTTACTCCTGGTTTTCGAATCATGCCGCCGGTCGCTATGACTAAGTCGGAGTTCTTTAGTGCTCTATCAAGAGTGTCTTCGCCTGTGAATCCAATGATGGAGGATTCTGCTGGGACATGGGCCACGTCCATGAGAACTCCTGGAGTGAGATCCAAGCAATCGTGGATAATCAGCTTGGTGATGGAAGGTTGCGCTCGAAGTAATAAAGATAAAGTTTGACCAACCTCGTTGGCCGCACCGAGAATAGTCACCTGATAGTTTCGAGCGGATTTCAGAGAAGTAAGTGATACGACTCTTCTGGTTAGTAACATTTTGTTCAATTTATAATTTTCGTAAATCACAGGGAATTTGAAGATTTTGCCTAAATTGTTGACATGTGAGTGACCACAGATAAATTTATACCTACTGCGTTTTGAGTGACTTTGAAATCGAATAAAAATTGTTTGTGCTTTTTGTATATATGGTCTTTGCTAAGTTGCTAAGAAAAGAGGAACGACGATTCTTTATCTATGGGTCTTTGTTTGTGCCAGACTGGTGATATCTGTCGTGTTTTCATCTTTCACAATTTGACTATTTGTCAAGTATTTATCAAAGTTTCGGTATTACCTACTCAATTTATCACAGTTTTTATCATGGTTACTAAATTAAACTTCTGACCAAACAATAATGATTCCTCGCAGGGCTACTCGTGCTATATTCTCGACATATTCCTGGTGCGTCACAAATTTCGTGCCCCACAGGAGCATTCAAATCTCGGTCATCGGCGCCGCAAATGAAATAGGTTCCAATCTCTCGCTTCTGCTCAAACAAAACCCTAAAGTCAGGCATCTGAACCTTTATGATGAAGATGAGAGAATCATTGGAATCGGAACGGAGCTAGCTCATGTGCCTGGAGGGCCTACTATATCAGTCTTCGAGAGCAACAATATAGGACCAGCAGTTCAGTCGTCAGATCTTATTGTGATGGTATCCAGAATCCCTCGAAAACCAGGCCAAACTAGAGAGCAAATGCTAGCAGCTAACGTACAGCCGGTTCAAAAACTATGCAGAGCTATTATTAATTACAACCCTGAAGCGTTTCTGGCGATATCTACCAATCCGATAAATTCTATTATCCCTTTTGCTAGCGGCATACTCTTCAAATACAACTGCTACAATCCGTTCAAGATCTTTGGTATGACACACATCGATACGGCAAGGAGCCGAGCTTTTGCAGGCAACGCTCTTCAAGTAAACCCTAGACATATCGACGTGCCTGTGATAGGAGGTCATTCGGATCAGACAATCATACCACTGTTCTCTAACCTGACTCCGACTTACTATTCGGTGGATGCATGTCAGGCAGATATGCTGACGAGACTTGTCAGGAAAGCGGGGACTGAAGTGCTTCTTCAGAAGCAGGGGCATGAATCTGCCACCCTAGGTATGGCCTGGTCGGTTCACGAATTCGTCGATGGGATGATAGACGCGATATGTGGCTCCGAAGTAGTTCTCAACTGTTATACTGCTAACCCACACTTTGGGACCAGGTTCTTCTCTGGACCAACAGTTATTGGGTGCTACGGGATCTTACAAACATGCTGCGACCTTCCCATGAGCGAGTATGAAGGCCACTTGTTGAACACAGCCATTCCAGCTATAAACAGAGATGTAGCAATGGGAGAAGATTATGTTAGCTATATTGAAGGATCAATGAAATAACACCAGAATGTTAAGCATACCTAACATATTTTATATTTTACAGAGTTTTAATACAATTCAGGTATATATCTGCGTTTGTTGTTTTCTGATATTGTTTTTCTGCGTTATAGTAGGATAAACCTTCGCGGACGTCGTTACACAATTGCTGAGTAGATTTGTGGATGTAGTCAGATTCTAACGGAGTCACCATTTTGTACTGCATCATCCCAGTAATCCCCCTGTTTGTTATGATAACTGGACTAGCGAAGAATTTGGTTCCGAAATTATTGTTGGCGACGTAGGCAATGTGCTCTATCGCATATCCGTTCATTGCGTTCAGGATTGCAGAGACTGTGCAAAAGGTCGCAAATGCCGAAGACAGTGTGGTGTCCTCACTTTGCCATTTCACGGTCGCTATTTGATCGTCAATACTGCGTACTTTTTCCGTCAAAAAACGTGCTGTGCAAATATTAATCTCAAATCTAGGACGTATATGTGAGAATAATGGAACTGCTGTCTTCGACGAACGCCCACATATTACTGGCACCTTTATATAATGTGGATTTAGATGATACACTCCACCGACCCACATTTGAGTTCGCATAGTATCTATTCCGGTCACTCCAAATACCTTAGTTTTATCATAGCAGTCGCTTAGTTCCAGAACCTTAGATACAAGAGGCACCGTTTGGTTGATAGGATCTGTGGCGACGACGATAAAGGCAGAAGGACAGTGAGTGACAATTTCGTGCATTGCACTAACGACAGAATCTGCGTTTTGTTTGAAATGGTCTCGTTCTGTCTGTCCTGGTTTCTTGGGATGTCCGCAAGCGACGACTACGATTTCGGAGCATTTGAGCGCGTAATCCGTGCTACCAGTCCAGCCATCGCATTGAGGTAAGAGGACCCCGAATGTGTCCTTAGGTGCGTCGCACATGGTCAGGCGGTGAATAAGTTGGTGTTGCTTGAGAAGAAGTGAAATCGATTGGCCTAGATGCTGCGATGCCCCAATGACAGAAACTTGAAAGTTGCGGCGGATGTTCAAGAAAGGTCTCGCTAGGTTTGATAATCTCCTGCCGAGTGCGAACATGTTGGTGGGGGACTGTGGGCGGTGGGTGTGATAATCAGATATTTGTTAGTTATATCATGGCTGGAACGGGTTATTTGGATCTTTACTTCGATGCTGTGTTGCGGTTTTGTATTTGCAAGAAATGTATGCAAGTCACAGAATAATATTACTCCAGATGCAAGTCAGTATACCTACAAGTACTTATACAAATTCCTTGAAAAATTGTAATATGATTGTCATTATGACAATCTTCTTAGCGATATCGCCAAGAAAGCCACAGAGAAATGAATACTAGGTAGGTACGTAAGAAAGCAAGAAGAATTTATATTAACTACTAGCTGCCGCCCGCGGGTTCGCTCGTGTGGTACCCGGATAAAAAGTAGCCTATGTCACTCTCCAGCCCTCCAACTATCTCTACACAAAAAATCACGTCAATCCGTCGCTCTGTTTTGACGTGAAAGCAGGACAAACAAATAAACACACTTTCACATTTATAATATGGGTACCTACGGATTATTATTTCAACAAATTAGATTTACACGCAAAAATAGAAGACCAAAGTCTTCATGTTTGCAAGAGTTTATAGGTAGGGGAACCTGTTGAACCTCGTCCATTGATATCCCTCGGCCACCAAGGCTTATCTCGTAATCTGTGCGAGTTTTTTTGTTTTTGTCTGTGGCATTATAATCGTCATTGGTCAACACCAACATGAAGCTAGAATCGAAAAACCAGCGTGGAGTGAGTGAGGCGTGCGAATTAAAAATATAAAAAAGTGCTCAAAAAGAGGGTATTTTCAATTTTACTTTAAGTTAATTCATATATAACAGTACATACTTACAAGATAACCATTTCGTGCAATCAAATATAGGTGAAATGGACTTTAGATAGGCATAGAAATATCGACCCAAATCGAACTCGAAGTGTATTTTAAAAATTCGTTAATTTAAAATGAGGCAATGTTGTACCTTTGCCACCATATTTGCTTTGTACTTTGGACAGGGCCTCACGTACAAATTTGTATCAAGATATCAAACAGAAAAAAAAAATCACCGAATAAGGTTCATACAAAGAGAGAAGTCTATCTTGTCCTAAAAGCTGTTAAGTATTTGGATTTTTGTTGATAAATTATTATAATAGGACGCGATAATGATCTTAAGATCACAGAAACTTTTAGAACTTATTGTTATTTTGATTATTTTAGCATAAGTTAAGATAAAAATGTAAATTATTATTATTTTTTATCTAAAGTATATACCTTATAAATGTTCCTTCCATTAATTTAAAAATAAAGTGTTATTTGATTCGATAACATGATATTTTCATGAAAAAAGACTAGTAAGGTCAAGGTACATCTTGCAGTGACCAAGGTATATCTGGTGTGTTGTACCTTTGACAATTTCCCATTTTTTGTTCAAATCTCTTTATCTTCTAAAGTATTGTAGCTGCGTGCCGCAGCTACCTACCTACTCGGAAGGGAAAATGAAGAACGAAAACATCTTTATTCAACTCTTCTCTGCACTGCACTTCTCATCACTGCGAGCTCCAACACCGCTGCATCTTCAGTCACAGCGCGCATCACACGAGCACCGGGCGAGCATAACCACGTCCACACTTCACTGCGGCGCTGACGAAATGGACGGGCGACCGCGCGGGAGCGCTACTTATATTTATGCACTCGGCTGTGCTGTGCGTCCCCACTCCCCGCACGCCCGCCTCGCGCGACCGTCTAGGCACGGCGCATGCGCGGCTTTTGCCGCGCTGTGATTGGTTTAGATTTATTATTTGCTTATTGGCTCATCTTGTTAGTTGTTAAGTTTTACTATAAATATTGGTGTATGTTCTTAATAAATTCATTCCGTTATTTACACTCTCCGACTGCGTTTCTCTCAGCAACCCACAACAGTAGGAACCCGATAAGTTAGGTACTACTACATTGGTGACCCCGTGAAAAACACATCCTTCTGAAGAGAAAATATAACAGAAATGCAGAACCAGGAATCAAGAAGCGAAGAAATGTCATCTCCACAAGAAGCTGCCGCTGCCGCGGCCATTCCTCAAGAAATAGCCGGAATCGCACTTTCGATGAGGATACCACCGTTTTGGAGAGACAAGCCCCGACTATGGTTCATCAGCTTCGAAGCCGCAACCAACGACCTTCACAAAAATGAAGCCCAGCTGGCGCAGATGGTCATCGCAAAATTAGACAAGCAAGACATCGAACAGATCGCCGATTTGGTCCTCCGTCCGCCATCATCAGCACAGTACACCACGCTGAAGAACAGACTTATTTCGTCCTACGAAGAATCTGACAACCGCCAGCTACAAAGACTACTGTCCGAAGTACAACTAGGGGACCAGAGGCCTACACAACTTTTACGAAGGATGCGAAGCCTAGCTCACGACAACGTGCCAGACTCACTGCTGCGTATGATGTGGACCAACCACCTTCCTCCACACATCCAGTCTATCCTGACAGTCAGCGAAACCTTCTCCACCACGACGACGCTCGACGAACTCGCACTGTTAGCCGACAGGATGATGGAAACCAGCTCAAGCACACAAGTCTCAGCCGTCGAAGCTAAATCATCACTAGCGCAAATAAACACCGACACGAAGATCCTCGTAGAAGAAATCCGCCAGCTGTCACTCGAAGTCGCCGCTCTCAAAACATCTCATCATCAGCATCCACCTCGACGTCCGTTCATCCACGAAAACCGTTCATCAAATCGCTCATCGAGGCACGATAATTCCAGCCAGCGTCAGCGAAGTCCATCACCATCACCTCATTGCTACTACCATCGCAGATTCGGATCCGAGGCATACCGCTGCACAACGCCATGCTCATTCAACAAGAACAAGAAGTCGGAAAACTAGAAAGTACGCTAGATGAGGCGGAATCTAGCGGGACTGAAACTTCATACCGCCTATTCGTCACCGACAGAAAAACAAATCTCCAATTTCTAATCGACACCGGCGCAAACATCTCCGTGTTACCTCCAGCCAACGGACAAACACCGAAGCCACTCAATTTTCAACTCTACGCCGCTAACAACACAGTCATACCTACATACGGCGAGAAAACATTAGAACTGGATTTACACCTACGACGACCATTCAAATGGACATTCATCATTGCGAAAGTCAGTAAACCAATCATCGGAGCTGATTTTCTCAAACACCATCAACTCATCGTCGACCTCAAAAACCGAAGACTCATCGACTCCGTAACTAACTTAACATCGCATTCACCAGTTCAAGCCACAAACATACCTACAATCCGAAGCATCGACGTACAAAAATCCTACCACGACATCCTAGCGGATTTTCCCGGAACTACAAGATTAACCGCAATGAACCTAACTACGCTTCACAACGTCGAACATTACATCGAAACAACAGGTCCGCCACTACACTGCAAAGCACGACCTATCGCACCTCACCGCTACGAACAAGTACGAAAAGAATTCCAGAACATGATCGATCAAGGCCTATACCATCCAAGCAAGAGCCCGTGGTCTTCGCCTCTACACATCGTACCTAAAAAGAACGGTGATCTACGTGTCTGCGGTGACTATAGAAGACTAAACGCCATCACTACTCCAGATAGATATCCGATACCTAGAATAAAGGATTTCACCTACCAACTTGCAAACAAAACCATCTTCAGTACCATCGATCTCAACCGAGCCTACCAACAACTGAAAGTTCGAGAAGAAGACATCGAGAAGACCGCAATAATAACTCCTATGGGCCTGTTCGAATTTCAAAGAATGTGCCCAGGTCTGAAGAACGCTGGACAGACATTCCAGCGCTTCATTCACGAAGTACTACGCGGACTCGATTTTGTCTACGCTTTCATCGACGATCTACTTATCGCCAGTACAGACGAAGAAACTCATAAAAATCACCTCCGCGCTGTACTGCGACGATTAGAAGACAATGGCATCACCATCAATCCTTCGAAATGTGTCTTCGGTCAACCAGAAGTCAAGTTCCTCGGTTTCACTGTCAACAAAGAAGGAATCAAACCGCCTACAGAAAAAGTCGCCGCAATTTGCAGCTATCCAAAACCGAAAAATATTGAAGAATTACGACGATTTCTCGGCATGATCAACTTCTATCGCGAGCACATACCTAAAGCAGCAGAAGTCCAAGCGCCACTCCATGCGTACCTACACAACGCAAAGAAAAAAGATCGGTCACCCATCGAATGGAACGACGAGGCGACGAAGTCATTCGAAGCGAGTAAATTAGCATTACAAAACGCCGCTTTACTCGCGCATCCATCTCACGAAGCAACGCTAGCTATCTTCAGTGACGCATCCGATCAATCAGCTGGCGCCGTGTTACAACAATTCATCGACGGAAAATGGCAACCACTTGGCTATTTTTCGAAGAAATTCTCCGACGCGCAGCGTAACTACAGCACATTCGACCGAGAGCTACTAGCTATCTACATGGCAATCAAGCATTTTCGAAAAACGTTCGAGGGGCGAGATCTCATCATTTTCACCGACCACAAACCGCTAACCTTCGTACTTCAAAAACCTCCGTCAGCTTCAGAAACACCACGCCGCGCAAGACAACTCATTTTCATCAGCGAGTTTACCACGGACATAAGACACGTCAGCGGAAGCGACAACATAGTCGCCGACGCACTCAGCCGTGTACCTATCGAAACAATCACTTGCCCGACGTCAATGAACTACGACAAGATCTCCGAAGCGCAAGAACGAGACAGAGATATTATCCAACGACTCGCAAATCAAGACAATTTGGATCTAAAGCAAGTCTCTGTCCCAGGTTCGCAAAAACCTATCTACTGCGAAATGTCAACGACCTTCGCCCGACCCTACCTACCTGAAGAATATCGACGTGCCGCATTCGACTCACTTCACTCGATCAGCCACCCGGGAATCCGAACGACCCGCAAGCTGATCAGTCAAAAGTACTTCTGGCCGTCGATGAACAAAGATGCAGGAACATGGGCGAGACAATGCCTACAATGTCAGCGGTGTAAAGTTCAACGACATACAACAAGCAGCCTATCTACTTTCGCACCAGCTGACCGTTTTCAACATGTACATATCGACATCGTGGGACCGCTACCTACTTCACCTCAAGGACATCGATATCTCGTCACAATGATCGACCGAGCGACGAGATGGCCCGAAGCAATACCTACAGACGACACATCAGCTGAGAGCGTAGCGAAAATAGTCTACGAACATTGGATCACTCGTTTCGGCTCACCGAGGTTAATGACCTCCGACCAAGGAAGAAATTTCGAGAGCCGCCTATTCGCTAAATTACTTCACACTTTTGGAACCGAGAAGAATCGTACTACAGCTTACCATCCGCAAGCAAACAGCGTAGTCGAAAGATGGCACCGCTCACTCAAGACTGCACTGAAAACTCGTCTATCAGAACATACTACGTGGATTGACGAGCTACCTACTGTCTTAATGGGTTTACGCGCCGCCGCACGATCCGACACTGGCGTGAGCGCAGCCGAACTCACCTACGGATACAACCTACGCCTACCATGTGATTTCTTCACAACATCATCATCATCATCAGACTACCAGGACATGGACTTCGATTACGTAAGCCGACTACGCTCGTCAATCAACTCCGCACGTCCGAGTCAACTTCCATCACACGGAAACAAACGGCCTATCTTCGTGCATAAAGATTTGCAAACATGCGAGCAAGTTTTTATTCGCAACGACGCCGTTAAGAAGCCGCTACAACCTACCTACGAAGGACCCTACAGAGTGTTAGAGAGAGGCAGCAAGACTTTCAAGATTCAACTACCGGAGCGAAGATCGGCAGTCGTATCTATTGACCGTCTTAAGCCTGCGTATACAGTCGACGAAAGTAGCTACGACACCTACCTACCTTCATCATCGAGCTACTTACCATCATCACATCACCTACCTTCACCAGCGGACAGCAGTCAACATTCACCAGCAGCTTCAGTTTCTTCACCCCTTCCACCGGCGACTCAAGACTCAAGCAACACAAGCGCAACACCGCGCCAAGTCCCGTCATCTATTTTGAAAACGACTCGGCGCGGACGCGATGTCAAGCTTCCGGTACGCTTTCGCTAGGGAAGGAGCCATGTAGCTGCGTGCCGCAGCTACCTACCTACTCGGAAGGGAAAATGAAGAACGAAAACATCTTTATTCAACTCTTCTCTGCACTGCACTTCTCATCACTGCGAGCTCCAACACCGCTGCATCTTCAGTCACAGCGCGCATCACACGAGCACCGGGCGAGCATAACCACGTCCACACTTCACTGCGGCGCTGACGAAATGGACGGGCGACCGCGCGGGAGCGCTACTTATATTTATGCACTCGGCTGTGCTGTGCGTCCCCACTCCCCGCACGCCCGCCTCGCGCGACCGTCTAGGCACGGCGCATGCGCGGCTTTTGCCGCGCTGTGATTGGTTTAGATTTATTATTTGCTTATTGGCTCATCTTGTTAGTTGTTAAGTTTTACTATAAATATTGGTGTATGTTCTTAATAAATTCATTCCGTTATTTACACTCTCCGACTGCGTTTCTCTCAGCAACCCACAACAGTAGGAACCCGATAAGTTAGGTACTACTACAGTATCATTAAAAATACAAAATTTATTTCATAAATATGTAGTCAAATAGTGTATCTTTACATGTGTCTATATTTGGTAAACCTAATTCCAATCTTTATAGACAAAAAAAAATAAATAAGATCGTGTGGCCGAGGTTCAACAGGTTCCCCTACTCTAAATTTAATGTTCTGCCAGTCTGCTAAATGCTTGAATTTCTGTCACTTTGTCCACAGAACGAAAATTACTAATCATCAGGTATAGGTGCCTACGGTCTTTGCTAATCATCTTATTGTGTAGGTAGTGCCCGTCTCTTAATGAGCCTCTCTTCAGTTTGTGCAAACCTCCCTTATTCGAGATGAAAGTTAAATGTTCTGAGCTCAGCGTCATAAGTTGAACCACAATAATTGCCTGAAAATATAGATTTTTAGATGAACTGCCTGCAATTTTCACGATTTCGTCGAAACATAGTAGGAACTAATCTAGATAATATACCACCACGAAGGTTGCAAACAAAGACATTATCCGGTCATCTAAAAATGTCTGATGCAGGTAATCGAAGATGCGACGTGTGCCGATAGCATGGCCGGCGACGCAGAGCAACCATTTGGACCATTCCGGAATGGTTTACTTACTAGCTTACCGTATTGAAAGGTAAAGATGCATTCATGAAGGTATGGGTCAATCTTCAGAATCAACGCACCTGGTTGATCGCTATGGCGCCCCTTAAATATCGATATTATTGCTTTTCTGCCCCTTCAGGAGCCAATATGAAAATATGCTTATTTAGACACCTCCTCGAAATAAAAATATAGAAAAGCAATCATCATCATTCCCCTGCCCTTATCCCACGCTAAGTGGGGTCGGCACAACATGTCTTCCTCTTCCACTCACCTCTATCATTCGCCAACTCAGAATCCACTCCTCTCACATTCATATCCTCTTTCACACAATCCAACCACTTCTTCTTCGGCCTTCCTCTACCTGCGTACCCAGTCACATTCATACTCATCACTCTCTTGGTTATATGGTTTTCATCCCTCCTCATAACATGTCCATACTAAGCTAACCTAGCACTCCTCACCTTTTCAGTAACAGGCGCCACTTTCAAACTTCCTCTTACATACTCATTCCTTACTTTATCCAAACGTGTCACCCCACACATCCATCTCAACATCCGCATCTCAGTAGCGTGCACTCTCCTTTCATCAGTCTTCTTCATTGCCCAACACTCTGATCCATACATCGCGATCCATACATAGCGATCAACCAAACTTTGATTCTGAAGATTCTGAAGATTGACCCGTATACCTACTGGGGTCTTGTAGACCCATTCAAGTCAAGCTAACTAAGCCCACGATGAGAGTCGGGTTCAGATTCCGGCGAAGTTAACTTTTTGGGATCTATTTAAAATAACATCCAAGGTACCTAAGGAATTTCAAGGTATTGGATACAAGTTGTGACAGAACACAGCTCTGGTTTTTTGGTTTGATAAGATAAGATAACACGATAACGGTGAGTGAATCTGAGAGTGAAGCTGCTACGAAGCTACGAAGCTACGAAGTCCGTTTGGTCTTAATTGTGTGTGTAGGTAGATGACGTTGTTTCTGTGTACGTAGGCCGATTTTGAGCGCACCCGACACACACAATTAAGACCAAACGGACTTCGTGAGATGAACAACTGTACCTATAAGTAACCTAGGTACTTAATACAGTCTATAATGCGTTCTTGAAAGAAGCTGAAAGCAATGATCTTCTATAAACCGAGGCTCATTGGCTGAAAGGTTATGTTATAACATTGAAGTTTCGATTAAAACAGCGGAGTCATTATGTATTTCACATTGTAATAAAATAACACTCCATGATCACGCCCTTACGAACACTGTCGGTCTTCGAGACCGCATATAACGATAACGACAGGGTTAACTCTAAGATAATCGCCGTACGAGCATACGAGGAACAGTAACATTGAGTTTAATGTTCGGTCTTCACGACCTGACGGTTAGTTGGGGGGTTAAATGTGATGATTACTAAGCAAATGGCAGTTTGTTGCCGCGTTACAACTGTGATTGCGTGTTGGGTAACTTGGGGGCGATTGGCCGTTTATTAGCTGCTTAAACTTAAACATACTTACCCTCATTCGCTGAACTTACCTAATTATAAATAGGTACTAGGTAGTATAAAACAAAGTACCTATATACCTACTTACCTATTGAAAATTACGGCAAGCGTCACATAGCAAAAAGAGTATAGGTACCTAGGTAGCTAATGCATAACTTATCGTAATTTGCACAAATCAATACCTTAAAGGCAAAATAATACTCAAAGAATACAATACTTTAGAAACTGCGTAACACATGTTAGAGCACGTTTCGAAATGTTTAAGTATGGGAAAGTCCTTACTCAGAGTAAAAATACATAATTGTAGTTTGATCTACGCCGCAAGCATGAACGATTGGAGTCTAAATTGCCAAGTGGTTCAACCTCTAGTTCCGCGGAACTGCCGCGCACTTCAGCCGCCATAAAGTTTGCGGCACACTCTTCCAAAGTAAGCTTTGCTTTAATGAAATGTCTTCTACCAATATTTTTGTATTTATTTATATCATCTTTCACGCATTCATCTTTTCTTTGACCTTATTTCTTTCAATCAAGGTCATTGAGCCTCTTCTTAAATCTTACTACAGCTTCAGTGTAGTAAGATTTGGCTTAAGCTTGCATATGGAAGAAAGTGTGTCTCATAGTTTTTAATTCGTTTAAGCAAAGTACCTAATTAGTTTAATTAGTAGATCAGTAGTAGGTACCTACTACTGAGTAGTTCAACTGGTGAAAAGTAAAAGTACTTAGGTACAAATGATAGGAGTACCTACCTACAACTTTCGTTCGATGGAAAGTGTGCTTCGTTTCGTCATAATAGAAGACGATATCTCTATATATTTCTCTGCGAGTATTTGCGCGATCAATCACAGCTACCAACTTGCACCCCAAGGAAAAAACTCGAACAGCGCTGCAGATTTATCGGCGTAGTTAGAATTATCGCTATTTGCAATTCTTGCGACGAGTTAGCGAACAGATAACGACTTGTGGGCTTCGGTTCAGGCGCGCTTTGAACATTGTTTGTTGAATGTTTCTAAGGGGGTTATTTTATTGGGCTTGTAGCCTGTAATGCTACTTGTAAAGAAAAAAAAAATAGGATCTAATATCTCTACTAGAAGATAAATGTACAGCTACAGGACACTACAAGGGATGCTGTAATCATAACAGCACTTTATTATCTAAGGCATTAGGTACAGTTTAATGTCACAGACAATGGAGATGGATTAGTTGTAGGATGGATGGATTAGTAGTAGACTTTACTCTTTACCTAACGCACTGTTATTTGGGTTTATTTAGCGTAACCTTATCTCTAGACGTTCCACTGACTACCTCCTTGATACCTATTATTCTGGAACAAATTGGTGGTATAAAATTTACAACAAGCTCTAAACGGTGAAGGAAAACCTCGTAAAGAAATCAGTTAGTTTTCTTATAGGCGTCATCCATAAGCGGCCTTTACACGGTAGAGTTTTTACCACGCATCTGGACTGTACAGATATCTATACAGATAACCGCGGATAAAATTGTCAAAGGTTGGAATGGCGCGTGCTATTTCCCGCGGGCCGATCTCTGCGTGTAAATGCTGCTATTGAATTGCTACAAACACATTTGGACTAGCCTCTACTGCCTTAGATATTTTTAAAAAGTCATGAATGCCCGATGATTCAAGAGTGCCTAACCTAAAGTGCTTTGCGGATAGAGTCGTAGTTTTTGTAAGTCAAGAGGAAAAACCTGCTAATTCTCTGCACTAGACGCCTGCCGACAGATCACCCCCGCGGGACTCCTTAGCGTCTGCCAGCGAAGCGTCGAGACGGCCCTTCCGATCTCACGAGGAAACTGTTCAACTTACTTTAAGAAAAAAAAAATCTTTGTCGATTACTTACATATACCTACTTAGATGGTATTTTTTGGAATACAGTAGGTACAGTAAAATCAGAATGGTTTTCGGGAAACATCGGAAACAATCGCATAAAATTACAAAAACGTTTACATTGACGAAAAGTCATTTGGAAATGAAAACTAAGTACTCAGAATTTCAACTTTATCGTAAACAGATAAATATCAATGTAATGTAAGATTCATCATTCTATTTCGACTTGGCACCATCCTCCCAATTCTGTTTTGGGGAATCCGTAGGTATATAACTTCCTTGGGGGAATCATACACTGCTGTCGGACATAATGTCAATTCTAAAGCTTGAAGTACTGTAAGTTCGTCGATATTATGAGCTAGTTCATCTTTTGAGGAAGTTTTTAAGGCGCCTGAAGATTTCCGGAACTCTAAATTACAAAAATATTTAGTTTAACTTTTAAAGTAGGTAGGTATGGTTCTGGCACAATAGCACAGAATAAATAATAGTATCTACTACGATAACAGTGTCCTTGTGTCCTGTTACCATTGAGTCTATTAAGAGAAGCCTACTCTTGACCAGAGTATGATTTAGTTGAGTAGCTCCTTGGGTACAATCAAGCACAAAGCTGACACCATAACTAACAAGAAAAACGATAAATTACCCATTGATGACGCCCCCGGGAGTAGCAATTGCAAGTTATGGCAATTTATAGCCTTCTAATTGCCCTCAATTTGTACTCGATATCTATATAATACACAGTGAAATTGTACAGACCACCAGATTAGTTGGGTGACACTTGAGTGGGGCCACAAAACAGAATTTATTGGTTTGTAGAGTTCTTACAGGAAAAAAAAAAATGTTTTAGAGTAGGTATTTTATACCAGCGGCAGCTAGCTAGCTTCTATAGATTCTAATAAGCTGTGCAGACCATTAAGTTTGGATGCGGTTACCTACAGTTTGTTAAAACGATTGGATACATTTTTACCCACTTAGCTTAATACAAGTAGCCCAAAAACCCTAGACCCTAGAAGAAAGAAGGGTCTTTGTCGACAATCGAATCGGACAGTCAGACCGATAGAAAATCGGACGTCTGTGGCCGGACATTTGTGGGAATTTTTTGCTTGTTTTTAATACTGTTGGTGTGAGACGCGACCGCGATGCGAGGAGTAACCTTGCCGCAACTCCCTCCTTACCCAGATGAAGATTCTCCTGAATCGAAACATTGTCGGGATATAAATCGACGATATTTTCACGTGAGTAATTCCCGTGTGTTAAAATAATTACTGTTGTAAGTGTTAATACTTGTTGCAATGTGTTTTTTAGTGACATGAATGCTACGCGCATCATTCGTAGCGAGCTCGTAGACCCTCTACGAAAGTATTGGAACAAAATAGATGATCGTTTTTTTGATAAATAAATCAGTTGGAGAGTAAACAGACTTTGTCAGAATCTGCACAATTATCTGATAAATTGGGTGCAAAATCGAGTGTTCGCAATGCAGAGCACAGTAGCCACTTGACGAGTAGGGCCGATACAACAGAACTAATTATCTATTAGCCGTTTTTAATTGCAGGAAGCGAGTGGGTGAAGAGCTAGCTAATTGTAGTGCCTGTGTCTGGAACGTTCCGAGAATTAGGTTTGTTTCCTTTACCAGCGGGGCTAAAAAGGTCGTTATATCAAAATCATAAAATCCTAGTTACTAATAGTATAGCGAAAGTCCGTGTGTGTGTGTGAATGTTTGTTCCCACGTATCTCCATAACTACTAAACCGATTTTGATGAAAATAGGAATGTAGATAGTTTAGGTTCTGGAATAACACATAGGCTACTTTTTACCCCGGAAAAATGTATACTTAGTTCCCGCGGGATAAAAAAATAGTAGTCCACGCGGGCGAAGCCGCAGGCGTTTACTAGTTAGACATAAATTATTGTAATTCCACTTTTCATAAAGTATAGGTTTTCAATAAAAACATAAGTAACATTGTTTGAAATGTAACTTATTTAATAAAGTGGGGGTTTAAATCGCAGAATCCTCATGATCGATTTAATAAAGCCAATTCAACTGAACAATTTAATTAAAATTCTGAAGACAGGGGATGTTTACGTGTGTTGCGGGATTGTGCCAATGTAGAGTTTTGTTCAATTATCCGGAAATGTGAACAAGTTTACATGCTGACTACATCTGTGGCGCAGTAGGTGAAGGCCGGCCCGAGACGCATGAGGTTGCGGGTTCGATCCCCGCCGCGGGACAAATGTTTGTATGATCTGCAAATATTTGTTTCGGGTGTTTTATATGTACCTATAATATGTATTTTTTTTACATAAAAAAGTATGTAAGTAGTTTATGCCGTTACTACACGCTAGCGCAGGCTCGCCGAGTGAACGCCAATGCCAACGTGTGGACAGTAGCACCATTTGCCTTACCTTGCCATCGCTCACCTAGCTGGCCGAGTGAATACAAGCGCCAATTTGCATTGGTTTGCATAGACTCGCCAAACATCAGGACGGTAGTATTCGTCTTGTATCAATTCGCCTTCGCTCGCGCTGGCTTAGGCTCGCCCTGGCTTAGGCTTGCCTAACATTGTAAACACTATAAACGGGATATTTACCATGATTTTTGGATTTTTGAGTTAGCCGATATTTTGGCACAGTTGCATCGCCCAACATGGTATAGGCGGAATTACATAATATAAATTGGCAGTTTCACCGCTCAACAGTGATTCTTTACTTGCAAATCAGCAACATCATGACACACCTGTGTTCTTCTATGTCTGTAACATATAAAAATGCGCTTATTAAAATGTCGGTTATACAAATGAGGGAGCGCGCCGGTATGCAGGTATGCGCGGGTTATTATGGAGTTGTCTCGGTGGGCGCTCCGAATGGGTTTTTATTTTATTACTAGCTGCTGCCCGCGGCTTCGCTAGCGTGGTACCCGGATAAAAATACTATGTTACTCTCCAGCCTTCCAACTATATCCACACAAAAAATCACGTCAATCCGTCGCTCTGTTTTGACGTGAAAGCAGGACAAATAAACAAACAAATAAACACACTTTCACATTTATAATACGGGTACGGAGGTACGGTTAATGTGTAGGTACTATGTATATAAGTACTTTTCAATTATTCGCAGAACTGATTAATTGGAAAGCTGGGGGGTTCTGTACCTACTACAGTCAGCGAGAAAAGTCGCTGAACATTTTCTAGCTTCCATAAAATCCTTTACAACATATGTATCTAGAGTGGATGATCTGCTCTAGCACCAAAATGAGGAGAAAATTTTAAAGTTACACCATGAATAGCGACGAAAGAAAAAATTATGAACACGCTTCTCTCATCTTTATCTCTCACCTCTCACCTCTTATCTCTCACCTCTTACCTCTCACCTCTCATCTCTCATCTCTCACCTCTCACCTCTCACCTCTCACCTCTCACCTCTCACCTCTCACCTCTCACCTCTCACCTCTCACCTCTCACCTCTCACCTCTCACCTCTCACCTCTCACCTCTCACCTCTCAACTCTCACCTCTCACCTCTCACCTCTCACCTCTCACCTCTCACCTCTCACCTCTCACCTCTCACCTCTCACCTCTCATCTCTCATCTCTCATCTCTCATCTCTTTTGATCTTATAGGTCTCGTCTTGGTAACATTTTACATGAAAATGTTTTTGGTGTGATTGTGATTAGGTACAGTCAGCGTCAAAAAAAAAAAAAGTCAAATTCATTTATTCAATAAGATCACAAGTGTACCACTTTGAAACGTCTTAGAGCGTTTGTCCATCGCCGCCGTCACCGGCACGTCAACGAGAACGAGATGACGGCGCCGAGGTAGCGACCATACATTTACTATAGCCGCCTGTCCACCAGAAGACCGTCACGTCATCTTGATCTCATACAGAAATAATCTCGTTGACGGTGACGGTTCGGTGACGGCGGCGGTGCACAAACGCTCTTAAGAGCTAGGTGATTCTACTCCTGTTCCTTCGCGACCAAGACCGTGAAGAACCAGGCCCGTATATAATAAACGTTACAAGTCTACAAAGAACCATGGGCATCATTGCTTGAACACTGGACCCGCTTCGTCCAACAGCGATGACACATATGTCATATGAAAGCTCTTGGAGTGTACTTTATTTCATTCTATCACAGCTAAGTTCAAATCGAGCGCGAACATGGTGTTTTGTTGCAAAAATGGTGCGATAATGGTGGTTTCTTTGAACGAAACTAGAAAGCTGAAACTTGGAAGGTTGCTTTCTTTTCTAGTAAAACCACCCACTAAGGCATTTTATTTTCGAATTTCAACCCCTAAAGGGGTGAAAAGTAATGAAAACGTTTGTATGAAACTTTTTAACCCGTAGTATGATTTGCTTGAAACTCGGTTCGCATACTTGAAATGCAAAATAAATGGACACGTATTTCAGGTTTATTCAAAACAACCCTTAAAAAGGAGTGAAATGGGGTGTCAAAGTTTTTATGGGTACTTTTTAATAGGTTGTGCGATCTGCTTGAATCTGGGTTTGAATACTATTGATGACAAATAAATGAACACATATTTCAGGACTGGTTACCCGGTCCTTTGGTCCATTTTCGTAACTATTTTTTACAACCAGTTATAAAAGAAGATTTTTTTTAACTGATTCTTAACTGGGTATTAAAAAGGAATATTTATTCCATGTACGTAACCAGGTTTTATAGCCAGATATTTTTCGCAACTAGCTACGAAAATGGAACCTTGTTTTCTTTTTTCGTAAATGTTATCTAGCTACAAAAAGGGATGCTTCTTTTCTTCTTTTTATAACATTTAGGACGATTGATATTATGATGTCGATGTTGAACTGTATCTAATAGTAGGTACTAAATGTACCAATATAATTATAGTTTGTTTATTTATTTTTTCTTTACTCGATCACCGTCTACGATAATATATACTGTTTTTGGGTAGCAGTTTCTTCTTATATTTATTTAAATAATTATAAGAAGAAACTTGTTATTAGCCTTATGTATCAATGTCTTCTTTTAATCTGTTCTCTAGCTGTAAGATATTTATACAACATATTTGCTACAATTAAGTTATTTTAAGAGGAATGTCTTGCATTAGCGTCTAAGACAAACTAAATACAGTTTTTTTAGACGTGTTTACACTGATTTAAAAAAAAAAAGTTTTCCTAAAATTGAAAAACTAAAATAAAATAAATAATGTACTACTTCCAGATAAATAATAGGCATTGGCTAATTTCGTGTGTTCCGAATAATGGCCGATTATGCGATTATTTCTGATGTTTTTCGATATCCATTATTTATCTGGAAGTAGGTACTGGTTACGTACAAGGAATAAATATTTCTTTTTAATACCCAGTTAAGAATCAGTGAAAAAAATCTTCTTACGTAACTGGTTGTGAAAAATAGTTACGAAAATGGACCAAAGGACCGGGTAACCAGTGCCGGGTAGCTGGTGGCGAAGTGTATGCAAGTGACGCCGGTACTTGCCTGCCCTGTCCTTAAAAAGTTCCAGCACAAACTTCGACACCATTTCACCCCTTTTTAAGGGTTGTTTTGAAAAGTCCTGAAACACCATGTCCGTTTATTTTACATATATAATATACAACCCGAGTCTCAAGCCAATCGCACCGCCCTTAAAAAGTATCAATTCAAACTCTGACACCTCATTATACCCCTTTTTAAGGGTTGTTTCGAAAACTCCTGAAATATGTGTTCATTTATTTGTCATCAAAAGTATTCAAACCCAGATTCAAGCAAATCGCACAACCTATTAAAAAGTACCCATAAAAACTTTGACACCCCATTTCACTTCTTTTTAAGAGTTGTTTTGAATAATCCTGAAATACGTGTCCATTTATTTTGCATTTTAAGTATGCAAACCGAGTTTCAAGCAAATCATACTACGCGTTAAAAAGTTTCATACAAACGTTTTCACTACTTTTTACCCCTTTAGGGGTTGAAATTCGAAAATAAAATGCCTTAGTGGGTGATTTTACTAGAAACGAAAGCTACATTCCAAGTTTCAGCTTTCTAGTTTCGTTCAAGAAACCACCATCATCGCGCCATTTTTGCACCAAAACACCATTTTCGCGCTCGATTTTAACTTAGCTGTAATAGAATGAAATAAAGTACATTCCAAGAGCTTTCATATGACATATGTTTCATCACTGTTGGACAAGGGGGCCCAAAATGTCGCAACGTTCTTTGTAGAAAAGTGACAATTTTGTAGAATTTTCGACAAGTGCTGTATAATAAAACCTACAATTATGTAAAAAATCTACAAGTATATTTCATACCATTGTAACGCCCAAAAATTCGTTAAATATAAATAAAAACTTAAATAAACAAATAAATAAATATTGGTGGACATTTTTCACACAGCGCCATCTAAACCCAAACTAAGCAAAGCTTGTAATAAATATAGATTACATGATTATAAAAAACGCCTGTAGATGTTGCTGACAATATTGTTCTTACAAATATGTAGCAGTAAGTTACAATTTACATAAAATGTAAGTTCGTTTTTAATAGTAGATTGTTGCACAAAGGTTGAAAGTAACCTATTGACATAGAATAGATAATGCTATTGAGGCAATAGTTCGAATGCCTTAATAGGTCTTTTACCCGAGGTAAACACTCTGCTTTTCATTTCGAATATGAGGCAAGTAATTAACAAAGTAAGAGCTCTTAAACACGCTGAGACGCCATTTCAATCCGCACTGTTTGGGCACGTGGCCAGCGACGTGGCCAAACAGTTTGTATTGAAATGTGTGACAGATAACTCACTTGACTACGGTCTGGCGTCAATTTCCTGATCCTGTGATCCTGATCCTAGGTGATCCTAATCCCGTGATCCTAATCCCGTGATCCTGCGTAATCCTGATCCCGTGATCCTGATTCTGTGATCACCTGGATCTGTGTGACTGGATCAGGATCACGGGATTAGGATCACATAGGGTTAGGATCAGGATCAGGATTACAGGATCAGGATCACGGGATCAGGATCACAAGATTAGGATCACGTAGGATAAGGATCATGGGATTAGGATCATGTAGGATCAGGATCACAGATCAGGATCACGGAATCAGGATTACGCAGGATCACTGGGTCAGGATCACGGGATTAGGATCATGACGCCAGACCGTAGCCAAGTGAGTTATCTGTCATACATTTTATTACGAACTGTTTGGCCACGTCGCCGGCCACGTGGCCAAACAGCTCGTGTTGAAATGGCGTCTCAGCGTGTTATTTATTACTTACCATCTCTTACAAAGTTAATTACTTTCCTCATATTAGAAATGAAAAGCAGAATGTTTACCTCGGGTGAAAGACCTATTTAGGCACTCGAACTATTAGCGCCCTCGCTACGCTCGTGCGCCAAAACATCTCGTGCCTCAATAGGTTACTTTCAACCTTTGTGTAACCATCTACTAATTCTAAGGTTGTTTGGAAGAAATCGCTCATAGCGATAAGACCGCCCATTGTACTTCGCACCTTATGTTCTGTGTGTCTGTAATTTGTTTTAATGTTCATGTGGTGTACAATAAAGTGTTAATCTATCTATCTACCTATCTACTATTTATTTGGTTGATTCAGTCAAAATATGACTCACAACAAGAATATAAATAAGTGGAAAGATATTGCCGATCAGTTAAGATACTCGTTGGCATCATTTTTTTGTATTGAATTAGAATTGTAGAGTTTCTACACAGGGTGGGCCCGCCTGTCAGAATTGTACTACAATTTTGTAGATATGTAAACTTGTAATTACAATTGGTGTTCAATAAAACGATTTTTCCTACAAATTTGTAAAAAATCGCCTGTAGGGAGAAAAAGTTTTTTCAACTGAAATATGTAGAATTGTAGGTACAATTTTACAATTTTGTGAATTTTCCACCTAAACAAATATGTAAATTGTATTTTTAATTAAACAGAAACTTGTACAATTGTAGCCGTTACAATTAATTGTATTTTACAATTTGTAATGTATATTGCATTGGGGCCAGGGCAACAAACACGGTTTGGGGCCTAACACTCTTTTCGGTGACACACTTTTTGTATGTATTTTTTATCATGTAATTTTTATGTCATCAATCGGTATCCCCCTATTGATTTGAACAAAGACTCTTTTCATTTCAACCTTGGATTTCAGTCGGGTATTATATCAGCTATTTTTGTTTAGGAACTCGAGCGAAATAAGATATCCATAAGTAAGCAAGGATGTAAAAGTTTTTACAAAAGTTGAGATCAACGGCTTGCAAACCGATCTCTTACTAGGGGGATACCAATTAATGACGCTTTCTGTACATATTAGATTTAAAAAAAAGTACTTGGATTTGCCGGGATTCGAAATCAAAACTTTCGTTTCTTATGTGTGATTTAATGGTCCTAAAATTCTTATTCATTTGACCCGAAATGTTCAAAGTTTAATCTATTAATATATATATAATAAGCGAGCACAGAACTGGCACGCTCCATATCGTCCAACCGACTTTTTAATCAAAACTAACACTTCAAATGGGGCTTGCCATAGATTACGCTTTCGGAAATTGTGGTCATTACGACCCCAAGCGGGTGTCACATGCACCCGAGTAAAGATGCCGCGATAACCACAGGCGAAGTCGCGTGGCAGGCACGTGTGACCATTTCGTGCCACGCATAGACACATGCCATTTTAGAACAGACACAAAATTAGTTTCTAGTAAGTGGGTACTTTTTAGGCTAAACTTGACTATCATAAATATTATGGGAGCGTCAGACAGGCCTATAAAAAATTGTAAAATAGGTACCTACCCCAAAGCATTACCCTACAAACCTCAGTGATTTTTTTTAAGTGCTACCAATGTTTAGTCTAATGATTTTGTTAACATATTGAAAAGTTTTACGGACACGGGCAGTCTGCCCGCGACCACGGCTATTGCAACATAGCCGAAACGTCGGGATAAATAAGGTAAATTACGCGATAAAATCCCGTGTCCATAAAACTTTTCAATATGAATAGTGATCGCGAAAGTTTAAAATAGTAGATTGTTGCACGAGGGTTGAAAGTAACCTATTGCGGCACGAGATGGTTTGGCGCCTGAGCGTAGCGAGGGCGCTAATAGTTCGAGTGCCGTAATAGGTATTTCACCCAAGGTAAACACTCTGCTTTTCATTTCAAATATTAGGAAAGTAAATAAAAACTTGATTAGCTCATTTTATAAAAATCTCTGCTCTCGATCGACAAAACAGATAAAAATCGAATTGGTGCTTTAAAAAAAAATACTGGCTGGTAGCTTGCCACTGAAAAAAACAAACAAAAAAGGCGCCTACCTTTTTTTTTCTGTTAGTATCTTTTGTCATTGAAGAGGTAAATATTTCAAGCTCAAAATCTTGTTTAAATAATAATAATTTCGTGAAAAGTAATTATTAATAACAATACTCATGTAATAAATTGTTGAAAATATTTTTTACAGCAATTCTCAATAAAAAGGTAAAATAGAAATGTCAAATATTACTTTTGCTGTGTAAAAAGTTTCAACATGACTCAATAGAAATGTCAAAATAGAATGATTTTTTTTTAAGTTGACAGCAGGGAAAATTGCTTCCCAGGGCGGAAAAGTACTACTTTCATCCCTCTGTTCAGGTAACTTCAAGCGTACTTTCCGTGTATGAGAAATGAAAAAGATTTTGTTAACTTTTTAAATACCTAATAGATAGATAGAAGATAGAAAATACTTTATTGCACACCACATAATAAAAGAAAAACAATACAATAACTTAAATAATACTAAAAGTACCTACCTACAATCGGCGGTCTAATAAATGATAAATATTAATGCGATGATAAATAAATATAAAAAAATCTTCAATTTAGCTTTTGTGTTGTTGTTTTTCTCTCCGCAGCATGCGAAATACGTAGTAGGGTAAGTTCCCAGATCCGAAAAGTTAATCATTCATAATCTTTGCATGATTCGAAGTTTCAAATCTTGTCGGAGACAAAATGTTAATAAATTGTGTAAATAATAATAAAAAGCGCAAAAAAGAACTCTCCGGCGGGGAATCGAACCCCGGTCTCCCGCGTGACAGGCGGGGATACTTACCACTATACTACCGAAGATGATAATCCGATGTGCAAAATTAGCTTTCAGCATAAGCTTTTCGTCTGTTATACAAGTTGGTTACACTATGCTGTTTTTCATTCACAAAGTTACAAACATTAGAATACTATCAAAAATCATAGTCATTATAATTTTAGAACTTGTTAAATAAATTCAACGTTTCATTTCGTGTAACTACACTGGAGGATTTTTATAAAAACTAGTCAGGTCCTATTGCAAAAAAAGAATTAAATAAGTAAGTAGGTACCTACCTAAATATTGATTCAGCTTTACAAATAATAGATCAGATGGTAGGTATATAAATACGTTTTTGCATGTAAATTTTTCTATCAACTTCCATAGAATTAATAAAGCGTAGGTAGGTAGGTATATTTCAGTACACCAATTATTAATTCCAGCAACTGCAATATTGCTGTGCCGAAGTAAATAAAACGGGGCTCAATATTACTTCGATTCTGCGAACAATCCTACAATATCCGAAACCAGATATGTATAATCAGTGACCGAGTTGATCGAATATTGAACACACGCGTCGCAGAGTAAACAGTAAGTAGTAAGTAATGTGTTATCTAAATCTACGGGTACAATCGACCGAACGCATGATCATTGTGTGGCTTAATGCGCTAATGGTTGAAGCGCCCTTGAAGCATTCTATTGACGTTGAATGCTCGTCATAAGCTATACAAAACGCCTGATGCACAGGTTTTTATGAGTGCATCAAATCTAATATCTAAGTAAAGTATATCAGTTTTGGTTATTACTGAATTATTTTATGATAATGTTGTAGGTAAGTATTAAGTATTTTCAAAAAGTGAAGTTTGTTTTTAATAAACAAAATAACCAAATGATCGTTTGTTCCTATCCACATAGAGAACCGACATAGTAGGTAATACAGTATAAATATACTTACGTATACCTAAGTAGGTAGGTACCTATTCATTGAATTGAAAATAATAGAAAAGTTAAACGTTAGTAAGAAAGAAGGAAAGAAAGAAAGAAGAAAGAAATCATTTTATTTGACACACAGTAGGTGCATAGAGAACCTAAAACACTTAACATGGTGAAAATAACAACAAAGAAGGACAAAGTAAAAATAAAAACAGAGAAACAACATGATTAAATTAGTAAAGTAAGAGTAAGTAGGTATATATACTTACTTAGTATTCACGAATAAAAACTTTTCAAACCAAAAATAAACTGGCTAATATGACGTGACGCGGTCGTTCCGACCCCCAAATCTTTATCCTAGTGTTAATACGAACCAAAGATTATACTCCATTACGCACAGCGTACATTAAACCGCAAAATAAATAAAGATTAATACAGCAGAAGCTAGGGTTGGTCGACGTCCGGCCTGAACTGTTTTTATCCGGCCATTTAAAGGCTACACATGACTGTTTTTCCCATTGTTACCAATCTAAAACGATTTAAAAAGGCATAATTTTCTACAACTGGAAGTACCTCTTAAACGAAACGGTTATAAACAGTATAAAACATTGTTTCCAGTTCATCAACTAAGTACCTATTCCAAGTTTTATTCAATACGATTTTATTAGAAAGATACTTAGGCCTAAAATGAGAATAAAAATAATAATTCGGTCGGTAAGATCATAGTATTATCTACGTAGAAGTATTAGAAAGTGCCTCTGACTACACACAAATATATTCGTAGGATTTTTAATAAACATCTATTCATAACAAATCCTATCGTAGGTATTCGAAAACATAGACGATCTCTGGTTTTTATCTATCACTGATTTATTTCCAGTTTCAGTTTTGGCTACTTCGAAAGCCGTGTATCGGTTTTTTTGTCCGGTCTTTTCACCTCGACAACCCTACAAGTGCTTAAGTGCCGTGAGAACGGAGAAAGCACGGTTTTGTAAGTCACGCCGCTGAGGGGTTAAGTCGGATTATTTACCGCATTTAGCATTTTATCACTAGAATCACACATTAATAAACAGTTGATATAAGCTTTATTTGTGGTATAAATTACCAATTTGTTTTGGATTAGGGAAATATTCGGTGACGTAGTTTGGTTACTGTTTAAACAGTTGGTTACTGTTTAAACAGTTGGTTACTTTGAGCTGTTATTACCTATTTTTTTTTTTTTTTTTTTTTTTTATTCTCGTTCTCCTTTGACTTGTGGCGCCAAAGTCTTTATTTAACTTGTTTTTATTTCTTGCAAAGGGATACATTTTGTTCGTACCCTGAAGGGGTTTAAGGGGAGCTAAAGTTACTTCCAATCTTTCTCAAGTTCTCTTTTTCATACTGGTCTCTTTTTACTCAATTTTATTTACCATTCATTCAGTTCTCTTTTTCATTCTTTTTAACAGCTTTTATCTTCTTTTAACTATAAATCTTTCCATAAGGGTTACATTATTTCTTATTACGTTATTACCTTATTTCGTTATTACCTATTAGTAGGTGTTCTTTTGCAACCAAATAATGTACCTACTAGGACATACATACATCTGACTAACCACGTGGATATCTAAGTAGGTATAATAGATTTTGATTGCGCAATGATCTGACAGTCCCAGATTTATATAATAACTAGCTGCTGCCCGCGGCTTCGCTCGCGAGGTACCCGGATAAAAAGTAGCTCCAGCCCTCCAACTGTCTCCACACAAAAAATCACGTCAATCCGTCGCTCTGTTTTGACGTGAAAGCAGGACAAATAAACAAACAAATAAACACACTTTGACATTTATAATATGGGTATGGATAGTAGGAAATAGATCACTAATCTTATAAAAATCACGGGCCTTTTCTGTTAAGTTCAAAAACTAAAAACCATATTATCCAAACAAAAAGTTTGCATTCAAATTATTTTTCCATTCAAATAACGGTCTTCCTAAGCTTTTAATTATCTCTGAATGACCGTTTAGTCCTAGACTGTGAAGATCTCCAAGGACATTAATATAAGATAGTACTTATCATTTAATTAGATCGTGTGGAGTGCCCTCTCTTCAATTTTATTTCATAACGTCATACACACGTTTGCCCTCTTGTTTTCTAACTATCCTGCAGATTAAATGTAAAATAGACCTTCTCATAATTGTGTTAAAGCTGAAAGTTACGTTGGATACCACGTGTCCTGTTCTTGTTACCGTTTTCTTGTCCATTAGAAACATTTTTATACTTACCTACTTTATTGTACCTATACAAAAAGATATGTAATGTTAGAAAGTTTACCAAAGCAAGCTTAACCCTTAACTATTTTATCTGAAACTTTTGAGGTTAAAAGCAGGTTGGTTGTCTAACTTTTGATGGCAACCAAAATTGATCTCATTCTATCAAATATGACAGTGAACGGCCGAGTGTATCTTTTGTCGCGTTCGACCTCGTTGAGACGAGAGTGACAGAGCTAGATGAGAGTGTCATAAGTATTTGAGAGTTTGAGATCAATTTGGTTGCTATCAAAGTTTTAAGCAATCAAACGGCTGGTCAATTAGAGAGAGAAATAGAGTTTTTTTACAATAATTAAAAAATACCTATAGTATATATTTTCAGTTTTACTCATGTAAGTAAGTAAGTAAATAACCTGAAGAGATTATGCAACTTACGACTTATGATGTGTAAAAACACTCCTTGCAAGTAACTTTTCTTTTGTATCTGCATCTTTTAAGCTAATTACGTAAATTTTATTAATGTGAGTAAAACTTACAATTTTAAGTCCGGCCTAATAGTAAAAGTATTATAAAATGCTTGCTCTATGTGATGAATGAACAAAGTAAATGCGCACCAAATCTTTTGAAATTCGAACCAATTGAATGGCACGCTCATTCAAAAATAGAACGTCGAAGAAATTATGCGGCGTGAACGCATTAGATTAAAAACTAATTGTGAAGAAATACTAAATTGAATAAAATACGTGGGAATTTAATGTGTAATGAGTTGTATGGTAAAAAATGGACGGTTAGATGAAGAATGGTGAATGACGTGATTACGTTTGGGGGTTGATATCCGATGGGGATGCGCAGTGTAATGCATTTGGGGTGGCTATGGCTATCTATAATGTCATTATAGAATACGGAGTACCCATAATAATTTTGCTATTATATTGTGATTTGCAAAAAAAAAAAACATTAGAAATTTTGTCAGTGCGTGTTCATAAAAGCTTATTATTTTAAATGTAGCGTTTTAAGAAATTTTAGTGGTTTACTCACTTTTCGGAATTCAGTGTAATTTTTTTACTTAATTTTTATTTATATTTACACCTACTTATACCTAGAGTAATTTAAATGACAGTATAAAAATGACGATGATGATGAATGACTTGTTAAAAAATCAAGCTACAAAATAAAGCTGTTTTGTGCCAACTGCCGCTTAAGCGAGGAAGAATGAGCTCAATGAAAAACAGCGTTTAAACTGCGTTTAAATTTCCATCAAGAGCGTTGTGATGCAGATGAGTGACGTCACAGGTGGAGACTCACTATAGGCCCTCTTTTTATTCAGTTTTTGTATGATTCGATACGTTTATTATTACATAGGAATATGTTTTTGTTTTTAGACTTTAGAGATAGGTTTTTTTTCAATAATTTGTTTAATAACTGTAGGTATCTATGCATTCATTGCATTTTTATTTAATCGCAAAATAAAACAAACCACCCTCGGTTCACGCATTAGCCAAAAAACTAGACCATTTAAAAAAAACTAAGTTCTCTTTTCAAAATCGATTTGCAATTGCATAAATACTTCGAACAAGATGTCTTGATACTATACCAAGGCAAAGGTTGGAGAGTTAATACGGCTCGCGCTAAGGCCATATTATTTGTCAACGTGTCGGCCGCTGGGGCAACGCAATCTTAAAATCAATTTTCATTTATTCGCGGCTTAGCCTTACTGGCTACTGTTCGGCTTATGATGTAGAGTTAGGAAATGGTACGACAGGCAACATATCATTCCCTAGCATATCACATTTTTATGTAAGTTCTCTTCGCATGCACATGAGTTCCATTGTTCCTGATACTTTTTAGGTGGAGGATACATTGAGAGGAGGATACACTTTACAAATAATTTTTATTCTACTTTTTTACTTCTCTACCATGATATGCTGGTACTTTAGGGATCCTGGTGTGACCGTAATATCTGGTCTAAAAAACATTGTATACCTATCTAAAGGGCGATACTTATACATTTTCTTAGATCTTTAGACATTTTATGAACCTATGTTTCGTAGCTAATTCGTAGCACTAGGTGCGCGTTGAAATCTTATTAACAGGTAAACTTATGTTAGTGTTGTTGTGATATACTCTACCATGATAATGCTGGCTGGTACTTTAGCGATAGTTCGCTAAAAATCGTATTTTCAGTAGGAACATTATTTTGACATTTTAATTTTTTTGGGGGTAAAAACGCCAGAACTATCGCTAAAAAGTATCAGGAACTATAGAACTCATTCGCATGCGACAAGAACTAACTTTTTTTGATTTGCTGTAAAATGATATGCTACGGGAAGTTAGTAGGTAAGTATATAATTTTTTCAATCGACTTTTTTTCAGGTAAAGTCGCCAGAACAATTGCTAAAAAGTATCAGGAACTATACATAGAACACAATGTGCATGCGAAGAGAACTTACATAAAAATGTGACAGGTTGGGAAATGATATGCTAAGTTTACGGACATCTCCTCTTAAACCACGAAACGGATTTTGATGCATTTTCAACATCATTTAAAAAATGTTTCATAGAAAGTTTTTATTTATTTTAAGCACTTAATATAATAAAATCCCGTGCGAAGCAGAGGCGGGTCGCTAATATAATCTAAAATGGAAACAATAACGTGCTTAAGTTGTTCTTAAAACACCCCCAACTGTCATAAAATAATAGGAGTAGAATCACCTGGCTTTTAACATGTTTGATGTTGACAAGAATCAAAAATAACTAAGAATCACACTAAATCATGAGTATAATTTCATGTCTGCAAGATTCTAACGCCCAACACAACCGTATGGCCAGCAAGGAATAGCGGGCAGCGTGGGCCGCAAAATCTTTACAAATGTGGGCCGTTATCGTGCCGGCCGATTGACCGAGGGCCCGGCTCACACTGAAAAATAACGGATTTATTTAATTTTATGGCCCAGCCGCGTGCTGAATGGACGATTGGGCAAGACGGGTCCTTCCATTTGTTCTCTTTATACACGTTGTTTTGATTACTGCCTTGATTGAATTGTTCTGTGTTTTTAGGTATTGTTATAGGTGTGGCGGTCACGTTCGCTTAAAGCTTATAAAAAGGATCGCCATTTAGGTTAGGTCTCATGTCTATAGTAATATTACAAAGAGGTAAAATTTGTTTGTTTGTAATCGATAATCACTGGAACTACTGATCTTATTCTGAAAATACTTTAATTACAAGGACGCTACATCTCTGCGGGCTATGTTTTATCCAGGTACCACTAAGCAAAGCCGCGGGCAGCTGCTAGTGTGAGCTACATAGTAAATAATGTTTTATTTTCAACATAAAGAGCTAAATTTAAGATCACGAAAAATACAAAAAACTATCGGATAGTTTAGTGAAGCGTGAACAATATTGAAATTCATCAAATAGAGTTGAACACGCTTCCTATTATATTCAAACAGCTGCCTATTTTTTCTCAGAAAATTTATAAAAAAATCATGGTAATTGGTACGTTGGACTTTAGAAAAAAAGCAAATATTTACCTGGAACGCTGTTCTATAGGGTTGTCTGTTTGTCAACAAATTAGGGACAAGGATTATAGGTATCTCTATAATGAGTCTACCCTAGTGTTTGCATTTCCCATGCGTTTGTATGGGGTGGACCATCTTATTATTTATATCCCCGTTTATAATGAGATCGGACTCGCTGTAGCAAAATATGTAATGGAGTTTTATATGCACTATTTTTTAAGGTTTGACTATCGTATTTAACTTCCGATTGAGCTGATAAAATAGTATTTTTGATACCCATATTGTTTTAATCTTTGTTTTTTTACAACATTATTATTTGTTTTTTATTTGACCTCATTATTGATTTATACCATACTGGCAAACTTCATCTTCTGTTGCCTGAATTTCGGAAATTCGTTAGATAGAACCGACTGAAAATCTACCAAAATAATATACCCTCCAAGGTTCATATTTATAGGACTATGCATTGATCGTCATTCAGTCAGTAATATTAGTTTTATAGGTAAGTATAGAAAACGAATTGCAATCAAGAAAAAAACATAGTAGTTAGTAATGCTCAATGAACTGTGGCATTTTGCAACGATCATCATAATCTAATGGATAAATAGTTCACGGTTATCGATCTCTACTCGGTAAAACATTTTTTGTGAACATCTCGTTATTACAAAATAGAAGTATAATCGACTTAGTTGTATTGCTTTTTGTGACTTATTTACATAGTGCGAGTTTATTACGTAATCGATAGAAAGAGCAGCAGCGCCATTTATAATAATAAAAAGCAATTGACATTGAGTTTATAAAAAAAACTATAAATTGCACTACATAAGGTACCTATGCCGTCTCTTTTCATAGACATGAGAGTCACAAAATAAAACATTTATTATGATTCATGAAAGGAATTGCGTTAACGTCACCAGAACCAGTCGTGCCAGAGCATAGATAACTCACGTAGGCATAGATTATGTACCTATATCAAAATCTTGAAACTTATATTTTCAAAGTTTATAAAACACCAATGTGCTAAAAGTATCAAAATATTTTTGCTCCACTTTATTTTTCCTAAAATGTTGGTAACTAATTAACTCATCATTTGTAGGTATCAGAAATATTTCATTATACTCGTACAATTACATTAAAAAGATTTAATAATAAACGTTTGTTTTTAATATAAATCCGCTAAATTCTCCACCGTATCGGAATATCTCAAGCAAATAATATTAAAATGAGCGCGAAGTTGGAGGGTAATGTTCTGCATACCATTACCTACGTGATATTGACTTATTTCTTATTTTGTTTACCAACTGTTGTATTTCCTTTCCAATTGCCGAATTTTCAAGTGTTTGAAGAAAACTTGCAACCTTTCATGTAAGTATGGAAAGCTAAAATAGCAAAAATAAGGGCTTGTAGGTGTACTACAGATTTATTTGGGTAAGTATACCGCTGACTACCCCTATAGACATCTTCAAAGGATCATAAAAATGCCTAAAACGTCGTGATCACTGTTCATATTTCATTTTTTCAATTGTTTGATGAAATATTTTTGTAAGTAGCACATTACAAAATTATCAGTGCGTTAGGTATCCCATAATGGCGTAGGTTTTTAATTACATAGGTAATATTTTTAATTACCTATCTTATTTTGTTGATGGTTGTACAATACTGTATGTCATTTAGGTTAACTTGATGTGCTCCGTACTACCGTACCTACATCAAGTTATAAAAACTATTATTGTAGAGACAAAAACTTATGGAGATGCAGGGATTTGAACCCTGGACTTTCAGCATGCGAAGCAGACACTCTACCACTGAGTTACATCCCCGATGGCAGGCTTGATTAAATAATGAATCTGAATTCCGTCGCGGACTTTGCTCAAAAAGATTAGCGTAGGCGCGGACCCACCGCGGTCCACGGAGAGGCTGTGCATAGTCTGCGTCAAGCTTCGCTTCGCAGGAGACTGTATGTAATTGTGTCCACTGTAACGCTTAGATACTTGATACCTTGATAACCAAACTTGATAGGTAGGTACCTACCCTCACGAATCGGATAGGATTTTATTAAACACTGTTTATTTCAATTTCAAAACTTTCGTGAGTTTTACCGGGAATTACTCACATAAAAATATCGTCGATTTAGATAGGTACCGACAATGTCCCCGACAATACTCCTCGCGGTCGCGTCTCACACTCTGCCGCAACTCCCTCCTTACCCAGATGAAGATTCTCCGGATGAATAGAAACATTGTCGGTATCTAAGTCGACGATATTTTTACGTGAGTAATTCCCGTGTGTTAAATAAACACTGTTTAGGTGCGTATATTTCAATCTTCAAAAATTCCAAAATCTCGAAGACACAGCACAATCACGTCACGATCATGTTCGCGTGAGCTGCTTCAGTCGTTAGCACACTTCCTAAACTGCCAAAAGGTGCCTCCATTTACAACCAGAGAAGATAGATAGCTCACTCCGTTTGTTTACCACTTTCCCTGCCCAACCACTGCTGTAGCCGTAGCTGACCGCGTGTAAGATCCTCACTGAACGTGTTATCCATTCCCATATTATAAATGTGAAAGTGTGTTTGTTTGTTTGTCCTACTTTCACGTCAAAACAGAGAGACGGGTTGACGTGATTTTTAGTGTGGAGATAGTTGAGAGGCTGGAGTGTGAAATAGGCTACTTTTTATCCCGATAAACTGCATGTTTCCCGTGGGATAAAAAAGTAGTAGTCCACGCGGGCGAAGCCGCTAGTTATAATTATAATAACGCGTTCAGTGCGGATCTAACGCAAGAAACAAGAAAACGTTTTAATGATAAATGAATCATTTTCATACTTAAAGCTAACTTAATTTTCATTTGTTTATTGCGATGTCTGATGAGTTTCTTGTTTCTTGAAGCTCTTTACCTATAAAAATAATTTACTTATAGATAAAAATTTCAGCTAAAACGACCTTCTTAGATCCGCTGTACACAAAAGTAGACTAGCTGGAGCCTCCGCTCTTAAATTTATGCAAATTCCAGTTTTGTTGTTTTCTTTACTAAGAGTTACTAAGCGGGGGTGGCGCCGGCAGTTAGTAGACTGTAGCTTATTTGCTTAAATTATTTCGATGGCATTCTTCGAAATTTGAGGGCTATTTCAAATTCTTCACTTTGTCTGTAGAATAGTGCTTAAGGAAAGCTCTTAAAAGAAGCAAACACTGTTTTTAAAAGGAAAATTTTGATATATTACCTATGCAATACATAAATGCATAGGTAGGTAGGTACGTCAGGTTCCAAGACTATCCTCCACATACACACAAATAAAAAAAGTAAAACTTCTTTCGCACGCTTGACTTGGGGAGTAAGCTGGTGAATGCGTAACGAGAGCGTTACAAAAAGTGTGAACGGGCGAAGCGAACGGAAGTTTTACTTCAGTCGTGTGGTCTAAAGCACGTTCGTTTTTTTTATTCAACTTATCCCACTGCTGGGCAAAGGTCTCCCACAATTCCCTCCATCTCTATCCTTCGACATCTCACACCAGTCACTCTCGAAGGCATCGTTATCGCCAACGTTTCCGCTGTCGACCTCTTTGTTATTTAGCATGCTTCAACATATTTTCGACTGTAAATAAATCCTACAAAAGATCTATAAAGATAATCGGATCCATGAAAAAATCGGCAGCGTTTCCGTTTTCATTGAATTCAACTTAACCAATTAATCACCCTTATCGCTGTTTCCTTGAGTTTTCAAGGGATCAAATGGACCCTCAACACTAGTTTTTGACTTTTAAGGCCTTTCTTATAAATGCCTCTCAACTTGAACGCTGGTTGAACAATGCTCAAGATTCGCCATGTTAGGTACTATTTGTTACTATTATCTAACAAAAAAACGAGTGTGCCTTAGACCACACGACTAAAGTAAAACTTCCGTTTGCCTCGCCCGATCACACCTTTCGTCGCTCTCGACACGCATTCACCAGCTTACTCCCCAAGTCAAGCGTGTGTGAAGAAGTTTTACTTCAAAAAGGATGACAATAGTTTATACGGTGTTTCAATTTTGACAAAACTTAAGAGGAGTTTTTATGTCATTAGAAATGAAAAATCTTACCAAAATTTTCAATTCCGACGGTAAGGCACTCCGGCTTAAGGAGGATCGTTTGTATCATTGCGGGTTCGAATCCCGTCGGAATTGAAAATTTTGGTAAGATTTTTCATTTCTAATGAAATAATACCAAAGTGTGGTTTAACACTATAAAAATTAAAACTTAGAGTTTTTATGTGTTTTCATATTGTAGGACAAAATAGTCGTATTGCTCATTATACGGACTAAAAATATATGAAAAATGAAATTTTTTCCTTCAATTTTAGTCCGATTTTAGTCCGTATAATGAGCAATACGACTTACCTATGCGTGGATATTGCAATATCTACATAACTGCAATTATAATAATTTGATTAGGCAAGTGAAATCAGATTGTAGGTCTATCCCAGATTTCAAAGACTTGCGTTCTAATGCTTATAGGTTGGCCATTATTGTTCGAATCATTTTAATCTATGAAAAAAGTGAGAACAGCCTCAGAAAACTCTCTTTGACTAGGAACCAGTGCTAAAGTAACCGGCCGTTTCTCAAGCAGGGTCTATCGGACCATTGAGGCGAGCGGGCCATTGTGGCGGTTTGGGCCACAATGGGCCACAGGTTTTGTTGCCCATTGTCCCGGTGACGTCGACTGACGATTAGTCTTGGACGTGACGATTAAACGGTTGTCGATTTCGAATTCTGTATAGAATATCAATCTTAAATGTAGCAAGTTTAGAGCAATGTTGAACGAGTGGAATAAAATAAGGTAAGTATAGGTACTTCGACTTTCTCTGATTCCGATCTGACTAAATAATTTTAAAAAAAGCTTGATCTTTCACACAGCATCATGTAGCCCCAAAGTAAGCAGAGCTTGTGTTATGGGAACCATATGACTGATACTACCTTATACTTTTTTGTACCCGAGACAAATATTTACAGATCATACAAAAATTTGTCCCGCGGCGGGGATCGAACCCGCAACCTCTCAGGCGGGCTTCAGACCTTCACCTACTGCGCCACAGAGGTCACCGAAAAAAAAAGTTGAATTAGCTGTGCCATTAACTTTAACAGAAATTTAACAAAAATGCTACAGCTGACCGTTATACAAAAAAATCTTTAGCTTTAAATAATGTATGATATTTATAGCTAAACACTTTAGGTATAAAGGAAAGGATAAAATATATTTGCATTCCATAGATACAGAACGAGGTCATCTGCGTACTATTGAACTCTTTTAGTAAACTGTAAACTCGTAGCGAATTTATAAAGGAGTTTGACTATGGAGATAAAAAAATAAAAGGGTGATGTAAAAAGGGTGAATAGAGGTTCATTATAAAGAGTGTGACACATATTTAAAAGAAGAACTGGGCCTGTATTCTATTAAATGACAACCGCTTTGGTTTTGGTTCGAACTCTTAAATGTCAGCCATTTGGTGAAATAGTAGAATAGCTTTTCAAAAATTTGTACTGCCAAAGTTCAAAACCTCACCACAACTGAGTCGTTTGTTATTAGTAGTCATGGAAACAGTCGCTTTAGTTGAGGTTTTGGTTGAGGTTGATAAAAAGTTCGGTACCGGAATCGAGCCCCTGGTTTTATTGAGAGTATTCTATAGATCTTGTTATGCTTGAGTTAACGGCGTTGAAAGAACTATGACACTTCCTTTTAAAATTAGAATAGTACAATCATATAAAAAAGAGTTCTAATACAGTAGGATTAGTAAGATCGTAGTTATAGGTAAAGTCCTGTTTTTTGATCATAAATAAGTTAGAGTGCTCAGAAGCGCTCTTTTGTTAATACCACTGGTGGCGGTCACCCACCCATTTGATGACCGCGCCGAACATCACTGAAGAGAAACTACAAGTGCAACCTACAACGCTGCAAACATTTAAAAAAAATCTTAACCCAAACCATAATGTAAATTTTTTGGTCAGGCACTCACTCAATCAGTGTCATAAAAATATTTTTAAAACATAAAAGCCGGGTCATAACGGAGGCCTTTAGGCGGCCTAAAAACTCCGTCACTAGAGTTGACCACTAGCTCATACTAAACTACTGCTCTTTCTTCAACATCAGATTAAAATTATAAAAATCAAAATCAAAAAACATCTTGATATTTCAAATGCTTTTGCCAAAATCTAGTAAAGCTTGATTTGTGAGCCTTCAAATCTCTTGTTACGAACCAGTTACAATAAATTATAAATGCGTATAGAAATGAATGCGTCAATAAAGGCCGCCCTATACGACCTATGTCACTTCAGATAAAAATATATTTTTAATACGTTTATTCTTGATTATTTATACAGCGTTAGACATAGATTTGCACAAGTCTGGAGGTAACCGTACGATATATGGTATGATTCTACATAATATAGGTACCTATATAAATTCACGCCTCTTTCCCACAGGGGAAGGCAGAAAATCGAGCCCGTAAAATGACATGACACGACAAGTAACATGACTTTTCGATAACTCTCACGGTTTCAGACTTCCCATAGGTAGCCCTGATAAAAAAACTCACCCTGTACTTATATTTAAAATTATTATTTGAATAGCACTTAGAATTGAAACTGTATTGAATTGTATTTTAAGATAATTTATCATGAAACCATACGGGTGGGTGAGTGATATAATATTTCCTACGCACTATTATTTTATCTGTGTCAATAGGATTGCTACACACCGGCTAGTGATGTACGCGTACGCATGATTTATCGATAAGCTTTGACATACAAAGTCTTATGTTTATCGATGTTTGTTTGACGTCTCGGATATAATTGAAGGTACATGTCGACATGTTATCTGTGTAGTGATTCTGTATTGAAGTTGTTTAATGAGGCAATTAATTTAGTTTGTTCTATTTACAATGGTACAATGGTTTTTATAATTATGTGATTGATACATCTTAGTGTTTCCAGAAATAGTGTTCTTAGCCTTTGACGCACTGCACACCCTAAATATACATACATACATCAAATCACGCCTCATTCCCACAGGGGTAGACAGAGACCACGGCTTTCCACTTGCTATGCCTCATTCACTCTCATCACATTTTTCATACAAACTCGCCGGTTTAGGGTACTTTTGACCTGGCCTTTCTCCAAAACATCACCAATCTGATCCAGGTATGTTCGCCTAGGTCTTAAATATTTTTTTATTTAAACTATTTTATGTAGGTTTTACTTATGTACCTATTATTGTCGAAAATATAAATCGATAGTATTTTAAATAGAGTTAAGTATGTTTTTTTTTCCATATTATTTTTATTATCTTAATTACTTATATGAAAAAAAAAATTAAAAATGCCAAAACGATATTTTTACGTGATTATTTGTTTTTTCATTAAAACAATTTTAGTGTGCTGTTTAAAAAATTGTGCCAAATATCGATAGGTACTTCAAAGGGTTACTCCCACCTCTAGTTATTTAAGGGTACATTCTGAATGGGGCCAAATTGGCACAAAGAGCGCCCTTCCTTCAGATTTGTTTATCGCGTAAATTGACTGTATTCAGGACAAGTGTGAAACAAGCCATTTTACAATATTAACTTTGGTATGAGGCTGATTGGGTTGTAAAGGTTTTTGGTAAAAGGTTCATTAGATATAAAAGAGTTAATAAATCTATTGTAATCTGTTGAATTAAAGCTAATGCGGGCATGTGCCAAATGTATTTTATGATATACTTCTGACTACCCCTTGAAGGCATCTTCGATATATTTTGCAAGCCTGAATATCTGAGGAAAAGTCTAATTGTACCTTGGAAATAATCTTAATCCTGTTTCCTTTTCTTATTTGTAGTTCAGCCTCAGACTTTAACTTTTGCTAATTATGTTTTATCAAAAGTAATATAATATCTATTTAATATTTAAAAACCTATTACTTACCGCATTTTTTATTTATTATATAATTACACATAATATTTATTTTGCACACATTTTATTTATTATACCTATCACTGAATAAAAAAAAACAATTAAATAAGGAATTCTAACTAGTATAAAAGAGCACGACAGATTTGTCTGTTTTTTTTTGTTGTGTTAGCAATTGTCAGGACAAGTTTAGAAATTAATAAGTTTTTTTTTCTATTTATAATAAATTATACTTATCATCTTTATATTACGTAATTTAACTAAATAATACAGGTACCTAGAGTTTCAATATTGAAGGTAGCATAGGCCTCAATTGGGCAAGTATCTCCTCCTATTTTTAGTTTATCCGATCTTATTATTTCCAACTTTACCGTTTGTAATAAAATTAATTAACATAGTATAAACTTGTTCAATACCTGCCCTTCAGGTACTTGAAATATAATTGAATACTATTATGGCTTAACTAATAAATCATTCTTTACTGCACCCCTTTAGTTGGCCTAATTGATTCTATACAGGGTGCGTCGTAAAAATTATAACAAGACAGTTATAACAGCAGTCTACACTTGAAGGATGAGTTAAGATCATTATATTTTATACTAGCGAACACCCGTGGCTTCGCCCGCGTGGTCTATTTTTTATCCCACGAGAACCGTGCATTTTTCCGGGATAAAAAGTAGCATATGTACTATTTTAGACTATAAATCTCTAAGCCAAATTTCATTAATATTCGTTCAGCTGTTCTGGCGTGGTTGACTAACAAACATCCATCCAAACATCTATACTTTCACATTTATAATATTAGTGAGATTAGCTGCATCTTGCGGTCACACTCGGTGTAATGTTTATTTGCCAAAAGGGTACGAACATTTTTGTATGGAGCCTGGCATACCTACTGTCGGCCATTTTGAAAAAAACTCGATTTTGCTGCCAGTGATGAAACATGTGTCAATCGATAGGGGAAGTGATTACAAACAAAATATATTCAGTAATAAAATCTCGTAATCTTTATACTTTCCGAGATATTTGAGTTTGAAGTTTATTCTGCGATCTGTCGAAAGCGTTTGACTGCGTATGTCATGCGACTTTGATTTCAAAGTTAAAATATTATGGCGTCAACAATCGAGCTATTGACCTTGTTCAATCTTATCTTTCCAATAGAGTCCTTAAAGTTGAAGTAGGAGGTGAAAGGTCGTCAGGGTCTATCATTGATATGGGTGTGCCTCAGGGCTCGATATTAGGCCCTTTCTTATTTCTAGTATATATTAATGATCTCCCTTATTTCGTAAATGAAATGTGCGACATTGTTCTTTTTGCTGATGATACCTCTTTGGTTTTTAAAGTTAATAGGTCCAAAGATAACTATGATGATGTTAATGCGTCTCTATCCTTAGTCTTAAACTGGTTCACTTCTAATAATCTTTTGCTTAACGCGAAAAAAACTAAATGTATTAAATTCACATTGCCTAATGTAGTTCAGAGACCTACAAAAATTGAATTAAATGGAGTTGCACTTAATCTTGTAGATTCAACTATTTTCTTAGGTCTAACAATTGATTCCAAAGTGCAATGGGGTCCTCATATTGATACACTTGCAGATAGACTTAGCTCCGCTGCTTACGCTGTTCGAACGATCAGGCGACTGACTGATGAAGCAACGGCTAAGTTAGTATATTTTAGTTACTTCCATAGTGTGATGTCATATGGTATCTTTCTTTGGGGACAAGCAGCAGATATTCAAACTGTTTTTGTTTTGCAAAAGAGAGCGATCCGTGCTATTTACAAATTAAAACCACGGGACTCGCTGAGAGAACGTTTTAAAGAAATTAATATTCTCACAGTCTTTTCGCAATATATTTATGAAAACTTATTGCACACTCACAAATATAAAACCAACTTTAAGAAAAAAAGAGAAGTGCATAATATTAACACTAGAAATAAGAATAAACTATGTGTGCCTAAATTTAGACTAGAAAAAGTAAATGGTTCTTTTATGGGAAATACTGTACTCTTTTATAATAAACTTCCAGAAAACGCAACAAAACTTCCCATTCGCAGATTTAAAACATACATAAAGAATAATCTTGTTAAGAAAGCGTACTATTCTCTTGATAATTATATTAATGATAAAGTCGCGTGGCCTGATGTCGCTCTGCCCCTCGACAGCTGATGTGTACTGTGCAATGTCTTTACTATCTTGCTTAGTTTTATAATTATTTTCAAGTAGGTAACTGCTAGGTACCACCTAAGTTAGCCAAGTGTAGCGTGTGATGCCGGGCGAATTTTTGTTGATGTATTAATCCTCCTTTTTTTCTTTTGACGACTTTGACGAGACTCACATTGTTCGACTGGCTCCACACTGGAACTTGACTATTTAGATTTTAAGCGGATGGATCACCGAAAAGAAAGCTAGGCCCCATACCGTGTTTGTTGCCCTGATTCTTCACGGTGTTGGTCGCGAAAGAACAGGAGTAGAATCACCTAGCTCTTAAGACGATTCAAAGTGGTCATAACGGTCCTACTGAATAAATGATATTTGATTTTGATTTTGATTTTGATTTTTTTGAAAATGTAAAAATTAAAACTTGAAAATGCTAATTATGCTGCCAATAATAACCGGTAGGTATTTGAATATGTCTACTGTGACTGGGGATAAAATCGTGAGCCAATTTCGTTTATTTTTTAGGAATTTTTTTTTTTTTATTTGAAATTATATTTTTTGAACATAGTTTATTTCATCATTTTGTGCTAAATAGTACCTAGGTAGAAAATGAATGATGAAATAAACTGTGTTCAAAAAATACAGGGTGAATTTTTGAGACGGGGCAGTAAGGGCCTTATCCGTTGTAGCTACAGGAAAACGTTCTTAGAAGATTATCCTTAACTTTTGAGGATATTTCGACTTGCATTCACAGATTTTGGAATAAATGTACAGTCACCGAAAAAAATGGGTAATCTACACAAAAACTTTTTTTGATGCCAATCGATTGTTTCATATAAGGATTAAAAAGCTTTATCGGAACAACTAAGGTTAGAGTACTAGAAAAGACAGAAATTGCAAAAAACTTTGACTAAACATTTCGTAAAAATCATTTTGTCATTTGTCATCATTTTTCATCTATTGTCGAAATATCTTCAAAAGTTAAGGATAGTCTCGTAAGAACGTTTTTCTGAAGCTACAACGGTTAAGGTAGCTGCCCTTACTGTTCCTTCTCAAAAATGCATTTTAACAATTTCTGACTTTTCTAGTACTCTAACCTCAGTTGGTCACATAGAGTCATTTAATCCTTATTTTTAACAGGATCGTTTGGCATCAAAAAAAGTTTTTGTGTAGAATACCCATTTTTTTCGGTGACTGTACATTTTTTCCAAAATCTGTGAATGCAAGTCAAAATATCTTCAAAAGTTAAGGATAGTCTCTTGAGAACGTTTTCCTGTAACTACAACGGTTAAGGTAGCCCTTACTACCCCGTCCCAAAAATACATTTTAGCGTTATCTGACTTTTCTAATACTCTAATCTCAGTTGGTCCGCTAGAGCCTTTTAATCCTTATGTGAAATAGGATCGATTGGCATCAAAAAAAGTTTTTGTGTAAACTGGCCATTTTCTCGTTGACTGTACATTTTTTTAAAAATCTGTGAATGCAGGTCGAAATATCTTCAAAAGTTAAGGATAGTCTCATAAGAACGTTTTCCTGTAGCTACAACGGTTAAGGTAGCTGCCCTTACTGCCCCGTCTCAAAAATTCACCCTGTATAATGTAAAAAAAAAATTTTTACCTAAAAATTAAACGAAATTGGCTCACGATTTTATCCCCAGTCACAGTAGACATATTCAAATACCTACCGGTTATTATTGGCAGCTTAATTAGCATTTTCAAGTTTTAATTTTTACATTTTCAAACTCAAATATCTCGGAAAGTATAAAGATTAGGAGATTTTATTACTGATTATATTTTGTTTGTAATCACTTCCCTTATCGATTGACACATGTTTCATCACCTGCTGCAAGATCGAGGTTTTTTCAAAATGGCGGAAGAGTAAGTATGCCAAAATGTTCGTTCTTCTTTTCACAATCATACTAATATTATAAAGGCGAAAGTCCGTGTGTGTGTGTGTGTGTGAATGTTTGTTGCCACGTATCTCCATAACTACTAAACCGATTTTGATGAAATTTGGAATGTAGATAGATAATAACCGGGAATAGGACATAGGCTACTTTTTATCCCGAAAAATTGTACGGTTCCCGTGGGATAAAAAAATAGTAGTCCACGCGGGCGAAGCCGCGGGCGTCCGCTAGTATGTATATAAAACGAAACAAATCACGATTGAATCCTCAAGGCACAGTTGACATTCTCTCAGATATATTCTATTTCGCTATAGATAGATGGCTAATATCTTCCATGGCAAAGTCATGGAAAAAAATTGTAAATCTATGTACTTATTCATTTCAAAATTCATAATTCATTGAGACGTTAAGTGCGAAGAAGTAGGTACCTAACTAACAAACTGACAAACTTTCGCATTTATAAAATAAGTGTGATTTATGAAGTGTTTTGCGCTCGTAAAACATGATGTTTGATTTGTTAGAAACCAGACTTGATATTTAAAGTTTCTATTGGTATTAGGTATACCTATTATTAATTTCTTGTTATTGTCATATTTAAAAAAAAAAAGAACATGACAAATTAAAATGCCAGTTCAATAAAGTAAAATAATTTTATGGAATGTGAAAGCGAATAAACAAAAAAATTACCGTTATTAATTTATGCTCAACAATGCACTATGATTAATTAAAGCCAACCAACTTATGTTTAATATCATCATGTATTAAACAATTCATATTAAAATGATTTAAATATTTAACTTCTGTGTCGTTGAAGAACTAAAGTTTGATTTTACGATGCGAATTTTGAAAATAAAAGCGAAATTGCGACGAAAAATACTAAATAAAAATTTTGACCAATTTTACTGGGTTTTTTAAATATCATTTTTACTTTTGTACATTTTTACTTCTTGGGTTATTCCAAAACCGGTGACGTCTAGGGGGCGCTAGCTGCAATGAATGAGGTGTCACAACCTGTTTTATCAACAGTGATCGGAATTAGGCGGGCTTAAATACCTAAAGTTCAAAGAACAGAGGCAAAAACGGGGAGACTTCCTTACTACAAGAATTTTATTCTTGTAGTAAGTAAGAATTTTATTGAAAGTTGGCACAATTTTCACAGTGAGTAAGTACATTTAAAATTAATGTTAATAATATTGTGAACTAATTCAAATAATTTTTCTATTTGACCGACGGAAAAAAGTTTTTTTATCCTTATAATTTACATTTTAGTTTTTGTTATTAACTCAGGTAAAAAATTGATTCACCTTAATGTTAGATGTTCTTTATTAATGTCCCGGAAACGGAAATAATTGGGTCGAAAAATATTTAGTCCTAAGGCGTCTCCATTTGTCTCTGTTATTTTTCGAACTTTAGGTATTTTAGCCCGCCTCATTCCGATCACTGTTTATCAATGACGAATTGCATTGCACTCTTTATTCAAATTTATTCAAAAGAAAACACCCTGATTATTTTCTTTGAATAGTTGAATAGGCTCGGAAGCCGTATAATAAATGCTTATAGTTTGGAATTTTTTGCTTTATTGTCGATACAATAGAAAAATTAATTAAAAAATTGACAAATGGCATTTTTTAACTCAATTTTAGATTCGATAGGCATCTTATTTTCGTATTTTTATCTTCGTTGCTTTTGTCTCCTTGTAAATAGGTTACACGCTTGTTATTCTCAACTTACTAACTAAAAATTTTAAGTAAATAACACGTTACTGATGATTTTTAGAAATATTTTATAAAAATAACAACTTAACCTAAAACAAGGCGGTGTGACATTATTATTTAGGCCTAAATGCAATGCCGCAGAAAATCTGCCCACTTACAGAGTTAAGTGGGAGTTTGCGCGCATAAGGGCGTAAGTACACTCGCTGTTGCTGAAAAAGCTTCTCTGTAGCTTTCGTAGACAAGGAAGGGTATATCACCCCGCCTTGTGGCCTCCTCCCGCTCTCGCCGTCACTCGCTGTCTGGCGGCCCGACCGATCGCACGTGTCCGCGCCTCGCGTCCCCTTGCCTCACGCGCTCGCGAAAAACTTTTCAGTGCCGGGAAAATAAAAAAAATGCGCAAGTCTCCCCAGTGTTGTGATATTGCTGTGTAAAGAGCAGAGAGACTAATCGAGACGAGTGAGCTAATTACCAGCGGGCTAATTGGCCAGCGCTTGATGAAGGTGAGCCGACTTTTATTTCCGTTCGACAATCCCTCTAATTGCGTCAATTAGTGTAATGCGGTGACGTTTGAAGAGGGCTTTAATGATTTACCACTTCGCTCTATGTTCTTGGCAAACGATTTTGAAAAACTTTATGGCTGGTTATTGTGAAGGGATAACTGAAAAAAAAAAAAAAACATAAGCTTTATTTGGTGCATTTTTTTCGTTTTAATCGGTAATTTAATACCCTTTTAATCATACCTATTAAATATATAATATAATTTTGTTTAAAAGCTAAGCAAAAATAGAAAAAAACTACCTACTTAGGTTTTTTTATTTTAATTTTAATTTTTGTTTTGGAGTTCCCGGCTTAGAATTAAATTTTATTTTTAAACTTATTTGTTCAAAGTATTTTTGATTTATAGGACTGGTCCCATATAAAAAAATTGACTGCAGCTTTTGTATTTATTGCTGCAATATGCTTTCAAAGTTGCCTGCAGTACAATTATTTAGCTAAGCGTCGCTAATTGCCTTAGGTCAACGGTAAAAGAGTCTATCTGATAAAAAATCGAATACGAAGTAACTTATTACTTAGAAATAACTAAGGTAGGGTTTTGATGTACCTAAATGATATTAATTATGAAGGGGGAGAGTAACTAAAAAGCAATTCTTAAAATATTGAATATGGGAACTTTTATACCTACAATAATTAAAGTTAGAATTAGAATAAATTTATTTGACGCTCATCAATATTACAATATTACATTGAGACAATTTGTTTTTTTATTTTTTTTATTTAAAAATAAATATGATATGGACCTCTAAGCTTCCTACAGTGCAAGCGGCTGTTAAAGTTGCTCTCTCTTTTGATTTACATGAGTGACAAAGAAAAAATTAAGCCCTGCTGCTAAATTAGCAGGTGAATAATAATAATGAGCTAAGACTAAGGCCACTTTCTTTATCGACTGGCATTTAAAAAAAAAACTGTATAAGTATTCTGTCAGTTATCTGGTTCCCATAGTACAAGCTTTGCTTAGTTTGGGGCTAGATGGCGCTGTGTGAAATGTCCAGCAATATTTCATCATCATCATCATCTCAGCCTTTGATCGTCCACTGTTGGACATAGGCCTCCCTCAAAAATTTCCATGTGTTGCGGTTGGAAGCGGCCTGCAGTTTTTACACACACAGTTTTTGCACAGCAATATTTAGTTAATTAAAATTTAATTTATTTAAAAAAATTTAGAATGTACCTATCAAAAGGTGAAAGTATTTTTCAAATATCTTCAATTGGTTCTAAGATTACCCTCTATAGTCGTATTGCTCATTATACGGACTAAAAGTGAAGGAAAAAATTTCATTTTTCCTTCAATTTTGACATAAAACGTATCAAAACTAATCAAAATTGAAGGAAAAATGACATTTTTTCCTTCAATTTTAGTCCGTATAATGAGCAATACGACTATACGCACAAACTGTCAAAATTCCCACTCTCTCTTTATAATATCAAAATAGATACCTAGGTAATATAATAGATGAATGAAATAACGGACTCGATGAGCTAAACAGACCTTGAAAGGAGTGTGGGCAAAAATGTATGGGCACTTCACCCACGGCCACCACAGCTCAGACTACTTTTGTTTAGAAGGTATCACATCCATGTATCTCTGTGCCAATGCGCATCAAATTCTGTCCCATGGTTCTCTATTTATTTTAAGTCGAATATGTTTAACTTACAGACAGGCTAAAATGGCCGTTACCGCATTTTTGGTCATAAATGTATGGACCCACCACGGCCGCCACAGCTTAGAATACTTTTGTTTAAAAGGTATCACTGCCATGTTTATCTGTGCCAATACGCATCAAATTCTGTCCGAGGGTTCTCTATTTATTTTAAGTCGAATAGGTTCAACTTACAGAGGTGCTAAAATGGCCGTTACCGCAATTCCTTTTATGAATCATAATAATGATTCGTAATTATGTTTATGGGATCAGGATTACGCAGGATCACTGGATCAGAATCACAGGATCAGGATCACGGGATCAGGATTACACAAGATCACTGGATCAGGATGACAGGATCAGGTTCACGAGATGAGGATCACGGGATCAAGATCAAGCAGGATCACGGGATCTGGATCACGGGATAAGGATCACGGAATCAGGATCATGGGATTAGGATTACGGAATCAGGATCACGAGATCTGGATCACGGGATCGGGATCCTGACCGTACCCAAGTGAGTTATCTGCCATACATTTCAATACGAACTGTTTGGCCACTTGGCCGGCGAATTACTTTCCTCATATTCGAAATGAAAAGCAGTGTTTACTTCGGGTGAAAGACCTATTTATGCACTCGAACTATTGGTGCCCTCGCTACGCTCGTGCGCCAAACCATCTCATGCCTGAATAGGTTACTTTCAACCAACTTGTAACAATCTACTAATTGCTCCCTTGTCATAAAATCTAGTACTAGTACTACTCAGGTTAGGTATAAACATGGATTTATCTAGTGACCCCTGGGATAGATTTTAATGCGTCGATAATAAAAAATGCTTAATTTTGTTAGGTCTTTCGAGTCATATTAGTTACATTGCTGGCGGAGCTGGGTGAAGTTTGCCCACTATCGTTAGATGTTTTTTTTTATTAAAAATTGAAAAAAAAAATTGGTAAGTATGAAAATTAAAATTTAAAATATTGGATTTCGAATGGTCGTAACGTTTTCTACAATAGCAAAAAAAGACGTTTGTAATTTTTAAGGGGCCAGCACCGCGAGTGTCACTTCTCTGGTGTCGCAGGCGTTCATATAGGCTACGGTAACCGCTTACCATCAGGTGGGCCGTATGCTTGTCTTCTACCTTAGTGATAAAAAATTGCATCACCTACTTGATCAAACTACCTACAGTATAAAATAAAACTGGAGTTTCCTAAGAACAAAACTTTCTAACTACAAGAGAAAAGGTAGCTACCCTTTAGTGACCAAGAATTTGCCACACCCTGTATATATAGGTACATTTTTCTATTCTGGGTACACCCAGAATAGAAAAACAGTCAGCCGGGTATAAAAAGAATGTTTCCCAAAGAGGCAACATTATAGGGAAGTGCAAAAACCGGCATCTCCCAATCGCCAATTAGAATCCGTATCTGACTTGTTATTCTTAATTAGCAAGCGGTTCATTAGTACAGCGATGGCTCATTTGTTTTAATTACGAACACGGTGCTTCATGTAATTGCTGTAAGCAATGGACAACATTTTATAAGCTATCTTGGGGCTAATTATGCCAGAACTACGATTGTTCTGCAATTAAAAACGTACACAGATACTTGGTTGCGAACCTTTTTAGTTCGATGGGAAAACTATTTTTAACCGAGTTCAAAAAAGGAGGAGGTTCTATATTCGACTGTGTGGGTTTTTTTGTGTATGTTTATCGATTTTCCCGTCAATTGTGGATCGGTTTCGATTTTTTTTTTGAAAGGGAATCGCCAGTTAATTCCATAGGTGACTGTCAATCATAAAAAAAACGAAGTTTGTTTTTTTTCTAGATATCTTGTACATGTAGGTACAGTGTTTTTTACCATAGATTAAAGGAAATTCATAGTTGGGCTAATAAATTTCCTCTAATTAGAATTAGAAACACTAATTAGAGCTAGTAGGAATAAACCGGTTATAACTGATTTTTGCATTTCAGTGATTACGTCATATTGAAGTACCGCGAGATAATGCATTTCCATTACGTAATTAATTTTGGGTAATTAGTACACCCTGATGGGTGTCGTGCATTAATCAGTTGATTGGTCTAACGGCGGCATTGTGCGGAATTATATTTTAGCGTAAAATAATTAGCTAGTAACCTAATTACAATTTTGGAAAAACGCCTGGAATTTAAAAACGGGTTTTGAATTTATGAAAAAAAAACTGAATGCGATTAGATCAACCTATTTATAAATAAAAAAAAAAACTTTTAGACGTTGGTACTAAATACATTTTATGTAGATTAATGCATAACACAGTATTTAAACAAGTAATCTAAGCGTTAAAATGTTTTTAAATCAAAATCTACTTTTATTAATTTATATATTTATTTATGTCCACTTACATCTATTTTTACAGGATAGTCCTAAAACAATAGAGTAGCCGCATTCCTATTAATAAAAATTAAAATAAATTATTAAATAAAATACTGAACAATGAACATCTTTAAAAAACTAGTGAGAGTTATGTGGTTGCCAGGCCAGCTCAATATCTTCAGCTTATTAGATGACTATCCAATTACGAGATTGTCTTCTGAAATAACCGAAATTGTCATAAGTCATTTTTTAATCTAATTTCTTCCGTTGAAAATAATTGAAGTGGCATATGCCAGCTACTAGGGCTGTCACGGATATTTTATCATACGAGTATTTATAACAAAAAATATAAATTAAAGTGTACAGTCAAGGGCAATAATATGTATACATACCTACTATACTTTTTAAAATAATGTCACAGAAAAACCTATGGTGCACAACAAAAACTGAAACATGATTAAGCAATGCACTAGTATAGAAATCAATAGAAAAACTGATAATCGTTGGATTTGTTTACTGTAAAATTAGTTTAAACTTTGTAGATTGTATACATATTTTTGCCTTTGACTGTACACAAATACAATAATAATGAATACATACACAAGAATTCATACAACAAAATGCATGAAAATAATTAAGAGTGTAATTATAGCTAAAAAACTACAACAATATTCTTTTGTTTACAATCTTCCGTTGCTTTGGAATGTTAATTAAATACTTCAGAGAGATTCCTAATTAAATAAAACATGTAATCGTGACATTGCGGTCCAAGCCTTGTTTATTCTATTTGTTTCGTTAAAAATAATGAAAGTGACATGTGCTAGGGTTGTCATTAGCGAGGACGCGGGTACCGTACTAATTGGCTGCAGCTCCTCATACTAAAAACAAATTAGCCAGAGGAACGGATGTCGCCGCTTGTAGGGTTGCCACTGGCTATAGATATCGGGACTTTGAAACTAATAAGACTAAATATGATCACGAGTGTATCCCCAAGGTGCGGTAGGCATTCTTCCAGATCTTTAAACATTTAATATCCTTTAAAGATGTCTAGCTGATAGTCAGAGTAGCCAGCTTATTAGCCGGTTTCAATCTTTAGCGTAAAATAAATAAGAACATTTAGCATTTTAGGTGTTTCAATTAGTTATTGAGCAACATCATCGATAAGCTGGTTAAAATAAATGATATGTTTGATCTGAACAAACCTAAGATCCAATATTGATGTCTTTTTCTTTTTCTTTATCATAATATTCGCCCACTTCAGGGAAAATGCTTCTTCAATACTCTTCCACACTGCTCTATCACTAGTCTTCCTGGTCCAGTCTGTCCCGGCATAAGTTTATTTATTGCTGTAAACGAAACAAAAGTTAAAATGCAGTAAAGGTTATTAAATTATAAATGAAAAGATCGTAATTTTATTAATGATTACACACAACAGAATTTGTCGCTTTTGAGTGGTGGACCATTTTGATTCATATACTCCCTAATTAACGTGTGGTATTGCCACCATAATCCTATTAAAATATCAGTACAATATGCTAGGTATTTCACAATTGATAAAAAATGAAATTTATAAAACCGTGTAACAATCACCCATACGGATTAATTTGCAAATCCAATTTGTTTCCGATGCCGGCCTGTCGGTGGGATCTATTGAATTTTGATGATTTTATTTAAAATTGAAGTGATTGGTGTCGTTTTTAAACCAAATTCTGAAATGAAGCTAGCCATTCATTCATGCAGTTTTCTTTTAGCCTTTTTGCGTTACTATGAATAAATCTAATACCAAACTACTCTTTATTTTTTAAATCAGAATGGAAATCGAAATTTCTTTCATTAAAACTTACTACAATCAATTTTTTCTTTTTTAGCATGATTTATTTCACTCGTTCTTCTTGTTCCACTAAAAGATGTAAAACCTTGTTTTACGAGGTAGCCCTATCGTCGAAGGTCACTAGTAATTAGGTTGTTTGCGGGGCTTATGTTTTTCATTGTAGCTTCCTCGTTACTTACGTAATTAGAGGGTCCCTGCCAATGCTGCCATGTTGCATTTTGGTCTGCGCCAAGCTTATTACTTGCATTACCGATAATTTATTTTTGCTCCACCGAGGGCTCTGTGGCATCAAATTTAATCAGATAGGTGCTCGCTTCATGCCTTTAGACACATAGATAGCGTCATTTCCTTTTCTATACAAAGTGAACGTTGGTGGAAAACTCATTTGAAAACCGGTTATTTCTAACATTTTTGTACAACAAAAAGCAGTACCTAATAGGTATTAGAAAAAGTTTTTAAAATATACTTTTTGGTATTTTGTACCTAGGTACTTGTACAACTAGGTACTTCGTTAACTACAAAAATATACATTTTTGACAAATTATATTAACATATTTGTCAGGATTTAATTTATAATAAAAAATAAAACATAACGTTGCATAATTATCAAACTTTTGTTAATTAAGGGTTGACGATTCAATTTAAAAGCTTAGTTGTTCACGTCTGATCAACTAAAAAAAATCAGCTGTCGCTCACTACCTCAGTCAATAAATCTTCCTATTCGTTATGCGATTTAAGACGGTTTGTTAGTGGTATTAAGGTTCAAAGTATAATAAGCTTGTTTCCTGTGACAGCGCATCCGGTGGCTGTGATTGAATTAGGCACGAGTAGAGTAGGCGTGTATGGTCTAGCACTAGTTTTATTGAGTTGAATGCCTCACAGCATGCCGAAGCAGTTACGAATTAAAATTAAGAACCATCGAATAAGAGGCACTGTAATGTTTACAACTCCTACTTTTATAGAAAATATATGGAATGTTTTTTTTTAATTATTGCAAAAACTTACTATTTGACTTGGTAAGTTACTTTGGGAAAAGTGTTTTGCAAAAATCTAAAAATGCAATTTTTTTTTTTCTTCAATTTAAAACAATAGTTTCCTAAGAACAATACTTTCTAACTACAAAAGAAAAACGTCGGGAAATAATAAACAAAGGTAATAACGCGATAAAGTCCCGTTAGTTCGTTTAAATTACAAGAGAAAAGGTGAGAAAATTGACCACACCGTGTATACCTATGTTTATCACGTAATTTACCTGATAAATACCCGGATACATATATATTTATAATATCTAGTACTCCTCCGACAATCTTGAACTGATTGGAGGAGCACTTTTGGAATTTTCAAAAAAATCTGAAGATGGACTTTCGCAAAGTCACGCCTGATATCAATTAACTATAAGTAGTTCACTCGTAAAGCAGGTACCTACTTACCGAGCTAATCATGTTTTCGTAGAATATATGTACTTAAGTCAGGGTTCGCCGATATATATCAACGGATATATATCATGATATATATCACGATATATATCAATTGATTTTTATCTTGATATATATCAATGGATTTTTTCCTGTCTTCTGAAATAAAAATTTTGGAGATTAATGTTTACCCTGGCAACACGTAGCGAAAAACTACAATTTCGAATAATTTAGATTGTATTTTAAAGTATTTTTTTAAGTGTTCATTAAAAAAATCTTTTGAAAATGAAAAATCTTATCAAAATTTTCAATTCCGACGGGATTCGAACCCGCAATGATACAAGCGATAACAAATAAAAAAATATACTTAAAAAATTCATTCTTAAATAAACACCAATTTTTTTATACTTACTTTTTTTAAGTTTTTTAAATAAAAAATGTGGTAATTTGACACTTATATTATTTTACAAATTACTTACACATTTTAAAGTGTTTAATCCCTTTAAAGAATGAAATTCGCTTCTTTTTCTTAGCCTGGATATATATCCGATATATATCGGATAAATATCAAAAAATCGGATTTTTGATATTTATTATAAAAATCGGATTTTTTCGAACCCTGACTTAAGTACATAAATGTAAGTAATTAACAAAGTATTTTCGTATTTTTCTTATACTTTAGGTACCTAACGATTTTTTATTTTTTTTACTTAAGTACTTACTTAGTACCTACCGATATAACTAGTCAGTAATGAGCATCTAATACGTCATCTAATTTAAACGTAGTAAATAAACAATCCAATTAGAGATAAGTTTGTTGACGAAACGCTTAGAAATAAATAGTTCGGTGATAAATAAATGTATGAATTATCTTCCAGATAACGTGTAAACAATCAATTTTATTTATATTAAATAAATTTATAATTAGCTAACCAACTGATAAGAAATGTAAACAATTTTGTAAGAACATAATAGATACCTACATAATAGTTTAATGCTACTATAAGATAAACTAGACCAGTGGTTGACAAACTTTTCAGAACAATGAGCCCCACAGTGAACCCTTTATTTTGATACCCCACTCGAGGGTTATTTCTTATTATATCATTTTAACTAGGTATATAAAATAAAACCTGTGATGCCAAAATGACGTTTTGTTCAAAATTATATCATTACCTATAGGTGTGTAATAAAGAACTTTCATTCATTAATTAGATAGGTATTGCCGTGTTATCAAATAAACAAGAGAACCATCAATCAATCAATTTAAGCTCACCAATGATGATGAACGTGATGGTTTTACATGACAGGGGCCACATAATTCGCGTTTAGATGACTTTTAAACAAGGAATAAGCTGAATATGCCTAATCTTATATGACTAATTTGCTAGCAGGTACTTAATTATTAATTTTTTAATACAAAAGATTTACAGAAAATGTATTTTATGGTACTCTAGGTCTAGTATTGGGTGGACTACCTACTAAAATTTCATTCAATACCTGCTTTGAAGCGAACCCTTTCATCTCAACTCCTGCCAGCATCAACTCAATTAGAAAGTCATCTTGACCCCAACTCATTAGAACACCGCTGATCAAGGAATTTCTATACTACGTACCTGGAACGCTGACTGAGACAGAAAACAAGGTCCGCTTGAGAAATAAAACTTGGGCGGTGTGTCTCTTTCTTTTTGCTACTGTGTGAAAGAGACAAAGCACCCAAGAAAGCCTCTCAACAAGACCAACAATCCTTATAACCAAGATTAAATGATAATAGATCGTTGTGTGGTCGTGATAAGGTTCAAAATCCTTTGTACATTAAATGTCAGTTAGCACTCCAGTTACGTAGTTTAGAATCTTCTTGCCCTTGCATCTCAACTCCTGCCAGCATCAACTCAATTAGAAAGTCATCTTGACCCCAACTCATTAGAACACCGCTGATAACCCGCGGTGGCGTGACAATGACGTCTGGGTGACGTATGTTTACTCTGTGACGAACTTGCTTCATTTTTGTAGATAAAGTATTTTCCTCAAAAATAACCTTTCACTTCAGATAATTTCTTATGACGCTGGTGATGTGACCTTAAATAAAGTGAAGGCAAAACATGAAAGTATACAAGGAAATAAGCATCGCATTTTGTTACAATAGGCCTTACTTATAATCGCCTTTCAAATTGAAGACTGGTTAAGCAATGCTCAAGATTCGCCCTGTCACTATTAATCACTATTTAACAAAAAAGGATGGCAATAGTTTAAACGGTGTTTCAGTTTTGACAGAAGTTGAGTTGAGTGATAAATATTTTCATATCATACAAACATTTGTCGTCAAAAAAAAAGGTTTGATTCCAAAAGGACCACTTACATGTATTACTTTGAAACGTGTCTGGTGAAAAGCTGGTGATTCTTTTCATGCGGGCTTAAAAAGGTCGCTATTGCAGAATCGCAAATAGGAATTGAACTATATGCCAACTCTTTTCATTGACTGAGAGTGAAAAGAGACGGCCTGATCCCTTTTAAGCCAGCTATTCTTTCATGACCAGACCGCGAAGAGACAGCATCAAACACAGTTTGGTATGTTTAATGTCTTCTGTTAGTCGTTAAACCATGGCAGAAGCCTTCAGGCGGCCTAGGAACTCACCAGAGTAAGCTTACACGAACAAACACTTCTCACAATGGATCTAGGCATTCGTGAAGTTAGCCGTTTCGATGCGCAGTGCAGCTTTTTCATACAAAGTTTTCTATTGCGTTGCGAAACGGCTAACTTTACGAATGCCTAAATCCATTGTGAGAAGTATACGTAGTCTGATTCCGTAGAGTTGATATTCTTCCCCCTTACTTATGAAAGATGTTTAAAGTTGAACACTGGTTCAACAACGTCCCGTCTCTATTCGTCACTATCCACAAATAAAGACAGGACGTTGTTAACCCAGTGTTCAACTTTAAACATCTTCCATAAGTAAAGGCTGCATTACACCGGGGCAACACTGTGCGGCATTGCGGCATGCCACAAGGCCGCATGCTACAGAATAAAAAATGTCGCATATTGTGGCAAGAACCGTGCGACATGGCAACATCTTGCGTCATGTGGCAGACTGACCCAAGCACGATGTTGCCTCGGCGTAAAATAGGCTGCCGCATGCCACTAATGCCGCAAATGCTTTCTATTTGTAGCATGCCACAAGATGCCACATGTCACAATATGTAGCATGCGGCACTGTCGCACGTTGTTGCCCCGGTGTAATTCAGCCTTAAGACCCCATGAGTATGTCAGCTCAATGCCAGAAATCAGAGTGACCACGCAAGACCTGATCAAAACGTACAAGGTAGCTCATTACTACTGGGTCATTACTCAACTCTCGTCAAAAATAGAAGCTACAATATCGATCCCTCCTAATTGGCTCGAATGCAAACTCTGTTATTAGGCAGGTTAATTAAAGAGTTATCGGGCGTAATTAACCCGTTTCGGTACAGTAGTGCCTATGGCTCGAAACTCTACTAATTAAGAAATACCTCCTTCATTAGCTCAATTAGAATTTGTACACGTCAGTAGGTACATGAACATACGTGGTTAAATTATAACTACGAGCATCAGTTTTCTCACATGTGGAGGAAATTATGAACAGAGTTCCCATCATTCTGACTTGTTTTTTGACGAAACAGTTGTCAGACATTTTTCCTTTCGTACAAAATTATATTCGTAAAGTAAAGTAAGCATTTCAGTTCCATCTATTTATCAATATAAAGAGGTCTGTTTGTTTGGTAAGCTCTGGAATCTCAGCAGCGCGATTCACACTTCTCGCAATGCATCCATCCGATTATAAGATGTTCTTCGGAAATTTGACTGAATTTGATACTTTCCGAATTCGGAATACATTCCGAGAAGTGTCATTACCCTGCTAATTCGATTCTGAAAATTATTTAACTGCTAGCGCTAGGAAACCGTGATGTAATTTTATCCAGGTGCCACGTGAGCGAAGCCTTAGACAGCAGAGTTATTTATATTTGTATACGACGTAGGTATATAAGAGATTATAGTAAAGAAAACATCAAAAAAAATACGTGGCTAAATTAAAAATAAAAAAAAAACCAACTTCAATGTTGTTTTTCTGAGCAATTTTCTGCACTCTCCTCTCTCAATATTTCTGTTCATAACTCCGAAGACCCTTGACAGACCCTCACCACATTTTTCTGTCACCAATTGAAAAGTATATTTTTTCAAACAAAAAAATAATTTTCTAAATCGGTCCAGGCGTCTTCGAGTAATCGGTGAACATACTTACGTAAAAAATAACACAAAAAAATAAGATTCCGACGAATTGAGAACCTTTTTTTTGAAGTCGGTTAAAAAGTGTATCTATCATCCAACAAAAACTGAAGTCTTTAAAGATAGTTGAATTCTTCCCTAATAGGCGGGTCCACACAGAGCGAGCAGCCTCGCGAGGCATTTGCCGCGCGAAGCAGCTCGGTTAGTGTGGACGCACGGCAGCCTTGGTATTATCGCGAGGCTGCCGATGCCGCTTGCCTCGGCCGAGGCACGTCCACACTAACCGAGCTGCTTCGCGCGGCAAATGCCTCGCGAGGCTGCTCGCTCTGTGTGGACCCGCCTAATGAACTAGAAAGTATGTTTGTTTTGACATAAAAAACGGTAAAAGTCATCGAGCACCCTTGAGAAGATTTAAAAATCAATCATCGCAGTACAAGTCCCTTATCGTGTGTTATTGGGTTTTGAGAGTTGGGCTCAAACCCTAAATTTTTTGTGAACTTTAAGAAACAAATATGAAAAAAGTTTAACCTTTCTGGTGAAGGACATTTTTTCGGGTAATTTACACTTGAAATAACTTTTAAAGTTAAACTGATAATATATTTTAAGCTACAGTTTAGTTGAATTAATAAGTCACGCAAGATTTTTGTCTGTAGGTATTAATAAAATACTCATAAGCTTATTTGAGTAAATAAGGCCAAATATTGAGCATCATCATCATCACTAATTCAGTCCAAATGTAAAAATAGACTTTACGCATGTGAAAATAGGCCTTTTACTATAAAAATAAATCTAGGTACCTATATAATTATCTCTATCTAAAATAAAAAACATTGATCACTTGAAAATAAAAATGCCTACTACTAGGTCTGTACCTACCTACCTAAATAACATTTAAATTTATTTTGTAGAAGCCTCCTCGTGGCGTAGGTAGGTACCTCGGAAATAGCTAGGACATGGTAACGCAGTGTTCTAGGCTGCCCAATTCTTTCACACAATGGCTCATGGCCCATCAAAACGGTCGAAGTTAATATTAGTGCCATTGACTCGAAATTAATGAATTTACATTTTTTTTACCTTCCATTTATTCATTTATTCACAATCTTATCTAAAAGGTTCAGTGCTTTACTCTGACCAAAACATTTATTAAAAACAGAACTTCGACAACGGCCATCAAAACTTGGGCCTAAAAATTAAGGGTCCCCATTTATGGCGCATTCGATTTTTAGTGCTTTTTAAGAGGAGCAAAGTTTGCGGGCAGTGGGTCTCTTTGCAGGTTTTATGCAAATATAGGCAACGTGACATCAAGTTATCATTACTTTTTTTAGGTCGCTTTTAAAAGTATTAAAAACAAAGATCATTTTCTGAAATTAGTTTAGATCATGTGACCCCATGGCATTATTATTAAAATTATCGTCAAATTACTGTCAAAGTATTTTTCTTTGAGGAGGTAGAGCTTTTATCTTACGCTGAAAAAACGTACTAGGTAAAAAATATCGAAACACTCGTTTTTCTTTCCTCAAAGTCAATAAATATATTATTTATTCAATAAGATAGGTACCACAAGTATCACTTTGAAAAGTTTTGATGAATCTTAGCAATTTTCTATTCGTATAATACTATCAAGCTCAAATGAGTTCAGAATCCATTTGTTAAGTTTTTATATTCAATAATAACAATATTGTTAATTAAAGATATTGTAGTCCAGATTCTTTATATACCTACTTAAAAATTGTCAGAATAATAGTTATTCTTCAACTTTTTCGCTCACAAACAGTTTTAAATACATTCGTACTGGGTTTTCTCGCGTTTTTTACATTTTTACATATGGTACCTACATATCATTTCCCAACATGCTCTGGCAGAACCATCTAAACATTTTGATATCAAAATCTATAGCTGATGTTACGGCTGCAAAAACCGTGGTCGTGGGCGAATACGATGTAAGAAAAATCCCGTCTTTCCCCTTAATGAACGGCCAATCAAAACAGCGGCTGAGTGGCCGGTAATTCCCTGGACTGTTAGTGTCCGGCCCACTGACCGTTCAAATTGCCGTGGCGGTCGCTCGTAATGCCGTCCGGTCCAAGTTCACTAAATGAACGGGACCGTCTTGACGGCCGTCGAATAGCGGTGCATGCCGTGGCTCAACTTGTCTAATTTTGTCGATTCGTCGTCTTAAATAAATTCAGCGACAAAAATTCCTGCCTGTCCCCGAATTTAAAGCGGACAGGAAGGAATTTTGATTCCTGTTTGTCTCCTTTCGGGGGCAAGACGCGGTGACAAACAGGAATAACTCAACTTTACCGGAGTTAAAATTGCGAATAAGTACCTATTTTACTTTTTTTGTTCTTTAGCTTTGACATATTTCGCATACAAGTTGTCCGAGGTACAGAACAAAATAGTGTACGAGTACCTTTCATCTAGAAAAAAGCTGTCCCGGAATGATTTTTTTATTTTATTTAAGATAGGTTAGCTCTTGACTTCGCTCCTTGCCTAGGCATGGATGAAGTCGACGATGGAGCGAGTTTCCCTTGAAAATGCCTATTAACTCTCCTTTATAGAATAACAATTAAATCTTATTGAATCTCAAGCCGCGAGAGAGAGAAAGAGAGTTAAACTTATTTTTCAATTTGTAGCGACATCTACCTGTCGCTAGATGAACTACATAGACATGCTACGCACTATGAGCTTCAGCGAAGATGGCGCCACTCAATATCAGAGTGTCTAGATTGCGCAAGTGCACTACTCATCGCCGATCGGGTTATATACAACCAACCGACAACAACTGTCGGTCGAAAGACCACGGGCAAGTGGGCCAGATGGGCCGGCCCGTTGCAGAGGAACCACCTACTCTGCCTTTGGGGAACGATTCCACCATGTTCTTCAAAAATTAATTCATATTGTATTTAGTAATACTCGTGTGCAAACAAGCAAAAAGTGTCATATTCTTAAAAGTATTTTTACCAGAGAAAATAAGTAGTACCTACCTAGGTAATTTCATTTTCAGAAACTGAACTACCTACTACATTATTTACCTTTAATTATTACAAATTATTTAGAATACAATAAAAACCAGTTCAGCCATCTAAAGAAAAACGATCTATATGTAGCTCAACTGTACCTTGGTAATTAAATTAAATGAAATCCTTTATTATTAAGATGTTATTAAAATATAGGTATTGAAGATCAGTTTTTGTCATCAAGTTTTTTCCTAACATTGTCCTAGGTCACGGTCTATAATTCAATCAAGATTAACTACAAAAAAAAGCCTTTCAAATGTCAATCTTTGACATCTTATGTTTGTTTGTATTTTGTTGATTTTGAAAAACCTTTATAGTAGGTACTTGCACAAAACTCTTCAATTCCACAATGACACCGTCAACCTCATCAAACTAGCTTCCATTACCCACTAGCCATCTGGATATATCAACACGGTCGGTCTCAAAGCGATAAACCACCAGCGATCCAGACCCCTCACAAAGTACCAGATCATCAAACTCCGAAGCATCCACAGAAGCGCCGAAGGTCGAGATGGGTCTGGCTAAAGTGGTCGCGTAGTGAGAGCGTAAGTGGCCAATTAGGTCCGTTTTATTTGCCAACCGAAAGCTCGGCTTAGCTTCAGCAAATAAAACCACCGGCTAACTATGTACGGTAATGTGATACGCATTGATTGGTTGCCGTTAATTAACACGTGCCTTTGCCCTCTCTAAAAAAAGTTTTCTAGTACCATCAGCATGATCAGTTTATACTAGACAATTCATCTTAAAAGTTTCCAGCCTAAAATCGGATTTTGACTAAATTTTCATAAAAATTGGAAAAACTTTTGAACGACTGAATATCGCTGAACATTCAGGGGGTTAAATCGATAGGCATTGAGGTCACCCATCGCCCTGCCACCGATGATCCACCGCTCCTGTTACACCGTGTATGTATACTCTTGGTCATCTTCAAATGATATTAAATGCTTAAAGATCTGAGAGAAGGTCTACCGCACCTTGCGGATACCGTATAATCCTGTTTGGTTTCATTTCTAGAACTTTTATTTTTTCGCAAACAGAATTCCTATGAATCCTCCTGACCTCCTAGAAAGTAATATCCTAGTATCTGTTGCATAAAATAGATATTTAAGCTCATTAGGGCTCATCGTGGGCGCCCATTACTGAGAAACAACTAATTAGTACCTAACCATTTAATGCACTAATGATTCGCTTGAAAAATAACAAAGATTAATTATTAGAATTGTTTTTCTCTTGCGCTATTTTCAGTCTTGGTTGCGATGTAATCTTTTTTATTTGACCTGTCTTATTTTAATTTTTTTTTAAATCATAATCATAATCATAATCAATCATTTATTTTAAACAAAGTGAAACGACCAAACGTTATATCGAAGACATTGTGAAGGGATGAAGGTTGCTCAAATCCTTGGAAGTAAATTGTAAGCTTAATAAATATTAAAATATAGTAAAATATTTTTACTTATTAAACCCTTTTCACCCTCGCACTATGGTGGTACCGTGGGTAAAAATAATTACCCACCGGACCACTGGGGGTATGGCCATGTGGATCCGTGTCTCAGCACTATCTATGGTGGTACCGTACTACTGAGGGGTATCGTCGGTGATACCGTGGGGTAGTCCCAAATATTTTTACACGTCCTGTCTATAAACATATTTGCATCCTTTCGACTAATTGACATCATAACTGTTAGTCCATCTGCGACCATATCGGCTTTCAATTTAGCAGAATTTAATAACAGACAAAAACAACAGACGGCGCCACCTGTAATCATTCATCCGAACCCGATAGGTACTTCAGAGTGGAGCAAAATAAACTATGGTGTAGGGTTTCTATTGAGTTATTATGTCCAAATCAATAATTGTTTGTTTTGTTTATTTTGGTAGCGAGGATGCAACATGTCACGGGAATGCTAACTTCTGGAAAATGTGGACCATGTATTAAATCTACACTTCTACACTAATATTTTAAAGAGGAAAGCGAGCGATTTATTTACTGGACCGATTTAAAAAAATTATTTCACCAATAGAAAGTTACATTATTAGGAAATTGATGATAGTATATTTTCAAAAAAATTAGGGATCCGTAAGAAAATTGCAAAATTGTACCCAAGGTGGAAAACCCGAAATAGTTTTTGATCACTACGGGGGCAACGCCGCGAGGGTACTGCTAGTTTATAATAAGTACATATTTTTGGATGTGCTTTTGACTACCCTCTTAGACATTTTCAAAGAACCTTGAATAACTAAAAATCTGTAAGTCTACAGCGTTATAGGGATAAAATAGTGACCATGTTCCGTTTTTCGTAAAAATAAAATGTGTAAAATGAATGGAGTAAGTAGTAGAAAAAGTTTTTCTTAAACTTTCGCGAATTTGTCCGCGACCACGTATGCTGTAACACTGCTGAAAAGCCGGGGTATAAAAATAAATATTAGGCAAAAAAAAACTTTTAAAATATGCTTAGGTATTGCTACATAAGCATATTTTAATACAATACAAATTTTTTTTAATCAATTTTGGTCAGATCTTAATAAGTGTGCAAAGTTTCAATTTAATCCAACGTTTTTAAGTGTTTCAAAACCTTCAAACCTACCGTTAACACAGATCGATGCAAGTGAAGCTAATATACTTAAACGTTTTAAAAAAATAACGCGTTCAAATCCATAGTGTATTTAAAAGCATGAATAGAAAAGTCTGTTTTAAATTGAATTCTAAGCCATGTATCAATTCGGCAACAAATGTATTTAATTCGAAGTGCTCACGCGTCGCGAGCCATTTTCTGCGCGACTGGCGTTGTATTGGATGCGAAACACTTTCCGCGTCGTGTGACCGTTTCACATTGAAATTGGGGTTTGTTTATTTAAATTCCTATTTCTTTGGTGGAAATTTTACAGCAAACTAATGCATTTATTAACTTTACAAAATACATTAGAACATTCGAGCTATCTAAGGATCGTTTCAACGATCTATTTATCAACAGATCCAAGTCGGAGGCGTCCTTTGGTGTTTATGTAGTTTGTAAATTCACACAGACACACACACACAGTTATGATTATAAAGAGGTAAAGTTTGTAAGTTTGGTTGTAGGTTGTAGGCGGAAATAATTAATAACTATACAGTTACTATGTAGAAGATAATTGTCGAAAAATAATGTAAACAAAAACAAATAGGAGAAAATTAACGTGTATGTTGCATTGCGATGCGTAATTTCTCAAATAGCTTCAACAAATAAATTCGCACCTAAATATAACTTAGCGGAGTCCAACAAAAAACAACGAAAAGAAAACATAAAGGGTGTTCGTCCCACGAATAGTAAGATTACAATAAATAAGACCGGCCGAATTGTCTGATTGCGATCTGTGGTCGGGTCGGCCCGGACGGAACTGGTACAAATTGACTCAGTTTTACGTAGATTTTTACTATCATCATTATATTACGCAAAATATAAAAGGAGAGTCCAATATGGACAATCTGCATCATCTAGAACACTCGTTTTATATTTGGTAACAAGATTGCACGAGGATTTAGGAAGATAATGGATGCGGTATTTGCTTGAAACTTTCTCGGCTAGTCTTACAAAAAAATGCTAAGTAGGTAGGTAGGTACATTATTTAAATATAAGTAATAGAAATTATTTGTTTAATATTGAAATGATAATTTATTTTAATATAAATTACTTATTCTTAAGTTTCTAAATGTTAAGAATTTTAATTTATATTCTTAACATTTCCAATATAATATTTTATTTTTCTTATTATTAGAAATAAGCAAGAGTACCTATATAGAAACAAAAATAAAACAATGTTGTTGGATACGTCAGACCTTAAAATCAAAACCCAAACATTTTTCAAATAACATTATTGGTAACGAAATCAAATAGATTTTAAATTATGTAAAATAGTTGTTGATGTATGCAATTAACTTAGTCATGGCAGGCATCCGTTGCCAATCAATTAATATTTACAGAAATAATGAATCCGGCAATTAAATATAACATGAATTCACCATGTCCATTGTCCATGTTCACACAGATTTGACAAACAACATTTAAATAAATAAGGAATAATCAAAATACGTGTATAATACTTACGTGCGTTCATAAGAACTTATAAAATAAGTATCTGTCCTAAATTGAAGGAAATATTTTTCATACTTTGAAATGCAGACATAAATCAATCAATTACTTAGAAGAATTATAAAGCGACTTTTTAATTATTTTAAATACTTATATATTTTTTATCACAACGTGAATATTAGATAATTATACTGTAGTGTAGTGGTTTTATCAAATTTTTTTAAGCTCGCTGTTATTACACACATACCTACATTTTCTGTAACGACAAATTCATTGATACACGCAATACAAACTCAAAACCATCGGATCGAAAGACGAGCTGCACTGCTCTAAATATTAATTGAAAGGAGGGTAAATCAATATTGAGATGAAAATTAATATTCTGTATTTGCAGAATTCAGTCTTGGGTAGGTATATCGTAGTTTGTGGTTACCTCCAGGCGGGCCGGTAAGGCGATAGTCGAGAGTGGTCGCTCTACTTGTTCCTAGCTCACTGATACGTTACAAATGCGAGGACATGCTGTATTAATTACACTGTTTGCTCAACCGAAAACATAGTATTGAAGACTTCAAAGATGTTCTATAAAAATTAACGTTTTAAAGAAACGAAAGACGAAAAGAAGCACGGCAGACCTGCGCTAAGTAAAATGGTCCAACAGCACATTTTATTTGAATTGTCTGTATATTGATTCTGTAATGTAGGTATAACAAACACAAGCGAATGCAGCAAATAGAATGTCTTGATAATTGAGAGATGTAGGAATCGCTAAAGCGTAGTAACAAAACTGACGGGTCGGTCTAAGTTTTGAAGTGTTAAAGCCATGTCGCGTTTTATGCGTTCGAAGCACCACTAGCTCATGCGCACTTTTATTTTTACTAAAATTATTGATATCAATATGCCACCTCTGAAATTTAAACGATCATCCTTGTTACTATGCATGAAATATTCTCAAATCTAGTTTCCAAAATAGCAACACTCAGAAAACTCGTACGAAATAAGAAAATACAATCTCGCAGTAGAATCGTACGATATCGCTGACCAATTTAAAGGAGCGGGTCCCGGATCCAATCAACGATTTGATGCCTATCACTAAACTTTCACATTCAAGATTTGTTTCTCGAGATTAAATCAAAAGCGAATTACAGTTGCGGCGAAAAAGAAATATGGCTAGTCCAGCCCAGCCCTACTCGAGGGTGTCTTGCTGAAATTGCTTCCCAATCCCTCGGACTTTGGACTTGTAAAGAAGTTATTACCTTCCGTCGAGATAGCGGGCGGGTCCGGCGATACGGATATATGTCTTTTTCATATGTAATATTCCTTTTTCGCGTTTTATTAATGGAAAATGTTTCGTGGGACAGTGCGGTCTCTCGCCTTGATATTAAAGGAGACTTGTACTGAGGCTTCTTTTATGAGATTGTCGTAAGCAGTTTACTTTAGGGTCGGGCGGGCTCGTGATGTTTAACCGGCTGTTACCGGTACAGTTTTTTTTTCTTTTGCGTTGAAAATTGTGGCTAAGTAATTGATTCTCATTTTGAATTGTCATAATGACAACTCTATATTTTCATATTTAGAATTTTTATCTCACATAAGTGTAACTTTAAGCGATGTTTTATGTTTACTCGGCTGACTGTCAAGTCACAGGGTTATGTTTAATAAAATATCCTTAAACATAGATAAATATTGCACTAGTTTAAGATAAGTACCTACTAGGTACTTTTATTTTAAAATTTAGTTATGCTATATCTATAAATATATTATAAAAACTACTCTAAAATCTACTTTTGAGATAGAGATGTCTAAAATATTTTGACGAATGAAATTTCCAAATAAAATTTTAAACACAATACTTAGGTACCTATATAATATTATTTTGTGATAAAATCAAGTAATTTAGTACTTATTTTTGTAATTCTGTAGTTGAAGCACCAGTTGAAGTTCGGTTTTGTTTACCTACGTTTACGTTTGAACAATGCTTTGCTGAAATACGATATACCATAAAGGTACGTTTATTGGACCCTTTTAATAATGAACTGGTTTATCGATTGGCATCGGTGTCCATATCGAATGACATGAATAATAGTTGTTATGAAACATTAAATTCCCCATTGTGTTTTAGCTATAGCATTGTGTTGGTTTGATAATTTGCCAGGAACGTAATCAGGGTTTCTAAATGTGGGTAAAATTGTTGTTTTTGTAAACACTATAAACGGGATATTTACCATGATTTTTGAATTTTTGAGTCTCCCGATATTTCGGCACAGTTGCATGCGCCATGATCACGGTATAGTGTTTACAATGTTTACAACCATGATAGTTTCAAAAGTTTTGTTGTTTTTGGTTCTTTAGTTTCTTGGTAAATCTTGTGGTAATGTTTTGAGCTAGCCGACACTGGTTTTTAAATGGTTTCAACATTAAACCGCTCTCCTTGTAAACTTCTCTCAACTTCTGTCAAAATTTAAACACCGTTTAAACTATTGCCATCCTTTCTTGTTAGTGGTATTTTAATTTTAACAGAATTTTATAAGTAGAGGGGTTAAGTAGAGGGTCTTTAAAAAATATACCTGATATGTCACACACATAATGCAACACACAAGATATAATGATCACACACACAATGACGACCTCTGTGGCGCAGTGGGTGAAGGCCCGCCTGTGACGCAAGAGGTTGCGGGTTCGATCCCCGCCGCGGGACAAATGTTTGTATGATCTGTAAATATTTGTCTCGGGTCTGGGTGTTTTCTATGTATATTATGTATGTATTTACAAAAAAAAAAAGTACTTATATAAGTAGTATATCAGTCATGGGGTTGCCATAACACAAGCTCTGCTTAGCTTGAAACTACATGATGGTGTGTGAAATGTCCAGCATTATTTATTTATTTATTTATTTACTATCACAACTGTATCCCCAAGGCGCGGTAGACATTCTCTCAAATCTTGCGATCCCTCGAAGATGTCTAAGGGGTAGTCAGAGGTCTAAATACATTTGGTACATGCTCTTAGTCTAAACCCCCTTATAAACGCCTCTTAAACACTGGGTAACCAATGTTTTTCGCCCTTCACTATTAGTCACTATCTAACAAAAAAGGATGTCAATAGTTTAAATGATGTTTCAATTTTGACAAACATTGAGAGAGGTTTATAAGTAGAGCGATAAGTGTCTATCGATAAAACCTAACCCCCTAACTAGCTACGACCCGTTTCCGTACTCTAATTAAGTCCACTACAGCAATGTTTGGAATTAATTAGTGTATTGTTTAATTGGCATCTCTTGTTATCTGTTTGGTTTATTTAGGTATAATTAGTGGTGTTTGTGTCAGAGGGACGTAGGTATGGGGGCTAGGTGATTGTTAAAATGACGATTTTTACCGTCATTATCGATTTTCCCGAATGACGGGAAAGGCAATATACAAATAAACAATATACAATATAAATACTAATGTACTTTTAAAAGTACAGTAGTTTTAAAAAATATCAATAATGCTGTAAGTACCTACTTTTAAAAGTACAGTAGTATTTAAGTATATTTTTAAAAAACTACTTAATTTTATTATTCTGGTTTGCAAACTATAAGTACCTACTTAACAGCTTGCAAATAAATATAACCTACAAGCGCTTAACCACAAAAATAAAAAAGGTCTGTTTTGCATGTAAAAAACATGATACCAACGTAACAAAATAGACTTATTAGGGGTAAAAATAGTAATATTGAACAAAGCATCATTTTTATTTTACACACCAAGCCAACAATAGGTTACATCTGTCAGCGACGGTCAACTGCAGGCTCGCATGCGGCCCACAATCCGTGCGGATTGATTCCACCTGTCCGTCACGAGTAATAGAATATTGTGCGTGATTCAAATTGAATTAGTGAGCCATTGTCGATTAGTCGAGTAGTTTTGTATGGACGGTTGGTTTCAAACAGTTAGTAGACTAATTCTATACCATATAGCAGCGTCGTTGAATTGTGTACTACGAGTGTGAGGATTATTTGCTTTGCACGTTCTAATGAAAAATCTATTGAAGCTCTGACACAATTTGATTTTTACCATACCTATCATAACAGCTCTATCACACAAATGTTTGTACTGGGTGGGAATCGAACCCACGACCTACAGCGCAGAAGGCAGAGCTACTACCAACTGAGCTATAGTCGTATTGCTCATTATACGGACTAAAAGTGAAGGAAAAAAGGTCATTTTTCCTTCAATTTTGATTAGTTTTGATACGTTTTATGTCAAAATTGAAGGAAAAATGACATTTTTTCCTTCACTTTTAGTCCGTATAATGAGCAATACGACTATAGCTCAGTTGGTAGTAGCTCTGCCTTCTGCCAGTCAATGAATCAACATGAGTTGGCCACTTGATCAAACGAACTTAGGTAGGGTAGGTACGCCTGTTAGGCGACCGGGTCCCCTTTTCGACTTTTCGCCCCACTACTAGTAAACAAATCCGAAAAATAGCTTAATCCACACGCACACACTGAAAGAAAGCGTTTTGGCACCATCTTGAATGTTCAAGCAAACACACTTATAAGTTTCAAACCACCAGCACTAACGAAACAATATTAAACAATAAAATCAATCTGTGGTCTTCCGCGAACAGGTGCGCAAGCGTCCTTTTCAACAAAAAAAATAGTGAAGTGTGTCGCAGTTCACGGTAAGTTATTCACTCATATATTCGGCTTTTACAATTTGGATTGTTTGTATACCTTGGTAATAGATAAAAAAATACGTTTATGATGTTTTTCGCTTTGAATATAAACAATAAGTAGTTAAAATTACGTGGACGAGAACTGTTCCGGGCTTTTGAACGAAAATCCCTTTTTCGACTACGTGGTCGGAATCGGGCTGAATCATATCAAGAAGGTGTAATTTTGTATTTTTGTATGTATGGAAACTAACTGCTGCTGTTAAACTATTCTAAGCCTTAATACCCTCCTAAATCTAATGGCCAGTTTTCGTCCGGGCTAATATGATCCAATCAAAAAATACAGATATGATAAAATGCTAGCGGTCGAGAACAGGATCGGGTAGATACACTCCCAGATTTCGACCATGTTTTTAGTAAATACAATAAAATGCTATAAAACATCAATAAATTCAAATTTCTAACTATAAAATAAATGTATTTGTACCTTTTTTAATTTTTCTCCAGGTTATTTGTTTATTCGCATATAAATGTTCTCTTAAATTCATAGTAATATTGTGGTCGAAAACTGATACCACCGATCAGTTTTCGACCATTTAAAAAGTTTTGATTTACAAGCATCCGCCCGCGGCTCCGCTCGCGTGGTACCTATTCGAATAAAGCTTATGCGTTGCTTTAGTTCTTATACTATTTGTATTCCAAATTTCAGCAAAATACGTTCAGCTGTTCCGGAGATGGAATTGATATTTTTCCGTAAATTCTCTTCCTCTCATTAAATTAGACTCGCTTTCTAACTTTCGCATTCATAATAATTAATTACTTACATAATAATACAATAGGACTGATAAAATGTTTTATTTTAGATGAGTTCAGAGCCCAAGAAAAGAAAAAAGTCAGCTTCATACACAGCAAAGACAATCAACCGGGTGACAAGTGGTTCAAGAAATTTATTGAAAGACACAAAAGAGATCCTTCCTTCCTTCCTCAGCATATATTTGCCCACTGCAGGGCATATGCCTCTCCAATGTTCTTCCACACTGCTCTATCGCTGGTCTTCCTGGCCCAGTCTGTCCCGGCATATGCCTTTATGTCGTCGGACCATCGGGCGGATGGTCTGCCAGCGCTCCTCTTCCCGAGCCGTGGTCGTCACTCCATGATGCTTTTGGTTCATCTGCCATCTCCACGTCTGCACACATGTCTGGCCCAAGCCCACTTGAGTTTTGCAAAGCGGTATCCAACGTCTACCACTTTGGTGCGCTCTCAGATGACGGTGTTGCGTACTTTGTCTCGTAGAGATATTCCGAGCATATTCCGTTCCAAGGCTCTCTGAGCTACTTTCAGCCTATGGACCATTTTCCCGTTAACGACCACGTTTCGCAACCATAAGTCATTGCTGGAAGGACACATTGGTTGAAGACCTTAGTTTTGAGGGATTGTAAGAACCTTTTGCATTTGAATACCCTTTTCAACTTTCCACATGCCGCCCATGCTAGTTGGATTCTACGACTTATTTCTGCCTCTATAGAATTCTTTCCCAGTTTGATCCGTTGCCCCAGGTAAATGTACTCATCCACCCATTCGAGTTCGTGATCTTCCAATGAAATGGGATTTTATCGCTTTTATTGATTATTAGGCTTGTATCGACATTAGTCATCACCTTTGTTTTGTCCATGTTCATTTTTAGACCTACTTCGAGTAATGCGTGGTATAGTTGGGTTATCATAGTTTGTAGCTCTGATTCTGATTCCGCTGTAATCACTATATCATTTGCGTATCGTAAGTGGCTTAAGTACATTCCGTTGATGTTAATTCCCTTCTCAGTCCAATCTAGGGTCTTGAAGATGTCTTCCAGTGCGTTGTTAAACAGCTTCGGGGATATGACATCTCCCTGGCGCACGCCTTTTTGAATCTGAATGGGGTTGGTGTTTTCTGTTAGTTGAACAGTCATTGTTGCGGACTTATACAGATTCCTGAGTATTTCGATGTATCTGTCGTCTATGTGGCATCTTTTGAGAGAGTCTACAACTGCCCAGTGTTCCACAGAGTCGAACGCTTTCTCGTAGTCCACGTACGCTAGGTAGAGTGGTCTGTTATATTCTTCAGTCTTCTGAATTAGCTGCCTTAGCGTAAAAATGTGGTCTATCGTTCCAAATCCTTTGCGAAAACCGGCTTGTTCTCTGGGTTGATATTCGTCGAGCCTTTGAGATAGTCTAGTTGTAATGACTCTAGAAAAGACTTTGTAAACTTGGCTTAGCAGTGATATGGGGCGATAGTTTTTCAAAAGAGTATTATCCCCTTTCTTGTGAAATAGCACTACCAAGCTTCGTGTCCAGTCAGTTGGGACCACTCCGGTGAATAGGAAGAATACACAAAGAGATATCGCTAAAAAATGCAGAAGGAATCAACAAAGTTTGAGCTTTAATTACAGAAGAATCCATAAGACTATGGTTTGCAGGGCTTGAAGAATTTTTGATCAGCATCGGGCAAAAATAAATTTTAGATCATCCGGAAAGAATTTTCAATGGCGATGAAAGCGGTTTTAGCCTATGCCAATGGGGATGTATGCCCACCCTGCGTCGTGTTCCTATACATCAGACCACCAAAGGCTGTTGTGGAGAGTATGCCACCAGACTGGTGCATACTCCCTAAGCCTTGGAAAATCTGAATCGGGATGGATGAAAGGAGATGTATTCTTTGAATATGTAACCAACGACTTCAATAGCTGGACTGAGAATAAAAATATCCAAAAACCAATCCTTCTTCTAGTGGATGGACATAAGTCACATTATGTGCGAAGAAATGCAAGTTTTCGTAATATTTCTTCCATGCGGCGGAAATTGTATTATGTTTGTTAAATTGTAATGGGCAGAAGTTAAATGGAAGTTATAAAAGTTTTATAGACACAGTTACTAAATAATTATGTTAAATAATGCTATATTATAATAAATATCAAAGTACTATTAAAGGTATATTATTATTTTATAGGTAGAAACTGTAATCCAAAGAAAAATGTCTTCTGAAGTTAGTATCTGGTGGTAAAACTGTGATTTTGGATTATAAAAATAAATACTTAGTTAGTAGCCTAATTTTTTAACTTTGAATGCAAATATTTTGATTATTAATATCAATCTTGAAATATACGACATGATTATTATAAATGAGTTTAATTTCAATCAATTTTACTCTTATATTCGATATATTTTCCTTTTAGAATTTATGGTCGAAAACTGGGGAGCAGGTGGTCGAAAACTGAATTTTTCGGTCGAAAACTGGGCAAAATAGGTATTTCAGATAAAAATATTTTTATAAAATTCGCAGATTACTCTAGGGTTAAACACTTTACATTACATTCAATGAAAATAGAGGATGTAAGCTATGTGATGAAAAAAGTTGCAGATCAAAATAATTACAGTAACATGTACTTTTTGGTTCTTGAATCTGACAACTCAGCTAATTGGTCGCCAACTGGCGTATCTACCCTACATAGGTACTTTAGGGGGCTGATCGAAGCAAAATCTCGGACGGGACTAAACCTACGACGTTCAAAAATCAAGACCACTAGTCCAACAGCACATCTCAGCCTACTTCAAATTACACTGTTTCGGTAACCAAATACCCTTTAAACTAATTCGCAGTAAGATCGAAGTAATTAATCCACTTAGCTAAAGCTTTGCAACCTGAGATAGGTTAGTCTCTTGTGCGGATACATTCTAATTAGCAGGTCCTTCAGTAACCCTATCCTTGTCTGGAGTCAAGAGGCAAGACATCGATCTTTGCTTGTTTTCTAAAGAATTCTGATGTTGCTATGAATGCTTAGAGCCGTGTTGGCCGATGGGGATATTATCCCGTGGTATTATCATGGGTTCGAATCCTGGCGGTGCATCAATGGATTTTTCGGTTTGAAAAACTTATATGCGCAATTAACACAAGCTCTAATCGGTGAAGGAAAAGATCGTGAGGAAACAACAAAAAGGCAAAGATTGCCTCATGACATGACATTGCATACATCATCTAGAAAAGATCTAAAAGGCCTAAGTTATGAATACCTACTCGATGTGATAAGCATGACATGTCTTGATTTGTATCAACAATCACACTCGGTAAAAACATTTTGGTATATTCATAGTTTTTTTGCAATTGAATAAAATAAAAACTCAATCTCGGTTGATTAACAAAGCGGTCACCCATCACGAAAACGATGACTTTGAATTCTTGACTTCGCATAATTCATTTATAAAGCAAAACTCGTTAAATATCTAAATATACGTACATTCGCATGATTTGATAACTAATTGCTGTGAAATTTTGATTTCATCCCACATTCATAATTAGGGATGCACTAAAGCATACCTATTTAATTAGATTAGCTAATAAATTAACCATTAAGTACGGTACATACCGTAACTGATTAATAAAGTTACTAATTAAGTATAGTTACCTACTAAATACAGTACCTATGTAATCTAGAATTAAATTAGACATCACTATCATCACTACATACATAGTATAAAACAAAGTCGCTTCGCGCTGTCTGTCCCTATGTGCTTAGATCTTTAAATCTACGCAACGGATTTTGATGCGGTTTTTTTTAAAAGATAGAGTGATTAACGAGAAATGTTTATATGTTTATTACATGCAAAACATAGTAGAGAAACATTGATAATTTCAGAGGTTCCTAATGCGATGTGTGATGTGACCCGTGCGAAGCCGGGGCAGGTCGCTAGTCTGCGATAAAATAGTGAGACTGAGTTACTGATGCTACATTATCGGGCACTCGAACTATTCGGTTTATGTGACTAGTGCAGCGATACTACTTGTCATAGTATAGAAAGAGACAACACGAATCTTCGCCGAACCCCGATAATGCCCGAGAATTCCCTTCATAGCTTCGACCTACCCCATTTTTTGTCCTACATTTATTATACTCTTGATCCTTGAACCATGAATGCTTACTCATGAGTTGATTGTAACGGCCCGTAATGAATCACATTCATGCCCTGATTAGGTGTTTGTGAACGAATTGTGTAAAATATTCGCATTTTATTAAATCAATTGATTCTTGGAGATTGATCGGCTTATGAAAATTGGTTTATTCTTTGTTATCAAAAGTACTTACTTATACAGATTTTTTTAAATGTTGCTCACGATGTCATGACTTTTATGTTACGGAACCAAATAGATGCTAATATAAAATTAAAAATCCAGGCAAAACAAAAATGATAAAAGTGATGATGATGGCGATCCCAGAACGAAAAATTAAGGTAGGTACTTATACTTACTTAGTACCTAACATGAAATACATTTTTGAACCAGACGCGCATGTGAATGCGCATCTCATTTTGTCAATAATATTCAGACGAATAAGTATTTTGTGAATTTTTATACATTTATTAAAAATCCATCGGAGTTCTAATGCAAATCTCAGAAATTAAAAAAAAAAGAAGTATGGTCACGAAGCCCATCGACGCTATTAGAAAGCTAACTGCTTTCCTCACGATGTTTTCTTTCACCGTCTAGAGCTCGTGTTAAAGCGCATATGAGAGACGAGACCATCTCAAGAACAAACCGCCTGCAAACATACACTACAACTTTGTGGATGGAACTCTGACTTGCGCTATTTGCGCCCGCACGTTCAAAGCCAAAATTGGCTATATAAGTCATCTCAGAGTTCATCCTGGCATATAGGCAGAATTGTGGTCGCCGTAGCCGAAACCGGCAAGGATGACTATTATTATTATTATTATTATGTTTGTCATTATTATTATTATTATTATTGGCTGTCGGTAATATATTTAAGTTTTGGTGCACTAGTTTTCTAAGAGCTGTGGATTTTGTTTATGAAATAAATAAATAAATAAATAAATTATTATTATTATTATTAAAGCGCATATATATTTTTCGAAATGAAAATCCATTGATGCACGGCCGGGTCCAAACCCACGACCTTTGGATTGACAGTCGAGGCACTAACCCACTCGGCTAACACTGCTCTTAACGCTCAACACTGCAAACCTCAGGCATGTACCAAAAAAATTAGTATATATTTGAATGTGTCTCAAACCTTTGAAAACTTCAAAGTAAAAAAAAAATGGTTGGGAAATACCTAGTCTTGTTTTGTTTCATTAAAAACATAGTAATCAATTTTCCGATAAACAATTTCAGAGATAAACCCGCTCGATGGCAATCAATAAACGTCAATTTAGGCTTGTAACACACGATCGCATTACGCACTGATTAGCGGCGTCAGTAACCGGCATGTTATGCTCAATTAATTAACCAGAAACCACCCACACTCCGGGGATGTTCCGAATGCAGCCAGTAGCTGCTTTATTAGGCACGAAAGTAACTTGTAAACGAGAGAGTAGCTAGTAGCCAACTCTGTTGAGTTTATAGGCCGCCATTTTGCCTCATGCCACACCCCGGACACTCGACGAAATCTCTATGCAAACGTGGTGTCTAACTACCTATATTTACACTACACAATGTCATTTTTGTACACAACAGTAAGGTTGTCACCGTAAGAATAATGTACACTGTGGTCTCGGTCTCGTCATTGCGTCTGCGCGTGTGGCACGTTCCGTGCCCAAAGTCAGCTCCTCGCCAGCTCAAACTCACTGTGTCCATTCTATAGTATTATTATCTGTTCTGTGTTCATGGCTAAACCAGTAAGACCGTTAAACACATAAGAGTAGTCGAGCTAGCTAGAGATTCTACTCCTGTTTCTTCACGGGTATACCAACTGTTATTCCGTCTTCAGTTTATTGTCAGTTCATTGCAGTGTCCTTCATAGAAGAGTGCCGTAGCAGTGCTTGTAACAAGTAGGTACCTGGGTCAATCTTCAGAATCAGCGTGTTTGGTTGATCGCTATGGTGCTTTTTAAATATCGATATTATGCTGTTTGTAGGATATTGTTCAGTTTGTGGAAGCCAACAGCAAAACCATCATCTCGTCTCAATCAATAATCTTATTAAAATTATCTATGCCTGAAGCTGTTTACTTAGTTTTAGTACCAAATAATGGCTAAAATATTTTGAGTGAAATATAAAATATAGGGATTTGTGATAATGGGTAAACCCATTCTTCTGTAAAATAAGCAAGTTTTTAGAAAATATTTTTCTTTGCCCCCATTATAAAAAGAAAGTGGTGGAAAATGGTTCCTTATTATCGCGTTCAAGAGGGAGCTGCAAGTATAATTCAAAGTGTTAATTACAAAGAACTGCTTCTATCCGGAAATCACGAGAGAAACCGCTAACAGAAGCAAGTAAATAAGTTAATTTAATTGAATAGTTAACTTAGAAACGGACAGAGTCCGAAACTCTGAACTGCGCTCCAAAACTAAAATTGTTGATGTGGCTTCGAAGGCCGCGACGCTGAAGTGGAACTGGGCAGGACATGTCTGTCGGATGCCAAGTGAGCTGTGGGCGAAGATAGCCACCGAGTGGCAGCCCGACCCAGTGAGAAGGCGACGCGGTAGACCAAAACGGAGATGGCGGGACGAACTCGAGCAATTTTTGCCGGACTGGAGGGTTGTTGCTGAAGATCGCGATGTCTGGAGGGAGTGGGGGGAGGCCTTTGCCCAGCAGTGGGACACCTACGGCTGATAATAATAATAATAATAATAATAAGCCCGCAGGGCACCTTTGAGGCGAGGTGTCGGGTGAGTAGCGTCCCCGCGGACCCGAGTGCTCCCGGGGGAGGTCACCGTTCCTCACCTCCGCTTGCCTTCATTGGCCGGACGGAGTGAACACTGACGAGGAACAGGTCCCCCACCTCTGTGTTGCCTTCACCGGCCGGACGGAGTGGAGTCGCTAGAGCATTGCTCGGGGGCTGGAGGGTGTTACATATGTGGTGAGTGGGCACGTGAAGCTGGACCCTCAGGGAGCTAATGATCGTCGTTTAAAACCCGGTAGCATCTGACCACCCTCTAGCCACTCACGTCTTGTTGCCCCCTTGTTGCGATACCAGCGACTGTTTTGGGGGGGCCCATTTGTGAGTAGGCGAGTCTCCACCCGCCATTTGATACATGTTCATTAACATAGTTTCGGCGGGTGCCATAGTCCCCATAGTTTCCCTGGTAACCAGTCCACTACCATCCCACTCCCATAGCCCGGTAGTAGTTTTCCATCATTTGCAATAGTCCTGCACAGACCGGAGGCTGCCCTTAAAAGCATTTTTATAGTGTCATACAGGGTAGTCGCTGGAATGTGTATCCATCACAAAAGATCAAAGTTGTCAAAAGGGCCTCTGTGTGTTGGCTTCGGCCCCATGCATGCCTGTCAAAGGTCCGGGACTCCATAGTCCCGAGATGTTCAAATTGACATACATAATAATAATCAAGGACTTTGCATTAAACTTAAAATGTATAATAAATTGCCGTTACAAATAACTAGTCTTCCCCTAAGTAAATTCAAACAAGTATTAAAATGTTTCCTTGAATCTCATCCATTTTACCATATCGATGAATATATGAGTTGTTCATTTTCTGATTTGTATTCGGATTCCTAAAACGTATAAGTACCTATTTTGTTAATTGTGTATCTAAATGAAATTATGATAAAATATGAACCTATGTAAATTGACTTGCCAATGTTATGCTATGTAACTTTATGGCTAAATAAATGAAATGAAATGAAAAATAATAATAATTGAATAGTTACACTACGACACCTTGTAACCGAAACCACGCCAACAATACCCAATTAATTAGTAACTGACGTAGGTACTTAGCTAATTATTGAGCCACATTAACTCCATAGTAATGCAATACCTATACTAGAGATGTGGTAGCATGTTCACAAACTAATTACCTATCCTTCCATTACTTGCCCTAAAATTGTTTTGATTGCAGTTCGAAATCCAAAAGTCGCTAGAACGCTAAATTTATTTTGTCGCTAAAACTGATTTTAAGTCGCTAACACTAGAGCAAAAGTCGCTATTTCAAGCGACAAAGTCGCTAAATTGGCAACAGTGTAAAGTTGAGTAACCCGTTTTTGTTTTATGTAATGAAAGTAACCACCTAATTACATACTTTGTGTTTCTTTTATCTCACTGTACATTTTTTTTAAAACAACTTAGATATTAGAGTATGGACGAATCGGGAGCAACAAAATATCAAATATGACACATACATACATAACCAGATTCAGGAGGATTTACCTACTAAAAATAATACATTGAAACTACAAAGTATGTAATTGCTTTGTTAAAATGGTAACCATACTCAGGTATTCTCAGTAATTTTTTTCTCAATTCTGAAAACCAGTACAATATTTAGAATCGATACTGAAAACCAGGAACCGATTTTTTCTCAGTATCGAAGTAATTAGACCAGCACCCCTATTTTGTAACACACGGCAGGTCGCTAACTCGGATTCGTTAAAACAAATTGATTTTTTACGAACAACATTAAAGTCATTTAGTGCAAAATTACTTTACATATTTTACACAACAAACATGTCTATCACTTTTTTCAACCATCTTCTACCATTTTTGTTTGAACGAATTAGCGACTTACCGTGTGTTACAAAATAGGGGTAGATACAGGAACATCCCTAGCACATTGTTGTTGCAATACAACTGCCGAATGATTGTGTTACCGACAATGTCTCCGATTCTCCACATATTCGATTACGAGTGGTAACGACAGTTTCTCGGATCTTGTCGTGTCTTTGTAATCGATACGTGGAACTGAACTTAGATCTTATTACGATAAAGGTAAAGTCGGATTCAGCACTGAAGTCCGATAGACGTAGCGCTGCTATCGCAGAACTAGGTTATATAAAAAATTAGTAATGGTCCAAATAAGGCTTGAACAATAATAATTATGTTCGTTTGTACGTTCGTTAGCTCTACACACCAGAACAACTGAACAACCTTGACTAAAAGAGCTTAATAAAACAAATAAAATAAGTTCCCGCTTTTTCCGTAGAACTTGAGTGCTGAATACTACTCTAGGTTCCGATATTGCAAACAGTTTGAAGTTAGACCAGCTGGATGCCGTCAATCTTTTAATTACCTATGTAATTTTAATTTAAGGTATATTTAAAAAAATTAAGAACCTACTTTACTTCCTTGATATTTGACAAATATGGAGAGTAGGTAAGTAGGTTACCTTTTAAACAAAAAAAAATCTGAATCCATCCACATCGGTGAACATACATAATGTTTAAGTACTTAGGTACCTACTATTGTTTGTAAACATTTTTAACAGCAGTGTGGTAGCACCATTACATCCAATATAATAATTACGGCATCAATAAGTCTCCCTAAAGGAAGGGAGCAATTCACCAGCAATTTTAATAATAAGTCCGGTATTCCTATTATAGCGAGCCGATCAGGTGGGCCGGGGTTTAATAACTCGCGATTAGCTTATTGGAATCGCTTTCTGGATGTTTGATGTTTTTTCTCACTCAAGCTTCATCTCAACCGCCGCGTTCTCTAAGTGGGATAGTGCCTCGAATTTCGGTTTAAAGAGTTTATTCTCATAAGAACAAAATTACAGTTCACTTAAAATGAGAATTAAATTAGTTGAGTATCTAGTATATCGTAAAGCTAGTGGCGAAGCATGCAGAACTTAAAAACTAAAGCCTAAAAAATTAGGTAAGTACCTAAGTTAGTAGGTATTTACAGGTAGGTTTATGATATATATAATTTCGATCTGAATGTCGTAGGTATGCATGTATGTTCGTTTGAGCTAGTGACTTATGACCCCAATTTTCTTCTAATTTACAACGTCAACCGTTCCGGTAACATTACCGGTGCGTTTTGTTTCGTTCTCCAAAATGACAGTAATTTGCAAAATCTCATTGGAATTTGTTTAATTGGTTTGAAAACGTCATCACAACAAAGTAACCTAATCTCATCGTCTTAGAATAAATCAGACGTGATCAATGCATAATGATAATTATTAATACGGGATTTTATCGCGTACCCTTTAATTTATTTTGTTTAAAAGGTACGCGATAAAATCCCGTAATAATAATTATCATTATGTTAACAAATCGCGAAAGTTTAACAAGTCGTGATCAATGCATTTTTTGATCTTGGATTTGTACTTTTTATTAAACTTGGTCAAAATTAAAAAAACAACAATTTCAATTGAATGTTTTTTATTTTGTTGAAAAGCATTCGTGTGATATATTTTATGGCAATTTTTATCCTTTTACAAATTATTAAAAATGTTCGTTTCAGTACAAAAAATACCCAAATTTTCTCTCTTATGCATTATCTTGATTCCAAAAAGAATTGAAACAGGTTAACGCGTTTAGTGCCCACGACGAATATCTTGAACGCAGCTGGACTACGGCGCTTTCCTACTACGATAGTAGCTGAGCACAGAATTTATTAATACACCATTGATTAACAATGGCCTAAAATATACCTGCCTCTGTTGAAAAATGAGGAACACACGAACAAAATCGAATACAATGCACCGATGTTTGCACACATCAAAGTAATATCGGCCGTGCCTCGCGGCGTAGAAATTTAATAATTAAAAATCACCCCTACATGTACTAACTACTGCCCAATCTGTATACTAAGTGCTGGATAATCTGTGGCATAGGGGAGACTGGCACATTGCATTACTCGTTATCATTTTTAATTAAATTCTCAGATTCGAACTATAATGACGAACTCGGGTAACATTACATTGTTTAATTAATTAAAAGTGCTCGGAAATACTTTGAGCTCCAGTGAGAAGAAAACCGATGAGTATTCCTTGTAATTGTAAATTATTCAAGAGGAATGTTTTAAATTAATTCATTGTTTATTTTATTTTTAACAGTTATTACAAAATCAATCAAGATTGATTTAAGTACAAACTAAGCTAGGTAACTTATTCGAATCATAATCTACCCAAAAAACTGGACGTATTGTTCAAACACAATATTTATTTTGACATTGAATAACGTTCTTATCTAACTATTTTAATAAAATAAAAATTCCAATATTCATACCTAGTGCATTTACATTATTTTCCAAGACAAGTTAAACCAAACCTAAAAGCCTGAACAATAAAACACATTTTTAATTACGAGTCTGTTTTAGTGACATGTCGAGGTCTAAAATGAAAATAATAGCGGAATGTTTTAATTTCCCTGCGAGTGACGGGTCACGTGCCCCCCTCCTCCCCTCGCTGTCATCGTCACTACTGGACGATTAGCCTCATGAGATTGAATAAGCGCGGTTTTAGGGTTCTGCACGTAAAATATAGCCAAAATTACAACTATTGGATTGTATTAATGTAATGTATGTTTCACACAATTGGATAAAAATCTTTCCGGAGAAAAAAAAATGATTTTTCTAGTACCTAAATGAAATTAATCGATGTATTTTTAACATGAAGAATAACGTTTACTCTTTTCTATTGCTTGTCATCTTTCCTTTGTTTTTCTTTTTCTTTTTTTTCTATCTTACCCCATAAAGTATTTTTTTTACATTAGAAGCTATTTAACCCAATCATTTTTAAACTAAGTAATAGTTTATGATCATAAACATGATGCTATCAAAAATGTTTTAAAATTGAGATAGTTTTAGTATAATCTTTCAATAAATACTTTGTGAAATTTTATCGTTTTTGCCCACTGAAAAGAAGTAATAAACATTCCCGGTGTAACAACAATTTTAGGTTAGAAAAAACGCGCGGAACCCTTGAAATATCCCTCGACACGCGCTTCCCAGCACCCTCATCCAGTTAAATGGCTGCTCGGATTCAATGCACTATGATAGATATGACAGGCATGAGCACTGCGCCGTCACATTGTTCACATCACTAGCAGTTTACGAGAAACACGCGCTTATGAATAAAAATAATAGGGTTGTCTAACTTTTTTAGTTTTTGTAGAATGCCACTGAAATATTAGTTTAAATAATAAACGAAATGCAAATTCAATCGCTATTAAATATTAAAAACATGTACCAGCGCGTTTACAAAACGTGTGACCAAGTCGCTACAAAAAGTCACTTGTAAAGGCTCAAATGCACGCTGGCCCAGACTCACCGAGTGAACGCCACGCCAGTGCCAATGTGTGGGCAACACCACTCGCCTCGCCTCTCCATCGCTTATTAGCTGGCCGAGTGAACACGAGCGCTAACTTACATTGGTTTGCATAGACTCGCCAAGCGTGTGTACGGTAGCACTCGCCTTGCGTTGACTCGCCTTCGCTCGCGCTGGCTTAGGCTGGCCCAACGTATGTTTGAGGCTTAATACCCCTCGCAGACTGCAAACTTTAATATCGGCCGATTGTTTGGGCTCTGAATCAGCATGAAAATGTATGCAAGTGCGCACCCTACAATATTGGCTATGTTTGCACTAGCAGCCCAACCCGACCAAACTATCGGCCGATAGAAAAGTTTTTATTTTGCGAGTGAAAGCTTTTATCACTTGCGCAGCTGAATAATAAGGTTGACAACATGCAAATTTCTTGGGTTTAGAATGTTGTTACCTACATTATGTATTTGATCTAAAATTATAAATGAAATAACTAAGGCACTGGAAACATGCTTTGATAAAAATGAAATACCTAATAGGGTTGTCAATGCAATTTTTTTTAGTCAAGAAATATATTGAAATCATTTGAGACTGATATAACAATAGTGAATGCGGTAGATTTTTTTACTCGCTATAATGCAAATCCGAATACATATAAAAGGTTAAGCTTTACATTAAAACAATGACGTCGAAATTAAAAGAATTTGTTGATTTTGGTCATTAAAATAATTCGAATCATCCGATTGTTATCTTGATACTGCAGTACCTATTCGTGCTTTAACTAAACTTATCCAATTATTCTCGAAAGCTTCTCTTCACATATTTTTACTCAAAACGCAAGTTAATCCTTTAATTAACTCTCTCAATAAGTTCTTTGCGTTTCAATTTATAAGGGCGATTATACACTGACATGGTCACACGAGCGTAAAATTAAACGCAATTGTAGTAGGGAGCGTGTGACAACCCTAGATTTGATATTGATCTAATTTGGTCACTTGATTTGTATGGGATCTATTGAATGTAGTGGCTTTTTTATTCTGCACAGGGTGTCAATAAAGTGAGCCATGATTTTGAGACATAGAAATCTTGCATTTGAGCAAATTTCTGATTACACCAAAACAAGGTAATGTCAGCATAAAAAAATTATCTACGTTTGATATTTTTAACTCTTAATTTTATATTAATTTTGGTTATCTGTCAAACCACTTTCTCGCCTCTTTGTAAAAATGTTGACAGAGTTTCGAAATAACAGTCCTATTTTAATGCAAAAAAATAATTAAAACATGCAGTCGTGTCTCAAATTAAATGATCATTTCCATCTGCAAAAATATTAATTAATGTTTTGTACTAACAGATAAGGTGACTTGTACAATAAAACATCCAAATACAAAAGTTTTATTTCCTTTTAATTAAACACCTGTTTTCCTTATCTACCAGTATCTAAATAACACCAACTACGTAAATAAGTATTAAGTCGTTAATCTGCAAATAAAGAAAAGAAAAAGAATTGATAAAATATTATTCAGAAATGTTTGCAGCTGAGCAATTAATAGAAAAATAATGTTTTTATTTTTATGTGAGAAAGATTAATGTAAAATGGTTTAGAAATTTTATTGCTGTTTTACTAAAATAAAACTAGCTAAAATTCAGTATTTCCTGTGGTATTTCAAAAGTATTTTATGGATTAAATGAATATTATCATAATGTTATAAACAAAGTTTTTTTTACAGCCGTCTTCTTACAATACCTAGCTGTTGCGCAGATAGCTATAACGTTGAGGATATTTCTTTAAACTAAGATTAAAATTGTGGGCCTATTAAACCAAAAAATGAGGCAGATAAAACAAAAACTGCTATTGATATTTTGTTGCTGACTGTACCGAGTGAAGAATTATTAGAAGTATTGTCAACTTTTAACGGCATTTTCGTCCGCAGTTCAGTTTTATTATTTCGTCCTGATTTAAAAATCTGTTCAATCGATATAGTTGGGAAGAAACAGATAAAAATAATATATTTTGTTATATTTTCCTTTCATATTTATAATATAGTGTAATTTGATTTATCCAATTATCAGTTCCCCGTAGTAGTTAATTGGAAGTGTTATAAAACAACGCTATTTCCATCGCAATTCATCATCTGAACTGGGCTGTTAATCATGGACGAGGCGATTGCCAAAATAACCTGTACCTATTCCTTGTAACATGATTTGTGTGCTCATTAAAATTGTTAGCTGACTGTCCAATTGATAGGTATTTGAATAATTACTAGAGTCGTGTTGGCTCAGTGTGATATTACTATGGGGCTAGCCGCTAGATGATGCTTTGAGAAATACCCAGCATTACTACTAGCTGTACCCGGCATGCGTTGCAATCATAGTTGTAATGCCACGTAAAGTTAAAAAGTGGTTGAAAATTTTATGGACACAGGATTTTATCGCGTAATTTACCTTATTTATCCCGTCCCGGGCAGTCTGCCCGCGACCACGGCTATGGTAACATAGCCGAAACGTCGGGATAAATAAGGTAAATTACGCGATAAAATCCCGTGTCCATAAAATTTTCAATATGAATAGTGATCGCGAAAGTTTAAAAAGACTAAAAAAGTGGTTGTTACGAGTAGGTATTCTGATGTTCTATACTTATATACTTAGATTTTATCTTTCTGAAACTAAATATGTTTACTTATACATTTATTTGAATGCTTCAAAGTTCCTCAGGTGACGTATAAAAATCCCGGCAATTCAATTAGTGGGAAAGCAGGGAGGCGTCTAATAAACATAATATAAATAATCTGGGCGATAAATCTCTAGTTTATGAGGAGTGGGTTGTCACTCTGTCTAATTAGCTAGTGCGTAGCTGTGAAGCGCTTTTTGTGCTGTGAATGCACGAAAACATGACGTGAGGTCTATATACCCTTTAATAAATATTCATATGTAGGTACCTAATTATCTGTTTTGTTTGTACTAATACTGCAGTATGGTAAAAACAGACACGGATTGGCAGGCAAATCCGTGTCTGTTTTCACCATACACCAGCAGTTTTGCCTGCCAGGCAAATCTGTCAGGCAGATCCGACGGGCATATCCGTACGTGTATGCTTAGCTATTGACCTAAAAGAGTGTCAAGAAAACCCCTTTCCAAAGGCTTGATATAATGACAGCTGATTCTGAATCATCAATGATCTAGCCACGTACTTTGACTAAGGTTTAGAGTTTGTGAAGTTAGGACTTGTAGAGTTAGTGCGTATAGAGTTAGAAGCTTGACCAGTGGCGGCCTTTGCGGGTGGCGAACCGGGCACTCGCCCGGGGCCTCGCGCTTGTAGGGGCCTCGCGCAGCAAGCCGACTAGAGAAAATCTTTTATAAGCATTAGTAAACCTATCCGTTAAAGTTAGACAAATTCCAGGGTGCACTTTTCTGTAAACCTATAAAATAAGAACAATGCCTTCCTACATTATTTGTTATTATCTCAAAAGAATTAGACAGCTTTTTCCATGAAAACTCCCAGTCGGCTATATTTTTCCCGACATTTTTAACCGACTTCGAAAAAAGGAGTTCAGTTCGTCGGAATCTTTTTTTTTTTTTTTTTGTGCTTTTTTTTTATGTATGTTCACCGATTACTCGAAGACGCCTCGACCGATTTTAAAAATTCTTTTTTTGTTTGAAAGGGTACACTTTCCAATTGGTCCTTTTGGTCATCAGGTCAGGATCTGATGATGGGATCTTGGAGAAATCAAAGTAACTCTTCAAATTTTATAGGCACACTTGAAGCGATTAGGGTATTTTTTAAAAGCCTTAAGGTTATCGGTGACAATGCAATATTATGGTAACATTAAGCTAATCTGATGATGGAGTCAGGAGCTGTTCAACGGAACTCCTCAGTATATAAGCCGATTGAGTTGAAACTCGGCACGTCTGTCAAGTTCCAACTACAATGTAATAATATGGTAACAACGAGCAGATCTGATGATGGAGTCAGGAGCTGTTCAACAGAACTCCTCAGTAAATAGTCTGATTGAGTTGAAACTTGGAACTCAGCATGTCGGTCAAGTTTCGACTACAATGTAATAATATGGTGACAGCTAGCTGATCTGATGATGGAGTCAGGACCTGTCCAATGGAATTTCTCAGTGAATAACAGTGGAACATCCATGTTTGGGCTCATTTTAATTAGCTCACCCTTCGCCTTACCCAGAAACAGTTTGTATTGAAGTCGGTTTTTTAAACTTTTTAATTTAGCTACTTGTCAACAATCATCGTCGTATTTCGTCGTAAAGTTTTTGTGTAAATTAGTTGAAATTTTCAACTAATTTACACAAAAACTTTACGAATTTCTATGCACCTAAACCTTCCTCATGAATCACTCCATCTGTCTATTGGTGAAAACCAAATGAAAATCCGTTCAGTAGTTTTTGAGTTTACGCGAACTGATAAACAGACAGACTCAGAGCAGAGGGCGGGGGCTCTGTTTTATAAAATGTGCACGACTCCGACTTTTCGTCATCAAAATTTCAATACCCATAGGTACTTTGGTAGGGCCTCGCAATTAGATACTAGGCAGGCTCGGTCCCAGGGCCATGAAATTCTTGACATACCTCTAACATCCAACATTAATGTGTTAAATGCTAAATTTGGAATTCTACATTTTGCATACAAACGTTTTAGCCCGTTTCATCCCCTGCCATATCAATGTCATATGTCTTAAAAAATCGGCTCGCTTCGCTCGCATTTTAGCTTTATGTGTCTTTTGCGAAAGAAGTGAGTTATGTCTGACCGCAGAATAGAATCCGACATGCAGCCAGCCTTTTCTTTGAGCACCGTAAGCAAAATTAAGTGTTATTATGTTGCATTTGTCTTAAAAAATTCGGCTCGCTTCGCTCGCATTTAGCTTCATGCGTATTTTGCAAATAGAGTGAGTTATCTGATCACACAATAGAAACCGACAAGCAGCCAGCCTTTTCTTGGAGCACCGTAAGCAAAATCAAGTGTCACATGTTACAATTTTCTTTAAAAAATTCGGCTCGCTTCACTCGCATTTTAGATTTAATGGTATTTTGCGAGAGTAGAGAGCTCACTTTGCACGTATATTAGCCTCATTATTTTGCTAGCAAAGTGAGTTATGTTGGATTAATCTTTAAAAAAAATCGGCTCGCTTCTCTCGCATATTAGCTTCATGGGTAGGTTTTTTTTTGCCCCCCCCCCCCCCCCCCCCCTTCCTCAACATGTGAAATCATGTGACCCCCAAAAAGTCCGGGTCCCGCGCCCGTCACCAGGGGCCTCGCAAAGATCTACCGCCCGGGGCCTCGCGATAGCTAAGGCCGCCCCTGAGCTTGACTCTACAAGAGAGAGTAGCTTTTTGACAGTGCGAGCCATATGGCCTCGTCTGATTTTACATGAAAATGCTGCCAAGAGCAAAAAAAAAAAAAAATTATTATGTATTGAGAAAATAAATTATGCATATTGCTATAAAATCTTTGAGCGAAATGATATCCATTGCTCGTTAAAGCTGCAATTATTGAACTTTATGAAAAGGAATTAATGCTCCACTAACGAGCTGTTCACAGAAATATTAACAAATAGGAACCGTGCGAAGCAATAATTGGCGGATAATAATAGAATAGCAGTTCGACTCCTCAGCGAATCAATAATGCCTGGTGCTCAGATACTTATGGCTCGCAGTGCTTGAATGCTACCAACTTATGATGCTAATTTAAAAATGTTCGACTTAACCTATCGTAAGAATTGCTAATTTATGCAAAATGTCGGATAGAGAAAGCAACTAAAGCAGTTGTGCAAGCGAGACAGCAATGGCTAGCGGCCGGGTTCTGTCGGCTCCGGCCGAATGGAGCGATATGATAGAGCCCGGCCACTCTGCAATACTGTCTCGCTCTATCCCTGTCTATTAGCAACTTCAAGGTGCGTTCGAGACGATGTTCCGCGCGGCACTGAGGGCAAGTTTGTCCACTGGACTCAGTTTAGTAGGACTCAGCCATTTTGGTGAGTCACCTATCTTCCCCTTTTAAAAATATCATTGTAATAGGCACTCTGTTTATATGAAAATGTAGATCCATTAAACTTATCAAGAATAGGAATATTAAGCGGCTATCTTTCAAGCTACAAAGCGATTTAGCGGCTTAACGGTAACATACAATGTCGAAGCTCTTCAGTCAGTTAATTACAGAACTAACCACATATCAAGTTTATTATAATTACTCATTTTAATACCGCTGCGCCCTACACTCTTCACGTATTACAATGTTACATGGAAGTTAGTGAACTAAAACATTATTATTGTGATAAGTACTTAGTCGTTTTTTTTAAAGTCTACGTCTAAGTACCTATTGTACATGATGCAGTTTCAATAGTTACCTAGGATAATTATAATATCAAGTCGCGCTATAGGTAATAAAATATCTCTTAAGCACAAAGCAGGAGATAATGAACTTACAAACCTTCTAATTTTTTGGCTCGATTTTTCAATATATCGGTATACCTACTTACCTAAGTTCGAATGAGCCAGTGGCCAACTCTGGTGACGGAGTTTTTGGGCCGCGACAGAAGAGACGTGACGAGGACGCGTCGCGGACAGGGTACCAGCAGCGATCAGTGTTGCGCCCGCACCCCGTCTCTTCTGTATGTTTTGCGTCGCGACGCTTCTATACATTTTCTATGAAAGGGACGCGGAAGAGACAAATGTCCGCACCCCGTCTGCGTCTTACGTCTTTTCTGTGTGTCCGGCGCCTAAAAGTCTCCATCGTGGCTTAACGTCTGACAATTTTCCAGTGACTTTTATTTGATGAATCAGTTTTATAATTTTGACAGCTTCAGCCAGATTAATCTTATTTAATTTTGAAGTTCCAAAAGTCGGTATTTAATTCGCCAAATGCCAATAATATCATCAAAACTCATTACAAACATGCTCTGTACTTTCTATTTATCGTAAGTAGGCACTCGCATCACCAGCACGCACCATTACCTCAATAATTTAATTAATTTGGAGTGATTATTTCATTAATAGAGCGATATTTGGCCGCTCTCGGCTTTGTCAATTTTAATTAAGGCCGATAGGTGGACAGCAAATGCGGCAATGTTGGAATTCTTCCTTAATTAGTCGCGCTCGAAATTTCTAATAATTTAATTAATGGGAGTTAATTAAGCCGGTGGTACGTCGGCATTCGTGTAACGTGTCGGGTTCGGCGATACTATGCGAGCCTGAGTATGTCGTCTCTCGTGATCAAATTGATATAAGGTGTAAAATGAGTCTACTGGAAGCAAAGGTAGCAACATCCACATTTACTAAAATGGCGGTAAGTAAATGTTTTTTTACTTGTACCTACTAAAAAAGGTGGTAAATGTTTTTATTATTTCGTTTTTTTTTCAAACTACATTCAAAGTTACCAAAGTGAAAAATGTGGAACGTTGCTGCATTTGCTTCTTGTAGACTCAAATGTCAGGTTTAGATTTGCCTCTGATCATAATACGTACTTCTTTAGTAGATGTTTTTGGTTTTAAAATCATGGAACTTCAACAACTTTGTTTTGGTTTTTGGTATGGCCTTTACAATATTTTACTAGATGATTTATACAGTGTCAGGAGGCAATCTTTGCCTACACTTAATGGGACACTGTATAGTGCCTAGGACAATGTTTAGATGGAGTAGGCTTGCCCAGCACCTACACCATCCTCTCAGCTAAACCAGTCATATCCACAGGAAAGACATGGTCAATACGTGTGGGGCTGATAAAGCCGCGGGTTTCCTCACGATGTTTTCCTTCACTAATTTGAATGAAAAGGCATCATATTTGTCTGTGTCAGTAATTTTGGCTATTAACGACAAGTATGTTACTCTGTTAACTTATGCATTAATGACTATTCAGTTAATTTTATTTTAAGCCGAAATCCTGAGAATAGTTTACTAAACCGCAACAATGTTTTACAACAATACATACCTAAGCCATTAAGTAGGTTGGTACATGTTTTGCAGGAAATGAGTCCCATAATTTGTACTTTCTATAGAACTGTATGGCCTCTTTGACCAGTGTTTAAACAATTTCGCTTTCAAAATGACATGCAATTTGAGTTCTTTGTCAGTAAATGCCAAGCGAATTACCGTACATTGTCTTATGGGCTGGTTACACAGTGCGAGCAGCTGATGTGACAGTAGACAGCTACTGTGCCTGTGTACTCGTATGACAGTAGCTCAATACTCCTCGCATGGTCACACTATAGCAACTGTCCCACTCGCACATGACAGTAACTCGTATGATGCGGTCATACGTGCGTAGTAGCTGCACCTCAGTAACTGACTCGGTCAGCTCGCATGCCAGCTCGCACTGTGTAACCAGCCCATTAAGTTGCTTTCGAACGGCGAGCTATAATATATTGCACATTGAGATATAGCGCAGTGATGATGTAAATATGACATGGAAGTCTGTTTAAAAATGGTTAAAGTACATTATGTATATTATGTACGTAACACGTAAATTACCTTTTTTTTGTCTTCCTGCGACCACGGCTAGTGCAATCCAGTCGAAACATCGGGCTAAATAAAAAGAGTAATTTACGTGATAAATACCTGGAAACACAAGTACATATTTATAACGTGTTCTGATCGCGAACGTTTAAAAAAGACAATGGTTAAAGTATAATAGATTTAATAGATTCAAGATTATTTAAGTACCTACATAAAGTTCTAAGCGGCTAAAAATATATTTAGAAAAAAAATTACCTACTCAGTAATTAATCAATACTATAACGACATTTTTGAAAAAATAAAAACAATATAGGTAACTACATAACTACTTCAGCAAATAAATAAAGACCTATAGTAACATTCAGTTCTAATTAAAAAAATATTTATTTATAACAAAACTATTATTAATAATTACAAATATTTGGAAAATGCACTAGGTACTTGAAATATTCATCTATCTCAAGTTTTATACAAATCGTGATCAAGTAACCAAATCTTGATGATTCAATATCCAACTTGTTGTACCTATAGTATAGCTCAGTATAGCTTGGATATAGCTCTCTCTTTAAAGGCAACTCATATTTTTCAAACTATGGTCATTAAAGGGCAAGATGGTTAGCAGTATCACAGAATAAATAAGTACAGAAGGCACACTGTGCACTTTAGGTACGAAGCTACAAGTACATTGTCGGGTCCGGCCGGGCGGGCCTTGGCAGGGAAGGTTCTTGCCGCTCGGCTCTAACGCTAGCCGCGTCGCGCGTAATACCTATCAAGCGACAACTCGACAACCCTTCCGCGGCGTTAGAAAGAGAGAATTTGGGTAGGCACGTGTAGGTGTATATTGCACTAGGCAATAAGCGCTTACGCGAGCAGTGCCTCGATCGCCAGTATGCACAAGTTTACTATTCGATCCGTGACTGTAGTATAGTCTCTCAAATGTATGGGATTCCGGTGCAGCGCCCCCAGTGGTAACTTGACTGAACTAAAATCCCAATACATTTGAGAGACTATACTACAGTCACGGATCGAATAGTAGACTCTGTGCATACTCGCGATCGGGGTACTGAATTGAACTTTGTTGTTACTCTACTAGAGTCGCCATTTAAATAAACGTTTTCGCGGAGCCAGGCTTCTGTGACTATTCTGTGGCAGTACTAAGAAGTAGCAATCACCCAATAAAGGAAATTGCGCAGAACTTAGTAGTGTAATGGTACCAGATTTTTTTTGATTCGAAATACAAAGCATAGTTTTGAAATTTGTGTGCCAGGGGTAGCACGACTTAGACAACTTTTATCTTTACAAGAATTATTATTTAGATACATTTGAGTGTTCTTTGAGGTTGTCTGGAAGAAATTGCTCATAGCGATAAGACCGCTCGTTGTACTTCGCTCCTTATGTTCTATGTGTCTGTAGGTAATTAGTTTTAATGTCCATGTGGTGTAGGTAGGTACAATAAAGTGGTAATCTACTTATCTATCTATCTACGAGAAAGTTATTTTAATATAATTTATTTTTTTACAGGTAAGAAAACCAACAAATTCTACGAAAAGAGTCTTAACATCAAAATAAGAAAAGTTTTATGGAGGTAAATTTTTTTTGCATTTGTTCATTGTGATTGTGTTAGCATTTTGTACATGAACTTTCTTTCATTAGAAATGTTTTTATATTTGTGAGTTTTGATGCGTTTATGTTAGTAAAGTTAAAAAGTTATAGGTAAGTAGGTACTACTTTAAAATGTTCAGAAGAAAGCTTAGGGAAAATTGAACACCATGTAGTTACTAAATAGGTCCAGAGCACCATGTAGTTACATGGTGTTCAATTGGTGAAAGTTCAAATGTTGTCAAAAAGTTCAAATGGTGAAAATTGACATGAGTGTAAGTACGTAACGGTAAATAGTACATTCTAAAGTCTTAGCCACTTACTGCTGACTTCAAAGGCCTATTACTGCATGTCCTATGTCCGGAAGATCAAACAAACTACAAGTTAGTCTCGAAACGCCTGCATTCAATCGCCTTTAACACGAATCAGCCGGGTAAAAAGACATTGATTAATAACATGGATAATTTTGTGACGTCCAAACAAAATGGAATATGCTTCTTTATTTATAGTGTTTTCTTTTATGCAGGTCACTCTCATTCGTATGAATACGCGTATTATTGAGTATTTTTTTGTTTTATAAACAAATCCTCCTTACCTAATCGTTCCTACATAGTTGAGGATCGTGACTCCGTGCAAGTATTATTTGCTCTATGGTTTTTCTCCATTTGCCACGGTCTTTGGCTTGATGGAGAGCGACATTAACGCACATATTTTAATGTTCTGTCACCTGGTCGGACCATTGCTTTAGGATCTACCCTCTGGATCATCATCATCATCAGCCCGTTACTACCCACCGCTGGGTGCAGGCCTCCTCTATAATAATCTATTCCTCACGGTCCCTTGTCAGCCTCATCCATTCTCGTCTGACCACGCTGACGATGTCGTCCGACCAATGTCAATCGTCAGGTCGTCGTCGGTCAATCTTCGTCGGTCGGCCTGGTCGACGTGCATCCCTTGGCCACCATACTGTTACTGCTTTTGTCCTTTCCTTATAAACATAAAGCTTATTAAAACCATTAAAACTGCGAGTGTGTGTACACGCGAGAACTTGAGGGGCTTTTTGACGTTTGTGCAAAAATACAGTGCGCAATGTATCACGCACTATATTTTGGCGCAAACGTCAAAAAGCCAGGGGCTCGATTCCGGTACCGAACTTTTTAAAAACCTCAACCAAAACCTCAACTAAAGCGACTGTTTCCATGACTACTAATAACAAACGACTCAGTTGTGGTGAGGTTTTAGCTAAGGTTTGGACTTTGGCAGAACAAATTTTTGAAAAGCCATTCTACTATTCACCAAATGGCTGACATTTAAGAGATCGAAACAACCGTCATTTAATAGAATACAGGCCCAGGGCCTGTATTCTATTAAATGACAACCGCTTTGGTTTTGGTTCGAACTCTTAAATGTCAGCCATTTGGTGAAATAGTAGAATAGCTTTTCAAAAATTTGTACTGCCAAAGTTCAAAACCTCACCACAACTGAGTCGTTTGTTATTAGTAGTCATGGAAACAGTCGCTTTAGTTGAGGTTTTGGTTGAGGTTGATAAAAAGTTCGGTACCGGAATCGAGCCCCTGGTCTCAAGTTAACTCGCGCGGTAAGGGGGTGTAGGACGATATTCGCGAAGATTTTTGAGCATTCCAGTGACCAGGCTTATGCGTAGAATCAGACATTTCAGCTAAAAGGAATCGCATGCTGATATATAGAGCCTAAAACGATTCCATGGTGCCTCTATAAGAGTAGAGACTGCCGGCGGCGCGTCAAAGGGACCGGTAACCGTGGCTTATAAAATAAGCAAATATTTACCTCTCATGCCACCAGCGACGGATACTTTGGACCTCAATTACGGATGTAAATATCACTATCTATACCAATATAATAAAGCGGAAGAGTTTGTTTGTTTGTTTGAACGCGCTAATCTCAGGAACTACCAGTCAGATTTGAAAAATTCTTTCCGCATGTGATAGTTAAACTCTTGAGGAAGGTTATAAGCTACTTTCTATCATCATCTTCACCATATACCATCACTACGGGCGCAACGCCGCGAGGGCGCTGCTAGTCTTTTATACAGTGTTTAATAAGATTCAGGAAGCTGTGTTTTTTACCCGACTGCGACGGAAGTGGGTATTGTTTTTAGGGTGTAGTAGGTACTTCCGTTCTTTTGGCTGTCGCTATAATCGGACAGTCACTGAACCGATTTGGCTGAAATTTTAAATATAAATATATAATGACCGGGTATAGGAATAGGCTACTTTTTATCCGGTTAGTAAAGCCGCGGGCGGAAGCTAGTAGGCTTATATACGCACGATCTTAGTTTGAGAACGCAAATTAATTTCAAAACAACTTTCCATGTCCAATCAACAAGATCTAAGACGTCTAGTAAAATCGTGCGTTATGCTATTCAACACGATTACGCACAGCTTCCACGCTTCGAAGCTCATTCGATTTACTCTAAAAAGTTTTTAATTGCTTTCACATTTGGAACTACCAAAAAGAAGTATAATTTACGTATCATAAAATAACTGTTTTTTACCCGACTTCGGCGAAGGCCAAAAGGAGGGTATGGGTTCAACTTGGGTGTATGTATCCATTCCTTTGTCTTCTCGTAACTAATCAACGGCTCAACTGATTTTGATATATTATACGTTTTCAGATTCATAAAATTCTTAAGAAATCAAATTAAGTATGCGCTTTTATATGTGGGCTAAAAAAAATATTTTAGACCCTCGAGTAGAGTATCAAAATAAAGGGATTAGGCGAGTACGAAAATATACATTTCACATCAATAAATATAATGACGTTGATTTCAACTTTTACATTATGATTTAAATCAGTATTTGAAGACATTTAAATAAAAGGTACGCGATAAAATCCCGTAATAATAATTATCATTATAGTATTAATAACAATAATAAATCATTTATTTCAGGCAATAGCAAGTAAAATACTAAAAACTACGGCCCATATAAAATATATACCTTAGAGTCTAACATACATAATTTATATAAACTTATCTACTAGCACGTAATGTCGGTGACGTGTTACACACGTGTGCTGTCGGTAAACGTCCTCGAAAACGCCGGAACAGCACATTCTTCGGCCAGAATTCTTCCTTAGTGTAGGTCGAAAGATTATCAGTTGGAATACGCACCACGAAAGATTTAAAATCTCTATGACGCGTATTGGAAGACGTTTTGCACTAACCTTTTAGCGTGTAATTAACAGATACTTTTACTTTATATTTAGGTAAGTACACCAATTTACAATCAACCGCCTCAATAATCTACCAAATCGCTTCTATTTTTTTCTTGCGTTTTACACCGAATTCGAAACACGAAAAATCATGTGAAAACAGTGTTGGATAGTGGGTCCTAATCCCGCGGCCGATACGGGGCGGCGGCGCGCCGAAATGACGGAAATTGAAAATAAACATTTCATCTGCACCGGCACGCACTGCCCAAATTGACAATACAACCAATTTGGCGTACCATGCCGGCGACCACCTTTGTGGGCGAATCGAAAAATAATATTACACTTTTTTCGACGGCTCGGCGTGAATCTCGAAAATGAACTATGATTTTTCAACTAGCATTTCGGAGATTCAAAAATAAGATAGCTTCTCTCGATTGCGTTTTATAGGAATTTAATTACAAGACAGATATGATACCTTTTCAGTTGCAAATATAAGTCCGATCAAAATATGATTCATAACATTATGTCTAAGAGCGGAAAAACGTAAATACCTAAGTTAATTTAAAAAGAAATCGTTTGTATCGTTTCTGAAAAAAAAAAAACCACAAATAAATAAAGATGTGATAAAGAATAAAACACAAAAAAAACGAACAACAAAAACTAGGCAAAGATATCAAGATTTTTAAGATATTATTTGTATTAAATTGAATGACACACACAAAAATTATCGCATATAAAACAAAATGCTTTTTAATGGACTTGGACATATAGATAACATGTAATAATATTTTTTTAACCAACAGCCAACGTCAATTCTACAGGGTGTGGCAAATTCTTGGTCACTGAAGGGTAGCTACCTTTTCTCTTGTAGTTAGAGAGTTTTGTTCTTAGGAAACTTCGGTTTTATTTTGAAGAAAAAAATAATTGCATTTCTAGATTTTTGAAAAAAAGTACAGTTAGCCTAAAAAATTACATTTGTAAAAAAAAACAAGTTGGTCTTAATCGACTCTATTTCCCTCCAGGAACACTTCTCCCAAAGTAACTTATAAAATCAAATCGTAAGTTTTTACAATAATTCAAAAAAACACATCCCATACATTTTCTATGAAATTAGTACCTAGTTGTAAACATTATAGTGCCAATTATTCGATGGTTATTAATTTAAATTCGTAACTGCTTCGGCATGCTGGGAGGCTATTGTAAAGCCTTATGCGCCTTAGACAGAGCCGCAAGAGAGAATGGTAATTTTACATCTGCAGGGAAGCACTTTGTTCTAAATTTAAATACACGCTTTACAATAGCCTCCCAGCTTGCCGGAGCACTTATGAAATTAAATTAAGAACAATCGAATAAGTTGCACTGTAATGTTTACAACTCTTAATTTCATAGAAAATGTATGGGATGAGTTTTTTTGAATTATTGCAAAAACTTACGATTTGATTTGGTAAGTTACTTTGGGAGAAGTGTTCCTGATGGGAAATAGAGTCGATTAAGACCAACTTGTTATTTTTGACAAATGTATTTTTTTAGGCTAACTGTACTTTTTTTCAAAAATCTAAAAATGCAATTGTTTTTTTCTTCAAAATAAAACTGAAGTTTCCTAAGAACAAAACTCTCTAACTACAAGAGAAAAGGTAGCTACCCTTCAGTGACCAAGAATTTGCCACACCCTGTATACTTATCTGTGGCACAATGAGTTACAAAATACAGAAATGTCTGGTTGCCAGAGCCAGTGGGCGTTATCACTATCAGAGACAGGAAATACTAACATACTAAAACAAAATGACTAAAACATTCAACATTATTCCAAATATAACATCATTCTTCTTGAATGTCGTTGTGTTCCTGCGCTGAGTAAGGTCTGGCAACCTTGCTCTGCAAGGAAGCGCTGCGGTGACAACTGCTAGACCAGTCTTTTTCACTTTGTTATCGGCGTTAGAAACGAAAGCTATGCACTATCCCACCAGCACGACTCTATCTTTACAAAGTCATTAGGTAACATTATAAATAAATAAAAAAGGAGTGTGCTTTAGACCACACGATTGAAGTAAAATGCTCTCTTCACGCATTCACCAGCTTACTCCCCAAGTCAAGCGTGCGTAAAGAAGTTTTACATCATTAACTATAACGTCGACATTCGATCGGTTTCATTGCTGCCCTATCCAATACCGAGTAGTGTAGGCATTACAGAGGTGTCACAGTAGGAGTATATTATCAACACAGAGCAAGTAGAAGTATTCATTCATTAACTCATTCAGTATCATTGAGACTGTCGTGTTGTTTAGACGTCTCTATAAGTTTGTAAACGAGACTGCGTTGTAATTTAAATATTGTTTTTGAAAGAATCTAAAAGTGTATATTTGTTTGATTAGTTCCATGTTCGCCCCGCAGAATTTCAACGTGATTAAGTTGCGACTTTGAATCTGATTCTTTTGTGTTACTTTTTAAAGTTTGTAAAGTGTAAAATAAATGTGCAGAAAACTGTAGTGAAGTAAAAATTAAGTGAAGTTGACAAAAGTGTTGTGTATATAATTTTGTGACTTTTATAATGGAGGATGCTTTTGTGGTATGTCTCTGATATTATTATTATATTATTGGATTATTATTATAGAGCAGCTATGGGCTTGGCACCTGTCACATGGTATGCCAACTTCTTGCATGCTTAATGCATATTTGGACCTGCCACTGACTACCCAATAAACAAGTTCACAATTAGTACTTGCTCATTAAAAATTACAATTTGAAGGAAATTACGAATACAACTAATTAGCCAATTTATTAATATTTATGTGTTTTCATGTGACCTCCTTATCAAAGTTTATAATTTAATTACTTAGGTAGGTTCATTGTTTGACCTGAAATTTTAAAATAATCGATCGAGCGAGCGAAGCGAGCGAAGATCTTAGTGGCAAGTTAGGCGATTTTGCTTTGTATGTTTGTATGTTTCATTTTTATGTTCTCGCATAACTATCGAACCGCTTATCCAATCTGTATGAAACTTGATAGGTCAATAGGTTGTGCTATGGAAATTTGCTGTGGAGCGTATGAGCGTAATCGATGAAGGGGTTGTAAAGATATGGGGTTCCCAAGGGGGTAAATTTTTTTCAAAGTTACTTAAATATATTGAGTGGAGTGTCATATGAAAGTACTCAATTTATACATTCCAAAATGGTTTTTAGTTTTCTTCTAGGTTCTATAGTTTTTGAAATACAGAGAAAAAGAAAAATGATGAAAACCAATTAACGGATGTATGGAGAGAGCTCCCGTTTCATAGAGTTTCGATGTATTCGGAGGTCTGGTTAACAGACAAAGAGTGTGGCATCATTGTGGTTTGGTTTGCAATGATTTTAGTTGCTTCTTGATATTTTTCCTTGAGATTGAAAATAAAAGCCGTGTTGGCCGAGTGGAAGAGTGCTCGATTTTCGATTCATAGGTCGTAAGTTCGAACCCAGGCCCTGCTCATCAATGGATTTTTCGATTAGAAAAATTTAAATGCGCATTAACACGAGCTCTAAACGGTGAAAGAAAACATCGTGAGGAAACCAGTTAACGTTCTAATAGCGGCGATGGGCTTGCGACCTGTCACGTATGCAAATGCTAACTCCTGCAAATAGTGGGCTGGGCATGTACCAAAATTATAGAGGGAGACGGAGGGGGTGGGGAGGGGGAGACGGAGACGGAGGGAGAGGGGGTGGGAGAGGGAGAGATGGAGGGGGAGGGGGAGGGGAATGAGAGGGGAGGGAGAGGGAGGGGGAGGGGGAGACGGAGGGGGAGAGGGAGGGGAGAAGGAGGGAATTGATTTTCTCATACATTTTGTATTGAACTGCTATTTTAATAATTTCTCGAACTAAGAGGCCTTCCCTGAGGCGCGGTACGAAGTTCGCGGGGTCAACTATTGAATATAAACACGACACGACTTAATGTATTGCATGCATGCCTATAATCTTTACCATACTGAGGTAGTGCATTAGATATCATTGTGCGGTAAACACTAGAAGGAGCACTTAACGTAGGTATAGGGGTAGTCAGAAACAAGTCCAAATCTAGGCTATCAACACAACGGTGCGCGAGATCTCAGTTCGGGGCGAACTACTAGTAATAGTTGTTACGACACTTTGTGACAAATGGGAGAGATAAATTCCTTTGTATGATTCATATTATGAATTACTAATTATCATTACAAAGTATGGTAAGTACTTACAATTTAAAAATTAAAATGTTAATTTGATTCATTAAAAAAATTATAAATATGTTGGGCTTAAATAACCAAATAATAAATTATAAGTAACCAATAATCTTAAATATCTTGAATTATTAATATAATTAATTTATAGCAAGTTACTAAGTAGGTACATTACAAAAAAAATATTGTGTACGAAACGAAAATTAATTCCGTTAACATTATCAATACAATTACAATACATGACTTTCATTATGTCATAAAAAGCTAAACACAGGTGTTAATTAATTAAAGTAACGCTAAATTAATTTGCCAAGTACTTGACGTAATTAGTTTAAGTTGATTGGAATGGACATTGGGCTAATCATTTTAATGGCCTGATTTCATTACAATAATACAATTATGAGCAGAACATTGGACCACTTATATTTGAATTAGTCTAAGAGGTAGTCAGAAGCAAGTCTGAGTATAGACACATACTCATATTGACAATATATTGGGTAAGCTCTATTTTTATGGACTCAACCATTACAAAGAGCTTACTTACTCAATATTTCAGTCAATTTGCATATCTTTTGACTTAAGCGTTCTACACACACACACAGCAGATACTATATCTTTTGAAATATAAATCTTGACAGATCGCACCAAATATATTTTGTAATTTATATTCGCTGTGTGTGGTCCTCCATAGAATTTGTATGGGCGCGATCTCAAGATTTTTATTTCATAAGATATTATCTGCTGTGTGTGTGATGGGCTTTATACTTCTAATACTTAATTCATATCGTGTGCCAGTTGGTCAAACTCATTAATATAATTTAACGCTTTTTGGCGGGAATTTGAGAAGTCAAGTTTCATTTTTGTTTTATTTTCCAAAACTTGTGTTTCTTCGAATGTTAATGTGTAATAATGGTGGATTATTAACCGTTAAGTGTTCGTGAACGTGCATAAGTGTGGGGAAGTGAAACAAAATTGGATAACATTGCTTTTCAAGTTCTCCCAAATAGTCCGTGTTGATGTTTCAGTTAAGCCCCACATCTTTACTGAGGCACAAGGGAAGGGGTGGGATATTATATTTATGTATTGTGTTATGTATTTATATATCTTATTTATCTTTAAACTTGCAAGTTTATTTAATTACTTGACACTGGCTGAATGCACAACCGTGCGAAGCCAAAATAAAGAAAAAAAAAATATATAATTTAAGCCATCACAGAGATTTTCAGGTTTCTTAATAACTCCATCACAAGGAGAGCCAATAGTTCATTCAAACTTAACACCCACTGGAACGAATCTTAGTTTAAGTGGTGCCTGACATTGACATTAACTGTCATTAACTGAAATTTTTGTATAAGACTCTGAAGAGTAAGAACGTCTCAAATAGATAAGTAAGCCCCAAATATTTATGTAGCGTTTCATATGCGGGTGTATCTTTAAGACACGGAAGATATAAATCTGTCATTGGTGTTTTTAGGTAGGGACTTATATTGAAGTCTATTTAATACTAGTTGTGTGTTGCCCAACGGTTTTACTTGCTATTTAGTAAAAAAAAAAATTTTTTTAACTTACACTTAGGTAAATCTTTTCTCAAGATATCAGCTATCAATTGCAGAAATAATTTTTCAAATTTGAAAGGCAGTTTCAGAGATTAGCGAGTTTTATATATATTTTTCGATAACTTATTCACAGCTCACATCAAAACTGGCTATTTCAGTAAGAAAACTCCCGATTCAAGAATAGAAAGTTACTTGTACCTACATGCTGTTTGAACAAGGCTAGCACTGGTGTGGTTTGGAATTATAAGTGTTAAGTGTTATTTAGGAGTTCTTTGTAAATTAAAAAAGTGGCTAAATAAAAATAAAAAAAAACGAGTTCAATTTTGTCAGTTGAGCAACTTTCTGCACTCTCGAGCGTTCTGTTCATAACTCCAAAGATCTTCGACAGATCCTTACCTTTTTGTGGCACCAATCGGAAAGTATACCCTTTCAAACAAAAAAAAAATTCTAAATCGATCCAGACGTTTTCGAGTAATCGGTGAACATACCTAAAAAAAAGATTCCGACGCATTGAGAGAACCTCCTTCTTTTTTTGAAGTCGGTTAAAAATAAAATAGAAGTGAATCGCGAATTTGTATCGACTCAGTTTTGTTGTAATAAAATAAAATAGGAATAGAAAAAAAAAATTCAGTTCGTTGTATCTCAACAAAAAGTTATTAATACCTTTACAACTTAAATAATGACAACACCGCTCAAAAGCTACAAAAATGTATTGTCAATCAATATTCGTATTTTAAAACTACTCAAACTAATGCTAGCCCGTATCCACTAAACTTAAGAGTTCCCACAATATCCCAGACATTTATCAGATCACTTAAATTATTACACAGAGCTATACCAATCCAATAAAAGGTAATAAATAAAACATTGATACCTCGATACTTCGAATGGCTTTCGGCTAATCTAATAAATGTTTAATAAGAATTAGGAAGGGCACTCCTTCGGCCTAACCGGGTAGTCTCATTGCATTAAGGGACTGCATAATATCAGAAATGTCGTGGCAATCCAATTCGACCACTCAAACGTGATTGAATAGAAAGCATTATTTTGATTACTTTTGTTGGACTGACTACATTGTCTTGGAACTTGTTTGTTTACAAACTATTATTATTTATCAGAATATTTTTTTTATATTAAAAATAATTATGACGTTACGTAATTTTGACTAAAAAACAATTGTAGGAAGTGTCAAAATTAGTAAGCCATTGTCATAAATATCTTAACAAACAACTAAACCACTTAATATTTTTGGAGTTGATTTAAAATTTCATTACTAATTTAAAATTTCAACTTACAAAACACTAACTATAAATACAAAAATAATAAAAAATAAATGTAGTAATAATATTAATAATAATCATAATCAAATAAGTAATAGAGCTGCACTTCAACACGTAAAGCTAATTACAAAATGCAATACATTTAAAAGGCGTCGCGGCAAGACGGTATGAGTTACAGAAAAAGTTTCCAATCCCACTAAAAGGGACTGGTTTGTGTCAGGACCTGAGTCTCGTCTGGTTATCGGCTGGTAATGTATGAAGCCGCGGCTTTATTTTATAACTCACTTCACGTAATAGGCCCTGAGTTTAATTCACTTTACGCCGGTCTAATTTGGCTTTACAACTCATTTTGCGAAAACAGTCATTCCTAGAGTAGTAAGACTTGAAATGAGTCATTGAGTTTTTAGCTTACTTGTTATCGGAATTATGTTTGATAAATAACTTGATAGGAACTATTTTACTCAACTATTGAGAATTATGAATAATAGTATGTTAGGTAGTGGCTCTGTGAGCTGTAGACCTCGCAAGTCTGTGTTTGCATAAATAAATCTAAAAGTGAGCAACTTACTACATTTTTAAGAGTTATTCTGCTCATCATGCTGAAGAGCCTCATCAGATCTTCACCCAAGTTTTATGACACCAACTTAAAGTTACGACCAAATAAAAAAAGAACCATCGAAGTCAGATGTCATAAGGCGGAAATATCCTGTAGCTCCCTTTTTGCCCCTCTTTGGAGGAAGTACCCTCCCAATCAAAAATCCTACTGGCGCTGTTGACCCATTAAAAGAGGAATCACTGTGCCGAAAACAATGGGCAAGACTGGTCCACCAGTTGTCACCGCAGCGCTTCAGAGCAGAGCTCTGGCCACCTTACTCACCGCAGGAACACAACACCATTCGAGAAGAATGATGTTATTTGAATGCGATATTCTGTAAGGCGGAGGTACTTCCCCAGTCGGGCTGCTCGAATATAGAGTGAGAAAATCTATGCTCTTCCTGTCTTACGGATGTAGCAAAGATATTTACTTTGTTATAAGTTATTGACTCATTCTAAACTACCCTCATATTAACGGGAGACGTATCATTACAATACTAACAGACAGAATTGTCATAAATTCATCCATAAACATGCTTCATAAATTATGACGACGGCGATTCGGAACATTTTACAACTGCCATCAAAGGTTTATGCGATCGATGCGACTCATAATAATTAATACGTTTGTTTTTATAATGCTATAAAGCAGTATCAATAACGTTACATCGTTATCGTAACGCTGACACGTTACGTTTACGTTCTGTATTTAACGTAAAAGGCACTCAATTTTATCACTTTTGGGTACCTAAACGATGAATGTGTATTCACCTGCACTAAGATGTGTATATTTACAATAGATTAACATTTGATTGGAGTCAACTGTACTTACAAAGATTTATGACTTTGAATTCAAGTCTGCATACTTGTATAAATATAAATATTGAGTAATGATATGGCGCATAAGCGAATAAAACCTATAAAAATATAATGAATATGTTTCACAAATACCTAAACATTTCATTATTTAACACACGGGAATTACTCACGTAAAATTATCGTCGATTTAGATACCGACAATGTTTCGATTCATCCGGAGAATCTTCATCTGGGTAAGGAGGGAGTTGCGGCAAGGTTACTCCTCGCGGTCGCGTCTCACACTGCGAGCAATGTAACGCTCGGCGCGGGACGAGGGTCGCGGAGGGAGTAGTGGGGGGCGCGCTGTTGTAGTTGCCGGTGTCGTAAGGAGAGTCGGTGCTGGGTCTTCATCCTCACTATTCAAGTCTTCTGTGTCGTGGATATTGACAAGGTTTCCAGGCTGGTGCCAGCCTGGAAACCTTGTCTCCACGGAACTAAGAATAATAGTAATGCATTGGAGCCTGGTAGAGATACCGTCAGTACTGTGTGTGTCAATATCCACGACACAGAAGACTTGAATAGTGAGGATGAAGACCCAGCACCGACTCTCCTTACGACACCGGCAACTACAACAGCGCGCCCCCCACTACTCCCTCCGCGACCCTCGTCCCGCGCCGAGCGTTACATTGCTCGCAGTGTGAGACGCGACCGCGAGGAGTAACCTTGCCGCAACTCCCTCCTTACCCAGATGAAGATTCTCCGGATGAATCGAAACATTGTCGGTATCTAAATCGACGATAATTTTACGTGAGTAATTCCCGTGTGTTAAATAATGTCTAGTACAACTCACGATAGTTTTGAAAGTGAAATACCTAAACATTTCTATCACAAACTATATAACTACATCCGTATCGACTTACGAGGATGAACTATAGATGAAATATTTTTTGTACTAAAACCACAAACATTTTCCATGTTCATAAATATAAACAAAATGATGGGACTTCGACTTTTGATACATTTTACGTCCAAATCCCAGCTATTCGTCTATAGATTTATTTATAGAATTTCCTAAACAAGGTATAACAAGTATTTCAATGTAATTTATGTAATGTAAAATGTTCTAGCAGTCTTTCAAAACGCACTTACCAACTAATAGAATTAAACATTACTTAAATTGTAACCCGGCCGAAGCTATTAAAGAGATGACTTTTAATGAAATGTCTATGAATGTTTAAGTAATTGCTTTTCCATTAAGTTCCGGGCCTTAATTAAAACACATTGCCTTAATTAGATATTTTAAAGTCATCATAACGATGCTGATTAGAGACGACACAAGATGTGTCATAAGTACCTTCCCATAATGTGTTTTTTAATGGTTGCCATAAAAATCGGGTTTGATCAATTAGCAAGTCCATTTATGTAGTTTAACACTCTAAATTACTTTTAACACATTTAAAGTAAGAATGACAACATATTGCGATATTATTAACACAACCATTTAAAAATTCATTAAAATATGCTTATAAAGCGCAATTTACAACTACTTACTAATATTAAGTTAATTAATTTATAAATTACATTAACTTGTATTACTAAATAAACATGCATGATTTGGAAAGAAATGGGAGATTAAATATCTATTCCGCTAATGTAAAAAAATAATAGGTCTTGTAAGTACTGGACAATGGTCAGCCAAGTTGCTCAGCTACTTATGGCCGGACTGTGCGTTACGAGGAGAAGAATATCCCGGATGGTGAGTCAGGTTGTAAAAGAACTTCTGTTCGAATTGAGTTCGACATCTCAAACAGATAAAGCGCTATCGAGTGTATAAAGCAAACTTTATAGTTTTGTTTTTGGCAGTTTTGACAGCTTCTATCCTTCTATCTACTTAGAGACTTTCCACGTGCACTCGTACACCGTTACTCAAGATTATTTTTCACTATGTTACATTCAGTTTCATTCGACGAATGGGCGTTGGGTATCAAATTACTATGGAAACATTGATATTATGTCGAAAAGATTCACAATGTTTTTTGACCAATTATTGAAGTTTCCTGTGGAAATAAATCTACGATCCGTAAGTTAAATATAATCTACCACAGCATTGATTAATCTAACAATTAAAAAAAATAACATCGTGCTTTGGCTGTCGGTTTTGGACGTCCAAAAATACACTCTTCAAGTTTAAAGTGATTTAAGTTCAAATTGAGTTTCGTACAATTAACTTAAAAAAACTTTAAAACTAAGGGGAACTGTAAAAGAGCTTAACACCCGAATACTGAAATGCTACTTAGTTTAAGTGGTGCTTATCGTTGACATTAACTGTCATTTTTGTAAACGATTTTGAAGAGTAAGCAAGTCTCAAGTAGATAAGTAAGTCTCAAATATTTAAGTTTCGTTTAAGTATTTGGGCCTAAGATATGTGAAAAGGCGCATCTGCTCTTGGTCTGAGCAACTTTTAACTTCTTGGACGTTCAGTCCACCTGAGTATCGCTTACTTCGACCGCTGACTGTTTGTTTATTGTCATAACTTCGTATATTACCGTAAAATGGCGCAGTGATCTCTAAAATATTGTCTTGGTATTTGTCAAGGGATTTTTGGTAGTGTTGGCGTATAGGTATTATGAAACGTGTGAATGACGTGAACGGTTTGGCGCAAAACTAGGATTGTAGTATACGAAAATATTACTATTGTCAAAACAGGCTCACAGCTTAAAGCTGAATTACACTGATCTTTGGGTATTCAAAATTCTTTGAAGATGTAAGAGTTAGTCAAAGGCATCAAATCCACATCTGGCATTATTATGCCCATTTTTTAAAAGTTTTTAGTAATTTGTGACAGGTTTGAAAGCCTATCGCTGCACATTAGAATAATCAAGCCTTTTAAGTTAAAATTAAATTATAAATTGTTTATTGAACATGAGCCTTTATTTTTATTATGCCTAATTATTTTTGCACACTACAATAACAGTATTGTCCCAGGCCTTATAAACTCGGGTTTACGAGAAGCTTCATAACCCATTGCGTCTTTGTTCAGATAAGATTTGTACCTCCTTACCGAACAATGGAGTTTCCACACGTGTAGTCATCCTTTGAATGACCGAGTGTTCGTAACTATATAAATGCGAATGTTTAAGTCGCTAAGCCATGACGGAGGCCTTAGGCGGCCTAAAAACTCCGTCGCCAGAGTTAACCTAGCTCATACGAACATTCATCCATACTACAGTGCAAATGTGTGTTTGGTTGTTATGGTCACCACGAACTATTGAGGAAAAGACAAAGATACTCGTACTTTTCATAAAGAAAAAAAAATACTATGCCCTTTAAGACTGGTGAAACAAGCGCTTAAGCTTAACCATTACTGACAGCAATGTAGAAGGCTTTTAAGGGCCAAATTGGCTCATTCGGCCCATGACGTCACAGACAATGAGCCAGATTACCGATAAGGGCTTAACCGAATAGCAGCTAACTCGATTAAACGCATATCCGTGATTGTGTTTCCGCGCATTAATGTTTGAATTTCGTTATGTTATTGCGGCGCGGGTAGTTCTGAAGCTGGTAGCGTTTTTTCTACGTCATATTGATGTTGCTGTATGTAAATAAAACTTAAAGTTAAAAACAAATTAAAACTCAAGATCCCTTGAAGATATCTTTAAAAATAGTCAGATAGAAGTTCAAACATATATTATAATTGGCACACGCTCTCATTTTGCTTGTATTACCTAGGCAATTAATCTTCTTCTGTCAGTGCCTCTCCATAAATGAATGTTGGAATTGGCAGTCATCAGCTTGACATTGTATTAACACACGGGAATTACTCACGTAAAAATATCATCGATTTAGATGCTTACTTACCAACATTTGAAAGTCATCAGCTTCTTAAAATTGTGATCAATATAAAATAAAGATTAATTATTAAAAAAAAGTTTTTGCGTTTATTAAGAAATTAAAATTATTTATTGCACACAACTAATAATATACCTAACTAAGTAACAATGTAATATGGGCGGCTTTTTGCTAACAAGTGACTTCTGTGGAAGTGATCTCTTCTATTAGGTACAAATACAGACAGATGACGTAATAAACTTGTCGCTAGCTCCCAGACTGTATATCATTGTGTGGTGGTAATACGATTTGGGTGGGCAATACGGCATTAACTAAATTCCGTGTCAAATTCGCGGTCGCTGCTTTAAGTACCGTCGCGGTTTTAAATGTTATTTCATGATATTGCGACGCTCGTTTCTTCTAAATCACTCAGTATTTTTTACAAGCTTTTTTCAACGTAATTATGTTCGAATGAGCAGGTGGCCAACTCTGGTGACGGAGTTTTTAGGCCACCTCAAAGTCTCTGTCATAGCAACAGAGGAATAAAGATCAAAAGATACAAATATCGAAAACTTCGAAATCGTGAATCAGCTATGACTGTCCGAAACTTCAGAATCGAGGGTGTTTCCTCTAAATGAATTAAAAAAACTGAGTGCACTCTAATCGTTCATCAGCGAGATGAAAGAGTGCGAGAGGGGAGCAAGAGGGGTGAGGCAGGGGGGAGGGGGCTTGGCGAGACAATATGATTGCCACACCTGCGGAAACGCAAAGTAACGAGACGAGAGCTAAATAATTCAACCAACTTACTCTGTGTGATGTGGTGCTCTACTTGAGTTTATACTACTCCTTTAATTTTCGTTTTAGTTATCATCATCTTCCTGCCTTTTTCCTACTTAAAAATACAAAATGAGCATCACACAGGTAGGGCATGTACTTATTTGGACAAGCCTTTGACTATTCCCTTAGAAATCTTACAGTAGTCTTGTTGAAGTTTATTTTTCTAAGCTCCGTTTTAGTAATATACCTAGGTACCACATTTACAATTTAATTTACCATTGAAGAGGTGTTTATAATTTTAAATTAACCGAAAAAGGTTTTATAAAAAAAAAACTACCTATTACTTAACCGAAAAAGGTTTCATAAAAAAAAATTCACAACAAAATATTATTAAAAAGGTGCGACTTGGAAATAGATACGAAATGTAATAAACATGCTTTTACAACCTGCGTGATTCACGAGGACTCATTTAATAGAATATTTTGAAATGCTAAATTGTAATATAATTTCTCCATAAAAATAGTGCTACTAAACTATTTAAAATTTTAAAATGTTAATTGATTCAGGTGTGACTTTGCGGAAGTCCATCTTCAGATTTTTTGAAAATTCCAAAATACACCTCCACCAATCTATTATTAGATTCTCTATTATTATTATAAGATTGGTGGAGGAGTAGGTACTAAATATTTTGGAATTTACAAAAAAAATCAAAATGTGTAAATATTTCAAGTGGAGCATCTTTCGTACCGTTTCCGTACTTATTTAGCAGATTGCCTCCAAGCAGCTTCCAAGTTGTTCTTCCGCGGCCGGCCCTATGCATTCGCGAACGTTGTATCTTGAAGGTTGACATTTACACTTGAATGAATGAATGAATGAAAATACTTTATTGTACATAATTACAAGAGAAACTTAAGAACTAGTAAACCTTAGCAATAACTTGTACAATGGGCGGTCTTATCGCTAAAAAGCGATCTCTTCCAGACAACCTTTTACACTTATTTGATAAATAAATATTGGTGGACATTTCACACAGCTACTGTAACTATTTTGCGTAATATTTATAAAATTAATTCATAGTTATTATTGCCTAATGTATAAAAAATTGTATGAATGAAATTTAGTCATAGGATAAATATTATTTTATTTAATAATCGTATTGCTAGTTGTTTTAAAATTTGTAAAAACAAAATTATACCTACCTAAACTATATTTACTTAAAACTCATTTACCTTTAATCCCAGTAAACATCCCAAACTAAGATTTAAAATCAATTATAGAGAGACAAACATGTCTTACTGACAAACATAAGTCTTCTTCTTTTTATCGTGTCGATGCCACACGGTTCAATTAATTTTGCATAAAAGGTTACCCCCCTCAACTGCACTTTCTGTGGCAGCGTTGAGGTCTTCCATTGTGCAGGTATTTGAGCACAAAGGGCACACAAAAATAAGTAAACTATCATAAATGATCTTCAAATTTTAATTGTTAAGTATAAATCATGGGCACCGCAGCCGGGGTAGGCCGAGGAAACGTTGGCTTGACGACCTGGACAACTTTCAGAAAGGCTGGTGGGAAGTGGCGGGTGATCGCGAGTATTGGATGGAATTGGGGGAGACCTTTGCCCAGCAGTGGGACAGTACCTATAGGTTAGCTAAAAAAAAAGTATAAATCAAATTATAAACATTTTTCCAAGTTAAATAGTGTTTCATACAATTTTCTTTTTTTATAAATAATACCTGTCAGGCGTCAAGTTAGAAATCTCGCAGCACACAATCACTTGCACTGGCTGATGCAGTGATCCTGATTACACGCACTTGTACAATACTTTGTGAGAATCACTCCGCTGATGAGGGTTGGCGAGACAAGTGCTTGATCCTGTACAGTCGGCCGCGGAAATTGATAAGACATTTCAAACTGTGCTTAAGAATGTTAGAAAGTCTTTTTTTCAAATGATGAAAAATGTCCACCGATTGATAAGAACGGTACTTGCATAGCTGGTCGGCGCACTATGTTTTTATGCACAAGACCATAATAGTTTATATGACAAAGAAAAATTACCCATAATAATCCCACTTTCAACCACTACATTAAAATAATTCACTACATCACAATTCACAATGCAGCTTCAGTAATTCACGTTAATGCATTTTACCTGAACAGAAAATGCATTTGCACATTAAAATACCGGCCAAAAAACCTTTATGGGCCGCACAGTAGCGCTGTGGCCTGTAATAGCTCGCCCTGGGACCACAAACTCCGATTATCCAAACATTCGGCCCAAAGCAGCTGGAGTTTCAAGTAAAGTCCACCTGCTACTAAACCGGTACGCGCATTAATGCCCGAATACTGGAAACTCTACGTAAATATTTGAAACGTCCCTATAGGTATATTTAAGTTGTTCTTACTCTTCAGAATCGTATTCAAAAATGACAGTTAATGACAGTTTATTTCAATATTCGGGTGTAAGTTTCTAAATAAATCTTATAATAAGATAAAACTATGATCACGACTTTATCCCCAAGATGCGATAGACATTTTCTCAGATCTTATTACGCTTTCTAGATCTTTTGAAAATGTCTAGAAAAAGTGAGGTAGTTTCAAGATAAAATCTTCTAGTAAATCAAGTTTTATTATCGTTGTAAAAAAAAAGATGTGCTAATGGTGCACATAAGCACTTATTTATTTTATATTTTAATAATAATTCGTATATTCAAAATTAGGTACAGTATCAGAAATTATTTAATCTAACAACAATAATGGCTTTTAAACGTGTAGTACTTACGAACCACGTCGTTTATTCGTATTATCTCATTGGAGGATAGTCGTTGCGATTGCATTATATAATGAATTACGATACATTTTATTTATTTATTATTTATTTTTTTTAGCTTCCGCTATCATACTCTTCACAGGCTACTTCACAGTTGCCGAAAACTCAGAAGCGCGCAGTGCACTTAGCGCTTTAGCCGACCGCGGCCTCTAATTGATTATGAAGTTGTGAACTAATGGGCGAGAATAGTTCTAATTTGGGCAGTAATTGGCGCAGCCGGCTGCGTTAATGATTTACGCCGAAACGGACGGTCCCTTGCGCCCTTCGGTATGCATTGCTGCGTTTAAATTAGTACAGTGAGTTTCGAAAGGTCCTGTATTTATTTTAGAGTCTTTTTGTCTTCTTTGGAAAAGCTATTTTTTTAAACACGATGAATTCACATATTTGTTTATTGTTTTGGTGACTAGCGGACGCCCGCGGCTTCGCCCGCGTGGACGGCTACTTTTTTATTCCACGGGAAACATGCATTTTTTCGAGATAAAAAGTAGCCTATGTTACGTGTTTCAATTTAATAGTCTTCTTATAGTTTGACAGGCTACTAAATCTTTTGTCATCTCTTCGTTGATATTAGAGTGACAAGCACTCTTATAACCCTCAGCATAGAATAATTAGGTACTGTTACTTAATTGACAGATCACTCATGTTTTTTTTTATTTAATCTTACTATATTTTCTCATAATCTATGAGTCAGTTAAATAAACAAAGCGTCAATGTTGTGAGATAAAGGATAAAGAGAACAGTAGGAGTGCAAACAGCACTTTTCCATCGCAGGTAATGCAATACAGTGATTGCGTTACTGCGAGTTTTTACGCGCACTTTTTCACGTCACGCTGATTAAGAGTTTTTGGTCTTTGGCACGAGTTTCTGGTGCAACCTGTAGCTGGTACTTTGGAAAGTGTAATATAGTCATTTATTTCTGGCCATGGATTTGATTGACTAGGTTTCCTCCGAAATTAATAAATAAAATAAAAATATTTTATTTCGGATAACAATATCCTATCCTATCCTATCCTACTAATATTATAAAGGCGAAAGTCCGTGTGTGTGAATGTTTGTTACCACGTATCTTCATAACTACTAAACCGATTTTGATGAAATTTGAAATGTAGATAGATAATGACCGGGAATAGGACATAGGCTACTTTTTATCCCGAAAAAATGCAAGGTTCCCGTGGGATAAAAAATTGTAGTGCATGCGGGCGAAGCCGCGGGCGTCCGCTAGTTGATCCATAATTTGTTAGCAATTACTACCTTATACCTAATGTTTGTACACTAAACTAAACTAACTAAACTACACAAAATAAGCATCTTCTAATTACTCTCCGAACAAAGCATTGCCACATCGGAGAAGTAATTCTACCAGCTACTCTGCGTATCAGGGACTCTACAGTACTCTGCGCATCAGGGACGCAGTCTTCTTACGGAGGATGGCAGCAAAACCATCCGTCTCATACTCTGCAAATATTCCCGATGCACTGCAGAAACGAGGCAGTCCCAAAATCATCCTAAAAATGTTATATAGTACACGTTATATTAATGGGCTAAGGGGGGGCGGGAGGGGGGAGGGGGGGGGGGTCCGGCCCCCTTAACTAAATAACTTAGATAATAAATTAACTAGTAGTTCGCCCCGAACTGAGATCTCGCGCACCGTTGTGTTGATAGTCTAGATTTGGACTTGTTTCTGACTACCCCTATACCTACGTTAAGTGCTTCTTCTAGTGTTTACCACACAATGATATCTAATGCGCTACCTCAGTATGGTAAAGATTATAGGCATGCATGCAATACATTAAGTCGTGTCGTGTTTATATTCAATAGTTGACCCCGCGAACTTCGTACCGCGCCTCAGGGAAGGCCTCTTAGTTCGAGAAATTATTAAAACAGCAGTTCAATACCAAATGTAAGAGAAAATCAATTCCCACCCCCTCCCTCTCCCTCCCCTCCCCCCTCCCACCCCCTTCCCTTTTCCCCCCTCCCCCCTTCCCCTCCCCTCTCCTCCCCTCCCCTCCCCTCAACCTCCCCCTCCCCTCGCCCTCGCCCTCCCCCTCCCCTCCCCCTCCCCATCCCCATCCCCATACCCCTCCCCCTCCTTAGAGCTCGTGTTAATGCGCATTTAAATTTTTCTAATCGAAAAATCCATTGATGAGCCAGGGTTCGAACTTACGACCTATGAATCGAAAGTCGAGCACTCTTCCACTCGGCCAACACGGCTTTAATTTTCAATCTCAAGAAAAAATATCAAGTAGCAACTAAAAACATTGCAACCCAAACCACCACGATGCCACGCTCCTTTTCTGTTAACCAGACCTACGAATACATCGAAACTCTATGAAACGGGAGCTCTCTCCATACTTCCGTTAATTGGTTATCATCATTTTTCTTTTTCACTGTATTTCAAAAACTATAGAACCTAGAAGAAAACTAAAAACCATTTTGAAATGCATAAATTGAGTACTTTCATATGACACCCCACTCAATATATTTGGGTAACTTTGAAAAAAATTTACCCCCTTGGGAACCCCATATCTTTACAACCCCTTCATCGATTACGCTCATACGCTTCACAGCAAATTTCCATAGCACAACCTATTGACCTATCAAGTTTCATACAGATTGGATAAGCGGTTCGATAGTTATGCGAGAACATAAAAATGAAACATACAAATATACAAACATACAAACATACAAACATACAAAGCAAAATCGCCTAACTTGCCACTAAGATCTTCGCTCGCTTCGCTCGCTCGATCGATTATCACGTTACTAGTGCTATGTATTCGCTACATTTTCCATGCTAGAACAGAAACAAAAACGTGCACGAAATTGTCAGTTTCACTCCAAATCCTAATTCGTGCGTATTGACGTTTCGAGTAACGCTAATGGACGCGCGTTTTTTCTCTTTTGCTTCTAATCTCGGTGCAGCCACGGCGTGTTACTGTCATGGATCTCTAATTATTCACGAGGGCTCGCACCACCGTAGACAAGTGACGAAGCTGGACGCATCGACATTTATCTAGATAGAAGATACATAAAGCCGGGTTGACATCCAAGTACACTTGGACCAAGCCCAACTTGGATGTTTCTGATTGAACGGCGTCCGAGTGAGTCACGTAGGTAAGTCCGACGGCGTCCAATCAGAGTCATCCACTTGATCTAGTTCTTGTTAGGACTTGGTCTTAGTTGACTTGGATCGTGTCAACCCGGCTTAAACGATATGTAAAGATATAAACGTTTTTTAAACAATGAACATAAATTATTGATTGTAGGAAACAAAGAAAAAACACAGTAACATATTAACACTTCTTAACTAACTCATACAACTAAATTAAAAGGAACTCTTAAATTCTCAACGATTTTTAAATTATTTATACTCGTAGTTTTGTTTTAACTTAAGATGGTTGTATTATTAACTAAACGCTCTTGTGCATCGAAAGGCACGTTAGATGCTATAAAATTAAGTAATGGTAGACTTCGGGCGGCCGTAAAACTTTGTATCTCTTGTTAAAACGCTAAGTGCCACTGACGTGCTTGTTGGTCTTAGGTAGGGCTTGGTAGGGGATCTATTTGATTAATAAAAATCCATGCAGTCTTGAAAACGTGATTGTAACACAAATTATATCAAACGACACAAACTTACAGATTAATATTATTGTAACGATGTATAATTGTGCTTTACTATGTTAAAGATTTTCACCTGGCGAGACGTGGTGATGACAGGTGGTGTAAAGCGTTGACGGAATGGTGGCCGAGGACTGGCAAAAAAAGCGTCGGACGGCCGGCAGCACGATGGGTCGATGATATTGTTAGCGTCGCGGGCCGGCAGTGGATCAGGCAGGCGCAGGGCCGGGAAGAATGGCAAAAACAAAGGGAGGCCTATACCCAGCAGTGGGAGAGATCAGGCTGCGGATGATGATGATGATGATGTTAAAGATTTTTAGATTAGAACCATTTAAATTTAACTAGTATTAGTAAAAAAGGGTGTATTACAAAAACAAACATGTTTTTGCTCTTCATAATTAATATGAATAATATTTTTACAGTTTTGCGCTATTTTCTCGTATTTGTTGTCGACAGCCACTTGTCTAAGCTTAGAAGTATCGTTAAAATCGCTTGAAATGTTTCTGTCCCGTCGAGATTTGTCTATTGGGATTTGACAGTTGGGTTAGTTAACCTTATTTCGATAGCCAGTATAGTTCGATATTTGAAAACTTTTCCCCATATTTTTGACTGAACCTAAACATTAATAAAAATAACCACAATGTATGATTTTAAATAAAAATAATATACAAAAAAGTTTAAAAATGGTTTGGCCCGAAAAAGAAAAAAAATGTCCAACTGTAATATTTTACGCAATTTTTTACAAAAACAAAGAATTGTTGTCTTTTTCTGAGGCTCGGTAAATATCCACGTACGAGTACACTATAAATAATTTGAGACTCCTTAAAAATACAGTCAGAAGCACGTCCATATATTCCATACATGCATACATTTTGCAAAAATTTCAAAGTATGTAAGCTGTAGTGTGCAAATAAATATGTTTCAATTTCATTTTTCTTACATTATAATACTAACTACCACTAAATCCATAGCACCAATACGTACTTGTAGAAAGCTATTGACACAATTCGAGCCAGTACGCGTAACTTCCGTCCGATACGCGAACCATTATTTATGGTCGGTCGTATTCTCCAAAACAAAAATAAGCCGCGGGCCATTCGTCACGGGCCCCACGGTGCCCACAATGGCCCAGGGATGAATCTAGGAATGTAAGCCTAGGGGCTTATAAAACACTAGCTTCCGCCCGCGGCTTCGCTCACGTGGTACCCGGATTATATTAGCCTGAACACTGAATAGTATTTTTACCCGACTGCGCAAAGCAAAGGAAGGGTAATATGTTTATTTGTACTTATATATTTCCTTGACTGCATTACAGTATCGATGCGATACGATGTATTTGAAAACCATAGAACAACTTCTTAGTGTCATGGCATCATTCACTCAACTTTGTAGATAAATAAAAATCTGACCAGAGATAAAAAAACTCGTAAAAAAGCACAACATAGCTTGATAAAAGCTTGCCAAAAGTTTTAAAGTAAAAATTCACCTAAATAAAGCTACAAACTGACGATGTCAATACAAGATTTCCTAAAATCTCATGTAACTAGTCCTTGCACCAGCCCTGTACCGGCATTGTTTCGGGCACGTTGCCTTCTAATTTTCTGTTCCGTTGTACCAGAAAACTAAATCGCACGAATAAAAAACCAAAAGGTCGCGGTGGAGCTGCGAATCGTTTGAAAAATTGAATTGAAACGTATTTAAAGTATTAATTACCGCGACGGCGTGTCCGCACGATACTGTTCGACGTTTTGCAATGACACGATCTCAATTACAGCTTGCTTTTTAGAACTCTGTTATTCGAAAGAAAAACGGACGAGGTGAATTCTGATAGCCTAGCGTTTACATGACCAAATGGTTTTTATACACTTGTATAAAACGTGTATGATTTATAGGCGGATTGATATAATGAGTAAGAAATGTGAATAGAATTAGCCTGATTTGTCTATTTGGAAACAGATGATTGTTGTTATAGTTACGAAATCAAAAAAGAAAATTCGTTAGGACAATCAAATTAAAAATCACAAACAGACACACAGACCCCTCTGTAGTATAACTCGCGGCACGTAAAAAGAACGCTGGAAAAAAGTGGAGGGAGTGTGTTTTGTCTCATGTTTGCGCATGGGTTACCTATTTGCAAACATGAGACAAAACACACCCCTCCACCTTCTTCCAGCGTTCTTTTTACATGACGCGAACTATACCTACTAGAGATGCAAAGATGTACCAGTTGAACTACTCAGTAGTGTCTACTAATCCAGTGCGCTCTTTTGGCGTCGGGGGTTAAAAACAAAATGTGCATTCAAATGGCATGGAATCACCGAGCTTCACTCACGCTCGTCCGTTTAATATCCAACATTATAAGTTCTATAATTTGCAACTAGCTCCACTAGAGTCGTGTTTCACGTTCTCATTAACCGCTTCACTAGTCGTGCTAAGTTTTTCGAGAAATACAACCAATGAATTTCATGGTACTGAATTTTATGCAGCTACATAAAATGGCCGCCTTCTACTGTTCCAAGTTGATTACTGTGACTTATGGATTTAATAATGAACGGATATCCAATAATTGCTATTGATAAACATGAATACGGTTTTGACGAATGAAGTGTAATTTGTGAGAACTCAATTAGCCCCCCTAGACAATATCACAAACGCTTCGTATCGATTCTCTTTCTATCATCGCTAATCCTTTGTTCTGACGACGTGATTTATCGTCATTGAACTTCGATTCCTATACATTTTTCTGTCGTCTATAGCGTTAGCGATTGTAGATAAGTAATTTGGCTAGGGGGCAGGATCTCTATATAGGATAGGTATGCAGGGTATGCACTGTTTATTATTTATTGGTTTATTAATTGCTAGTATAATTGTAACGAAAAATTTACGTTATTTTGCATTTTTAATGCAGCAGTCGAGCAGCCCCGCGAGGCATTTGCCGCGTGAAGGCGCGCGAGGCTGCTCGCTCTGTGTGGACCCACCTATTCAATAAGATCACTAGTGTACCACTTTGAAACGTCTTAAGAGCTAGGTAATTCTACTCCTGTTTATTCGCGACCAAGACCGTGAAATAGATGGTTAGGTACACTATCTCATCATCATCATCCACTGCCCGACTTCACCCTTTGGGTAAAGGCATCCCTTAGTTTGTACCATCTACTTCTATTCTAACATTGCTTGTCTCTTTTATCAGCAGTGCGAGAGAAGGACGCCGCAGGCGAGCGGCGGCAGCCCCACGCTGAACTCGCAACTCCTCGGCATGGAGGTGACGAAGGAGGCTCGGGCTTCGCCGCTCCCCCAAGCCCAGACTCCGGGCTCCACTGCGACGCAGCCGCCTCCGCAGGTAAAGAGATGCCACATGATGCTTTGAGTCTGATGATGCTTCACCATTAATTTTGACAGATTGTACACGGTGTGTTATGTTGAGTCGTCGCAGCGCAGTTCTTTTGCCCTGTCTTAAGGCTCAAACACATGTTGGGCCAGCTTAGGCGAGTGCGAGCGAGAAGGCGAATCGATGCAAGGCGAGAGTGATAGAGAGGCAATGTGACCCTGGGCCAACATGTGTTAGCGCCTTTACAGTTACAAAGTGCCACACGTGCCACATGCAGCGAAAGATTTTATTAAGGTGTGTTATGTTGGGTCATCGCAGCGCAGTTCTTTTGGCGCCCTATCTACCACTTGCTCATACCAACTTACTTATGTGCGTTACGTGCGCAACGTAGCTTTCTGCGACGTTGTATTTTGGGTTTGCTGTGTCAGTCTTTATCGACGATGGGCCGAAATAAAATGATGAATAACGATCAGGTTCAACTTGTACATCTCTACCTTTATGGGCAGACTGATAAACTTGATCCTATAAATAAGGGTTCCATTTTTTATTGTACTTACAGAAACTTTAATTTGTTTATCCAGGTATAGTCGATTTTTATTCCTATCTACAAGTATTTAAGAATCTTTGTAGATCTTTAGGTAATAGTCAGAAGTATTTTTTGAATTATGTAGCTTCTTGATCTAGAGCCAAAAGGTCTAACTGCAACCCCATTGTCCCCAGATCTGTGCTGGCTGCAACAAAGTGATCACAGAGAGGTACCTGCTGAAGGCGCTGGACCAGCTCTGGCACGAAGACTGCCTGAAGTGCGGCTGCTGCGACTGTCGCCTCGGGGAGGTAGGGCACACGCTCTACACTCGCGCCAACCTCATCCTCTGCAAGAGGGATTATCTGAGGTACGTTCAGTACGTAATTACATACTTGCTTTTTATTTATTTAATATCCTATATTGTCCTCTTCTTGTGAGTTGGTATTTTCTATATTCATTAATACGAGTATCCTATATTATATAGTATATTGTCCTACTAAAACACTATATACTTACTTACGACCTTCAGAGATTATCAGTGGCAGGCAAAACCGAACCGAACTACCTGGAAAACTCGAACGGAAGTTGCCCAGCAGTGGGACGGTTTAGGTAGGCTAAAAACAAACAAACAAAACAATTGTATTTCCTTTTTTGAAACCCATTATTTACCCTACTGTGAGGCATTTTTCTGTAGAGTCAGACCACGAAGGCGTTGTGTCTTGTCGCATCCCGGGCTGACTTGTACTTAGATTGATAACAATTTTCACTTTCAGTGGTTTAAATGGTATTCTTTCATCAGATTATTTGGCAATACGGGATATTGCGCGGCCTGCAGCAAGGTGATACCAGCGTTTGAGATGGTGATGCGCGCGCGCAACAACGTCTACCATCTCGAGTGCTTCGCTTGTCAACAGTGCAATCACAGGTATGGAATAAAGCATAATTATGAGTAAAAAAAATCCACTGTACAATACAAGTTAGTCAGACATTCAAAATATGTATTTGTAAATTTAAATATTGGTTTCTTACACCTAAACTTAGCAATGCAATCTGTTTATTACGTTAAATGTTTAAAACCAAATATTTTAATATCGTAAATTAAAAATGAGAATCTCAAGGAAAACACCTTCATATAAAAAGTAATGTTGTCATAATGTAAGGAGAACAAAATTTAATGGAAAATTATGAGATGAACTAATTGTTTCGATAATTTTTATGACAGACAGTTTAGGATGATTACAAAATATTTAATTTTATTGCCAATTACATTTGTCATATTATTTGTTTGGATTGAATTGTTTTCCCAATGATGAGTCAATTCTCATTCATAACTAGTTATTTGTGTTATATCACATTGGGAGGTAAATAGCGTTATTTTAAGGAAAAAGACCCTAGTGTATTTGTAACTTAATCTAGACCAATAAACAATGTTTAAGCTACCAGGGATTCCCTTTGTGGAATAATAAAATAGAAGTTTGATTGTTTGTTTGAAAAACAATAACAATTATTACAACATACTAGCAGAAAATGAGTAATATTGGTAGGTACACTAAACTTCCTAGTGCAAAAAAATATGCTGATGATAAAATCTATACTAGATACTATTATAAAGAGGTAAAAGTTTGTTTGTGTGTAGGAGGTAATCTCCGAAACTACTCATCCGATTCCAAAAATTCTTTCACCAATATTTAAATTAAAATGAACTTTCAGGATGAACATAGGCTATATGTTATTGCCCTCGAAGGCTACGCCGCGAGCGGAAGCTAGTGATATGATAAAAATAATTAGAAATTTTGGGAAAATTATCGCGTTATTTACAACCCGATATTTCGACTATGTTACACCAGTGGGGCAGACTCAATGTGCATTTGGAAAAAAAAATCGTAGAGGTATTTCAAATCGGATGCGTAGTTTCGGAAATTACCTCCTTGATCCTCAAAAACTTCTTATAAAATTAGTATAGAAACACTTGACAAGTGAATTCATTAGACCCATTACACACCTATTTTCATAAAACCATGAATGTACGAACGGAATCCCTAAGGGCTGGTTCACACGAGGAATACAGACTGAAGTGGCATGTCGGCGTCGCGCTCATATTTATTGAGCTCTTCGCAGTCTGCAGAGCTTATTGGTATAACCTCTGCTTTATGCTAGAACATTCTATTACTTATTTGGAAACTATTTTTCACGTTAATGCTTTATTCTTTGTTATTTGACAAATTAATTAATTAGTAATTAGTAAATTAGTAATAATTACGCATTAACACGAGTTCTAAGAAGTAAAAAAAACATAATGACAAAACCAGTTAGTATGTGAAAAAACTTTAACGGTTTGAAAAAATTCTGCTTTATTTACCATTTTAAAACAGGAAGTTCCAGGCACCCATCAATTCACGATTGTTTTACTATGGATTACTTTAAAATTAAAATGACTTTGAACACTGAAATGCTCTAAAAATCCAGAATAACTGCGCTATTTCAAAACTATTTTATACAATTCAATTTCGGCAGACGTGCCATGGCGACAACTCTGATATTGCCCAAATTCTGATTGCTCGATTTTTCTGCAATACTGTCGGTGAAAGTTGGAAAACATTTGACTTTACAGCAATATACGAGACATACCATCAAAGGTTTCCAGTTTACAAAATGAAAATACCGTATTTCCATACAGCAAATAAAGAGTTTATTAAAACCAACATTTTGCAATCAAAAGTGGGGCTATTGCAAACAGAATCAACTAAAATCGAACATGAATTTATCTTTTTTTTATCTAGCTACTATTCAACCAAAGTCAAATATCTGTTTTTTTTTAAATATGGTAAGGTTTAAAATTGTTTGGATTCCCTGGTATTGGAAATCGTGAATCCAGTTATAAGGGGCCGAGCTTGCCCTGTAAAATAAAGTCTATTGCACACCTAAACGATGTTTCCTTCATTCAAGAAAATAAATTTGCAAAAAGATCAACTCTAGGGGGTGCAGGCAGGCAGCAATCTTCACCGGCCCGCGTCTCTTTAAATAATAGAAAACGTGAGATTGGAGCCTCTCTGAATGGTTTATATGTCACTTGTGAACCTTTCTAGCGTTAGTACATCTCGTGCGACAATCTCCACGAATTACATATTCATTTGAATTCCTTTTGGCGCAGATTTAGCAGTAAGGTAAACAGTTTGTGACTACAGTGTATTGTTTTGTTTTCTATTCCGTATATTTGAAATCAATATCACCGACAATGAAAACAAAAAAACATTTTTAATAAAAACCATTGCATAGCGAGTTCTGCAACAACTTCCCCAAACATCAGAATCGCACGAATAATTTGTTGCACTATGAAATAATCAAGTTCGAATCAATTTCCACGAGCAGAAATCTGAATCCAATTTGCGGGCTGTCCGATCGAAGCGGACGGTGGGTATCGCTGGCGAATATCGCTAAACGGCTAAATAATTTAGCGGCATCCCGCAATCTGGCGCGGAAGCCGCGCGGTGGCCGAGCACCGCCGCCTGTCACATCTTCACGGTGCCGGACCGATATGAGCTTGATTTTGATTACAATTCGTACGAAACTGCCTCGACTCACTCATGTTTTCGCCGACGCAGCCAACCTCTGCGTAGAATTGCCAATTTAAATTTTCAAGCAATTTAGCGCTTGGGCTAATTCAAATAATTCCTTTTGTCTCACCATTAATCAATTGAAAGAATTATCTCGCGTCAACCGTAATCAGAGCCGCGGAAGAGCATTGTCTCTGCGAAGGAAGCGCGAGGGAACTCTCAATAGAACGTCCGCTCCTAAAATGTCAAACTTGCCGCTTGCCCACTCGCTCACAATGGCGCGACTCAAAGCTTAACTTGCTAGTCATTAAAATTTCGTTTTCCATCTTTTCCATTACGCGGCAGACAGAAAATAGCTTCACAAAAAAAAAAGCGACAAGCCCAAAACAAAAGTCGGGGACGTAGAGAACAGGAAATAAAGTTAATTAAGAGCGGCGAAATCGACTGAGTTGCGGTGGAAATTGGCCCCTTAAAAAAAGAGACATTTGTAGCGCTTAATTTTTGCGACAAGTGAAACAAAGAGTTGGCAGGGTGTCGAGACGACCACCCTCGTCTTCCCCCGGGGGGAGATAACCAGCCTTATCGTGGTTCCGCTGGCCACTACAACGGCTACTGTCGAGTCGAAGATACCTTTTGTTTCGCGTGAGATTGAGGGATGCCTGGCGCGTTATCGCCGCGCTTCCCCGATGACCTTTCCACTTGCGATACTAAATTCGTTGTTGAGACGTTTTATAGGCGCGCTGAGCCGATGGTATCAGTTGGCGGATCCTACTAGTAATTAGATTTATGCTGAAGCGCTATAAGTGCGTGGGTGTAGACAGGTCTTTGCGTAGCACTGTTAGGGCTGCCTCGATCAATAAAACTAGTTCTCAATACAATTTTAACGCGTGTTTTTGTTGGATTCCAACAAAAATATAATTTATAATTTTGGATGTAGGAATAATTCTGCGTTACTAACGTACTACGGAGGGAACCGCTAGCGGTCACAATACTGGCTAGGTTTGAATTTGTATCCTGCATAAATTAATTCGTTTCTAGACATTTTCCTCGGACCTGTCTTTAATGCCTAAAGATCTAAAGTTAAATATAGGTTTATAGATTCTTTATTCTCAAAAAGAATTACAAATTCACTTACATGAGAACTTAAAAATTAATAACACATCGTAGTTTTACGTACAGTGGATATAAAATTCTAGTAGGTAAAAGAGGGTAGGTTTAGTTAGTTGTGTGTGGATTGACGATAGAACATTCTTTGTTCAAAACAAGGAGTAGGTTGAAAATGGATGTGGCTGTTTAGGACATAATTTTATTTAGGTAAATATTAGACGTTGATTTTGAAGTGATTGTTTTGATTTGATTTTTTTTTTTAAAGATTAATGATATTTAAGTTTAATTTGAATTTATTGCGCGAAGTTTATTTAAGTTTTTTTTTTTTTTTTTTTTTTTTTTTTTTTTTTTTTTTTTTTTTTAAATAGTGATAAAAATGTTGATTTAGGATGTTTCGAAATGATTCCTTTGATTTTATAAAATAATAAAGATATTTAAGTATAATTTGAATTTATTACGTGAAATTTAAGTAATTTTTTAAATAGCAACATAGAATTGGTCTCTTTGATGTTTTTAGGTAATTTATTGTAGAATTGTGCACCTTCGAAGACAATACTCTTTTTACCGTAATTGGTTCTGTGACATTGCAATACTAAGTTGTTTGAGTTCCGTAATTTTCTTCTTTGTATTTGGTATTTTTTTGTAAAAGATAGTTGTGTATGTATATCTTTATTAAGTATTTTGCGTACAAGTATACAAGTGAGGTAAATATATGTTTGTTTTATGTTCATTATTTTTGTATCTTTGTATATTTTGTCTGTTGTATATTTTGTATGCAACTCTTGTAAGGAAATTCATAGCATTTAAAAACGGATCACTGCAGTAACTTTTTTTAAAGATCAAAACAGTATGAGTTAACAAAGTGGCCAAGAAAGAATCATTGCAATTATGAATTGCGTCAAGAGCCATTTTTAACCGACTTCAAATAAGGAGAAGGTTCTATGTTCGGCTGTATGTATGTTCACCGATTTCTCCATCAATTGAGTCTACTAGAATCTAATAGATTCAATTGTGGACCGATTTTAAAAATTCTTTTTTTATGGCTTGAAACAATGGCTTTAAGCCAATAAGTCAGCACAGCCCTATTCAGAGCCACTAATTGGATCTCGGTGCCCAGTAGGCTTTAGGTAACTGCAGCTGACTCGCATTAAACCATTCGTCGGATGGATAATACTGTTTATTATTGGCGTTACAATTAGTGAGCAGATCTTGTGTCTTAGCTCTCAGCTCTAATTAATGTATGCACTAAATTATTACTCTTATGAGTTAAGTATATTTCTTTTACAGCTATGTAAAGCACTCGTGGCGTAGCTTGCTTTAAGGTGAGTATAGACTACAACATTTACTTGTAAGAGAACAAGGAGCCGCTCTGTGATATGTTCTAGTGTACCATCCTTTTACGAACTAAACGTCGAGCATGCTCGCCTCTTTGTTACAGCCTATTGTACAAACCAATGAGCATATTGGTGTAACATTTCGTCGAGCGTATTGGTGTAACTTGTAGGTCTGACATTTCAAAGAAGAATGAAAGCAAGGTGCAACGAAATGTTGGTAAATACACACTCACTCCCTGTGAGCATTTACGCCGAGCATTCGCAGGAACGTTACATTACATGGAAATGCTTTGGAAACTGAGCTTTTGTCTGTATTGTACCATTCGTAAGAACGTTACATTACACAGAAATGCTCGAGAAAATGTTGTAGTCTATACTCACCTTTAGACGTTCTTGATTGATCGTTGAAGTTAAGCAGCGTTGCGCGCGGTCACATTTTAGATGGGTGAGCGCAAGTGGTATTATGAGCTGAGCGCTTCCGTGCTTCGGAGGGCACGGTCCCAGCTTTAAAGTCGTTAAGCCAAACTACGCCACGAGTACTTTAGTTTCGAATTTATAGTGTGATATTGAACAAACACTTTGTCAACAGATTCTGTGTCGGTGACCGTTTCTACCTATGCGAGAACAAGATCCTATGCGAGTATGACTACGAAGAGCGCCTGGTTTTCGCCAACATGGCTTACAACCCGCCGCCATTGTCGCATCTGAAGCGGCAGACCACACACCTTCCTCCGCCACCGGTAAGACCTTAGGGTCTTACATTTGATTAGTCAAATGTAATACGAATCTTGAAAAAATAAATTAAATTAAAAGTTAATCGAAGCGACCGACGCGTGGACCTAAGGCCTGTTTCACTCTTCAGCGTGTCGCCGGTTGCGTCCGCGAGTTGATCATTCACAGCACAGAGAAATTTATTTTGACCACTCACAGCACAGAGAAATGTGCTGTGAATGGTCAACTCGCGGACGCGACCGGCGACACGCTGAAGAGTGAAACAAGCCTAAGTCTGGCACTTATTTGGCTCACCGTATCAGCAATGCCATCCAGCGAGGTAATGCTGCCAGTGTCTTGGGCACTCTTCCGACTGGCAGTGGCTTGGATCAGTTGAGCTACCTATAGATCGTTTCCAACGATCCTTAGGTGGCTCAACTGGTTCTTATTGTCTTATAATGTTATGTAAATATGTAGTACTCGTAATTTAGTTTCTGTAAATAAAAGTATTACTTACCTAGTTAGAAGTTTAGAATTATAGGATTTAGATGAATTATAGGATTTAACTATTTTTAAGAAAATGTGATTCATATGTGCATAAAAATGTAAGTTGCGTCCTGTAAAAATCAACACAGTATACACAGATCAAGGTATTTTGATACTTGAAAGCCTTTGTTTGATTTTATCTGTTGACTTTTTACACTAGTTATTCATGTGACTGTTTATAAGAAATTTAAAGTTATTTTTGGTTGTAACTTATTAGAAGAGGTGTCAAATGATACTGTTTTTTAATTTTGAGTTTTAAAGAACCAAGTGTTTACTAGTTTAGCAGTTACAAAGAATTAATAAATAAGTATTGAACGATGTGATGATTTTGATGCATCAAAAACTAGAATACAATTACAAACGTAAATAGAAATAACAGTAATATTTTAATATTTAGGTTACACATTTAAACTTCTCCTAGTGCCATCAACTCTCAATTCATTTCATCACTTGTTTATCTGTTCCTAATAAAGACATCATTTCTCCCATCAGACCAGCAACGCAATGGCCCTCATGAACGGCTCCGGGCGCGCCGGCGACCTAAACAACAACATGTCCGGCTCTTCCCCCGCCCCCTTCGCCCCCCCGCACCTCAAGCCACTCGGCCTGTCCGCGACCAGCTGAGACTACCGCCCCAGGGACTCGGCCCATCCGTACGCGAAGTATCAAAACTGAGCAGTCGAATCTGACGTTTGTGAAGTGACATACGCGTGAAACGTCAGTGACATTTGATAGGCACACTGTCTAAAGTATCAAAACTAATGCGCAATGCTCTAGTTTTTAAAAAAGTGACAATTTTGAGTGAAATTAATCACTCGTTAGTGGTACGGCGATATTTCAAATGATCAAAGCTGAGACTTTGATTTTGATTAGTGATGAATACCACTTTTGAGAGAGTGATATAAAATAGTCTAGTACAAAACTTACCTTCATTGTAATTAAATCGTAGTTGTGATACCTATCTGTTTCCTATTGTTCAAGTGCAGTGTTGGACGTCCACCGACAAGATGGACAGGCGACATTGTAAAAACTGCTGGTCGGCGGTGGATGCAGGCCGCTTCCAACCGCAACACATGGAAAAAAATAGGGAGGCCTACGTCCAACAGTGGACGTCCAACGGCTGAGATGATGATGATGATGATTGTTCGAAGAAATGTAATGAAAATATTTTTCACTATTTTGACTTGATCCAAAATATTTTAGTCAATCTGAATGAAGCAAACCAAAAAAACATTTCACATTCTCAAAGTTAATTAAATTATTTCATTATTAATCTAGATTTCGACTTAGGTCGAGTATCTAAGAATTATTAATATGAATCTCTAAAGAGACACGTTACGGATCACTTTTACCTTGTGATAAAATGATCACCATAGAATAATTATTGTTACATCACTTTAAAATAATTCGTAAGTTGTACTAGACATAGTAATAACATACAATAATTACTCAAGTAAAAATATCGTTAATTTTGATACCGAGGTTTCGATTCATCCCAAGAATCTTCATTAGGGTAAGTAGGAAGGAATCGCGGTAGGGTCACATTTTAATCACATATTTTGTCGTGAGTAATTACGTTTGTTATTATTATAATTATTGTTATATTTGACTGCATAACTAAAAGCAAAGTAAATGCCAAACTGTAGTTAGAATGTGTAAATGTATAAATATGTAGAACCTTTATATAGTAAAATTCAATTTTGATCTCATTCAGGCAATTACGTTGAATTAGTTATTAGTTGTAATGATATTCAGTTAATGTTAAACCATGTTTAATTGTAAATACTGGACTAATTAGGATAAAGCTTAGTTCATACCAGGAGCGAAATAAAATAGAACAGGACCTGCTGGCCGAAGCCTGGGATACACTAGGGGACATGTTGCGGAACATGTCCCTCAACAACTACGTGAAGTGTCCCGCGACAATTGTCATGGAACATTTTGCCGGCTACACTAGTCAGTGTTTAAGCCTGGGATACACTAGGGAACATTTTGTCCCGCAACATGACGCGCAACACGTAATTTACGTGACGCTGCAACGTTGCATATTGTCCCGCAACATGCCCCGCAACATTGTACGTGACGCGGGGCATGTTGCTTGCTCCAGCGTCGGATACACTAGGGGACATTTTGTCCCGCAACATGACGCGCAACACATAATTTACGTGACGCTGCAACGTTGCATATTGTCCCGCAACATGCCCCGCAACATTGTACGTGACGCGGGGCATGTTGCTTGCTCCCGCCTCGAGAGCGAGCGCACGTGTCCCGCGGTGTCGCGCCATTTGTTACCAAGTGTAGTCGCGTACGCAACGTGCCCAGGCCCCGTCAACTCTCTTGTGACGGTAGGTTCGGGAAGATGGAGACTAGGCGTGGTACTTCTACGTATATTCGGACAGAGTAACTGCCTTTTACTAAAATTCAGTTAACAAAATATGCCCTGGTAATACAATTCTTCGGCTTTTATACCATGTTGTTATCCCTACCTTACTTTTTAAATATTTCCGGCAACTTAACAATATAAAACTTCCGGAGTGTAAATTGTACTATTGAACTTCGTATCGCGTCTTAGAGTTCCTCAGCGAAGGCCTCATAGTTCGAGAAATTATCGACAAGGAAGCATAAGAATCTCCAGTCGACAAGTACCTCAATGTAATGGCAAGTCTGATATGAGGACTAATAGCATTCCGTAGTATTGTATCCTGTTTGGCTATGGAAGGTCCGATCATTTGCAATAAAGTTTCAAAATCAGATGATGACATTCGAGTAAAATTCACAAACGATCCGTCAGACATTCGGAGATCACTTAGAATATTAACTCTTCTTTCTCGTTGTAGTAAGAAATTTCGCATCCACCACCTTCTCTTTCTTCTACGTTTCAACACACTCGATATAAGTAAGTAAGTAAGTTCGAATGAGTAAGTGGCCAACTCTGGTGACGGAGTTTTTAGGCCGCCTAAAGGCCTAAACACACTCGATATAATTACTATGTACGCAGCACTAATAGCCACAACCTCCTCGGGCGACATTTCTATAAACACTGACTAGTGTAGCCGGCAAAATGTTCCAGGACAATTGTCGCGGGACACTTCACGTAGTTGTTGGGGACATGTTCCGCAACATGTCCCCTAGTGTATCCCAGGCTTTTATAGAAATGTCGCCCGAGGAGGTTGTGGCTATTAGTGCTGCGTACATAGTTAAGAGGTACGTTGCGTACGCGACTACACTTGGTGACAAATGGCGCGACACTGACGCGGGACACGTGCGCTCGCTCTCGAGGCGGGAGCAAGCAACATGCCCCGCGTCACGTACAATGTTGCGGGGCATGTTGCGGGACAATATGCAACGTTGCAGCGTCACGTAAATTATGTGTTGCGCGTCATGTTGCGGGACAAAATGTTCCCTAGTGTATCCTTGGCTTGATTGTCTAACTTGTCTCAAACCTGAAATTGATCTCAAACTGTGAAAACGATCGCGTATGTATCTTTTGTCGCGTTCGGTCTAGTTGAGATCAGCGGGCTTAAAAAGGTCGCTGTAGCAGAATCGCAATAGGAATTGAACTATATAACTATATCTTTTCACTCTCAGTCAGTGAAAAAAGACGGCATATAGTTCAATTTCTACTGTGATTTTGCTATAGCGACCTTTTTAATCCCGCAGATGATAGAGCTACATGTGTGGTCACCGAACAGTCATATTTGGGAGTTTGAGACCGATTTTGGTCGCTATCAAACATAGACAAGGCGCTGGACCATGACTGTATCATCAAGCATTCTTTGAGATATAAAATTAAATAGTTTTCATTTGTAAACACATACTTTCATGAAAGTCTGAATAAGGTTTTAAAGGAAAAAAATATGGAATAGTGACCGGGACATTTCAATAAAATCGAAGGGCTAATTTTTTATGGAGATGTTGTGTAAGCTTGAAATTTGAATTAGTTCACTGTAAAAGGCATTGTAACTTCTCCGAGTGAACAAAATCCAAAATTCGAAAAAAATTACTAAGACGCAATTTTATCTTTATTTTTCGAACCCCTATGTTCAAAAATAATGTGAAATCACATCAATGATCCAAAATGGAAGAACTTACTTGAAGGTCCAATCGATGATTTGTTGGAGCCCCTTATTCACCTTTTTCTCATTAAATAAATCACCAAACATGAATCAATTATTTCAGTAAACTTACTAAGCTCCTGGTGAAAGCTTTATAAGTAAATGATATAATTCTGATTCTATCACTTTAGTTCATACATTACCCAATATTGATATTAGTCATTTTGTAATCAGTAGCTTTTAGAGCAATGTCAAAACAAGGTTAATGCAGGAATGCAGCAGGACATGCGCATTACACTCTCTCGACGCTCTCTCTGCGCATGTCCTGCTCGATGACACTGAGCAGGACATGCGCAGTCCTGCATCTAGTCGATGTCATGTCCAAGGAAGTTATATACATACAGGAATGCTAGTTAGAATGCAGTAAGCATTGTTTGACATTGCTCTAAAAGCTCATAGTACGGCTACTGGTAACTGTGAAATGAATGTTTTTAGGTACAAATATTTATCTCTAATTGTAAATATTCATGAAAATTATTGTAATAGATTAAATTAAGTAGGTATTTAATTGTTGAATTTTCGTTTTTCTAATTTTGGGTCTAATCTCTTTGATCCGATAATTATTGTATCCGCTCATTAAAGTTGTTTATGTATAAAAAAGAAAACAAAATTATAATCATGTATTACTAATTCAACCATAATTTGATGCGTAATGAATTCGTTTACAGTTGATCACAGAATCTCACAAAAGCATACGTTTTCTGATTACTATTATACATAATTGATTATTCTGATTATTTTTTTTCTTGCACTTAGACAAAAAAACCTTAATTATCACCCTTAAATTATTTAGCCATTATTAGAAAACTAAACATCGGCTCAGCCAATATTTGAAACAATTTTATTATTGTACGTACTTCGTTTTGTATTTATTATTCTAAAAATACTGTTAAAGTTATGTTAAACATTGTTGTATAATGTTTGTACTTATGTAAATATCGTTAAGTAGATATTTTGATTAGCTGATGTACCTATCTTCGGTTATTAAAAAAAAATATTAATGATTATGAAAAATACGTGTTTCAGCGCTGTATTACAGAGTAGTTCAAATAAGTTAGAATTATAGAATTTGGTATGTTCTCATTTTTGAAAATTATATATTGCATTTATCTACAAACAATCACCCTATGTATTACACGTGCAATATAACTATTAAATCAGTTTTAGTGTATTTTAGAGTAATTACAATATTTTGTGATTTTATTTATGTAATTGATGTCTCTATATGTTAGCCTATGTTAGCTAATCTGTGAACACATTTGTCTAGAAGGGACAAACTCAAGTGCTGCCACTTCTAGTACGAAAGTAACTCTATGTAGATCTGCGAAAACTCTGTGTAGAAAATAATGCGTCAAAATGATATAACCAATGTTAAGACCAAAGATCTAGTTAATTAAAGCCTTGTTCAAAACTAAATTTACTTTTATTTATTTTACCTAAACAAGTAGTGATAAAACTATTAAAATCAGCTCATTAAATTTTCACATTAATAATCCAACATTTTTTTGTAATTAAAAAAAGGGAGTAGTAAAGATAGGTCGTATGAGCAAGTGGCCAACTCTGGTGACGTAGTTTTTTGGGCCGCATAAAGGCCTCTGTCATGGCTTACGACTTAAAAGCCAGGACCTATAAATTAACGTGCCCTCCGAAGCATGGAAGCCCGTAATGCCTCTTGCGGTCACCCATCCAATTGTGATCGCACAAAACGCTGCTTAACTTCAACGATCAATCAAGCACGTACAAGCAAGCTACGCCACGAGCGCTTCTTCTCTTTTCATAATTGAAAACTTACAAATAAAATATACACGAATAGGATTTAAAAAGTTTATCTACACAATAGTTTTAACCCTAAAGTAACATCAAATAGGTAGTCTTTTTTTAAACATTCGCGATCAATATTCATATTGATAAATAATAATATACGCCGACATCTAAACAAGCTAAAATTACGCGATAAAATCCCGTGTCCACATATTTTCAACATATAAATAACTATTTTTTTTTGCAATACCTACAATGACCGACCTACCTACATAGTATTTTTTATGGTTAACCAATGACCCTTCAAAACACAGGTTCACCTTTTTTATTGTGCAAACATTGAATGAGTTTCCGTTATAAAAGGGCAGCGGAAATTTAAAAATTTACTATCTGAAAGAGACCAAAGATACCAATCAGGACGTAAAAATGCCATCGATCGTCGTATTGTACCGTTTATCTTGAGGTGAGTGTAAAGTATTTTAAGGTAAAATTATGGTGGGGTCAGCAAAATAATTTATCGGGTTTGAATGGATCGTAATCTAGGATTGACAGGACATGAAAGCAAGCATACGAGTATCTTATTATTACCTTACTAATATTAAGGCACATCTTATATACAACACAGCAGAATCTCATTATTATCTTACTAATATTATAAACAAGCCCGGGGCCTACGGGTACCGTGCATTTTTCCGGGATAAACAGTAATAATTTCGTATTTTGATATCCCACATATTTTTTATAAGAAAATAAGAATTTTATGTATATATTCACACTCGCGCCATCAATACGAAGCGAATGACGTATCAATTATCAAAATTGGTTGAGCCTTTGAGTAGTTACGAGCGGACAGAGGAACGGACATACATACATAGAGATCAAGCACATAAACCTCATTTTGGGCTACGCCGCAGTCGGGTTAATCGGTATCGGGTATAGTAAAATGCTTTTTAACCGAATTCAAAAAAAGGAGGAGGTTCACAATTCCTCGGAATATTTTTTTTTTTGTGTTTTTTTTATGTAAGTATGTCTACCGATTACTCGAAGACGCCTGGGCCGATTTGAAATATTCTTTTTTTGTTTGAAAGCAAAAACAAAAATTTGGTGGGGATCTGTCGAGGATCTCGGAGTTATGAACAGAAATGCACCTTGAGATTGCAGAAAATTGCTGAGCTTAAACATTGAAGTCGTTTTTTTTTAAATTTATAATTTAGCTATTTGTTATCAAGTGCTTTGCAGATTCCAGTCAAACTTTCTCTACTTTGAAATGTGTCAGTAAGGGAAGCTGTTGCTAACAAGCTGAAAGCTTGTCTGCACTATAAGGTTATTATAATTAGTTTTGTAAATTGTGATATTGTTCAGTTCAGCTGCACGAGATAAATATTGTTTATGTTGAAAAATAATAATTTTATGTGTAAAAAAGGAAATTATAAGTATTATAAGTACCTATGTATTTACAAAAAAATAGTATATAAGTATTCTATCAGTTATCTGGTTCCCATAGTACAAGCTTTGCTTAGTTTGGGGCTAGATGACTCTGTGTGAAATGTCCAGCAATATTTATTATTTATTATATCATTTTACTTTAAAAAAAAAACGCAGACTACACGAAAAACGAACAGCTAGTACTGACTAAGAACTGAAATACAAACTTATTACTTAAAAATAACGTAGGTATTTTAAACTTACAAAATGGTGCTCCCACAATACTTTTACTAACAAATGTTAGAATTTGTTACATTCTGTTAGGATTTGTTTGATGTTTTGAGGGCTGTCCAACTTTGTCGGAACCGCCGCGGGAAACCTGGTGTTAATAAAGTCATCACATACCATCGGTAAGTTTTGAAATTTTGAAATTACCTATTGCAATTTAGAGAAAAACCGATTTTTAATTTCGATATTTTAGCAGCTTGTTGATTAGAACGGTGTTTCATCATAAAAAGTGGGGTAATTTCCTAAAATTATGGGAAACTTACGTAGGTAATAGTATGAATAGTAGATTGTTATACAAGGGTTGAAAGTAACCTTTAGTCATGAGATGGTTTGGCGCACGAGCGTAGCGAGAGTGCTAATAGTTAGAGTGCCTAAATAGGTATTTGGGGAACAGGGTGGAAGCTTGTAGTGCGTAGCATGTCTATGTAGTTCATCTAGCGACAGGTAGATGTCGCTACAGGTATTTCACCCGAGATAAACACTCTGCTTTTCATTTCGAATATGAAGAAAGTAATTAACAGATTCTTACTTTGACTGCTATAACGCCTGAGACGCGGCTACGTGGCCAAACTGTTCGTATTGAAATGTGTGACAGAAATAGATGTTCCATGATTCTGATTCCTTGATCCTGATCCTGTAATCAGATCCCGTGATCCTGATCCTGTGATCCTGATCCTGCGTGACCCTGATTCTGTTATCCTGATCCCGTGATCCTCATCCCGCTCCTGATTTTTAGATTTCCCGCGGACCCGGTTCTGACAAACCGTTGGGCAGACGTCATAAGGAAAACAAGAGGCGACATTTTGTGGAAACCGCATAAAACCTCAGTAGTTTGTTCCGACCATTTCTCTAATGAAGAAAAATATTTCACAAGAAAAGGATTGCGTCAGAGACTTAAAAGTAGAGCTGTACCAAGCAAGGTAAAGGAGGAGGTAATTTAGGTACATAAGTAGGTACCTACTTATTTCTAGTAATTTTTTTTTTATATTTTATGCAGGTCAGATAAGTAGGTGTAGGTAGTAAAAAAGTAGGGTATTATTTTTAGGCTAGTTGGTATCCCTAAAAACAGTCATATTGTCAGTTGGTTGTCAGTTTTCAGAGATAGTTTGGCGTCGTTTTTGAGTGATGTGTATTTGACATTACTCTGTCTACAGGTAAAAGTCTTTGTTACGAACAAATGTTAACAAATGTTATATTTTGTTACAAAATGTTAACTAACAATTTTGTTACGAAATGTTTACGAACATTACCTAACATGAAAACATTTTCTTAACAGTGTTATCAAATGTTTGCTAGAAAATGTTTACTATTGTTTGTAAACAGTTTTTAACAGCAGTGTGGGAGCACCAAAAGAAGAAATAGATTCATCTGGTTAGAAGTGATTCATGGCTTTTATGCCATGATTCTTATTATGTTATTGTGATGAAGTTAAGCGACGTTAAAAGGGATTCCAATTTAGATGGGTGACCGCTAGGACTATTAACAGCTGAGCGCTTCTGTGCTTCGGAGGGCACGTTACGTTACGGCGCGTCTCGGCGTTTAAGTCTAAGCCATGACTGAGGCCTTTTGGCAGCTTAAAAACTGCCACTGACTTATAGGAACTTACTTTTGACGTGATAACGTCTTATAAATCGATGAAAGCCGTCTGCACGCACGAAAAAGTGTTCCGCCTGAGCCGAGCGTGCAAGCGAGAGCGCGAGATCGTTCATCAATGTTTTCTTATGACGTAATCACGTAGAATTATCGTCCGTAAACCTACTTTAGGTATAGACAACCATTTTTTTTTTGTGTGGGTTCGAATCCCGTCGGTATCTGATAAAAAGAATTTGATAAGACTTCATTTTCAATGAAATTACTCATACTTATTGTGGTTTTAATAAAAATATAAAGTCTACCTTCTCGATGCATCCGACGTTACAGGGAAGTGAAAAGGAGAAAAATCACCCCAATTTTCCGGAGGGCCATTGTTGTCTCGCGCTGATAGAACTGTTATCGATGCCATCTTTAATTTCACCTGTACCAACACTGTCACGGAACCACATCAATTAAAGGAGAATGTACGCTAGAAATGAAGAATTTTGACTTAGTAGGAACTGGAGAGTTAGGTATGGGATTCTGGTTTGATTCTAGCGACAAAATTTTAACATCATCAGATTAGATCAGACTGATGGCTTAGTTTTTAATACATAGATTTAAGTCCAGGCAAGCCTTTTCCCCTATAGGATCTATAGATAGATAGAAAATAATATATGGCACACCATATACAAAGATATAACAAACTAAATATCTAAAGTTTGAGAGATATACAATCGGTGGTCTTATCGATCTCTATCAGACAACCTGTGGATGGATAATGAACAATCTGAAAATAAAGTGGTTTATAAATGTACCGATATATTTTAGTATTGACAATACGTCTACACTTATCGGTGCTAATCGGCCCACTTTCACTCAATTGTTAGCGCCTTCATTTTCACGCCATATTTTTCTGATCCTCTAACAGTCGAACACATAAATGGTAATTAATAATATAGAAATGTATTTGCTTCATATGAAAGTTTTTTTGTTTGTTTTTAAAACAATCCACATACAGATAATAAAATCAAACCTACTAGGCACTGAAAAAAGTTAGACTAACCAAACCCTTCCCTAAAAACAAGAACACCGAAACTAAATCCAAAGTACTAAATAAATTCGGAACAAATCAACCGATGAGCATTGAAAACCGACGTCCGCGGATAGAGGCGAGTGACGCTCCAAATCCTTTACACCCGAACTTCGGACCGTGAACGACACAATGAGGCGCATGAAAAATGGTGCCACGCGACAGCCCACAAATCAAAACTGCGAAACGATTTGTGACGTAGAGTGTGGAAAATATTGTGTTTATATGTAGAGGTGGTTAAAAATAATAAGGAAAGGGTGTAGCAGTAACTAAACTACGATTCGATATGCTTTGTAGGTAGTAAAGTAAGATTTTTGCTATTATAAAAAAATCTTAGGTTTTTGAATTTGTTATTATACAATCAGTAATTTTTAGCTTAACTATTCGTTGAAATACAACCAATGTTAGGTTATGATTTTTGTTATGATTAGCCTTGGCATTTCAGTGGTTGCGAACTTCTGTTGTTTTGATTTTTTTAATTATGGTTCTAGGCAAGGAAAAGTTTATTCGTATTTATTCGTAAAAACGTTCAGTAGCGTTATTTTTTTTAGTGGTTTATAAACTACATGTTTTTCTCACCTCTTGCTGATCAGTGAGGTCATCGCTTGGGTTTGGTTTTCACGACAAAACAAGGATTTGCAGATATTGTTTCCAAGTCTGAGTGCTCCAGTAGGAACAGATGATTGTCTAATGTAGAATCATGGTTACTTTAGTGACTGTTGGGAATTATTTACTTGTTTACCTAAAAATTAAAACTCCAGAGCATCTCTACATAAGAACCTCTTCATCCAGTCTCCACGGCCCAGAAAAAAATTGATAAAAAGAAAATAACACCCTTCGGATGGCGCACGGCAATGATGGCTTCTGCAATAATTTCCGTTACCAATGAGCGTTTTCTTTTTCTTATCACACGAACTAAGGTTGGGACTGGTTGGGAATAAATTGAAATACAAAATTGATTGTTGACTTTTCCCCGGCTGTTTTATTACTGTCACAAATGGGAAAGAGATTGAAAATTGCGGACGGCGGATGTCACATTCTATCATGGCCGTTTTGGTTCGTGTGATTGACTGTAATCTTTTGATTTGTATTTTGTTATTTACTCATTAACTGCAGGCTGTTGATAAGTTTTCAATTTATGTTTAACCGACTTAAAAAAAAGGAGGAGGTTCTCAATTCGTCCGAATCTTTTATAAAATCTTAGGTAAGTACTTACATCGTAAACGCTATAAATGTCAATAATAAATAATTATCGCACTTCACACAAATTTTATTTTTCGTAGCATGTCTACGAGCCTCGTAGCACACCGTAGACGCTAGAAATTTAGTATTGTAAAGAAGAATCTACGAAAAATAAACTAATAAAATTAAGTAACAATACTTTTGTTACTTAATTTTATTAGTTTATTTTAGTAGTTTTAAGAATATCTAAATAGCTGGAATAAATAATCTTAAAAATAATAATACTATTATTCTTTTTAACATAACAAAATTTTCAATTAAAAATTGTAAAAAAATTAAAATCATTCACTATTAAATATATAGTTAAACGAATTCTATAAAATATAGTTAAACCTGTAGAAACATAATACAAAAAAAAGAAACACATGCAAACACTCCTATTCTCAGTACCCACCATTATTTATGTTTCTACGTCATTTGGGAATGTACCAAATGTGTTTGGACATGACTACCCCCATAGACATCTATAAAGGATCTAAAAATGCCTAAAGATCTGTAGGTATGAATACATCCACCTCACCTTGGGATTATTATACTAAATTTTTTGACGACATTTGGGAGATAACAAGTTTTTGACCCACAGTTAATGCTTTTCCATGAAACAGTCAATATTTGTGACTATTTCCATTTTCATTATCCAATTTAATTAGCTTCTAAGCGATAATACTGCCCTTTGTACAGTTAATTAGGTTTTATTCTTTCATGTGTTTTTAAGACGTGTACAATAAAGAGTTTTCATTCATTCATTCATTCATTCAATTAATCTGAAGGTGGAAGTTGCCTCCAGATAAGTGGTATCTAATTCTTCTTTAACCGAACAAGTTTTAAAATAAAACGACTGTCGGATTGAGATAACGGCAACGGAGATTTATTAGCTTGTTCCACTTCGCTCCGACAAATCCACTGTTAGCCAGACAATTAAATTTTACGTTATTTCTGGTAGAAGTTTGCCCACAAATTGCTTAAAAATAGAGATCTTCTTAATATGGTTTGGTATGAAGTAGGTACGTACCCATATTATAAATGTGAAAGTGTTTATTTGTTTGTTTATTTGTCCTGCTTTCACGTCAAAACAGAGCAACGGATTGAAGTGATTTTTTGTGTGGAGATAGTTGGAGGGCTGGAGAGTAACATAGACTACTTTTTATCCGGTTACCACGCGAGCGAAGCCGCGGGCAGCAGCTAGTTGTATATACTTCAGCACACAGTCTTTCCAGATAAATAATGGGCATAGGCTAATTTCGTGCTTTCCAAATATTGCCGACAGCATCTAGGCAGTATTGATTGATATACAGAATGTGACAGAAGCACACGTCATTAGCTGTGCGGCTCGCGTGGCTTGCAAATAATTTGCTTTTTTTAAAAATGACTTTGATATTTATTTGTTTGCGATAAAGTTGAAATAATGAGTATCTAATTATCATTTCCAAACTACTTTTTGTAAATCGTTTTTGTAATTCTATGCGATTGTTTCTGATGTTTTCCGATACTCTTTATATATCTGGAAGTAATGTACTTAAATTTCCAAAAACAAAATGAAACCATAATCATGACGGTATTCTAAAACTTAAACGATCTGTAATGTATGAATCATTGCTTTCTTTTACTAGCCAAGTAACTTTTTAAAGTAAGTTGACTGGCCCTTCAGCTCAGTTAGTGGTAGGTCTGCCTTCTGTGCTGTAGGTCGTGTGGGTTCGATTCTCTCCCAGGGCAAACATTTGTTTGATGAGCATAGATATTTGTTCTGTGTCTGTTTGTTACAAAGTATTAACAAAATACTCGTATACATGTAATTTATCAGTGTGCAAAGTGCTCGTGGCGTAGTTTGCTGAGACGTTCTTGATTGATCGTTGAAGTAAAGTTGTGTTTGTGCGTGGTCACAATTTGGATGGGTGACAGCAAGTGGCATTACACACTGAACGCTTCCGTGCTTTGGAGGGTACGTTAAATTGTCGGTCCCGGCTTTTAAGTCATCAAGCCATGACGGAGGCCTTTAGGCGGGCTAAAAAATCCGTCATTAGAATTTGCCACTAGCTCATACGAACTTACTTCCTATCAGTTATAATGGTAGATGGTGCTGTGTGAAATGTCTATGAATATTTATTTATAGGCTTTATAGGCTTTACAGCTGCTGCCCGCGGCTTCGCTCGCGTGGTACCCGTATAAAAAGTAGCCTATGTTACTCTCCAGCCCTTCAACTATCTCCACACAAAATCACGTCAATCCGTCGCTCTTTTTTAACGTGAAAGCAGGACAAATAAACAAACAAATAAACTTTCACATTTATAATATGGGTACGGACTAGTCAAAACTTTACTTGCATTTGGTGAAAAAGGGAGACTTTTTAGTTAGTTAGAGACTTTCTAAGTAAATCAAGCACCTTTAAACTTTAAAAATGCAAGCACCTCGTGATAAATACCAGGCTATTATTCCAACGAGCTATTCCCTGTTTACACTGGTTAACGACAGTTGTCAGTTCTTCTCCCTCGTCTAGGGAATCGGGGAGAGTCGGGATACTCCGGAACCAGTCGGGAAAGAGCCCTGGAAAAACGGACTGTGCCAAGAAGGTTAGTTTAGTAGACAGAAAAGCCGATCGTCCATCGCCAACTAAACTAAGTTCAGATTAGGTCGCATTTTTTACGTATTACGTAGCTTAGCTAGCATGGTTTGCCGTGGACGCACATGTATGAAAAACTGGCTCAACTATGCGAAGCTAAGATAAAGTAATTTAGTTTAGTTGGCGGTAGACGAGCGGCTTTTCTGTCTACTAAACTAACCTTCTTGGCACAGTCAGTTTATGCACGGAAACAAATCTATGTTGAGCTAGGAATTTTCAGACAATTTACCTTCAAAGTCAAAGTCAAAGTCAAATTCATTTATTCAATAGGATAGTGTATCACTTTGAAACGTCTTAAGAGCTAGGTGATTCTACTCCTGTTCCTTCGCGACCAACACCGTGAAGAATCAAGGCAACCAACACGGTTTATCACACTATCGAAATTCAAGGTATCACACTAATATCATAAATGCGAATGTTTGGATGTTTGGATGAAGGATTGATGGATGTATTTCCTCTATAACTCACCAACCATTGAACCGATTTGGCTGAAAATTAAAATATAGATAGATAAAGACCGGGAATAGGACATAGGCTTTTATCCCATAAGTGAGTTCCCATATACAAGCGAAGCCGCGGGTGGAAGCTAGTATATCTCCCTATGCAAATAAGGCTCTAAGGCACAGTTTTATTTTCGGTCAGTAGTGACGTCATTTATTTATAAAAACATACTTTGAAACCGTAGACCTATTTACGCTGGTCCGCTATACACGATCCCTTTATTTTTATTTTTATTTATTCAAGTTTTAATTATCAAAAGTTTTATTAACTGCTTACTTCTTTTTATGTGATCATTGAATTAATTTATTTTGTTTGTTAACAAATTTCTGCGTAATCAAATTAATGAAAGTTGATGCAGAAACTCAAATTCGTAAACAAAAAATGAAATGGTAATTCCAATTTTAGGAGGATAATTTATATGTTGGAATGCGAAGGAGAATATTATTTTTTATTAAGTTTAGCATTTACTTGTAAGTATTTCCGTGCTTCGGAGGGTTAATTGTCGGTCCCGGCTTTTAAGTCGTTAAGCCATGACGGAGGCCATTGGGCGGCCTAAAATCCCTTTCACCAGATTGGCCACTTGCTCATACGAACTTACTTTTTGTAACTGTAAGTAGGTTGTTTACAATATAAATACTTCCTTGTCGATCGAGCGAGCGAAGCGAGCGAAGATCTTAGTGGCAAGTTAGGCGATTTTGCTTTGTATGTTTGTATGTTTGTATGTTTGTATGTTTGTATGTTTCATTTTTATGTTCTCGCATAACTATCGAACCGCTAATCCAATCTGTATGAAACTTGATAGGTCAATAGGTAGTGCTATGGAAATTTGCTGTGGAGCGTATGAGCGTAATCGATGAAGGGGTTGTAAAGATATGGGGTTCCCAAGGGGGTAAATTTTTTTCAAAGTTACCCAAATATATTGAGTGGGGTGTCATACGAAAGGGCTTATTTTGTACATTCCAAAATGGTTTTTATTTTTAATCTAGGATGTATAGTTTTTGAAATACGACCAAAGAACAAAAACTACAAAACCAGAGCTGGAAGAGCTCCCGTTTCATAGAGTTTCGATGTCTTCGTAGCTCATTGACTGGTCGGTCTTAAAAAGAGAGTGGCATCGTTGCGGTTTGGTTTGCAATGATTTTAGATGCTACTTGATTTATTTTCATGATAAAAAAATTTTTGATAAAGAATGAAAATAATTGGGGTAAAAAAAGTTAAATAAACAAATATATTGAGTGGGGTGTCAAATGAAAGGTCTTATTTTGTACATTCCAAAATAGTTATTATTTTCATTCTAGGACGTATACTTTAGAAATACGACGAGAATTCATAAATATGAAATAAGTAAATGAAAAATTAGACACGACATTATTGTATTGCATGCATGCTAGTATTTTTTACCATGAAGAGCTAGCGCAATAGGCATACTCGGCAGTAGTAGCACTTTAAATTATAGGGGTAGTCAGAAAAAAGTCCAAATGTAAGCCATCTACGGTGCGCGAGATCTCAGTTCGGGGCGAACTACTAGTTAAATATCTTCCTTGTTTCATTTAGAATTGACTTATTCTATTTCATCAAACAAAACGTAATATCATAAAATAAATTTAACCCTAAACGGTGAATTCTATCCAATTTAGAATATTTCAGTATATCTCACGTTCGTAGATAACCATAAAACATTCCAAAGTTTTCAATGTGCTTACAAACGAGCGATTAAAGTTGAGCAACAGTAGACAATATTTAAAAAAAGTTTTTTATTCGACTAATGTTTATTTAATTGGATAAATGGATAGTTCATAATTTGACAAACTTATTTGAAACAGTTGACATTATTATTAAAATATATTTTTATTTCATTATACTAGGCGGTATGGCAGGACATTTGGCAGCATTTGAATCTTACATTATAACATTTTTTTGTTAACAGGCTGAATTTTGTTGAATTTTCAATTCATTAGTATGAACTAATGAATTATTGTGGGTTTTTATACGAGCAACCATTCCAGCAACAATTAGTTATGAAACTAATTGTTGCTGGAACGGTTGCTCGTATAAAAACCCACAGTAAAAGAGATATTCCCACTCTTCATTCACGTGCTGTAAGTAAATTTAACTTTAAAATATGCATAACAGTTTTCCGATGCGAACCCCTTTCGAATTTAAACACATCGAACCGTATTAGGATACATTTCGATTCAGTGCACTTCAGGAGTTGTGAGATTCTATTCAATTTTAAGCTGATACAGTTTGTCGAGTTTGGAGGAAATAAATTGTTTGAGAACTTTTTGATAGTAAACTTTAAAAGGGTTTTTATAATGTGCAAACAAAAACACTTTAAGTTACAACCAAATACAACACTCTTAGCAAAAATTGACCTAATTCAAACTTTTTTCTTTTCATTGAATATTTTCAAATAGAACAGTCACACCTGTAACACATTTAGAGTTAGATCTCTTTCGTATTAAATAAATAAATTATTCGAAGGAAATAAATTGTTTGAGAAATTTTTGATGGTAAACTAAATAGGGTTTTTATAATGTGCAAACAAAAACTGTTTAAGTTACAACACTCTTAGCAAATATTGACCTAATTCGAACTTTTTTCTTTTCATTGAATATTTTAAAATAGAACAGTCACACCTGTGACACATTTAGAGTTAGGTCTCTATTGAAGTAAAAACTAGCCTGGCACCTTAGTTCAGTGATCAAAATAGGTAGGTTCTATCTCACGAAGTCCGTTTGGTCTTAATTGTGTGTGTAGATGCACATGCACGTTGTTTCTGTGTGTGTGGGCCGATTCTGAGCGCTCCCGAGCTTACGCACACAGAAACAACGTGCATGTGAACACACACACAATTAAGACCAAACGGACTTCGTGAGATAGAACAACTGTATGTGCTTACACATGTTTCAACTTCGAAAACCTATTTACCTACTTACACATTTTCTATTTGCACATTTAGAAGTCCTTGCTTAGTATGTCATATCTTGAATACTTACTTAAAAATCTGAATCTGCAATGTACTTATCACGTTCATTCCAGTATTAATTTTTGTGCCTAATATAAAAAAAATTGTAAGTACTTAGTAAAAAATGTAATTTAAACAAAAAAAAAAATCTCTTAACTTTGTTTAAGTACCCTACCTAAATTGTTCATACAGCTGTTACGTTTAGCAACGTCACAAGTATGTATCAAACTTGCTCCCGGTTCAAATGTAAATTCCTATAAGGAACCCAACAATGAAGAGAATTAGTTATAAAAGATGCGCCGACGAAGTTTGTGCGCAACTTTAAGTAGAATTAAGTAAGGTTGGAGCTTAACGCCTCGCTCTAATAGCATTAACAAGTTTCCAGACCGTATTGAACGAATATTGTACGTAGGAATATTTGCATATTTTCACATGTTATTTACTTAGTTCTACTTATAAGTTAGTTCGAAAAAATAATAATAAAAATAAAAAAATCATTGGAGAGTGCGGGCTCGCTACGTGACGTCATGCCACATTTTAACTCAATGTATCGACGTAATCCTAAAAAAAATATATGCCCATCATCATCATCATCCCCATTGTATAGATTCAGTTGGATCTTCAGATTATTAAGATACTTTGGAGATCTCTAGGCAAGTAGATAAGAGTTTTCAAACTCTCTCTCCCTTAACCAAGCATACACAATTAGCACAAATGCAACATAGACACAAATAAATAGACACACTATTGATCTTAATAGATCAGCCACGCCAAATCGGGACCCATGAAAAGCGATTCTCGCCCAATATTCTCGATGCATTTCAGTCAATTTCAGTCAATATGACCCATCCAATTTTGAACTGTGAACATGAGATCAAAAAGACTAAAATAAAAAAAGTATATAATGTCATTATACATTTTGCAGTAGGTAGGTATTTCAAAATTGGATATTTTCAGATTCTTTTAAAATGGAACCAGTGATTAAAAAATCATCAGTAGTTCCATGATGGAACTGTCAATGGTATGGCAATGAAGCATATTTCCTAGAAACATTATCCTAAAGTATCTTTTACCAATCCAGTGGGCCGACGCGGCGCGGCGGGCCCCAACAATTAGCATATCGCGACAGACGGCTAAGCCGGGCCTCGGAGGGACTTCATTTACATTTTCACAAGTCGCGGTTAAGTACACTTAACTTCCAAGTCTACAAGCCTCTTGTAATTTGTTTCGAAGGCGTTGAAATCTTGTTTAATTTTGGATTTGGTTTACTTTGTAGGAGGAAATGATTTTTGCATCACGTGCAGTATTGTTGACATCAAATGCAAAATTTCAATAAATAAAGTCAGAACCAGGAACCACGAACAGTGGCCATGGTGATCAATCTGAGAACGAATACCTAAAGGTGGAATCAGACGGTTCACTTTTCGTTTATTTCTGTTTTTTATTCGGCATCATTCACCCAAAGTGACACATCTAAACCATAATGAAAGAAGTGTCATAGAAAGCCCCAGCTTTCTTTAGAGTGATCTTCCACTTGTGTGAACCGTCTGATTCGAATGATTTATGTCGTAAGCGTCAGGTCCCCTGGACCAAATGCGATATATTATGTTTTGAAACTACCAATATTTAGTACCTTTTTGGTACTATTTGGTACCTAAATCAGATTTTTTAGTACCTCGATGATATGCGAAAAAACATGAAAATAAAGTGGTCAGACATTCTGACGTCAGGTTGTCTGGACCATATTTTTTTCACATAGTTAGAGGCAATATAACTTAATTATTTCTTTCCATATATTTAGTACCTTTTTAGTACCTTAACGTACCTTATTTTTTTTAATTAAATAACGTCCCAGAAAAAAGTTATGGCTGAAATTAATTTTGCTGTTTGCATTCTCCTATATTTTACTATCAATATTTAGTACATTTTTGGTACTATTTGGTACCTAAATTAGATTATTTAGTACCTCGATGAACAGCGAAAAAACATGAAAATAAAATAGTCAGACACTCTGGCGTCAGTGGGGCTAGCATGGACAGCGAAGACAACGATTTTGTCTAGGGTAGACTAAACAAAAGTGACATTTACCCCGCATCCACACGTTGGGGCCAACGTTGGCCCCAATGCCTCTCACCAACGTGTGGAGCTGACAAAGTAGCTTGGCGCCAACGTTGGGGCCAACGTTGCGAGTTGGCCGTGCCGTGTCGGTTTTATCAAAGGGAGTTGGCGCGCCAACGTTGGCGATCCGTCCACACGTTGGCGCTATGCTCAGTCCCGTTTCCCCCAATAGATTCTCGGTGACAATGAAATATTATGATATCAACAAGCTGATCTGATGATGGAGTCAAGAGCTGTTCAACAGAACTCCTCAGTAAATAGGCCGATTGAGTTGAAACTCGGCATTTTTGTCAAGTTCCGACTACAATGTAATAATATGGTGACAGCGAGCTGATCTGATGATGGAGTCTACTATTTTTTTTTATGTTACGGGAACCGTGCAATTTTTTGGGATAAAAAGTAGCCTATGTCCTATTTCCGGTTATTATCTATCTATACATATTTTAAATTTCACCCATATCGGTTAAGTGGTTGTCGTGTTATAGAGGAACAAACATCCATCCAAACATCCAAACTTTCGCATTTATAATATAGTGTGTTGTGTGAAGTGTGATAGTGACATGATGTGATGTGATTGTGATAAAATTGGTATTCAGTAATGTAAAATCACTTAGAGAAATTTCAATTTCTGTATCGGACGCGCAGACATCGGACGTCTGCACGTTGGCTCTGACAGAACAAGACTGGTGTATCGCCAACGTGTGGATGGTTCACGAAATCTTGGCCCCAACGTTGGGACCAACGTTGGCCCCAACGTGTGGATGCGAGGTTAGGTGTAGAGTAGAACTTTTCTTCAGTCCCGAGCATGGCGATTGAAAGAATGAGCGGAATGAAAACTTTTCTATTCTACCCTAGAGATGAGTCTACAGATGCGAGCATGACGTCCAATGTTATTTGATTTTGACATTCGAGAATAGAAACATTTCTTCCGAAATTGTCTACACCTCCTGAGACCTAGACAAGCTTTCTTCTATGCGTTTCTTTAAGCAGTGAGCAGGTTCGATAATTTGCCCATATCTTTTTATCGTGTTGACTCAGGACCTTGATTTTTATACACCTAATAGGGACTATAGACTTCAGTATCTGGTATAAATTTCAACTTGCTAGGTTCACCCTTTCCTGAGAAAATTGGTGGTGACACAAGGGCAGACAGATGGACAAGAAAGTGATATTATAAGGTTCCTTTTGTTACCTGAGGTACGGACCCTAAAAAGTATATAAACTTCTATCAACTTCCACTCATCACGCTCCAAGGCCACTATTTGCCAGATCGTCTCGCTATCTTTTCCTGGGTCTACCGCGTCGTATCCGACTGTCTTCTGGCACCCATTGAGTGACGAGCTTTGCCCAACGTTCCGGATGCATTAGATGGATGGCCTGCCCAATCCCACTTTAAACGTGCAGTCTTCGTACCTACATCCGCTATGCCCGTTTTCGATCGGATTTCGGACCCTATCCGTTCTTTTGATCCCTAGAATATTGCGCTCCATAGCTCTTTGGCAAATCTTGAGGTACGATTTTTGTGACTTAGTCAAAGACCATGTCTGAGCACCGTAGGTTAGTACGGGTAGGATACAAGTGTCGATGACTTTGCGCTTTAGAGATATTGGAAGGTTGCCCTTCGTAAGCTGCTTCATGGCCCAGTAGCTCCTCCATGCGTTCTCAATGTGGCGACTTATTCCCCTGTTTTGCCTGTATTTGAAGGATACTACTTGGCCTAAGTAGATATATTCATCGACATACTGTATTACCTACCCATCGACAGTGACGCTACGCTTCGTGCTATTTGACATCACTTGAGTCTTTGACTGATTCATGACCAGACCTACCTCAAGGCGTTACTAAGGTAAAGGCTCCTAATTCCGCGTTATTTTCACCAAAACTAGAAAGGACATTAAAAATTAAGCATTTACAATGCATTTTTGTGAAATTGGCTATTTTTATCAGAAACGTTATTGTTTTTACTCTTGAAATATACAAAAAGTTTGTTGTTTTAAATTTGATTTAGCGTCTAAAATAATTTAAAATGTGAAAAAGTCGGAAGCTCCTAATTCCGATGTAAAAATTCTAATTCCGATGTATTTGGATCCTAATTCCGAGTGTACAAAATACAAAGGAGAACGGATGGAAGGAATGATACATGGTGTTCAAAAATTATCACATTTTATTATCAAACAGTACCTATTATTATTACCTATATTTACCTATATTTATATTTACCTATATTATTATTAGTATAGTAAAAATGCACGGTTCCCGTGGGATAAACCAAATAGTAGTCCACGCGGGCGAAGCCGCGGGCGTCAGCTAGTAATTCTATAAATCATCGGACCTGCTCACAAAATTCCACGAGAATTAGTTGAGAAATGCGACCTGTAGATGAGAACATACAGACGAACAGACATCCGAACAAACGAAAGCAATTTTGTCCAAGCTGAAGTAGAGACGCTGCGCTCGCTTTGCCCGCTCGGTCAATTATGTGAAACTATTGATAGACTTTATTTGTGTAAGTATTAATTTTATTCATAAACGTATCTTACTAAATATCTACATAGGTAGGTACCTACCTACATTGTAATGAAAGTTATTTTTGAGGCTAAATAATAGGATACTGATTATTTGTGTTTTTAAAATCATTCAAACTGAGTGACAAGTTGCGTAAAATAATGAACACTCTGTATGTTACTTGTGTCAATACATCGGAATTAGATTCTATGAGGATCTAATTCCGAGGTAAATACATCGGAATTGAAAATTTTCATACCAAACACATTTTCTAATTCCGAGGGTTAAAAAGTAAATGATTTTTCAAAAACACATAAACAATTTAATGCTTCAATGTAATACCTTCAAAAACATGTACAATTCTATTCAAGATTGTATCGAAATACGTCAAGAACTTAATTTTCTTACTACCCAAATTGATAATCTTTGATATGGTATAATTAGTAAATGCGACGTCAAAACGTACCTCGGATTTAGATTTTAATGTGAATTGACATTTTATGTAGTCAAATCCAAAACAACAAGTGCGTAACTACAAAAGCAGCTTAAAAAAATTCAAATAACACGAGGTCTACGAAATCGTAATTCCGCGGTATACATCGGATATTAGGAACCACCTAAAATATTGGGCAGCTAATGCCGATGTATTTTCAAAACGTATTTTTAACTAATCTATGAAGAAAAATACAGAATTTTTAAGTGATTCCGCTTACAAATATACTCCTTTCAATATTCCAACCTAAAGAAAAACACACACATTACAAAATTAAAGACAAAATCACTATTTAGTAAACCGTAGTACTCACGTGCACAGGGTCCAAAATGTATGGAGCGACCGTTCGGCACAGCTGCTGGCACGAAACTAACCGATTATTGTAAAAAGTAAACACACTAAAGCACTCCTTTGTTTGCGTAAGCACGACCAGATATATTATTAATTGAGAAATGTATCCTGCAGTTAAAAAGGGTTTGTAAATAGCTTGAAACTAACGATTTTCTATATACCTCGCAATTACCGTCCATTTTCAGAAACCATCGGAGTTAGGAGCCTTTACCTTAAGTAAGTTCTACTCTCTACACCTAAATATCATTTTTGTCTAGTCTACCCTAGATCAAATCGCTGTCTTCGCTGTCCATGCTAGCCCAGCTGACGTCAGAATGTCTGACTATTTTATTTTCATGTTTTTTCGCTGTTCATCGAGGTACTAAATAATCTAATTTAGGTACCAAATAGTACCAAAAATGTACTAAATATTTATAGTAAAATATAGGAGAATGTAAACAGCAAAATTTATTTCATCCATAACTTTTTTCTAGAACGTTATTTAATTAAAAAAATTAAGGTACGTTAAGGTACTAAAAAGGTACTAAATATATAGAAAGAAATAATTAAGTTATATTGCCTCTAACTATGTGAAAAAAATATGGTCCAGACAACCTGACGTCAGAATGTCTGACCACTTTATTTTCAAGTTTTTTCGCATATCATCGAGGTACTAAAAAATCTGATTTAGGTACCAAATAGTACCAAAAAGGTACTAAATATTGGTAGTTTCAAAACATAATATATTGCATTTGGTCCAGGGGACCTGACGGTTACATTTATGTCCAGTAGTTGTAAAATAACTTAATTTTTCTCATGTTCCAATGCTTGTGAGCCTACAACAGGAACCTACTTATGGAATTCCCTACCAGAAGTAACAAGATTACAAACAAACATTACAAAAAAACTTTATTCAATCAGAACAAACAATTTAAAACAAACACAAAACGAGACCAAAGACAATAGTTTGTACAAAGCACATGTTTCTTTCAGACGCACTCGTCCTCTTTTTCCCTTCTAACTTAGCTTCCACGTTCGCATTCCGTTCTTCATTTCCTTCCACCATCATCTTTCTCTCTTCAGTCTTTTCTTTGGGCTGGGATCCAGTTAACGTTTCCGTAGTCCCACTGTAGCTAGGAGTTAGAGAACGAGTGGGTGTTTGTGTAGTAGAGGTTGGTTCGGTCACAATCTCCTTCTCTACAACAGTTACTAGGATAGTGGTCTTGGCGATTTCACCTTCTGGAATCATCGTTTCGGGCGCAGCGGTGGTCAAATTCGGTTTTGGTATAGGACTGTTGTCTTTGTCATCTATTTTCGTTGTCCCAGTTTCGATGGGATCCTTGTATGTGACGTCACAGATTTTCTCACATTGTTCTTCCGTGCATTTATCCTCAATCCCACAGGTAATGAAGTTGTCCCAAGCGGATAGGAGCTGGTATAGGTGAGGTTGCTTGCAGTCATTGCCGATGTAGGTTTGAATGCCCATGACTTCGCCTTCGCAGATCAGAGGGCCACCGCTGTTACCCTGTAATAAAATTATTGGTTAAAACGCTAGAATCAGAGGACCACTGCTGTTACCGCTAAGTAAGTAAGCTCATATGAGAAAGTGGCCAACTCTGGTGACGGAGTTTTTAGGCCGCTTAAACGCCTCCGTCATGGCTGAACGATTTAAAAGCCGGGACCGACAATTTAACGTGCCCTCTGAAGAACCGCTGTTAATAAAGGACATTGGTTATGGTTGCTGCTTCATTAATTGTAGAAGTCAGTTGACATCACGAGGTCAAAAGGTCTCTCCAGTTAGCTTTCTAATAGCGTCAATGGGGTTGCAACCTGTCACGTATAAAATGTTAACTTCTGCAAAAAGTGGGCATGTACGTATTTGAATATGCATTTGAACGTGCGTTTGACTTTAGACATCTCCAAAGGATCTAGAATGCCTGATAAGATCTGAGTCTACAGTCTACCATGCCTTGAGACTAATACATTCGTGATCGTCTGAATCTTACCTGGCAGAAGTTAGGGTCATACACATCGTCCTTGTTCTCGTCGCTATCAGCGGCGCAGGTCATGGTGTTTCCAGAGTAGAGCCTGCCACAGTTCTGCATACTGGCTGGAAGCACTTCCACGAATAACTGCATCAGGGCCTTGTCGTCGGTGCGGTTTGCGTACTTCTTCTGTGAATAAAAAATCACTTAGGCTGGATTTTACCAAACGGGATTACGTTTTATCTGGAGATTAAACCACAGATAAAACTGCTGTTTGTTTGAATATTTTGACATTGTAAAGTTGACACTTTATAACCAGGATAATTTAAATGCACCTAATAATGTTCGGTTGTGCTTTCTGAACAATTGTACTTCGAATTCTGTCGGCTAACGGAATAACTACTCTGGGAGTAAGATGACAGTTTGGTCGAATCCAGCCTTAGGCGGTTCTTACACTGCGACGCTTCCCGCTGCGTTGTGCGTCGCTGCAGATTTTAGGATTGTATACAAGTATCTCAATTTGTATAGAAAACAAGCATAGTACAACACACTGATGATGCATCGACGTACGTGATTTACAATGATAAAATCTGCAGATCTGGGTCTGTGTGAGAACCGCCTTATGGCCTGAAGCACCTTCAAAAATAAAGCTTTAAAACGCTCAAACAAGCTAATAGTTATCTCTCACTAGGAGCCCCTCGTAGTGATGATATAATATATGGTGATGATGATGATGATGAATTCTGAACCATGGAAGCGCTTGTCGAAATGCTTTGCATGAAAAAATCACATAATTTCGACGATTTATCACTAAGGAATAAGTTAAGACGAGCGCTTATGTAAATTTAGATTTTCCTTGTTTAGAATGCCTGCACATGTTAGAAACTTAAACGCAGAAGACTAATCAAAACTAGAAAAAACGAATGCAATGAATGCTGATAAAAGAACCACTACTTATAAGGGCATTCGGTTTACTCACAGCATAAACTAGTATGATGCAGGTCTTCTCTTCAAAAGACCGTTTGACGTTGATGGATTTGATGGCAACCGCTGAAGTCATGTTGAAAGGAAGGAGAGTCTTCATCAGGCTGATGTCGGTGGTCCACCATTGGGTCGCGCTGTGGTTGTATGGTCGGACAATTTGTATCACCTGCGTAATTGGAATTGCAGAGTATATGAAATAGACCTGCGGGCTTAAAAAGGTCGCTATTGCAAAATCGCAATAGGAAATTGAACTATATGCCATCTCTTTTCATTGACTGAGAGTGAAAAGAGACGGCATTATAGTTAATTTCATATTGTGATTCTGCTTTAGCGACCTTTTTAAGCCTAATATATCAGGAGCATAAAGTCAATTCAAAAATAAAATATTTCTGCCGTCTCGTCTGTATACATAATTTGTAGCAAATTCTTCTTCTTTGTTCTCATACAAACCTTTGCACGACTTATGTCCAAAATACAAAATGTCCAACTACGATTAATGACCAACAAGATTTTTGTCCAACACTAATTTTGTCCAACACGAATTTTGTTCAATATGAATCTTGTCCAACACGAATTTTGTCCAATATGAATTTTGTCCAATATGAATCTTGTCCAACACGAATTTTGTCCAATATGAATGTTGTCCAATATGAATCTTGTCCAACACGAATTTTGTCCAATATGAATTTTGATACCAAATTCAAGAGTCAAAGTCTTAGGTACTCCAACAACGATCACTAAGTCTCCGCAAAATAAATATCAATAATAATTCAGTCAGGTTCAAATAAAAGAAAGAAGGAATCGTTTATTATATAAAAGCCTTTATAATTTAATATATAAAAGCCTATTATAAAAGTATAAATATTATAAAAGCCACTTACTTCCCCTTCCTGTTCATCCTCATCCTCATTCAGCGTGAAGTTGCCGTCGATACTGACAGCTCCTAGTCTGGCCAGCAGGGTTTTCTTCGGGAAGCCATTGTTGTCGATCACGCTTGGCCCCACAGCTGACGTCACCAGCCAGTCTGCGCGGATAAGGACCGCTGAGCGGACGAAACGAGCGCCCGCATCGTCGACCACTGATGGGTCGGAGTAGTAGATGAAAGCCTGTGGAAAAAGTTAGTTCCATAACCACAGATTTTTTTTTAAATTGAAAATTGTTTATTTCATTAGCTAACATTACAATCTTATAACTATGGTTGGAACCTTCTTTTAAGTACGAAGTACTTGTGCCAGATTAAACCATAGAATATAAACAATACAATCAATATTAACAAAACTTCGGGTAGAAAAAAATTTTGGATATCTTTTACCTAGGTACCAAAAAAAAAGCATACTACTGAACCCGCTACTCATTTTATAAATAAAAAAGGCACTTAAAATTTTAATGAAAAAACCCCGACACAATCCCTTCATAAACTTGAAAAGCGCTGATGATCTTCAAACGGCTGAACAGATTTTCATGAAATATAGCTAAGGAAAGACCTTTCAAACAAAAAATATTATAATTAAAATCGGTTTATCCGTTGCCACAGACAGATACACAGACACACAGATACACCCCTCTTTAAAAATAACGTTTAGCTGGCCAACTGCCAGAGTCCACAAAAATACAGTTTCTCCGGATTTTACAAAACGCGTAAATAATTTACTGGCCTATATCACTGGCGTCTTACCATGTAAGGGAAAGTCCCTTTTTTGACAAGGAGCTCATCTTCAGCAACTACTCCTAGACTGCAAGATAATCCTGAAAGCATTTTATACATTTTTAAACTACAAAATTATTCTTAACCACAAAAAACTTAAGACTTAGGCGCTAGACATACAGAAAAGACGTAAGACGAGGACGCGTCGCAGATATAATGTCTCTTCCGCGTCCCTTTCATAGAAAATGTATAGAAGCGTCGCGCCGAAAAACATACAGAAGAGACGAGGCGCTATCACAATTTGTATGAAAGGGACGCGGAAGAGACAAATGTCTGCGCCCCGTCTCTTCTATCTGGCATGCGCCTTAAAGACCTAACCTACCTACCGCATCTGAAGGAAACATGGTCTTATCTACAGCAAAGTCTAATGGTCCTATGGTTAATTTAATATGCTTAAAGATAGATAGATTATCACTTTATTGTAAACCATAAACATACAGCACTAAAATAAACCTTAACTAAACAAAAGTGTAACAATGGGCGACCTTATCGCTGAAAGCGATCTCTTCCAGGTAACCTTTGGATGGACAGGATATAAATTGACTACTAATGGCGGTGGCATACATAAAAATCTAATAAAATCTAATTACTATTTTTTAATATTCTGATTTCTTTACGATGTTTTCCTTTATGTAACACGGTAAGGAGTTCCATTTTTTGCACTAAAACTTTTACAAAACCTAATAAAAAAATATTGCAGTAGGTATTAGTTAAGTCGCAAAATGATTACAAACACAACTTACCAACATAAAATAAGAGCAAAAAACTATTTTTCATTATGGCAGAAAATAACAAGAAAAATATTAATTGCCAACAGATTGACGTTTTGTCTGCTTTCTTCTGTCAAGTGGAAGTTCAAAAGAAGAATTTGTTTTTTGACGGCCAGCAAAATCACAGAGTATTTACTACACGAAATATAATAAGATTATAATATAAGTAGGTTTTAATTCTTCAAGAACAAAACTCTATGAATATGAATCTATGGGATAAGGCCGGCCGCATACGCACATTTTTCGTATACGTTTTCCGAATTCATTTTTTTACGCAGACGTTCAATTTTAGTTCATATGACCTGTACGCACGGTTTGTTTTCGAAATGAACGTCAAGTTTTTTCCGTTCGGAAAAAATAAGAACGTGTGCGGCATGTAGAACAATTTGTATTGAATGCGTGCATTCCGAATTCGGAAAACGTATACGGAAAACGTGCGTATGCGGCCGGCCTAAAAATGAACTGACGTTTTTTCTTCTTCTTTATTTTGGCTTCGCACGGCTTGTACATTCAGCCAGTGTCAAGTAATTAATATAATTTCAAGTTTATAGATACACAAGATATACAAATACTAACATACCTAAAACAATACATAAATATAATATCCCACCCCTCCTCTTGTGCCTCAGTAAAGATGTAAGTCTTTACTGAAACATCAACACGGACTTTTTGGGAGAACTCGAAATGCAATGCTATCCAATTTTGCTTCACTTGCCCACCCTTATGCACGTTCACGAACATTCAACGGTTAATAATCCACCGTTATTACTCATTAACATTCGAAGAAACACAAGTTTTGGAAAATAAAACGAAAACATAACTCAAATTCCCGCCAAAAATCCGCGACTGACGTTTCGAGTTCCCGCCAAATGTCTTTTTTTTTTTTTTTTTCTTTATTTTGGCTTCGCACGGTTGTGCATTCAGCCAGTGTCAAGTCAAGTAATTTAATAAACTTCAAGTTTATAGATAAATAAGATATATAAATACATATTACAATACATAAATAAAATATCCCACCCCTCCCCTTGTGCCTCAGTAAAGATGTGGGGCTTTACTGAAACATCAACACGGACTTTTTGGGAGCACTTGAAAAGCAATGTTATCCAATTTTGTTTCACTTCCCCACACTTCAGCACGTTCACGAACACTTAACGGTTAATAATCCATCATTATTACACATTAACATTCGAAGAAACACAAGTTTTGGAAAATAAAACAAAAATGAAACTTGACTTCTCAAATTCCCGCCAAAAAGCCGCCAAATGTCTTGTCAAAAACTTTTGCGTTTTTATGCAAAGAGTTTGCAACCGTTTAAAAAGATTTCATGCAAACTGCCATTACTCTTGTAATTCTATCGTACAGTACGGCCAACGGATCTCGGCGTACGTGAAGTTAGCCGTTTCGATGCGCAGTGCAACTTTTTCATACAAAATTTTCTACTGCGCAGCGAAAAGCCTGACTTCACGAACGCCTAGATCCGACGGCCCAACTGTAAAATGCGAATTAGTCGAGTCACGTCCCTGTATTTTTCTCCGCTATCTTTGACAAAGTTGCACTTCCTACATTAATCAGAATCTGGAGTCAAGACGTATTATCCTCATAAAGAGGAAAGAATGACTTTGTGAATTTAAACTCGTGTTTTGAGATAAGGGTGGATAAATCCGTGGAACACCTAATTATTCATGTAGGGTGGTTAAGAGCGCGTATTAGCGCCCCGAGCTGGGGAAATATAAGTGCTGTAAGTGGATCTGTCTGCCTATTTGAAACAGTTTTTTACATAAAATTAACATACGGAAACGGTTTATTTTTAATGTTTCACATTTTTATGTCATACATTTTATAAATCAGCTGTAAGTTTTCGAATTGAATAAAAATTGAGGTGTATTTCGTTTTTTTACTGTAGAATGGAGATGCAATCGTTAGCTTCTTTATGTTCTTTATGCATATCATTTATGGTTTTTTGAGTAACGGAAAATGTGTGCAAAGGGTGATTAGGAAAGACTACTAAGTATTTAATTCTTAAGTAATTCCGGAATATTTAATAGACCCGTCGCCGCCGCACCCGAAGTTCACCGCATCAGCTCGGTGTAGGCTCGGCTATTCTTTATATGGAATTCTATGGAGCAACGCTCACTACATTAACTTCGTAACGTCACCGGATCGCCGCATCGCAAGCCAATGCTTGCGTTGCGGCGCTTATTATCAGGGAAGGTTTGTATCCCCCATGGATCTTCTAACATTCATAATGACTACGAGGATAGTCAGAGGTAAGTCCAAATAAACATTTCAGTTATTGTGTAAAACTTATTGTTGTAAAAATGCACTCCATCAAAGTAAACTCGTTTCTAGGAAGGGTGAAAAATACATATCAACAAAATCATTTCGCAGTTGTCGAAAACAATCTAGTAAGAACCAATTCAATCATAAAATTAGTAACAAACAGACATTCCCGTCAGGACAATCAAACTCTTGCAACAAAGACGCTCAGATCTCCCCAGACCAAAGTTTTACGATGCGATCGAGAACACCAATGTGATTGCGAAGTTTTGATACCTACTTACTAAGAGTTACGTTCTTAGATTTTTTGCGGTAGCTGGAATATACTGTGATTTTTTTTTCTAACAGAGAGTTCGTTAGTTTTTCTACTTTCTACACTTTTTCTACATTATGGTAAGTGCTGCTAGAACTTATTGCATAACAACAATAAACTATGAAGATTTTACTAACAGGAAACTAGGTAGGTAGGTACTTACTTTTTTCTTCGATCTACACACTTTGAAAACGTCCATAGGGTCAGTGCAAGACATAAATCTTAAAAGCAAATTCACACTTTTTATCCATCTAAGTACCTAGGTACTTACAATAAAATAAAAAAAATATGTGCGTTGGTAGGCGCATAATTTGAGAACGGCTAGATCGATTTGCTTTTTTAATGTTTATAATAGGGGCATTCCATTGTGACTAGTGGGACATTTGACTCCAGAATTTGACCTATTGGGAGCTATAATTATGCTGTCGAAACTTGTAGAATTGCGAAATATATTTTCTAACATAGATTAATGACTAATGTATCCAATTCCTATAAAGAAAAAACGATATACTTTATGAGCTCTTTGTAACTACTTGTTGATTGAGTGTGACTAGCTGGACACTGAAAAATCCCTGTCTTTTGCCTTTGTGCACTCAAAGACATATTTCAGTCCAACCACTTAATTTTCAAATTAGCTTTTCCTGTGTTTTAAACTATAAAGGATAAGCCTTGCTTTTCATTAAAAATTAAACCGATAACGTACGTAGAAACAAAGAAAAAAATATTTTAATTTGTGACTAGTGGGACAGGTGTTTGTGACTAGTGGGACGAGTGCGAAATTATGTAAAATTGTTGTTGATTAAAATCAGTTTTATCGTTGTTTCAACTTTATTAATGTAGTTGTTACATTTCCACCTTAAAGGAAAACTAAAACAGTCCAAATATAAGAAATAAACTAAATCTTTGTAAGTTTTGGTTCTCTATAATGTTCTTCTCTCTCTCTTTGTTTGAACGCACTTATCTCAGGTATTAGAAGTCGGATTTGAAAAATTATTTCTACATTTGATAGCTTAATTCTTGAAGAAGGTTATAGGCTACTTTTTATCACTATCATCATCACCATATACCACCACTACGCGGGTAACGCCGCGAGGGCGCTGCTAGGTAATAACAAAAAATAAAGGAAACCTCTTTCCTACAATTTAAATAAGGAAAATCAATTTATCCGTAATTAGAAAATAACTTTAAAAGTAATAATATTTTTAAAAAAATAACATTTTCTGCAAATTGGTAGAAAATTTGGTCTCCCAACTGTTTATTATCGGATCAGTATTTCGTTTATTTGGAATATCGATCTGCACATTTTTTGCTCAGTTAAAAACTATGTTAGGTAAAAAAAAAGATTAAACACTTCTATTATACAAATAAATATGCTAAAATCTCTTTAAATATCAAAGTTAGCCAGAGTTGAAACATGTTTCATGAGGCAAGTGTGACTAGCTAGACACATTTCAAAACAGTCTCTAGATCATAATTTTGATTTTATAATCATTAAAAGATGTTTAAATGGTACAACAACCGTTTATTGTTACTCCTAGAAAAAACGGAACTCATAAAGTCATATTTGAGGTGAGAAAAACTACTTTTATATCTTTTGGTGTGACTAGTGGGACAGGCAACATGCATCTTTTTAGAAAATAATTACGCAAGAGCTAACAAACATTTTCACTTTTTTTTTATTTAGTTACTTAGGTTTTTTCACACTTTCAGTAATATACACGCGCCAACTTTCTACAATTGACAGAAAGACCGAAAAATGTGCTGCCAGTAAAATATATTTTTCCCCCAGAGTATTTTTTTGGCTGAAGTAAAAGTTTGCACTGACGAAAATGACATTTATTTTGAATTTTTTTTATATTTTTCTATAGATTCAAGTAGATTAGATATTTAGCTGTAGGTTATTACTGAAATATAAACGTTTAATGGAATTTCAAATTTTTTGTCATTTTCCTCTTTTACATGGAATGCCCCAATAAGTAATTCAAATTCAGTTATAAAGAAAAAAATATTGAATGGGAAAAGGAGTTTTCTGTCAGAACTTGATGTGCAGGATAAAATATGTCGGTTCAGTAGTAAATAAACTTTAATTTAACTTGAAATATTGCAAAGCGATCGTTGCTCTCTACTATTTCGTTCATAGGTTGTAAAAAGGCTTATGAAGCTATTAAACTATTTATTAAGCAAAGCCTACATCAATAAAAGCTAGTGTACCATGCAGTCGCACTGTCATTTCGTGCCCCGACAAAACAATAAAACCACTCGCTGTAACGAATAGCCAATAAATATCCATTTCATAGCGTTTCATAAAAAGTAAATTGAATTAAAATATCATACAAGTTTTTGTACAAGAGCTTGTAAAGCGATTGAGGGAGGCCGCCAAAACACGTCCCACCTTTATCCAACTCGTTATTACCACCGGTATATCTTGATACTTGAGGCGTGTTGGATTAGTGGAACCTTCCTTTTTTAATAAACTGTATAGAAATGGGCCGTGAAAAATATTTTGTTTGAAAAAACTTATTATGAAAACTTGTGCTCAAAACGGTAAAAAAAACAGCATAACATAAGACCAACAAGGCTAGTATGGTTGCGGTAGACATATTTTTTCAGATCTCTAGGCAGTTTTAGATCCCTTGAAGAGGTAGGTATGTCAGAGGTATGTCCAAACACTTTTGGTCTCAAAGTTTTGCAGAAGTTAACATTCCAAACGTGACAGCACACGTGTTTTGTTTGATCATAGAGAATAAGCCCCAGATTTTCATGTCAATATTTCAAGTGAAAATACTATAATAACCTATAGACTGTCTGGACAAGGAGAGGTCAGACTACAATGGTTGAAGATAACAGTCTGAGCAAGTAATTCTGACGTCGCCGCATCAGCGGTTCGGGCGATATCTCTGCTCATTTGCGGGCATTACAATGTTTAGTGTTCGTGCTTTTGAACGTTGGTTTATGGTCCGGGACAAAAGTGAGAAAATAAAGGAACTTATGTTACTTAATAATAACAATAACATTATCTGTACTTCTATACTATCTATATCTATACTAATATTATAAAGAGGTAAAGTTTGTATGTATGTAGGAGGTAAACTCCGAAACTACTCATGCGATTTAAAAAATTATAGGTTGGTATTATAGGTAGGTACATGGATTAGACGCATAGTAAATCTAACTTATTTTAAAGCTCTGTTGTGTTGTAATGTTTTGAGTCAAAGTTCAAAGTAACATTTTTGCTTAGCTACACAAAAAGGGTTAAGTTTGACTAGATTTATAAGTTCTACAAGGACGTTTTTTAATTAACTTCTCGTGTTTTACAGCTGGGCAAAGGTGCCCCTTGTTTTCCCCAAGCCTTGCTTGAGTTGACCATTGTAGACTTTATTAAATACAATTTTAAAAGCACATTGAAAAATCCAGTTTAGGATACCGCATTTTTCTGGTTAAATTCGTATTCAAAAGAGAAATGTATAGAGCTGGCGTGCCGCGCCCGCCCAAGCCATGTTCGTCCGCGGCGTTTTAAATAAACTGCCCTTTTTATTTTCAGCGGTTGTGGTTTCGTACACAAATTTTAAGGAGTTTCTATAATAAATCAGTGTGATACTTTACGATGCTAAATTCTCAAACGAAGCATGAACTTTGCTTAGGATGTCATTCGTGTATTTTAAGCGTGGACACAAATATTCAGATGTTTATTTTTATCTTTAATCTATCTAGGTTTAAACCTCTCTGAATCGTTTGTAAAAGAATAGTTGTTTTCAAAAATAATTTAAAACAATTATTCCTAACAATTAAGAAAAAATTCTTGACCTATTATTATCAACTTGGATGCTGCTAAGGCAATAATAAAATAACAGCCTTTTTAAATGTGTCAATATTTTCTTACTCACTTATCAGTTTCAATTAATCAGTTTCAGATGAAGATTTAAGAACAACATAGGTACAAAAACCATAAAATATTTGAATATCACGAAGATCTCACATCTCACATCTCTATAGGCAGAAACTTGAACTGCAAACAGAACTAATCGCATTTCCTTCATGTCTATGCAAGGGGTTAATAAAGTAGTAAAAGCTACAAAGGAGCCTGTTTTGCGAGGAGGACGCGATATGCCCCCGGGGAGCGATCGCGACGAACGGTAATGTGCAGTGCCATTCAAATTTTATTCTATCTACTGCTTAATATGAACATTGGGTCGAATGAAACTAGGTAGGAAGCTTTACTGAAAATGGAATTCAGGAATCAAACGGCTGTGTCCCCAGTAGGCAAACTGTGAGCGGCCGACTGAGTTTGCGGCGTATCGGTTTAGTACGCTCTTCCATATTTGAAATGGAGTGTCCACAGTTTGCTAGTTTGTCGCGTAACGCTGCAAACTGCGTACAGTGAGCGCAAAACTAGCAAACTATGTGGACACTCCATTTCAAATATATGGAAGAGCGTACTAAACCGATACGCCGCAAACTCAGTCGGCCGCTCACAGTTTGCCTACTGGGGACACAGCCTAAGTACGAAAATTCTTAATTTATGTCACTGTGTAGGCGGAGTGAGTTAGTACCTGAACTTTCGATCCGAAGGTATGCATCTGAAGTGTATGCAAATTACGCCGGTATGAATGCTACCGTACATGCCCATACACTTCGACTCCGGATACCCGGAACCGCCTAACCGGCAACTGGGATGTAATAAATGGCCGGTTAAACTGAAAGGGTGGTGTATAGATAGATAGATACGTTTATTTGCAAGAATATATGATACATTAGGTCTTTTATTTAAATTTTATGTCCAATTACATTCTATCTCAGAGGCATGCAAATTTTAATTAATATATTTAACTACCTACTTAATTGACTACTTAATTATGTAGGTGCTGGGCAAGCCTACTCCATCTCAACATTGTTCCAGGCACTATAGTGTCCCGTAAAGATTTAGTAGCATATTTAACTTTTTGAACAGGAAAATGTGATGGGTACTTAATTTATAGGTTAGTCTACAAAAATTTGTCATACATCATGTCGTGTCGGTCAACTTAAAAATGGCATTTTCGTACCTGGCAATCGAGAGGGCGCTGTGAAACTTCGCAAGCCCACCCGACTACGCTCGCGAATGATATGAATATTAATCGCTCCAAGAATTACAGGATTTATTCGGCAATTCCCAACTCCTAAATGAATGTTTAACATTATCTCAGTTTTAACTGAGTTCTCGGCCCAACAAGTCGAAAGAAACTTTGATAGAGGCTCTTCGGGCGATTAATTCAACGCGCGGAGGTGTTCAGAATTCGTAATGTGGGTTCTATCGGTGCAGTGTTCAACTTTCTATTCTAATGGGGTAGGGTGACGGAACGGGTTTAGAATTGCCGAAAATCCTATAGTATTTTATAAACTTTACTTTTAAAATGTAATTTAGAACAGTCATGTAATACCTACTTATGTTTCTATATTTAAAATTATGTTATTATAAGATTTAGTTATAAGTTCATTTAAATTGTTTTTGTGAAAAGGTTTTAAAATTGTTGGTTTTCCAAACCAATAAAATATTGATGAACACCGAGTACCTATTTTGAATGCTATGGTTATCTAGTCTATTTTCTATGTCTTCAGTGAATGTTGCCTTTTCAATAATGTGCACAAGTGTAAGTATTTCTATTAAAGGTTGCCTCAGCCTGTCACCTAGAATAGATGTAGAGGCCTAAGTTTAACTAATAATTAGTCGCATAGTGACGTCAGCATAACAGAGCTCACAGTTGCGTCATAGATACTTAGCTGAAAATCTTCTCAATAAATCAGCTCGAGTATCACAAACAAGCAATACCAATTACAAACCCACATTATTACCGTGGCAGTTTACAATAAACTAGTAAATTACCGAGACTTTATTCATAATATTTCCTTGGGTATTTCTAAGGACCAATTTGGCCAACCACGAACTATTCATTCTGTTTAGTCAACAACAACAATAAAATCAAATACTAATAATCGGAATTGAAATTCAATCGAGGTAAAATAACATCCAATTTACGAAGAATTTACGTCATGAATGGTAGGATAACTTAAGGAAGGTGGTTTGTGGTGTATAGGAGTTTTTTATAGGTCATGCTTGTCATGGTTTAGTAGCTCTCGTCATGGCTTAGTAGCCCTTGTCATGGCTTATTAGATTTATAGCTGCGACCGTCGAAAGCATTACAAATGAAAGTAAGAGCAAAAAAACGCCATAATCGAAATTCGTTTTCGTTTTTAGTGATTCATTACTGAATCAGTGATTTATATCAGTTTTTATTTATAATTAAACTAGCTGCTGCCCGCGGCTTCGCTCGCATGGTACCCGGATAAAAAGTAGCCTATGTTACTCTCCAGCCCTCCAACTATCTCCACACAAAAAATCACGTCAATCCGTCGCTCTGTTTTGACGTGAAAGTAGGACAAATAAACACACTTTCACGTTTATAATATGGGTTCGGATGTACGGATTTATTGTGTACAAGAAAAAACTGCAAATATAAAAATATTTTCAATATATTTTCATCCTTAACTTTTTGAAACTTCTGAAAATAATTTATTTCCAGTACTTATAATGTTATAGTTTGGACATGTTTCGCTTTGTTCCGAACATCATTTCTCGTGATGTTTCAGTGATTCCGGCAGCCGTGTCCGCGCTATTGTGCTGCATTTTATTGAATTTGATTTACGCTGGTTTTTGTTGGTTTTTATTAACTGACCCTACGCCGATGTAAACTTAATTGAATTCACTAACAAAAGGCGTTGGATGAAAAGAGCGTCCAGCGGTGTGCGATGCAGATTATAATAGGTTTTTCCGTATTTGCATGGTTTTAAGTATTGGATATTCAATATTCGTAGCGGTGGGAGCATTGTTATAGCGCTGCCGTATAAATGCAGCAATTATTGTTTGCGCAAACAATGGGGTTTATTAAAGGCTGTCTTCGGAACTCGGTAGGAATCAAAGCTGCATTTTCCGGCAATAATACTTGACCTCTATTATTTCTTGATCTTTAAAATAAGTGACTGTGGAGTGTGATCAGACTCAAAGTTTATGTGTTAAATAGTCTGTTATTTACTAGGACTAAAGTACTAATAAGAAATAAACGAATTCTGAAGATATGCGCCCCTCTGTATAACCGCACCATTGTTTCGACTGATTTGATTTTGTATCTCTCTATAGGGCACAATTATAATAACGAGCTTAGCGGCCGCATGCACCACGAGAAATAGAGGTATCTGCAATTTTCAAAGTTTTCGAATCAAATTGTTTATGTATCTTTGTACAAAAAAAATAAAAACATTTTGATACAGTTTAATTTACATCGGTTTTCATTAAAACGTCTGTATAATATAGTCGTTGAATTATAAAAGGACTATTTAATGTTTAACCTTACCGTATTTAACCTTTAAACATAGTTATTAACATTTTAAACATCTAAGACTAAAACAAACACAAATACCATCTTCAAAACGTAACCTTGAAGTTTTAAAATGTGACTCTTTTCTCAACTATAGTCGTATTGCTCATTATACGGACTAAAGTGAAGGAAAAAATGTCATTTTTCCTTCAATTTTGGCATAAAACGTATCAAAACTAATCAAAATTGAAGGAAAAATGACATTTTTTCCTTCAATTTTAGTCCGTATAATGAGCAATACGACTATACAACCTTTTTCCTCAGAATCTCCATCATGCGCACTCTTTCTGACAATTTAAAGGAACAACTTGCGTCTAATTGTGTTTGCGATTCCTTCAGAGCCTCCTTTGACTCCACTCCAATTGTGTGAATGCGACCGAATCCAGATAATTAACTCAGATTAGGCTCTCGCGGCGCTTTTGTTGCAGAAATTCTAGATATCTCAATTTGTCAATGGGTATAAAACCGGAGTTTTTAATAGGGAACATGCGTCTGATTCAAAAGCGGGTTAAATGTATTTTATTATGAACATTGTTTGCTTTAGAGGTATGTGAGTGTAATATTTTTTAATATTAAACCGTTTTCGATTAGGAAATAAATTTTAAAAATTGCAAAAAATAGTAGGAATTTCAAAATACTTGAAAAGGATGTGAAAGGATGTGACGACACGAGTTCATAAGACGAGTCAAGGACGAGTCAGATATAACGATCCATAGATAAGTTTTTTTTTAATTTTCACAATTCCTAAACTCGAACTTATTGTTGTCACAGATTACTGTTGTACTTAGTATCAATTTGACGTCACGCGTCAAAGTTCACAAATTGTCACTACAACAGTAATCTGTGACAACAATAATAATCGTGTTTCAGATGCGTGAAAATGTTGGTAAATTTTAAAAATTATTTTTGTTATAAAATTTTAGTTTTTCGGCGCTGGAATTTTTATTACGGTTATTTGACGATATAACCTATCGTATAAAATCATTAAAAAAAATTGTGGGAGTTCCCTATTATCCAGTAATCTTACTGGTATTAGTATTATATTCAGCCATAATCGTCTCACTGCAGGGCAAAGGCCTCCCTTCCCTTTTGGAACTTCTGGCCTCCCGTATCTTCGCGACTTAGCGCATCCACAGGCTATGGGCTGAGGTGAGAGTCCAGCTCGTCTCGTCATCTCATTCTGGGCCTTCCACGTATGTCTGGCATTATCTATCTCAATCTTAGGTCATCGGAAAATTTGCTTCTAAAAACACCTGTCCATTTCAGCTCATTCTATAACAAGTCATTTACTGTACGAGCTGTTTATTTGTGGAATGATCTACCTGTGGATATAAGGAAAGCTCCTTCACTGCATTCTTTTAAATTGAAATTAAAGCGTCATTATCTTCAGTCTAATATTTAGTTTTATTTTATTTCTTAGCTTTTCTAAAATGTAGTATTTATTAAAAATATATAGTAGTTTATTATTTTATATTATGTACTGATATGTATTAGGATTATTTAAAATCATTATTGACCTAACATTGCTTTTTTAAATTGAAACTACTGTGCACTACCATCCTCTACAGCTTCTTTTTTAATTTCTCCATCCAAAGGTTGCCTGGAAGAAATCGCTCTCAGCGATAAGGCCGCCCATTGTACTAATTAAGACTATATTACCTATGTTGTTATATGTTACTTTTCTTTGTGTACAATAAAGTGTTCAATCAATCAATCAATCAATATCTTTCAAACCTTGCGATCGCCATTTGTCCCACCAGTTAGGTGTATAAAAATCTTTAAAAAAACATTTTTTTAGCACATAATTTTAATCCAGTGATTCATCTCCAATATCGATGAAGGCGAACGTAATCCCAGTAAAACATCCGCAAAATCAACATTGTAACCGAATTAAAGGAAACTCTTTCGTCCATTGTGCGCGCAGCAGAGCTCGCCCCTTTGTTTCTATGTTAACGAGCTGAAAAAGGGCCCATTCACTGCCTGCGAACCTAATTACCCTCCCTCGCTAAACTACAGATTGCTAAAAAACGGATACAGTAATCTAACTACACTACTAACGGATCTATCACCTGAAAATGTGATAGATTCGTTACTATAGGTTATATCGTTACTAGCTGATTTTTTTTATATTTTGGCAGTCACTTTGCTATGAAACTTATATTTCAGGGGTCGTACCACGAACTCTAAGAGAAATGTTAAAACATGCTTAAAACAGCTTTAGGCTTATTTAAACATTCATAAAGTAGGACTGTTTCAAGCTTGTTTTAAACATTGTTTGGATTCGTACCAAAACTATATTGTTTACTGCAGCAGTCCTGCATAGTGACATTTGTTGTCACGAATGACATAAAAGATGTATTACGTCATTAATCAGACTCTAAGTGTTCATAGTACGGCCCCAGAGAAAAGTGTCTTTAAATATTAGTGGTAAAGATAACTTAAACTTAACATGTCTCTTTCACAGAATTATATCGAGATAGAAGCAAAGAGTGTAACTCGCGTGCCGAAAAGAAGGGTTGAGAACTTCTTTGCTTGCCGCGAAGCTCACTCCGAATTCATTCCATTGCGGTTTTAATTTGACGCGCCAAACTTGGCAAGCATTGAAAACCAGCAATGTAAAAATAAGCAATCCAAACTGTCAACTACGTTCCTCAAAGTACCTACGCAAAATATTACACGAATGTTACACGGTCGGTTTCCATACAAATCAACGAACTTTTTGCTTCTACCTCGATATAGTTCTGTGGTCTCTTTATAATTTTTCTTTATAATTATTTTGTATACTTATTTATTTATTATTTATGGCCGTGATCTTACGGTGTCCGTTTCGTAGCAATCCAAAAGCTTTACAAAAGAGAGTTTCTAATTAACGATATTATGTCAAATAATTTGTTTGAACGTCTCCAAGGATTGGATTAGATTGTACGCCTGTTTGTCTTGCGCTCCGAATGGAATTGAATTGACGAGTTCTTAGGAGTTTTAGAAATGGTTTTGTTCTTTAACTTGACGATTGATTACTTTTGCTTAGTGTCTTAAACTTACAGTTTCTGGTACAGCACTAAGAAATAAAAAAATATATTTAGGTATATACTAACTTTTGCACGCTGCTGCGGCTGATTGCCCTTTAGAAAGAGACACACCACCCACTGTGTACCTCTGTTGCGGACCTCGTTTTTTGTATTAGTGAACCTTCCAGTGACGTAGTATAAAAAACTCCTTGCTCAAACCTCAAATTGGTCTCTGTCAAAACGAGTCAAAACGATCGCGAAGATATCTTTGGTCGTGTTCGGTCTCGTTGAGATGAGAGTGACAGAGCTACTTGCGTGGTCACTGAATTGTCATATTTGACATTTTGAGACCGATTTTGGTCGCTATCAAAGATAGACAATCATCATCATCATTATCATCCATTACTGGTTATGGACCTCCTTTTGCTAAAACTTTGGCAATAAGCACGGCAGCTGCGATGCCGTATTGTTTCTTGATTTATATGATCCTAGTTGCATATTTATTCTATCCTCGCAATTCAGGCAAAGTTAAATATTATTTTTAAGGCATTGTACTACTTAGTTTTAAACACTATTATATATAATTTTTAATTTTTATAGTGTTAAACCACACTTTGGTATTATTTCATTAGGAATGAAAAATCTTACCAAAATTTTTAATTCCGACGGTTTTTAGAGGGACTATTAGATTGGTTAGAATGCACAGTCAGGATTTATATTCTAATCATAGTAAGCTGCAATGCTCTAATTCGAATGTAATTACGTTGATTGGTGATGTCACGGTCCAGCCTCGCTTCGTCAGCTGTTCTCAGTCATTCGTCATTGTTAGACATTTGTCTAATAGTGATTAGCCAGATTTCACCGACTGATGCCCGAATACTGAAACGCTACTTAAATATTTGAGACGTACTTATCTATTTGAGACGTTCTTTCTCTTCAAAATCGTATAAAAAATGACAGTTAATGTCATTAATCAGCACCACTTAACAACTTATTGTTCACTAGAGCGAAAGATTTACAAACACACATCAGAGAAGATATTTAATAATCATAATCATCAAACCATAAAAAAAGCGCTCGTGTCGTAGCTTGCTTGGACGTTCTTGATTGAACGTTGAAGTTAAGCAGCGTTGTGCGCGGTCACTTTTAGGATGGGTGACTGGAAGTGGTATTACGAGCTGAGCGCTTCCGTGCTTCGAGAGCACGTTAACTGTCGGCCCCGGCTTTTAAGTCGTTAAGCTATGACGGAGGCCTTTAGGTGGTCTAAAAACTCCACCACTAGAGTTGGCCACTTGCTTATACGAACTTACTTACTTTTACCATAATAATGCTGGACATTTCACACAGCATCATGTAGCCCAAAGGAATCAGAGCTTGTGTTATGGGAACCACACGACTGATATTATTACCTACTTTTACACTATTTTTTTTTAAATAGATACATACTTATTATAGGTATATAGAAAATGCCTAAACACGGGACAAATATTTGCACCTCACACAAAAATTTGAAAAAAAGAGTTGATGATGGTGAATAATTTGATTTACTTAATAAACTAGTTAAAACATTTACGTTGCATTCGAATTCATAAACGAATTTAACGGTATAAAGTCCGTTTTACGATCCTTCACAGATTCAGTGCAATTCAAGCTCAATCGCTGCGTAAAAGCGTTGTATCGTTTTAAAACTTCGGGTCAATTGCGTCGTTCATTCAATTCGACAGGTTTACGGCCAACGCCGTTATTCGAGCGTTCGCCGTTATAACGATTTTTTATCACCACTACGTCATACTTTAAAAGGGTTAAAGGATTATATGACCGGTTTTTGGGAGCTTTTCATTTTGCGGGGGGTTGATTAAAATGTGTTATAGTTTTAGTTAAAACTAGTGGATAGTTATGAGTTTTTTAACTGTTTATTTATTGAGTAAAGAAAGGTAATGTAACAGTTTTAAGTTCCCTGTATGAATGGTAATTTATTGTTAGTTAGTCTTGAAATTAGTTTTTGACAATTCGATGTTTATGGGCATGCTATTGTTATTTTATTTTGGTAGTCATAAAAAAACCAAGTAATATCCTTGAAAGTGTTACATAGAATCTTTTATAAATATGAAGATATTTAAATACATTTTTTATTTGTCACTTATTTTTTTAACTCCCAAGGTAGGATTTTAAATGCCTATAGATCTGAGAGATTGTCTACCGTACCGTGGGGATACAGTCGTGATCAAGTTTCATCAATATTGCAACATCACCATTATTATAAATCGCGGTAAACCCAAGAAAAGATCATAATAATGGATTCATTCGAACCACAATGACCAACCCAAGCATTAGAGCAAAAGTCTTGGAATGGGAAAATACTTTTGTCCAGCAGACACCCGATTACTAAAACACTACTTAGTTTAAGTGGGGCTTATCATTGCAATTAACTGTCATATTTTGTTAACAATTCTGAGTGAAAACGTCTCAAATAGATAAGTGCGACTCAAATATTTTAGTAGCGTTTCATTATTAGGGCAAGAAAGGCTCGAGAGAAAAAATTTACAAATAATAAAACTAGCATGTAGAAAACAAACCAAGCATGGTTTGTCCACTCGTAGCACTCATTTGTCGACGTCTACGCCGTAGCCAAACAAGCTACGAGGCGTAGCTTGCTACGATCAATGCGCAATCACGACGTGGGACACTAATCACTCGCGACGGGACAAATGACGAGCCATGTCGAGTGGACGGACAAATGACATGTGTTGTTGCAAGTCAACTGAACAGCTGGTACAGTCAGCCATGACCTCGCAAACTGGGCGTCTGGTCGCTGTGACATGACGCACAGTTTGCGGACCTTTGTACAAAATGTATGAAAATTGTCGGTCACAGCCTTTTTTTTATAGACAATAGATCTATGTGTCTATCTGTACTATTCTTAAGTTGCCTGAAATAAAGTTTATATTATTATTATTATTATTATTATTATGTTTGGCCACCAACTCGCCTGATGTTAAGCGACAGTTTGGCCGAGGATGGGTCAAATCGATCTATAAGAAATCTATTCACTCTAGCCTTGAAGGCACCTAGATTAAAGTTTTAAGGAAACAAGTAGGGCAGCAGGGAGTTCCATTCATGGGCAGCACGTATGATGAATGTGGAGCTAAACCTTTTTGTACGAATTTTTGCCTTTTTGCAAAGCCTGTCGTCAAGTCTAAGTCGAAAAGCTGTCACGTCGCTAGTCGCTCAGTGTGCGCATTCTCTTAAAGTTGATAGGCAGTATTCTTTTTGTAAAGATTTTTCACTGATTTAATTATAAATATTTAATATTTGTTTTTTCAAATAGCTTTAACAAATATACTTACTATCAACAAAGGCCAATTTTGGTAAAAGATGAAAGTTTTTGAGTTCAAACGGCTTCAGTTTTAAAAACTAATATAAACTTTTATAACTGTTTTTTCAGAAAATACAATCAGATCAGAACAAATTTATGATGGCGAAACTTTAAAACACGTGCAAGTTGAGTTGGTGTATTTTATTTTCTTTCGATCAAAACATGAGGTTACACTCCCCGAACTCTCCAGTCAAATATTATTTGGAAGATATTGTTTTTAGTGATAAGACCGCACACTGTTGATTTTGGTCTTTTTTAAGAATAAGGTCAATCCGACGACATCGAGTAATGTAATCGTATTCTTATGCCCGAATACTGAAACGCTACTTAAATATTTGAGCCATACTTATCTATTTGAGATGTTCTTACTCTTCAGAAACGTATACAAAATGACAGTTAATGACAATATAAATAAGCACCACTTAAACGAAGTTGCGTTTTGTTACGAAGGGTGTCAAACAAAATCTTATCAAGCTTCAAAACACAACTAACATCGCTGTAATTTGCATGAATACGTTGATAAAGTGAGTCAGTTGTTTGTTATCAGCTGTGATATTGACGAGGCAGATCAGGTGGCGCGTATCGGTAATGAATTAGTATGGACAGGGCGCGGCATTAGGGATATCAGCTTTGACAATTGATACGCGCACTGAATTCATTTGTAAGGCTTTGTTTAGGCATTCGTGATATAATTAGCTTAGTGATTTGAGTTTTATTACTATTTGCAATTAGACAAGACAATTTGTTTGTTCAATTTTGATGATTCAAGTCCCGCTTTGGTCCTACTTAATAACACTCGTCATGAATAACATAAATAACGTATTACGTCACTAAGCAAGACTAAAGCAGGACTGCAGCAGTCATGCAGCAGGACTAAAACAATATTTTTTTAATACGAATCCAAGCAATGTCAAAACAAGCTTAAAACAGTCCTGCTTTATGAATGTTGAAACAAGCTTAAATCCGGACTATTTCAAGCTTGTTTTGACATTGCTCTTAGAGTTCGTGGTACGGCCCCTGTACCTGCTATTTGTAACGTCACTAGGTACTAAAATGAAGGACGTTCATATAAATCTAAGTTCTGACTACTTGTCTAAAAGATCTCGATCTCAAAGTCTTTGAATACATTTCTTAGTCTACAGACTTCAAATTCATGAGCCTATTTTTTCCTCACTTTGATTCATCAGTTATTGTTACCAGTCATAGTGTGACAGGTCAATTTATAGTCATCCATAATCCCCTAAACCACACCTGACAGGGTCGGAATCAGGTGCGTAGCATACAAGCATTAATAATGATAAATTTGAGTCATTAATTCGCAAGGATTAGCGGCGCGGCAACGGGGCGACTGCGGCGCGCCGATAACCAAATATTAACTCAATTAGGAGACGAGACACGTTTGAATTTTCAGCTAATCCTTTGCAGTGTAACCCTTCGAATGTGTGGACATTTGCTCACCGTTTTTTCAAAGAATATCAATGAGAACTATACTATCTATACCTACGTATAGCAGATATTTTCTTTATCTCTTCAGTTATTCAAGATTCTCTGAAAAAATCTATAGTGGTTGTTACAAAGACTTCAAAGCATTCGAAAGAAACCACAGATTTCCACTTGCTTTGATACTGACACATTTTTTTCGAATCATTCACTCGTCAGTTGTAATCTCTGAACATTTTGTTGGGAAATGGCTACCACCTCCTTGCTGATGATGAACATGTAAGCAAATTTTAGAATCATATAAGAAAATAATCCTACTAGCCCTGTGGCTTCGCTTGCGAAATGCAAACATTTAAAATTAAAAAAAGGATAGCTTATTTCACTTTCAAAACTTTCATGAGTTGTACTAGACATTATCATTACATTGTCGAAACATTGTCGGTATCTAAATCGACGATATTTCTACGTAAGTAATTCCCGTGTGTTAAATAATGTCAAGGATAGCTTAATTTTAAATGTGTGTGTGTGTAAATCCCTTCTCCAAGCTTCACTCAAATTGGAAATATAACGGTTTAGTAGATGCAAAAAAATTAATAGATTTTTTTTTTATTTGGGAAATAATACAAAAAGGGAAATAACGCGATAAAATCTTTCATTTAAAAATAATAGTTGTGATCGTGAAAGCTTAAGAAATACTTTTAGTAGATTTAGATCTTCTGACACCTGACAATTTAAGGAGTCTGTATATTTGTCTTTCAAATAACTCAATAAACACCCGCATAATGGTTCGCTCGTGCATAATGACGTCACGTCGCGGCTCATTAACCACTGATTAACGCACAATTAGCTGCTGATCGTGATAGTACACAATACTTGCCTCTGTGTGCGATTAATACTGCTGATGAGTTTATATCTATAACTAGGTATCATGTAAGTACACATTTTTATTCGTAATACATTTTAGTGATTATTGCAAAACACTCTCAGATCTTTTAGGCGGCGTATGTCCTAATCAGTCCCCTGATTGTCTATCTTTGATAGTGACCAAAATCGGTCTCAAATTGTGAAATAGGATAGTTCAGTGACAACGCAAGTAGCTCTGTCACTGTCATAACGAGACCGAACGTGACAAAAGATGGCGATGGCGTAGGTAGCCATCGCTATGACAGTTTGAGACCAATTTGAGGTTTAAGACAAGTTAGACAATCAGCCTGCGGTGCGTGCCCACATAATTTGAAACTAGCAGCGCCCTCGCGGCGTGACCCCCGTAGTGATGGTATATGATGATGATGATAATGATGAAAGGTAGTAGTATAACCTTCCTCAAGAATTTAGCTATCAAATGCAGAAAGAGTTTTTCAAATCCGACTGGTAGTTCCTGAGGTTAGCGCATTCAAACAAAAAAACTATTCCGCTTTATATAACTAGTACCTACAGATGTGGTAACCCTATGAAATAATTCAATTTAATTCAGAAACTTGCTCGTGAACATGATCTTTAAAAAAATACTAGAGATTTATAGGGTTACTCCATTTTGGTTTTTCTAAGTTGTTGTAAGTAATTTTCAACAAAAAGAGCAATCCTACTGTTTATATAAATGAAGAATATTAATAAGGGAACCACGTAGTCCTTAAAACATTTGTATATCTATAAGTATGAGCGATGAGAAGTCTGTGCGCCGATGCGTGTGACGACGTTAGCTGACGCCGGGTGATAAACAAATTGAAACGTTTTCAACCCTAATCCCTGCCCGGAGTTAATTAGTTTTCCGCCAGTTTTACAGTATGTTGTATTTTACAAGCTTTTATTTTATTTCCATCCGTATCATTTCTCAGGTCTAGATTTACAGAACTATACTCTTAAACACCATCCGTACCCATATTATAAAAATGAAAGTGTGTTTATTTGTTTGGTTATTTGTTCAGCTTTCACGTCAAAACAGAGCGACGGATTGACGTAATTTTTTGTGTGGAGATAGTTGGAGGGCTGGAGAGTGACATAGGCTACTTTTCATCCGGGTACCACGCGAGCGAAGGCGCAGGTAGCAGCTAGTTATTTATATGCAATACCTATAGACATATTATGTAGATAGATATCCAGTCCCTGTCACTACAATTATCTGCACGCGTTGCCCTGATTTATCATGGATACAGTCGATATATCACCTGCTGCTAATCCGGGCTGGCTCTCGGTGGCTCTCAGATATCCAATGGATTGTGGATATTCGATATTATGGATGATATCCTTGACTAATATAGCCATGATATAATAGTAGTTTTCATCGTTATAGTAAAAGTAAACTATATTTTGAATGTCATTACAGCGTCATCCATTTATACTAATTCTAATAAATAATGAAAATCAATACAAAACCGAGTTAACGTTACTACTATAGAATACATAAAAAATACTATTTTAGATATCAGATTTTATGTACCGTATCTTAAATTATATTTTAGGCTTCAGGTTTTTAGGATCCATAGACTATTTAAAGTCAATGTTAGAATCACAATAAAACAATTATAAGAAACTAGCTGTTGCTTCGCTTGCGTGGTACCCGGATAAAAAGTAGCCTATGTTACTCTCCAGCCCTCCAACTATCTCTACACAAAAAATCACGTCAATCCGTCGCTCCGTTTTGACGTGAAAGCAGGACAAATAAACACACTTTCACATTTATATTATGGGTACGTTTTGATTTCCAAAATGTTTATTTTTTTTCAGTGTCTCTTAAAGCATGTCCCTTTATGGATTATGGAACGTCGAACTGACGTGGACCAATAAATGTAAAAATGCAAGCCTGTTTAATTTAATTTTGTTAATTTTGTTAAAATATTATATTTAAACTAAATATCCTAAAAATCATAAAAGCAACTCTTGTAACTTTACAACCCCTTTACTATATAAAATTTGCCGGTATTTAACCTCCTTGAACCGGAGCATTGTTCGCTAAAATACCTTTGAAATAATGCCATCTCGGCTACATCAAAGGTGTCTCAAAGGGTTTAGAATGCTCAAATACCAGGAGACGACACCTAGATGGAGTGAGGTAAGTATCACGTTCATGTTTTGATAGGTAGAACTACAAAGTGTAATGTCATGAAAAAGGTGTGTTACAATAGCTGACGTTTGGTAAAATTACAAAGTTTAATGTCAAATAAGAAAGGTCTATTAAAATAGCCGTGGGGTATTTTCTTGCCTTTGTTTTGAGTTCTTTGTAGGTTGACTTGAGTTGTATTGTTTTGTTTGTAATATTTGTGTTACAATTTATTATTTAACTAGCTTTTGCCGCGGAAACAGTACAACTCGAAAATAGTTTTTCGTCTCTTCTAAAAAGAAAGATGTTTTTAATTCGTCTTATGGTTTTTACACGTTTCCGAATTTTACTACTGGCTATTTTAATGTTTTCATTGCTGATTTGAAATTTCACATTGTAAATTGATGAAAATTTTATGTGAGTGTAAAAATTCCCGTGTGCTATTACGTCTAGCACAACTTTGAAGTCAGTTATTTTTATATCAACGTAACAATGTACAAGAAAGCTATTTTGGTAAGTACCTATACAAGAGTACAATAGCTGGTTCAACCAGCTACTTACCACACCCCTCCATTATATTAGGTACTCAAGGTGGCATGTTTATGCCGACGATGCCTTAAAGACATTCCGCGCCGTAACGCTTTGATAACTCTATCCTGGAATTTATAGAATTAGCGTTCTTAAGCCGCTTTCATCTTAATTTTTGAATTTTGTTTGTTAAATTGTTCTAATTTTTGCCTTATTTTTGTATATTTATGGCATAATAAAGATTTTAAAATGTTTTGAATACTTTCAAAGGTTGAATTTTGGAAGATATTATTAACAAACAGTTTTGAAAAACAGCAAAAGAATGAAGATAATCGTATTTGTATTCTGTCAAAGATTAAGCTCTTAAAATTGATTCAAAGTATGAAAATAATCTACTTTATTAATAAATAAATAAATAATAAATAAATATTGCTGGACATTTCACACATTAATAAAGGTAGGTGCAGCAATTACTGAATGCATCAAGTACTTGATTATTCAAAGTATTTAAACCACTAGCATTTATTCAATTCCTAAACAAATCCAACTAAAATCCTAAACCAAATTATCTCAGCATCCAGACAAATAAATTTTAAATTCGTATCGGACGTTACAAATTACTTGATAAAGTATCCTTAACGATACTTTAGTTTAAGCCCCGCCTTGCTGACGATGTTTTTTATTATAAGGGGCGGGGTGATGGGGTGGGCGGGGCGAGGGGAGTGGGCGTGACCGTCGGGCCACGCCTACGCTGTCAGAGCTCAGTCAGTCTCCAGCTGAGCTGCGAGGCGGACTACTTGCTCCCTGTGAGCCAGACTTCAGTTTTGTCAACAATAGTTCCTTCAAAATTCATGTAGTCCAGATATACCAGACGTTTATGTATTACTAAGAAAAACCAATAGCATAAAACAATTTCCTTATCTAAAAAAACTAATAACGCTCATAAAACAAGAAACTAATATCAGATTTTCACTAAAATAAACATTGTAAAAAATACTGAAACTTGAATGTCAATCTATCGAAGGATGAATTTGATTTTCATATTTATCGAAGAATGCTACTCATTCCGTACTGAAGTCAATGAAAAAGTTATATAAAAGCTACTGAAAATATGCAAATATATCTAACAATTTTGATTTGACATTTAAAATGATGCGACATTTAAAATTTCATTAATATCAACTGGATTTACTACTTTCAGAATATACTTTATAAGAATGATTATGCAAAATTATACAGTCGCATGCAAAATTCCGTGGAGTAAAATAATTTAGATGTTAAAGCAAAGTACAGTCGCGCGCACCGCTTTATCTCTAACGACTATTTCATTGCTCACGGGAGAGATTCAAACTTTTGAACTAAGGTGTCCTCAAATCTTAATATTGTAGCGAAACGCGTAAAGAATTTTCTACTTTATTTAGAACTTTTGACATACATACATACCTACATATAAATCACGCCTCTTTCCCATAGGGGTAGGCAGAGACCACGGACGGTTTAGAGCTTAGCTTTTAATATCGGAGAACTTTTGAATTTTTTTTTCAAATTTATTTGTCATGATCAAATATTATGTATCATTTATTATTTTATGCTAACAATTAAGCCTTTTCACAACCTATCATAATCTTTTTCAAAAGCTGTTATAATAATTTAATTGAAATCAGTTTCAAGACTAAAATGTTAGTTCTACTTGCTCAAAAACAACTTATGCAAATTAAAAGAATATTTTTCTATAGATGCAATGAGCAACGTAATTTAAAGTATTCGCTATCAGGCTAATAATTCACGTTAATCTGCAATGATTAATTAAGATTTCAACGAAGGGCACGCCACAGAGTATACTTCATAATATTGTCTTCATGTTTTATTCCACTGCAGGTTTGGACTAAGGTATAAATTATAAGCTTACCCCCAAAAGGTATAACCAGCTTTAATAAAGGTGCACTGTAATGGTCTTTTGTATTTGTGTTTCATATTGAAAAACATACACTATCCAGTTTGTTCATAATTTAGCACTAGGTATTTATATTTTTAAACAAAAAGTTATGCGTTTAAATGTTACTAATGGATAGAAACACACGTCGAGTTAAATATACGACTACAAGGTCTATAATTTATCATATCCTGAATACATCCTCAAAATGAAAAATTAGCAAAAGTAATTCATTAACCGCTTGCAAAGATTGCGCTAAGTCCTTTGGAGCGGGCGCGAGTATTTTTTAATTCATTTGCATTGTCTCCGCACTGATTTATGAGCGCGACTGTACCGCCTTGCGTAAAATAAACCCAGATAATGGCTCTTTTACACCTTAATTAAAATGTATCGCAATTTAAGAAATATTTGGTGCATTTTAACAAAAAGGCATTTTTACACAAAGTAATCACATTTCGAAACTGGTTAATAAAAACGCGCAAGCTTTTATAGAAGTGACAAAAGCGGCATTTACACGGTAGAGTTTTTACCACGGATCTGGACTGTAAAGATATCTGTACAGATATCCATACAGATATCTTTACAGATAACCGCGGATAAAACTGTCAAAGATTGGAAAGGCGCGTGCTATTTCCCGCGGCATCTGGACTGTACCTACAGATATCTTTACAGATATCCGCACAGATATCTCTGCGTGTAAATGTTGCTAATTACTTAACGTTGTCCTACTAATATTATAAAGGCGAAAGTCCGTGTGTGTGTGTGTGTGTGTGTGTGTGTGAATATTTGTTACCACGGATCCCTGTAACTATTAAGCCGATTTTGATGAAATTTTGAATGTAGATAGAATAACACAAAGGCTACTTTTTATCCCGGAAAAATGTATGGTTCCCGTGGGATAAAAATGGTAGTCTACGCGGGCGAAGCCGCGGCTGTTCACTAGTTATTCATATTTTTTTACTTCGGTAAGTATGAAAAACACATTAGTGGTCCGATAGAAAAAGCTTCTCGTGTGCTTTCAGTATCCAAAAACATAATTCATAGCTTGCTAGTGCTAGTGCTTGAGAGCGCTTGTAGGCGTCCGTTTTTTTCGCCGGACAACGGACCGTGTTTTTCACCCGGATTCGCGGTGGTGTATGGCGCGTAATGAATGTGTGTACACGCGCCGTACGGTCCGGCGAAAAATTTATGCCGTTTATATGGATTTCGTTTATTGACGGTCCGTTGTCCGGTGAAAAAAACGGACGTCTACAAGCGCGCTAAAGCTCTAAACTTCACCTCTCTATGATAGTGTTGTAGCCTTGTTGCTTATAAAATAATCAAAAGCTATCACTAGAGGTGACATCAAAACATTTCGGAATAATACCCCCTTTGTCCCATTTTCCTTCAAATTCAACCTTTCAAAGTGACCTCGATAAAGTAGACCGGTAACAACGTCTTCTTTACTGTGACCGATAACCTCAGTCCATAGAATACGGCCCAGAATACAACATAGTTAGTACCCCCGTATAAAATGACACAGAATACGCAGTAGTTAGTACTGTTGATATAAGAAATAGATGGTTTTAGGAATATAGATATTTGGCAGTAATTTTTGAATACAATTACTTACCGCGCTACTTATCAACTCCTCTCAATTTCTGTCAGAAGTTAAACACCGTTTAAAATAATGCTGTCCTTTTTTGTTACATAGTGACATATAATACTGGGGATACAATCTGGATCAAGTTTTTTTACATGAAGTAATGATTAAAATAAAATTAAATAAAATAAAACAAAAATAGGCTTTATTTTCTACTACAATCTTAATCTTAACTATCTTATTATTTAACTTAACTATCTTATTATATTTTCTCAACTATTTGTATCTATCTATATCTATTTTTTTTCTTCGTATCTATCTTATCTATTAATCTGTTTATATGTTTACATGTTTCTGTTTTCATTTAGATTGCCTATATGTATATTACGTAGTAGTAGTCGCTTCTGCGGCGTAGGCCTCTCCTAAACCATTCCATGCATCTCGGTAATGATTTTAGACATCAGAATTTATAAAAATTATTGTGTTGACTGTACTGTAACAAGATATAGAATACACCACAGAATAAGCAGCAGTTAGTAACGGTGAGTTAATGGCCCCGATAGGGGACCACTACCTCTCATTCTTATCTCAATGTGAGCTTTCAATAGCTCGAGAGGAAAATGGGAACTTGTACGAAAATATTTACTACCGAATCTTACAACTTTGATGATATTTTCCACCGTATTTTTCTCAATATCTACCTAAATAGTTCAATAGACATTTCAGTAAAAAAAAATTGTGATTAGGAAGTATTAGAAATGTTTATACCTAATTATAAACGAATTATACAAACCAATTATAGTCTGGCATATTGTTATTCCCAAGGAAAGACATCTTCATTTCGTGTAAGACTGGTTTCCATAACAATCTTTTCCTTCACTGTTTAGAGATCGAGAAAAATCCATTGATGTGCGGAATTCGAACCTAGGTAATCGAAAGTAAAAACACTATCCCGCTCTATCAACACGGCATGTGTAGTATGCATCCTGGCATACTCAGATTGTAGCCTCTGGAACTCTTTAGATTTACAAAAATGAGTGAAGTGAGAAAAGCACTGTTTTTTGCTAAAAGAACTAGAAGCGAGAAATTCGCTCCATGACAATTGAGTGACAGGCGATTACTGACCTTCTATGCATGAAATCAATGTTTAGTTTACATTGTCACATTTTGACATTTGCTTTCGATAATCGCATCTTCCAGTCTAGAAACTCGCACAATGGAAACGGCGCATTAGTCTAATTTTTTTTAATTTTTTACTTTTTATTTTTGTAATAATAGTCGCAGTCATACAAAGTGAGGTGATTGCAGTGTTTTTACTAAATAAACTTAATCTCGTAGATAAAAAAAAATAAACGTACTGATCTATTTAGCCCCATTACCTATTTATTATACTTAATACTAACGTGATTCAAAAAAGTTTGTTCTTTGACCTAGCGATAATAAAAATAAGTGCACTACAAATTCAAAGCGAACCAAACTCATAAGCCCGTGTGTTTCCATCCGGTTATTTTCAAAGTGGTTTCGCATCGAGCGAGCGACGTCACAACACTCATGTTTGCAAAAACTGCATCCTAATTATGCTGTATTCAAAGTGGCCAATTTACCGCCTGTTGCCGCCACAAGCATTAATTACCTGGTAAATAATGTTTATAATTAAAATAACACTCGTGTTGGAATCAAAGCGAGATTTCGGTGTGCTGGCGCGTGTGTACTTGGTTTTATGATGCTTTTTTTGCTGTGTCTTTTCGTTTGGTTTGATCGCGAATGTTTGAGTGTTTTTTATGTTGCGATAGCGTTCGTTTTGGAACAGTTTTTTAGCAAAGGATTTTATTTTAGTTCATAGAATTAATATAATTACAATGTAGGTACTGGTACTAAATAATGTCAAAGGCAGATTATATTGATGAAGACTCAATCAATACCGTTATCAAATCAAATCATTGATTAAGTCTTAATCAGCACATTAAGTTACTTAATCATTAAGTAACATTTTCGCCCTATTTTTTTAATCAACTTACTCAAGCAGACCTAAAATCGATGATAATGGTATTGAGGAAGTCTTCATCAGTACATTTAAGTTACTTAATCACTAAGTAACATTTTCGCCCTATTTTTTTTTTCAACTTCGAATCGATTAGATTGTAAGACACCTTACCAAAAATAAGTGTATTTTAAGCTGTAAAGATGATGATCAAAAGTGTTTGACATCATAATTCGCTGGTTAAATGCTAAACTACCACATTCCAAAATTTCACTTTTTTCAGGAGAGCCATTCAAAGTTTTCGAAATGGTTTTTTTGAATTTCTGAGCAAGTCTTTTATTAAATATACATGTATTACATATCAAAAGACGCGTAATTTTTATTAGAATTAAAGTGCATTTTCAGTTTTTCCGTAACTTCAACCCAAAGTCTTATAAAAGTAGAAAAGTGACTTTTGCATATAAAAAGTGAAACAAATGTTAATTAAAATTATCATTAAAAGACCACATATCATTAAAAATTTAAGGTTTATTACACTAAATCAAGTTTTCTTTTAAGTTTTGAATCACAGTCTCGTGAAATTATGCAATAAATATGGTACACGAACAACAAAGCCTTATAAAATTTCTAAAAAACACTTTTTTAAATGAATACACAAAGAAAACTTAACAAAAATTATATCTCTATCAAAATAAATGCTTCACGCGCACCAAAACAAACAGTTATTTTCCACCTGATGGGGCTTTTGGTCAAAAAAGCCTGAAATGCACTCATGCCTAATGCTCCATGAAGAGGCAGTCTATGTTCAGCCTCTCAGGTAGTTGTTGGAGCCGCCACGCCACGTACACGGCGCATCAGGGACGCTTTACTTTTGCGTATTATCGCATCAGTAAACAATCCTGACACACTACAAAAGCATGGCAGCTTCATCAGCACCCTTAGTTGTACGGGCATCCCAAGACTTGAGACTACCTGCCGTATACAACGTGCAAACCTACGGACTATCATATTCGCTCTTATGATTAATGCCCTGGGTTCTCTCTCCATCCTTGTTATCTGTGAGATCATCGGTTACCCAATGGTCCAGATATTTAAAACACGATACCTGCTTCAGCTCGTTGCCATTAAGATAAACCAGTGGGAGGGTGTTATAGGTTTTGGAGCCTGATTTAAAATATTTAAATTCACTTTTGCAGGTATTATATCTGAGCCCGTGGGTATCCGCATATCTCTTACAGATGCCTATTAGCTTTCTGAGAGCATTGATAGATAGGCTTAGCAGCACCGTATCCTCGGTATAGCTGAGGTTGTCAACGCCACCAATAGAGTAGATGGCCCCAGCGCTGCTCAGCTCACGTATTAGGCGGTCTGAGTAAAAGTTATACAGTCGGGGGTAGCTCAACCTCCCTTTCCGCATCCCACATCCCAACTTGCACGCGTCCGAAAGTGATCCCGTCTATCTGACATTATTGGTTTGGTTAGTTACCATACCAAAATTTAAGAAGTGATATAAGTTCACTGGGGAGATTGACCACCATTGACACCATCGACACCATCCAGCACCTCTGCTACCACGGTAGCTAGGGATATAGGTCTGTAGTTGCTTATACTGAATGTGAAAAACGGAGTTAAGGATAATAATATCTATAAGTTTTTATCTTTTTCTTAGCATTGAAACGAACTTTGCGAAGATACTATTTCTGTTCGTGTAGATCTTAATGCAAAATAGGCGCATAATCAGCAACAGTATGATTGAAATCCGGTAAAAATCTATAGGTATTCAAAAGCACTATCTCAAAAATTACTCTTACATCCTGAAAAATAATGTTTAAGTTCACATAAAAGTTAAGTTCAAAGCAAATGCATCTCAAAAATGTCACTTAAGCTCTAAGCGATAAGATTAAGCTTACGTAAAAGTTATGTGTAAAATAAACGCATTTTAAAAATGACACTTTTGATCATACACGCAATGTTATATGAATACAATTTCTCGTGCTAAGGTACCACATTTCAGAATGTTTTACCTTTGCGCAAAAAAATTTTTTGTAACTTTACTTTAATTTATATTCAACAGGACCACATTCCGAAATATAGCACTTTTGAATATAAATTTTAGTTAACACACGCTTATTTTTTTGTTATATGGCCCTATAGCATATAACTTCCGTGCGCTTCCGCCGGCCACTTAACCACAACTAAAAAAGTGGCTGTTTAGCTCTGAAATTTGGCGCCAAAGTGCAATAATGCTAAACAACCACATCTGTTTTTTGGTAGTTTATAATGCGAAATTAAAAAGGGTCTTTTACTCATACTATAAAATGACTATTTTAAATCACATTTTTGCAATAAAAACGATTTTCACGATTTTTTATTTGTGGTACTTTAGCATTTAACCAGCGTATTTTTTGCAAGATTCCTATTATTGAATGGTTGTTAAATACAAAGTTATCTGACTACCCCTAGACGTCTTCAAGTGATCTAATCGTTTGTCTTTGAATATGCTGTGAGCCTGTTTACGTTTTTCAATTACAACATGAAAAAGCAATGATTTACTATAACACTATTATAACGTTATATTCATCTCGTTGTGAAAAAGTGTCACGTGATTTGATAGATCAAGTTTATACTTAACACCTCCTTCGTAACCAGGGTCATAGCAATAGCTACTTTGTACCCACAGCACATGATTGATTGATCATGATCAATGATGATCATTGGTCTAGAATAAGCCTGTTGGATCCGAAACGCAGCAATAACTGACGCTCTCTTGTACCACTTCCGTCTGATCAGTAAACAGTGAGGGAGCGGCGCACGCATGATCCGGCACTACTTCGATACACTGGCCATTGTGCACCAACAGGTTAATCACTCGTTAAGCTGCAATTTACCTATCACACTAATATTATAAACGCGAAAGTTTGGATGTTTGGATGTATGTTTGTTCCTCTATAACTCGACAACTACTGAACCGATTTAACTGAAATTTGAAACATAGATAGATAATGACCGGGAATAGGACATAGGCTACTGTTTATCTCGAAAAAATGCACGGTTCCCGTGGGATAAACAAAATAGTAGTCCATGCGGGCGAAGCCGCGGGTGTCAGCTAGTACTTTATAAAGAGATTATATAGAGAGAGTGTAACACATTTTAAACTTTTGCGATCTGTAGACATAATTTAAACAAACAAACAGGACTTTATTACCTTTGTTTACTACAAACCTTAGACCTAAGTTGTGTTGATTTGTACCGTTTGTTGATTAAATAAATCATTGTTGTTGTTTATTATTTCCCGACTTTTCGAGTGCGTTACAGCTCTCGCGATAAAGTCCCGTTAGTTTGTCTAAATTATGAGAGACTAGTGTAAATTTTGTGATTTTGTGTGTAAAGGATATTCAGCACCTATTTGAAAAACTTTTTCACTTATTAAATGATACAATTATTCCTGATTAACAAAAACAGGACGTAAGCTTGTAGTCGGTTAAAAAGATCCATTTTATTCCAAATATTTAAATATGTATTGATGCTGCAGAACTGCATTTTACTGTTCTAAGGAGCCCTCTTTGACGGATCACTGTAGCTATTCTATTATAATTAACAAAGTCTTCGAACATGTAGGTACTAGGTACCAATAACCTGTAGCCGTACCATGAACTCTTAGCTTAGAGCAATGTAAAAACAAGCTTGAAACATGACAACGAATGTCATTCCTAAAGCAGTAAGCCTGTTTTAAGCTTGTTTTGACATTGCTCTAAGACTTGGTGGTACGCCCCCTGAATTAAATTGTCAAACTATTACGAGTTTTCGTTAACCGGCGGTTAGTAAGTGAACTTCAGTCCATGCTGAGTTTGGATACGGGCGCCGTGATACTGAAGCCGCTGGATACTGCGCTCGGAATGTTAATTAACGGGCATCCGTGTTTGATTGAACTTAGCCTAAATACAGACCCGGTTTACCAACTATCGGACATTTCGTTTACGTAACAAAACGGAATAATGCGATTTCTCGTCTTTCAGAGTTACTTGAAATAAAATTGGTAGGTGCAAGTTAGGTGTATTCAGCCAAAAACTATTGTCAACTCAGTTTCAGGTTTTTTGGCGGGAATTTGAGAAGTCATATGTTTTAGTTTTTGTTTTATTTCCCAAAAACTTGTGTTTCTTTGAATGTAATAATTAGATTATTACACTTAGATTAATTTCGAGTTCTCCTGAAATCGGTTAGAGAAGGTATTTGTTCCTCTTTTTGGTGTATTTGGGAATTATTCCTGTTGCATCGAATTCCTGCCTTTTTATCATTCCAACCTTTTCCCGGTTCCGGTTCCCAGGTAGCCGGTGCCGGGTACATGAACATGAAAAGGCACTAACGCCCACTAATCAATTATTTACTTAGAAATAATCCTAAAATCAACATTAATTATAGTTTGACCGAAACAGCTGTACCGCTCCTTGTGAATGAAGTTCGGCGAGGTGGGGGCCGCGGAAAAGTGAGGAAAAGTGAGCGTATATATATTTCCCCCCGTCTCGCCGCGCGCATACCTCAGGCGCGGTACAGCGGTTTCGGTCAAACTATACTTATTTAAAAAAAAAACTTCTAATACCTCTTCCGATGTCCATCCAAAATCAAATAATCGAGGCAACAGTGGTGCTATGGTCTGTAATGTAATACTCAATATTGCATCAAGCATGTTGTTCCGCAAATACAGCCACGTGTAATTAAAGCAGCTTTAATGAGAGTTTAGTTGCCCTGAGGCTGTCGACAGTGCAGTACCCGATCGTCACTTTTACCTTTTCACTGATTTTTTGTTACATTTTGTGGCGATTTTTGTAAAGTAATGACGTTTATGGCTTTTATGTAATAATATTCGTAGGTATAACTAAAAAGGTTAACATCAACCAGGAAATTTTCATTGACACAGAAATGCGTTTATCGCTCTACCATGAGCTAAGTATTCCGATAATGATAATAGTTTCGTGTTTACTGACTATCTTAGAGTTCTTAGAAGACCGTTGAAGTAAAGCAACTTATGAGCAGCGGTAACAATTTGAATGGGTGACCGCTAGTAACATTAACAGCTGAACCGTGCTTCGAACGGTATTAAATTTAGTCACTAGTACTGACCACTACATGTATAAACACTAAATCTGTCACTGCATGTCCAAAAGGCCGATTCTACTAAAAAACTTTAATCAAGCACAGCAAAACGTCAACTTTTTCATTTTGTTTCATAATCTACATTAATGATCAATGAGGTTAGATTACTCTGTTGTGATGACGTTTCTAAACAATTTACCAATGAGGCAAATTACTGTCATTTGATGCAGAATGAAACAAAACGCAGCGGCAATGATAACGAAATAGTTGATGTAAAATAGAGGAATTTGGGTTCAGTTCCATCTCTTTTTAAAGTTGAACAAAATCATCGCAATCAGTTGAGACAGTGCGTGTGCCGACGTAACAATTTAATACAGGATCATATCAATCGCAAATCAGAGCATTCGTGCCATTAAGGCTTTAAAGTGAGCGTTGCGTGCCCAGCTCATATTAGGTGTCATAACGTGGTTGCAGTTCGGTTCTTGGAGTTGCGCCAGCTGGATCGGACAACACAGCATAATGCAGTTTCCAAAGGTTATTAAAAAGGAAGTTTTATATAATTGCACTGGGCCACCCTGATGGAACGGAATATTTGTAGGGCAGTTGCTCACGATTTAATAAAAAAAGAAAGAAAAAAGGCGGGAACTAGTTTTGGGGGAGCGAGAATGAAGGTTTGGGGAGCATTTTGGAAAATATTGTAAATTGGTTTAATAAGTTTGTTTTAGATAGTAAAGAGCTGTAATGTTATGAAATGAATTATAATGTACGAAGTTTAGACCTGAGTTGGTTATTTCTGAGTTAGCTTACAGACGTTATTGATAAAAGCTGTGTTGGCCGAGGGGTATAGTACCTCGACTTTCGATCCGAAGTCGTGGGTTCGAATCCTGGCCGTGCATCAATGGATTTTTCGTTTCGAAAAATTTATATACGCATTAACACGAGCTCTAAGCGGTGACGGAAAACATCGTGTGGAAACCCGCGGCTTAGTCAGCCCTATACGTATTGACCATGTCTTTCCTGTGGTAACCTATCAATCTTTCGAAAAATGATACACCGAATTTTGAAATCCATAAAACGCTTGATAGAAACTCGAAATCCAGATACTATGTTTTACATAATTTTATTACTCCGATAAAACGTTTCACAGAAGTCTCATTTGACAGAAACACTAATGCCAGATTATCAGTTCGTTTTTTTTTTCATTCGACAATATTGTTGTCGAATGAAAAAAAAAACGAACTATACCTTATTTTAAAAGACAGAAGTAACGCTTACCAGAAAATTTCCAGCCATATAAAATCTTTTCCATCTTACTCAATTACTTATATTATTTACGTAATTTGTGTTGCTTTTCATGTTGCGTCTGTCTTACTGTAAAACGAAACGTTTTTAGGTTATTATCGGTCTCAGAACCGAATCTGCCCACCCTGACTTCCACGTAGTCTTGTCTGTCCTACCCTAGAGTGTTTTTATGAACTCGGAGGCGCGAAGGGAGATGCAGCCCCCGCCCGCTGTGACAAAACGCGGCACCAGCACGAGCTGGAGCGGCTGAGGCTGCGAAGCTGCGAAGGCTCGTGCTGATGCCGCGTTTTGTTACGCAAGGGCGGAGGAGCTGCACTTCCCGAAGCGCCGGAGCCGTCACAAATTCGAAATATATGGCAGATATAGGTTAAATTTTGATAATTTGCCAAAAGTGTTTGGTGAGGTTACTTAACCATCTAGCACGAAATTAGTTAGGAAATGTTAAAGGTACCTAATAAAAAAAAAAAGTAACTAGGTACAATATTTATTAGATATCTACCTACAGTACTTCAAGCTACATAATGGACATCGGTCATTTAATTTTATGGTACCTAGTATTTATAACGCTCTGAATTATTACTAGATGGCGCTTCTAGTAGGCGGCGTTTAGAAAGATTGAATACATAATTTTGTAATAGGTCTTTCCTGAACCATGATTTTTCGGCATCACAAAATATATGGAAAACAAATTATATGGAAAATAAACATGCGGTAAAGTGAATTATCTGGATGTTAAAATTTCTGGAAAATGTTTAGATGTATTTTGTATTTCTGTCTTGTAATAAAAAAACAAATGAAATACTGGCTTAAGAATTTATGGAATTCGAATTCCTGTATTATGAAAAAAAAGAAATCAAAAATCTGTCAAACGTTCCTATGGATTTCAAAAATCTGTCTTGTATTTTTCGTGACATAAATACGTAACCCTTTCCTGTGGATATGGCCGGTTAAGCTGAGAGGATGGTTTAAGTGCAAGCCTACTCCATCTCAAACAATGTCCCAGGCACTACAATAACCCGTGAAGTGTAGACAAAGATTGCCTTCTGACATTGTATAAATCATCTAGTAAAGTAAATAAATAAAACTAGTAGTTCGCCCCGAACTGAGATCTCGCGCACCGTTGTGTTGATAGCCTAGGTTTGGACTTGTTTCTGACTACCCCTATACCTACGTTAAGTGCTCCTTCTAGTGTTTACCACACAATGATATCTAATGCACTACCTCAGTATGGTAAAGATTATAGGCATGCATGCAATACATTAAGTCGTGTCGTGTTTATATTCAATAGTTGACCCCGCGAACTTCGTACCGCGCCTCAGGGAAGGCCTCTTAGTTCGAGAAATTATTAAAATAGCAGTTCAATACAAAATGTATGAGAAAATCAATTCTCTCCCTCTCCCTCTCCGCCTCCCTCCCCTCCCCTCCCCCTCCCTCTCCGCCTCCCTCCCTTCCCTCTCCCCCCCACCCTCCCTCACCCCCTCCCCTCCCCCTCCCACTTCCCTCCCCCTCCCCTCCCCATCCCCATCCCCCTCCCCCTCCCCCTCCCCCTCCTTAGAGCTCGTGTTAATGCGCATTTAAATTTTTCTAATCGAAAAATCCATTGATGAGCACGGCCAGGGTTCGAACTTACGACCTATGTATCGAAAGTCGAGCACTCTTCCACTCGGCCAACACGGATTTTATTTTCAATCTCAAGAAAAAATATCAAGTAGCAACTAAAAACATTGCAAACCAAACCACAACGATGCCACACTCCTTTCTGTTAACCAGACCTACGAATACATCGAAACTCTATGAAACAGGAGCTCTCTCCATACTTCCGTTAATTGGTTTTCATCATTTTTCTTTTTAACTGTATTTCAAAAACTATAGAACCTAGAAGAAAACTAAAAACTATTTTGGAATGTATAAATTGAGTACTTTCATATGACACCCCACTCAATATATTTGGGTAACTTTGAAAAAAATTTACCCCCTTGGGAACCCCATATCTTTACAACCCCTTCATCGATTACGCTCATACGCTCCACAGCAAATTTCCATAGCACAACCTATTGACCTATCAAGTTTCATACAGATTGGATAAGCGGTTCGATAGTTATGCGAGAACATAAAAATGAAACATACAAACATACAAACATACAAAGCAAAATCGCCTAACTTGCCACTAAGATCTTCGCTCGCTTCGCTCGCTCGATCGATAAATAATGCTGGACATTTCACACAGCATCATGTAGCCCCAAGCTAAGCAGAGCTTGTGTTATGGGAACCACATGACTGATGTACTACTTAAATACATTTTTTTTGTAAATACATACACAATATACATAGAAAACACCGACTCGAGACAAATACTTGCAGATCATAATTTTGTCCCGCGGCAGGGATCGAACCCGCAACCTCCTGCGTCACAGGCGGGCCTTCGCCCACTGCGCCACAGAGGTCGTCAAAGATGTAATCCTTTATTTGTCTGATCCATGCATTGTAGGTTCTATGTAGATGCACCGCGGCGTGCAGATGGTGCGATAGCGCGCCACGCTACAATGCCTTGCCGACCACTAAACACCGTAAACTTGTGAATTATTAATCTTATCGACTCAGAACATGGCCAGCTTCATGAAAAATTTAATAAATCGCTCTTTGGATTTATTACATGGCTTGGCTTCGGGGTTACGTAGAGCTAGTCCTTTTTCGCTTATTGCTTCTAGAAATATCATGACATGACCACAATGTTGTATTGAGTGAGACATTTGGAATTTCGAAAATATCAATTAGAAAGAAATACGTTTGAATTTAATTCTAATCGTTTTATGTTTCATAATTGTTTTTAAGGCTAAGTTCAGATGAACGCGCGGTAACGCGCGGTCATGTACACAACAACATTAAAAGCCGCGCACCGAGCCAACCGCGCATCGCCGCGCATTCCTCTGAACTTAGTCTAATACAATTGTAATTTTTGTGCACCAATGTATTGCTTCTACGTCCTAGTGTACTACGATGCTTTGTATACCTAAACAATAATTACTTACCGATTGGTATGAATATAATAACTTACAATTGACAATAGAAAATACCAACAGCTTTAAGAAAAGCTAAGGACTGTTCTTTTACTTAAAAAACACACGTAGCATTATAAGACAGAACTTAGGTACTTCATTCTATATAGATAGAGGTACCGTAAAGGAACATCCCTAACTTCGACTAGTGTAGATATCTTTGCCTCTATTATAAAAAGTACGATACTTATTATTTTCTCATTACAGTTTTGCAGTGAACTAGCTGACCCACTAGTTATGAATGCAGGATTTCGTGCTCACAGGAAACTATGCCTAGCTTTTGAATTTGAATGCTTTTGTTGAAAGCTCCGTTTTAGTCAAATAATTCTTTCCGGTTTGTTTTTGCGCATTCCGTGAAAAATCATGGAATGCTTTTCGCGGAATACTTTTGAGGTTATATAAAAGCATGTAGAATTATGAAAGTGGATTGCTGAAAGCATGCAGAATTACTGCAATTCACACGTTTTAAAAAGTGTTCGTAGGTTTAGGATAATTTTGAAATCCGTACCCATAATATCATAAATGAGAAAGTGTGTTTATTAGTTTGTATATAGGGTACGTAGTATTATTATATGTTCTGTTCTATAGGGCTACTGACTGATTGTCAAAGAACTTTGGTCTCATTTCATATTATCACCCAAAAAATTCATACTTATTTTATTTAAAAATAATAAACGAAAGCCTGTTAAAATCTTTATTTAAAGAGTCAGTAATAAATGGCGACTAACCACAAAAGTCAACAAAACAAACGACAAACGAAATGAATCTTAAAAACCATTGCCATAAATTTAATTTAAATTATTATCTAACCCTTCTTGCGGGAAGGAGGGTAGAATGAACAAACTCGCTAATTTCTGAACTGAATAAAGATAAACCTACCTATTAGTGGCTTGATGATAAACGAATTTTCTTAAACAATAAATCAGTGAGAACTGGTTTAGTTTGTGAAAAGAAATCGAAGAAAAAGTTCATACGATGTAGATAGTCGTTCATGTAAGGTTAAAGACCTTACTTATAAACTTGAACAGTGGTTAATTAATGCTCAAGATTCGCCCTGTCTCTATTTGACACTACCTAACAAAAAGGGATGGCAATTGTTTAAAACGGTGTCTGAATTTTAACATAATTTTAAAAGTAGAGGGGTAACTGATCCGTATAAGTTAAACAAGCTTACCTCTAGAAAGAACAAAAGTTTGTACCTACCTAGGTAGCTGTTAAGACGTTTCAATGTGACCCCTAGTTTGTATTCCACTTAAGCACTACCCAAAAAATTGGTAAAGAAAATTAATACTTGTAGATTAGCTCAAGAATTCAATAAGTAGTCATAACGCTAAAAATCGATATCTTCAAGAGATATTGAACGAAACAATGAGATGGTAGAAACGATACGAGTGCACAAAAACTTTACCAAATTCAAATCAAATCATTTTATTCGGAACAGACAAGTAGGAACATAGTTTACAGAAGTACGATGAAACTGCAAAAGTTAATAACTTTGTAGCAGCTTCAACGCCCATATCCTTACAAACATGGTCCTGATCAAAAGTAATTGAGCTTATTCAACAAAACTATTACTACAAACATGCAAAATAGTACATAACTATTAAAATAAGTAAAAGCAACTCTCACGTGTACACGCCACTCGTACAGTACACGCCACTTCACTGCACTGTAAATGGCCCAGCACATATTTGCCGTCAACAGTGCATTAATCAATTTCTGCATTTTTAATGCCCTCATTACTTCCCCTTGAATTTCATTCCCAATGTTTCCCGTTTTAAAATTTAAGCTGAGCTCGTTTATATTGGCAAGCATAGAAGGATAGTGAGTGAAAATAATTTTATAATGAAAGTATGACCCGAAGAATTCAATAAATTGAGATAATGTAATTTTCAAATTTTTATCTAGCAATAGCATGATTTTAAGTAATCTTCACCTACTATCCTTCTAAGCGTTCTATTGCTCATTGCATTTTGAAAAATATTCTACTGTAAATAATTCTGAAACTCAAATATACTTCGTTTCAGGAAACATTAGAACAAAATTACAAGATCCTAACTAATTTTATCTAAAGCTTACTAACTTGTTATATTTATTTACAGAAACTAGTCAGTAGATTAGATTTAGACTACATTCTATTCTTGTTACTACATATTTACACAATTTCACAAAATTCATTAAAACCAATTGAGTCATCTAAGGATTTTTGCAAACGGTCTGTTAATAGATAAGTTGCAGATATTATCATCCACATACCTCTGACTACCCCCTTGGTTTCCCTGTAGATGGCGCTGAGCAATGCTTTCATCGATAAATGAGCTGGGCTTGCCCGGCCCGACGAATACGGATTCCGTGGCCGAGTTGGTGGGGGCGCTCCAGCTTAGGGAGGATCGCTTGTGTCATTGCGGATTCGAATCCCGTCGAAATTGGAAATTTTGATAACACTTTTCATTTCCAATGAAATAATACCCCTTTAGATATCGTAAGTACCTAAAGATCTGAAAAAATGAGTAACGCGCTTTGGAAGATCCTGTTTCGTTTCAAATACGTTTTGAAAAAAAAGCTTACTTCCACAGAAAAAAATCAGCATCGTGGCTTCTATCCCTTACAAGCTACATAGCTCTCCACCAAACGCGCATTTCGAAGTAATTTACAATTTATCATGTTCGCTTGGGAATGAGCAAATATTCCGGTTGTTATGCCACTTGCAATTAATATTACGTACAATTTTTATTAAAAGTGCGGTCGCCGCATTTTGGCGGAGAGCTTAAATTCATTATGCACTCCATTTGCGAGCTGATAATTAATTTTGTGTGCGAGCGCGGATTAATTTTTGGGCTGTGAAAAAAAAAGAGATTCTAGGAATACTAAGTACCTAGCACTGAGTAAATTTTTTAGTAACACGCTAAATATTTTTTATTTTTCACTAAGTAAATGTAGATTATAAAAAGTAATAAGCTTGAGATTGTCGTTTTAAAACTAGGTTTTCTTCCCATTTAGACCTTGTGAAAAGAAGTAAATTATTAAAAATAGTGAACACCCGTATCTTCGCCCGCGTGGACTATTATATTTTTTTATCCCACGGGAATTATACATTTTTCCGGGGTAAAAATTAGCCTATGTCTTATTTCAGAACCTAAACTATCTACATTCCATACCCGTAATTCAATGTTATTATGTAAATGTACCTCCTATGTTCTTGTAAAATCGGTACTTTCCACATAGGTTAAGGAGTCGGGCGCTGAGGCTGCTACACAGTTCTCCAACTTTTATAGTCTCATCGTTGTTTTTTGTAACCAAGCATATTGTACCAAGTTCTGAATAAATAATTTTTATCTTTCTATCTTTTTTTATCTTTGGGTAAGCTAATCTCCACAGCCCGCCGCTCATATTTTGCCTCATCCATATCCAGCCCGCAACGGATGCTATGTCGTCAGCCCGTCGATCTGAATAATTAAAGGTATTTTCCACTTTGATTTATGATTTGTTGAAAATTCTGTTGTAATAAGTAATAATAGTCTATGAAACTGAATGCGTTTTAACATAAATATTTTTGTTAGAAATCTCTCTAAAAAAAAATTAAATATGATCCCGACTGTATTCCCAAGGCACGGTAGACATTCTCTCAGATCTTTTTAGGCATTTTTAAGTAAGTAAGTAAACCAGAGTCACCAGAGTTGGTCACTTGCTCATACGAACTTACTTACTTTACCTTTAACTTTTTTATAAAATCATGGTTATTTTTCATTTCGTTACTCAACTATGGATTCGTCCATTCAATTGTAATAAAATGGCTCTAGAGTCCAGTATTTCGAGGGTCATCCGACCCGGAATGTATCAATTGCTCGCAAATTGGTCAAAGCGAACTGATATTCCTGCCGGGATGATTTTTCAAGTGTCTATAAGTTGTAGTTTGAAGATTTTTTAAGAGGTTGATAAATCAAGTCATCATCATCATCATTATCATCATCATCTTAGTCGTAGAAATGCCACTGTTGGACATAGGCCTCCCTTAAATATTTCCATGTATTGCGGTTGAAAGCGGCCTGCATCCACCGCCGAGCTGCAGTTTTTCGGCGTGCTGATAAATCAAGTATTAAAACATAATTATAAACAGCATAACTTACTTTTAAGATGCTGTCACTCCAAAAAACAAAACGAATCAAATGACACTAACTCCATAATTTGTTTGAAATCCATTAACCCGTTATAGAGGCATAGACAAACATACATAACATAGTCTTTTTTGTTTACTCGAAAATACTACCTCCTTTTGAAACAACGAGCAAATAAATATTTACTGTCTTATGCATAAAAACTAGTGTGCCGACTAAGCTCACTAGAGCGTTATTTCCAAAACAAAACGACGATTAAGCGAGGTCGACGCACTAAGTTTTATGCATAAGACAATTAAACAATAATTGGATATTCAAGGTTCCTGTAGAATAAGAATACGATTTCGTTTTTCATAACACACTTTCACCTATTTACTTATTATATGTTCTGTGCTTTCACCATTGCCACTGCTATTTTATTTTATTTACCTTTTCATTTACTATCATTTAATACTCATCAATATTTAGGCAGCTTAACTGCCTTTGACCTAAAATCTATTTCCATACTCAAAAAGAGCCTTTTTTTTAAAGTCCTTTTGGACACGATGTAAAGTTCCAATGTAAATAATAAACGAGTGAGCATGTAACGCTCCGTTCCAGTTTGACGTGAAACTCTGTACCGCACTGTAATTGATAAAGGCAGGCCGACGCCATGACATCGACTATTTATGCGAATTTAAATGGTACTGACCAGAGGAAGGATAAACAAGATAGCCATGGACTGAATAAGTTTACCTTTTTGTCCATGGTATAGTGTACAAACTAAGCCCTGAGTGCTAAGTACGAGTTTGTTTCACTATTCGGTATGGGACGGTAGCCTAATCGACCATAGCTACAGGAATGACCTTGTGAATACACGGATTCTCACTTCGCCAACAGATACAATATTGTAACTAAATATTATTTAACACACGGGAATTACTAACGTAAAAATATCGTCGATTTAGATACCGACAATGTTTCGATTTATCCGGAGAATCTTCATCTGGGTAAGGATCATCGCTATTTCATTACAGCTGCGGTGAGGTTGTTGTTACTCTAAGTTCAACCCGTGGAGCTTAAATCAGAATTAAACCCGCGTTTTTCCTGATCGCAGTCGAAAATTTCGTGGATTTTATTTAATAATCATCGGATAATTACCATTTCAGATGTTCGAGAGGAAAACATGTAGTACATATTTATACAAATTCGTTTGTCTGTTCCAATCAGTTGAACATTTTGTAACATTATTGAAATACGTTGTATAATTTCACTTTCAAAACTTTCGTGAGTTATACTAGACTTGTATAATCCTTGAGGTTTTTAATTCATTAAACATTTAGTTTCTAACAAGGTTTTGCTTGTGGCTTCGGACGCATTCATCCAATGTGATATTTCGTGTCTTGATCCTATTTCGAATCGGTGGAATGTTATTAATAAAGTAATATAAATTCTACCTAAACTTCTAGCTAAAACTAAATCAAATCAAATCATAATGATAATAATTATTACGGGATTTTATCGCGCGCGTACCTTTTATTTATTTTCTTTTCCCGACGTCCCCCGTTCTTATCCCGTGACCACGAACGCTGCAACGTGTTCGAAACGTCAGGAAAAGAAAATAAATAAAAGGTCCGCGATAAAATCCCGTAATAATAATTTATCATTATGTTAACAAATCGCGAAAGTTTAACAAGTTAAATCAAATCTTTTAATAGCATTTTTTAGAAAATGAAGCTTAAAGAAGGTCTTATTTTTCGGCAAATTGTTTGACAAACCAAACCGATTTAACAAAATGACAAAAAAGCAGTTTAACACTAAACCATGGTTCAATACATTGGTACACACTGCGTCACCAATTGGTAACCCTTTATAGTGTAAATGGAAAGTTGCCGTATGCAGCCTACACTAACGAAATTGTTTGCCTGAACGACTCAAATAAATAAAATCTTACAAAAACTTATTTGCTTGCTAGGATTCGAACCACCGATGCCCCAATTGAACGTGAGCGAGTCCACGCTTTTCCGACTGAGCTACCGCACCAGTTGTCAACAGCGCTGAATTTATAAGTTACATTATTCGTTTACAAAATAATAGTAGGTAACTCTTTACACGACTACCATCAACTAATAAAATTGTATTGAAGGTAGTTGTGCACTAAATTCTATTGAACAATAAAATTAACTGACTGGTTTTGTTACTTGTTTTATTTTCGGTGCGTGTAGCATAGCAATGGTGCATTTTATCAATTTTGAAAGGACAAAGATAGTTGTTCTTTACGAACAAAATATAAGCATAAAAGAGATTGCTTGGCATCATGGAATAATGGTAAGTCGTAAATATTAGAAGAATCTTTGTGAATAAATAATTGCCTGAGTATAAATGTATAACACTTATTTTACTTTTCGTAGGTCAAATCGGTGCAGTTCTATCGACTGGTGATATGAATCATATAAAGCCACACAAATCAGGCCGAAAGAACTAAGAAGTCTAAACAGATCTATGTGAACGCCACAAACATTATTATTAATACCAGCAAGTTGCAGAATAACGTTAGGTAAGTGGTATGATAATTGATAAGTATTACAGAGGTTGTTTTTTTATCTTATAACCTATGCCATTATGTAATAATGTTCTTATTTTCAGGTTATTGGGGATGGAAAGATGTCATAATATTGGCCCAGCGAGTTGCTTATCAAGAAGAAATACCTAGTGTATTTAGTTCATGATAACTGCGCTTCATCGTTCGCGAGCTGTTACTAACTTTTATAAAATTGAAAGATAACTGATATTGTTTTAAATTGTAAGTAGATAATATTACTTAGTCTGATCTGATTTGCGAGAGATCTAAATTATTTATTTTTCACTGGATTTTATACGATAAGTATAAACTGTTCCAATGATAACATGACATGTTTGTTCACTCGTTAATTTTATTGGATTAAGTATTAGGTTTGTGTTTAAATAAATTTACTAAGACCCTACTAAAAGTTGTTTCATCTAACTATAACTTTACTAGGTAACTTACTACATACTCACAACGTAGTTCGTTGTAAAAGCAAAAATAAAAATAAAATAAACAAAAAATACATAGTCGTGACAGGATTTGAAACCAAGCCCGGACCCACGCAGGAGCATTTGAATTGGGGGTCAATACCGCTACACCAATCGGTCGCACAGCAAAGTGCGTGAAATTACTTATCCATACGTAAGTAAGAATAAGAAAGTAAGAATGACAAATCTAATAAAAAAGGTAAATGTTTTACAAAAAGTTGAGATCAACGGGTTGCGAACTGACGTCTTAGCAGGGGAGGTACTTAATGGTGACGCTTTGTGTACTTACATAATTTTGCCCCAAACATCATGTATTCCATTTCTGATTCTGATTTAAGATTTAACGTGGCTTAAACCGGGACTATCTTAAGTCTTCATTTTATAACAAAGCAGGTTCGCTTACAGAATACTAAAACCATAAGTATGTTAATAAACCTTCGGAAGATTCAGTTTACTCTCAGACGTGCACAGTAGAGCGTCGAAAGTTAACTCGCGATATGAATTTATGTATTCTATGCAAATGCGAAACTTAAATCTCTGACTTAGATGTTCTGACGTAATCTTACCCTGCGGGCGCGAAACTTAGGCGGAGGCGTAAGGTAGGCTTTATTTAGATTTGGGTTCAGATTTCAATGTTTTGAAATGGATGAAAATCGGTTTCTTAGTAAAAATATCAATGCTAGTTCGTAAAAGTCGCTTCGATTGACATGGTTTGCGCTAAAATGCTTCCATTTAAGATAAAATACTTTGTATAGCCAGCGAGAATAGAACGTTTTCTCGGATACCCATGAATGCCACAAGCGATCACCCAAATGTAGCTTCATTTGGACTAAAAATAGATCAGAAAACTACCACGATTAAAATCATGATTATTGTTGGAAACTTAATTAAAAACTGAGCCTTCTTCAATCACATTTCTAATAACCTTATTACGCTAAAGTATATTTTTAAAAAACTTTAATTAAAATAAATTACCAGTGTCATCAACAACCTGTTACAGTTGTTCTATCTCAGGAAATCCGTTTGGTCTTAATTGTGTGTGTAGATGCACATGCACATTGTTTCTGTGTGCGTAGGCCTATTCTGAACGCTCCCGAGCTTAGGCACACAGAAACAACGTGCATGTGAACACACACACAATTAAGACCAAACGGACTTCATGAGATAGAACAACTGTACAACAAAATTTAATTAGAAATGAAAATTCTAATCAAAATTTACGATTCCGACATGACTCACTGTGTAAAACGCAATCAGTTTCATTTCAGCTTGTGTTTTTAAAAATATTCACATTGCATTGCGATGTATTCCCGTTGTCCCCGGTGAGCTTGTCCCCGGTGAACGGGGACAACGGGAATACATTATTTTTATTAAAAATAGTTCCCGTTGTCCCCGGTCTCTGTCCCCGGTGAAATAATGAAATAAAAAGATTAAAAATTATTCCCGGTGTCCCCGGTGTTAGCAGAATCAAGAGATGACGTATTTGAATTTTGTAATGTAACGTATTTTAATGACGTAGTGAAAAGGAAGTGTGAAAGCTCATGTAAGTACCTACATTTGATTTCAACTTAAAATCAGTAAATGTACTCGTAGGTATATGATGCAAAATTATGGACAAGTGGTATTATACCTATAGACGGCTGTACCTGTGAGCACCATTGATTCAAATGATTAAAGATTAATCGCCGTCCCCGGGGAACAAAATGATAACTGCCATTATCTTAGTTTTAGTGTTATGCCATATGTGTAATCTTTGGGTGTTAATACATCTGCTCAATTTTTTTCGTAACTTTCATACAGTTATTCGCGAAGTTACAAAATATTACAATACTATTCCACGATTCGACCCATGCCTGAAGTTACAAGAATAAAGTTGTACTATAATCTTATCAAATTGTATTTACACCTGTTAATATGACAAACAATCATTATCATTATGTTCTCGTGAAAAATATTCGTCTAGATAATGATAACCGCATGTTATCATTTTATTCTCGTCAAAACTCGTCCTTGCATTTCGTATAATATACTATTATCATAATCGCTTCCACCCTGGTAAAGCGTCGAATAACATGATAGAATAGTGGTACAATATTAGGGTTTGACTAGAAAATACGAGGAATAAAATGATAATCGACATTATAGAACTTAGACAGTGATTGATTTTGACTAACTTATTATTTTTTAAATATCTCTATTTTAGCATTTCTTACGCGTGTGTCAGTAAAACATTCCGAATGCAAAAAAAAATCAGCATTGCTTAAAGCTAACAATCATCTGTCTACGTCCAGTAAGTTATTAACGAAAACATGTTTTTTGCTCCTCCTGAAAAGTTACGTTTTTGTAGTTATCATTTTGTTCTCCGGGGACGGCGATGTTCGTTTTGAAATGTCACCATCTTTTTTTTTTTTTGTGCCGACGTTAAAAGTTTTTCTATCAAAAAAGTTTTTATAAGTAAGTTTTTATACCTAACTTCAATGGATATTACTATGAAAGTATTTTAAATACCTAACCTATCGGTTAGTTTGTTATTCAATATTGATATTAGTATAGTTTGCTGCTTACTCAGTGCTCTAGTTAGCCAGTCCCTAGAAAGTCTTTGTCCACGAATTTGATAAATGGCCATGCCGATTTTGTATGGGAGTGTACGAGCATCATACATTGTCCTAATTAATTTCGTCATTGCAGCATTTTACGCCATTAAAATAATTAGCTTAAAAATCATTGAGCAATCAGTTTGCGTTTAGCAATCAATCGAAGCGCGTCTCATTTATCATTATCACTATTATCATAAGATCGTTAATATATCAGTTAAAATTTACTAGCGGTGATTTTCTGGTCTTTTGAAATATAAACCTATTGCCAGTGTGTGCGGACCGTACAGGGAGGTTGGTGCCTGTTTTATATCGCGCGGCCACCAACCAACGTTCAAAATATAAACTCTTAGGAGTTAACAAACAATATTTGTGAAAGCAGTATACATCTACACTCAGTCAGAATCGAGTTATAGTCACAGGGTGAGTTTTTCAAGAGTGCCTCTAGGGCCGATTTTGAAACTATTAGCGATAGCGAAAAACACTGAAAGGAATCTCGTAACCAATTTTGATAAAATGTAAAACTGCATTATTAGATTTTAAAACAGTAACTTTCATAGCCAGGAATTAAACCTATTTGGTTCAAAATAATAATTCCGTATTATTATACCATCCGATAGTGTAATAGGTAGATAGATGATATGGATCAATTTCTGAGAAGATACTACATACGGCAAACCAAAAAAAAAAGTTATGGGCAATGTACGAAATACTGAAAGTTTTAATCAGTTTATTAAATATCAACACTTGCCATTAGTTTGACATATGCAGTTTATTCAAAGAAAATTGATCCTTATCATCTACACTATCGGATGGTATAATAATATGGAAAGAAAGGCTTTTTTTAACAGGTTCGATTCCTGGCCATGAAAATGATTATTTTTTAAATCTAATGATGCAGTTTTATTTTCTATCAAAATCGGTTTCGAGACTCTTATGAGTGTTTTTCGCTATCGCTAATAGTTTCAGATTTGGCCCTAGAGGCACTCTTGAAAAACTCACCCTGTATTACTCGGTTCTGACTGAGTGTAGATGTAGGTATACCGTTCTCACAAATATTGTTTGTTATACTCCTAAGAGTTTATATTTTGATGTTTGGTTGATGGCCACGCGATATAAAAAAGGAACCACTTTCCGACATAGGCTTTTGATAGACTAACGTGATACTACCGCATCAAAACTTTTATTTTAAAATAAAAAACTTGAACGGGGACAACGAGACGTGAAATTTAGAATTCCCGTTGTCCCCGTTGGCCGTATCTGCTCACCGGGGACAACGGGAATGAATCAAAATGACGTCTCGTTGTCCCCGGGCCGGGGACACGACCACCGGGGACAACGGGAATACATCCACATTGCAATGTGCTTTCTTGTATCTATTGTTCATCACATCCCAAGTTTAACTAGACCCTGCCCGCACTCACCAATCTTAAAGTAACCACACGTCACAGCGTTAAACACCTTAATAATCATGACAACTTGTTTCAACGTGGGTACAATGCTAACTAGACCGGCGAAACTTTCAAGCCATAGGGTATCTTTAAGAACTCGCACTGTCCAACAAGGTATGCGAATGCATACTTTGTTGCTATAGGGGTAAGATGGTTGGTGATTTTATGAGGTGTAGATTTATCTTTGCATACTACATAAACTTAGGCTAACTTGAAGCTGTCAAATTTGTTTAGCGGTAGGGGTAAGCAGTTGCGAGGCAGGCGCCTCTGGCACACAACTAAGTGCCTACTATTAAATTGTTACATTTGAGTTGTAAAATTAATGCTGCAATTTATGTTAGTTGGTTTTGGGTATTGGGAACCCCTTTAATACCGGGGTGATATAAGATGTGTAGTGTGAGTCCTCTTTGTTATGAGACAAAATATAGGTCCTTTACTGATCTTTAACCTTTTCTTCCAGTCTGTAACTTGATTGAAATAGTGGCATGTCAATACATTTTGACCTTATTAGATCACTTAAACTAATACAATATATGAGATTTGGTGCAAACGATATTTAGCTTAATAGATCAATATTGTTATTCAGTGTGATAATGCCACAAGTGTCGCTTTCGACTGACAGTGACTTGGATCAGTTGATATATTCGTGGATCGATCACAATGATCCTTAGATGGTTCAACTAGTTAAATAATAACCAAACATATAATGATAACACGTATCTAATAAGTAGATAGCTTATAAACTCTTACAAAGCAAAACATAATAAAACTTGGCAAAAAAATATAAACTTCACAAAATAAAAATTAAGAAACTGATACTGTCAGTTCGGAGTCAATCGTCCGCTGTTCACAGAAACTTCTAACTTTTTAAGGTTTTGGTAAAAACTCTGAATTCTCAATAGAAAAAGTTCAAAGGCGAGTATCGAGTATTTTTGCGTAATTAGTCGGTGCTATGTGGCTTCACGTGTTTTGACCAGGAATCCGAAGGAGTGCATTGTGTAACGCGATCATTTTCCGGTGTTTACTGCTTAGCAACTACATTATTCTTTTCTCTACAAATCTTTGATTTTATTCAACTTCGTCGTGCGAGTATAGACAACATAAAACAACAGCTCCTCGATCCTACTAAAAAACGTGTTATCAACAAAAGCAAAACTTTAACTGTTTCGTTTTGTTTCATAACCTACAAAATGTCCAATAAGGTTAGGTTTACTTTGTTGTGATGACGTTTTCAAACAAATTACAAATAAGGTTTGGCAAATTACTGTCACTTTGGAGAACGAAACAAAACGCAGCGGCAATGAGACATGAATGGTTGACGTTGTAAAATAGAGGAATTGAGGTCCTAGTAAGTTAAAGGTTGCGTTTTTAATATTTTTCTGCGTTTGTCAATTTCCCGTTAACATTCATTTGACGTTGTTTTCAATAGAACCAAAACAGAAATAATTAAAGATAGGGGTAGGAAACGTAAATTTCAATAAAATCACATTAAATTCAATTGATCTTGTAAATAATTTGTTAAAAAGTGTGGGAACCTTAATATACTTTTTACCTATACTAGCTAACCTGACCGGTGTTTCTGTATCACATTGAGTTCAAAAAAAATGTTACATAGAAAAAAAAAGCACACTTTTCCCTTACCTTATTTATTATACCTTATTTAAATGGAATATTTACAAACAATCCACCAAAATGAGAACCTCCTTTGCTTAATCCTCAAAGTACAACCCTTAAAATCGATAGGTATAAAACAAGTGAACATTCTTTTTATACTTCCATCGAAAATTACATATTAGAACGATAATGTACATACAGTTGACATTTACTGCTTACCCTTTTCGTGCAAAAAGAGTATAAAACGTCGTTAACACCTGCGCTGTACGAACTTACGTGTTTTATGACAGTATTATTACACTCTTGAAGCAAAGTTGTTTCATAAAAGCGATTTCTTTCAGGATAAAGTGTTTACTGCGTTGTTCGCTTTTTGCTATAATGTCAACTTTCTTTGTATTAACTAGTTCAGTAGCTATGAATAAATTGCCTATGTTACTTGAGATTTTTTTTTAATATTCTAAACAACTTATCTTAAGCATGTTTTTAGCTGCTGCCCGTGGCTTCGCTCACAATGATACCTGGATAAACTACCTGAAATAATATTCAGAACTAAGTAATTTGAAAGATTGCCCGTTAAAAGCAAACAAACTTTATTTCTTCATAGTTCGTATAATGTAGTAGTTGATTTTCAAAAACAATTATACTACGACGGTTACATCCTCAAGATCATAATATTTTTGACCATGTAGTTTCACTTCTCAATGTACTAGGGCATCACATAATTTTAGAGTACTGTAAAATCTGTAAAATTAAAGCATTAGTAACAAAATAATGACACTCTGGCATCCCTATCTGGCAACCCACTCGCTCGGCTCGCGCCAACTTCATTCGTTTCTTATGTGCGGGCATCGCAACATCGCAATAATTACGAATTTATTTTTTTCGCAAGAAAGTTATAATTAAAAGTTTATAATTGGTAAAACAACGTAAACGAAGTGGTGATTATAGAATAAGAAAGAAGATTAAACTTTTGGAAAGGAGTTTATGAAAATCATCATCGTCTACGAGAGATGAAGGGAGGTAACAGTTTTTTTGTTTACTTAATTTCACCCAATTATCAAAAAATATTACCTATAGATGCATACAACAAATAATACCGTAAAATATTTACGACAAATAATTTTTACATGTCGACAATTCACATTAAAAAATATGTGACTACCTTCATTTTTTTTTTTTTTTGTCTCGGGTTTATTGTTGTATTGTTTATCGTTGCATTGTGATATTTATTCATTATGATAAACGATCTAGATTACGTCTTAGTAATAACAATTTTGCCGTATTGCAATTTCAAAGTGCCAAAAACTGCCGGTTTTTTTGTTTTCTTTGCACACAGGTCACCAACGATGTTGAAATACCTACCTGCGATATATTACGCGACGAGCTCGCGTTTGATAATTATCGCTCAGTCTCGTGTCGTCACATTATGACGACCAATGACTTTAAAACAATAAAAAGGGCAGACTGCAGATTGGATGGATATGTCTACCTGCCAACACAGGTCAAGGGTGTAAAAAACCTAGGTCCCCAGCGTTATACTGCGTGACGCGATCACGTTTGATATCGCTTAGTCCGGAATGACTTTAAAATAACGACAACTGCAAACTGCAGATTGTAAGTATGTCTACCTGTGCATACAAGTCAAGGAGGTGAAAAACCTACCTGCGTTATACTGCGTGACGCGATCACGTTTGATATCGCCCAAATGACTTTAAAACAATAAAAACGGCAGACTGCGGATTGGATGTATATGTTACCTGCCCACACAGGTTAAGGGTGTAAAAAACCTAGGTCCCCTGCGTTATACTGCGTGACGCGATCACGTTTGATATCGCTTAGTCCGTAATGACTTTAAAATAACGACAACTGCAAACTGCAGATTGTAAGTATGTCTACCTGTGCATACAAGTCAAGGAGGTGAAAAACCTACCTGCATGACGCGATCATGTTTGATATCGCTTAGTCCGTAATGACTTTAAAATAACAATAACTGTAAACTACAGATTGTAAGTACCTGTGCATACAAGTCAAGGTGGTGGAAAATCTACCTATACTGGGTGATGCGATCCCGTTCAATATCGCTCAGTTTCGTGTAGTCGTGTGATGACGACCAATGACTTTAAAACAATAAAACTGCAAACTGCAGATCGTAAGTATATGATCGTAAGTATATGTCTATCTGTGCATAAAGGTCAAGGGTGATATATATCTACCCAGAATTATAGCGCGATGCGATCACGTTTGATTACGCTTAGTCTCATGTCGTCACGTGATGACGACAAATGGTTTTAAAATAATAAAAACTGTGCAGATAGTAAGTATTAGGTATTATGTATACCTGCCCATACAGGTTAAGGGTGTTAAATACCTACCTACGTGATATTGTGTGACGCAAATACGTTTGATATCGTTCAGTCTTGTTTTATTACGTGATGACGATCAATGGTTTTAAAATAATAAAAACTGCAAACTGCAGATTGTAAGTATGTTTACCTGTAAGTATTGTGTCTATTGTAAGTATAAGTCACCAGGGTTAAATAACTACCTGCGTTATACTGCGTGACGTGAACACGTTCCTGTCGCTCAGTCTCATGTCTCATGATGACAACCAATGACTTTAAAACCAATAACAACTACAGACTGCACATTGTACAGGTTATATTACCTGACTTTTGTAACTTTGATGAAAGCGTAGTATGTCTTCTACCACTCTCAGAGCGCGGCTATTACAATACCCGACTCCATCACCGTGAGCTCTACTTGATTTGTCATAGTCAGACCATGACAATCAGTTCATGCATTGTGTCTGAATAAAAAATAAAAAATTATTATGATTATTATTATTATCTATCTTTATAGGAGCTCTCTAAACGTTGGGGTCGGATTCTGGTGGAAGGTGACCGAGACCAAGAAAACCAATAAGACCTTGTAAAAAATACTTTAATATTTAAATATTCTATAAATATAAAGGCCTTCAGATTAAAAGGTATGACCTTAGCTTACTCTCTAGATCGAAGCAGTAGCAGGCAAACTGGAAGGCCATTCCAGAACTAAACCACCCAGACCATTCAGGTGGGGTGGACCGAAGAACAGATGCCAAATCTGAGGTAATCGTCTTAAGATGGGTACCCGTTCCAAGGGCGGAGACCACCGCCTGCCGCGAGCTCTTCCTGCACCAAGACTGAGTTCAGGACCCGCAAAACGCATAAGAGGTAAGTAATACTACTTCATGCTAACAATTTGCGCTATTTTATGCATAATTACTGCGCACTCTGCTGTACCCAATGATCTTCTACTATACCTTATAAACTGAGGTAGATGTGTTGTGTTGTGCCCCGCTCCGCGTGGCAAACTAACTTCGGGCTGGATAGCTTGAGTCAACTCGGTCGCTCGTCACAGGCTGTCATTTGCGACTTGCTGCTCACGTAATTGTGAAAATTATATTTATCTCGTTCTGACAACGAGGTTTTGTATTTCTCTGCTATCTTTTGGTTTCTTGAGTGATGTAATGTAAACGAAGCTGCGAATATTCTACCTACTTAGCTGTAAAACAATTTCGCCGCGTTTGAAAGCATTTATAATGAGTTTAATTAATATAACGTCTCTGTTGGAAAAATATCATTAGCTGTACCTAGCTATATGAATGGATTTAAAATCCCGTTTAATAGTAGGCCTCCTGTACAATTGTTGGAACAAGCTAACCAAAAGTTTAGCAATACGGAGTTACTCGTAGAGCAGTTATGTTCAGCTACTCATAAGTTATAGTCATCAGAATCTGTGATTCTTACATAAAACATTTTCCGGACAATTTTTATCTCAAACTTTTTTGACAAATTATTCGTGAAGGCACTTCTAGATTTAGTGTTAAGTCGATTTATCTTTCAGTCAATATTTTAAAGTAGTAGATACTTGCACCGCTGCTAAATTACTTATTAAAGACTGATTCATGGCTATGATAGACTTGCAAGATACATATGTTTTTTAGTACCCGGTCCATAAGGGCCTGTCATTTCTTATCTAAGAAATACGGACTGATTCTAGTCATTTATTAAAATGAAATTCAGTGCATAAATGATACTTATAATTGCCACGACAGAGTCAAGGAAACCTTCAAGATTGGGTTTTATTATTATTAATCAATAACCTTTTTGAGTTCGAATTAGACTCTCGTACCTAACAGGTGCCTGAATTTGGCAGAATTTTAACACAAATAGAACACTTATCTTGTTAAAACTCGTTCACTAACCCTAAGGGATTTCACGAAATTTTTTCGTGTTACTTTGCTCAGCTTGTCCTGCAGCTGCCCGTGGACGGCTATAGGTACGCTTCGAATCGGCTTGAAATTGAGAAATTTCTAGCTTCTTTGATTTAATGATTATGACTCCTACATGGTACACAAAACACATATACCTACAAGTAGCTTATATCCAGATTTGTCTTTGTGGCGAAATTATATTTTAATTTCAAATAATCCTATTTATGGTAATAGATTTTTATGGATGCGCCTTTAAAGGATTGGGGCGTCTTAATTTTAACGGAAAACATGTAAACGGTTTCTAGGACTGCCGAGCCAGATACACTATCAACCTTTTAGAACTTAAAGCCGCTTCTATAGAATTACAGTGTTTCGCTGGCAAATCGATACAAAATAAATTTTGATCCGTAACAATAAAACGAACGCGATATGTAATATGATGAGGAGGTGTCCAGTTTAAGCATTTAAACAATTTAAGTAGTAAGATCTAGTAGCGGCGTTATAGTGTAGCATATTCGAAAAATCCAAAATCAAAAAAGAAGCTGGACCAGGGATCCAGATGTTTTAAAATTATTATTGATACAATATGGAGTCTATCTCAAACAAGTTTGAATGATTTATGAAAATGATTTATTTGCCACTAGAATAAATATGTAAATGTCATAAGTTCGTCTCTTGAAACGAGATCCGTCCGCATTCGATATCGATGCGTTTACTCTAGACTGGAGTGTTTATTTCTTTCTACACATTACCTCCTTTTTTCATTCATGTTAATATACTTAAGTAAACTAAGCAATAATCGTGCTACTAGAATTGGTCGTCCCTTATTGGCCTAGCGGCTTTGGTACCATGGTACCCATTGTTCATAAAAATATATGTATATATCTCAAGGCAAACTAGTTTACATAATACCACATTAGGTACTCTTTTCAACTTTCAGACTCTGGCAGCGACACCCTAGTGTCATCGCTGTTATTGAGCAAGCCTACTCAAGACAAGCACTTTAAGCAAGTGCTATAAAATTGATATACCTATCATCTTTTTCTAAAAGTTCTTTAAAACAATAATAACTGTGATTCCACAAAATGGTGGCAATTTTTGCACCAAACTTTAAATTGACTTTTTAGAAGTTATATTCTATTTGTAATCGATTTTCTAGTTAGCGAATATAAATCTGGGTCAAATTATTCGACTTTGAATACTTGTCATTCAGCGCTTGCAATATTTGGTAAACGAATGAGTCAAGATGATAGAATAGAACTAAACTTTGTTTTTTCCAATAATGAAAATAATCTGAAATCTGAATCTTGTAGGTGCTTGATCATCTTTCGAAATTATTTCCTAAACAGATAAATTTTTTCTTACAAAACGATACATAATGCGAGTGTCTCGACAATAAGCCGATAGATAATGCAGATTTTGCCAGTCAAATAGTGGCGTCTATGCGTAACGGAGTCCCAATAGATATCTTATAACGAACCGACTCGTTTGGTCAGAAGTTCTACATTTGACCCAAAATGATGAGCGTGATGTATTTGGGTTTTTTGTAAAATATTTTAAGTATTCTATCGGTTTCACCAATATTTAAATAATTGAATATTTTGAATTGAATATTTATTTATTTGCAGATTCCATTTTTTGTCAAAACATGCAATCGTAAGTTGATTGTAAGACATCATTAGGTATTAATGTACCTACCTGCTTTTGCGTTAACCGCTTATGTCGTTAAAGATCGCTAAACATCTACATGGTCAAAAATATTATGATCTTGAGGATGTAACCGTCGTAGTATAATTGATGGTTAAACAAACTTACCAAGTGAAGTTTGGCCATAATTATACGAGACGGTTACATCCGAAGAGATCAAGAAGGTCCCACCCGAACCCATAAAGGCCCTTGCTACTTTAACGACATAAGTGTCTCTGAAGAAATGAAGTTGGCGCGAGCCGAGCGAGTGGGTTGCCAGATAGGGATGCCAGAGTGTCATTATTTTGTTACTAATGCTTTAATTTTACAGATTTTACAGTACTCTAAAATTATGTGATGCCCTAGTACATTGAGAAGTGAAACTACATGGTCAAAAATATTATGATCTCTTCGGATGTAACCGTCTCGTATAATTATGGCCAAACTTCACTTGGTAAGTTTGTTTAACCATCAATTATTTTTGAAGAAGGTAAAATATTTTTTACAGTTTATCAGTTTATTTAGCTTTAAAAATAGCTTATTTACTTTCTTCTATAATGACCTATTACGTCACTAAGCAGCAGTCATGCAGCAGTACTAAAATGTTATTGTTTTGGTATGAATCATAGCAATGTTATAACAAGCTTAAAACAGTCCTGCTAGGAATGTTGAAATATAAACATTATTATGAGAATAATGTTTCTCAATAAAACCAAATGTACTATTTCAGGAACAGTTTGCGAAAAAATCAACAGGACGATAAGGGTCGTTTCACACGGCGTCATATTTTACAAAACGCCCAAGTTAGGCAGTTAGCCTCGTTGTTATGGCGTTGTTAACACGTGCTCCCACTCTATATTGTGCGTCACTATATCATGTTAGTGAAAGAATGCCGTAAAGTAGGTTGTATATGGTAGGTTGTAGGTCAGGGGTGCCCAGACTTATAGTGTCGGCGATCGACCACAAAATATTTTGTATGCAAAGGATCGACTAAACCACATACCTACTATGTAGATAGGTACTACTAAAATTTTTTTTTAAATATCGTTTTACTGCACTTTTAAAATGAATATAGGTACAGTCAGCGTCATCAATCGGTATCCCCCTATTGATTTGAACAAAGACTCTTTTCATTCAACCTTGGATTTCAGTCGGGTATTATATCAGCTATTTTTGTTTAGGAACTTGAGCGAAATAAGATATCCATAAGTAAGTAACGATGTAAAAGTTTTTACAAAAGTTGAGATCAACGGCTTGCAAACCGACCTCTTACTAGGGGGATACCAATTAATGACGCTTTCTGTACATCAAAATGGAGGAATCGTAATTTTCGGATCACAAATTCTGTCTTGATGATGATGGATAACACTATATTATCCACGTAATTTTCATAGGATGATATTGCTGGCAATCGACTCGAAAAGCTTCGCGATCCGACTGTTTGGGCACCCTGGTAAAGGTTGTATGTGAGCCAAGGAGGCCGTGATAAAGTTTTATATCTAACTGAATATTTTGTAAAGAAAGAATGAGCATGTATTATTCAATTTGCAATGATCTTGCTTGTTTCGTCACTTGATATTTATTTTTGTGATTGAATAAAAAAAACATAATACGTATTAAACAATCATCATCATCATTGGTACCTCAAATAATAGCCCACGTATAAGCCTCCTCCCTCAAACGATACTCTAATCGACCCTGTGCCGTTCTCATCCATGCCTTTCCCTTTATAGCCTCGATATCGTCCACCTGGCTGATGGTCTGCCCCTACTTCTGTAACTCTCTCTTGGCCAACACTCGGCCACGGCTTTACACCAAAGAATAAGGCATTAAACAATCAAATACCTATTTAATTCTGACGATAACTTTTTACGGTTCCATGACTCTTAATGAACTTACATATACTTAGTACCTACCGACAGAAAATCATAAAGTTTTTATTTTCAAAACTTGAACACACAAAAAAAATCCTGACAATTACTTTATCAAATCATACGACAGAATACACAAGAGCTTTACTCATACTTTGTGCAAACGCTACTTACAAGTAATTCATATTTTCATATAAACATATTCCTTGATGTTCGTAAGAGTGGTCCCGTCGCCCCGGGTGACGCCGGCTCACTTTGTACTTAATATCCTTTCTTGGAACTGGACAGCCACTGAAGTAGAAGGTAAAAATCTATAGTAGTATAGGTATATTATGTGTAATATACCTGTACTACTATGGATTTTTATACACGTTTTCCTGTTCGGTCGAAAAAATCTAATAAAATCAGTGACACCTATCAGTCCTAACTAAGAGTTATACAGGTGACCCTATTACTACAAAAAACATTTCTGTAAATATGAAGAATCAAATTAATTATTACTACAAAAAACATTTCTGTGAAATAGGTATGAAGAATCAAATTAATATATATTTTGGACATTTTAGCCCCAATGTTTATTTTCAAAATTAGAATAATAAAAAAGTTCAGAATACACGATGTTTTATATAATAATAAAAATACAGGCCAAACGAGCGTAATTTTTTGAGTTGTGAGTCGCAAAAAATGAGTCTTAGTACTTCCAACAAAAACAGACAACTCATTTTAGCGTCACCGTGTGGACTTTTCTATGAAAACAGATGCAGCAGAAATTACGCGATCAAAATTACGCTCAAAAAAATATGCTCATTTGGCCTGAGCCTAAGAAAAAACATTTTAACACACCCTTAAACTATAATATTTACAGAATTTCAGAATATTTTTCTGAAAATATTTCCTGTTACGTCTCAACTCCCGGTGTCGTCGTCTTGAATACGTGCAATGGACCGTGGACAGTATCTGGAGTGGGCAGCAAATGAAACTTTATTGGACATTTTTCATATCGTATCTACGCATTTTTCTTAACAAAGAGATGTCCGAAATTCAAGACAAGTAGTATGAGAAGCTGATATAAAATGTTCTCAACTTCTAATATTATTAACCTGAATAGGTTAATAATTATTTCAGAAAATGTATTTACGGTTAGACGATTAAGTTTGATTTTTCTGAAAAAAATGTGTGTTATTTAAAAATGTCTGTTATTTTTGTGTTTCCTTAGAACAGTCACATTCCTATCATCATTACAACTATACCTAGGGTCTTTAAAAGATGTTTAAAGTTGAACAGTGGTTAAACAACGTCCTGTCTTTATTTGTGTATAGTGATGAATAGAGACAGGACGTTGCTTAACCAGTGTTCAACTTTAAACATCTTTCATAAGTAAGGGGGTTATTGTGTAAACCAACTGCATAAAATTATCAACAACGAGTTTTCATTTATCAATCCAACCCGATGACGTCACAAACATGTTACAAAGGAAACTCCGTGTCCACAATCGTAACGTCCGGAGGACGATTTAGGAAATGTGTTTACAATGAAGGCGGGCGGACGACATATTTCATCGTAGAGAAACGCCAGCGACTCTTTAGAAATGACGACGCAAAACGGTACACTCGATCACACAATGATAAGGTTTTGTTTAAATCATTTTTATTTAAATAAAAATATGAAATATTATTACAACTGTATTACCAAGGTGTGCTACATAATTCTTTTAGATCTTTAGGCATTTGAAGATTTCTAAGGGGGTAATCAGGGGTATGTCCAAACACATTTAGTACATTCCCACATTTTGCAGAAGTTAACATTCCATACGTGACAGGTTGCAAGCCAATCAACGCTATCAGAAAAATAACTGGTTTCCTCATGATGTTTTTCTTTTGCTTTCAAATAAAAAAAACTAATTTAGGTGCTGGGCAAGCCTACTCAAACTCAAATTCATTTATTCAATAAGATACTTTGTGTACCACTTTGAATCGTCATAAGAGCTAGGTGATTCTACTCCTGTTTCTTCGCGACTCACTTCTCACTCGACTTCTCCTGTTCCTCCATCTCAAACAATGTCCCAGACACTACAGTGTCCCGTTAAGTGTAGGCAAAGAATGCCTCCTGACACTGTATAAATCTTCTAGTAAAGATGTAAAGGCTAAGTTTTTTTATTATAGGTGTGCTTAAAACACACTTTTGTCGACGAGTGTCCGAATAGCCGGGAGCGCCCCAACGTCCGGTCACTACATAATAAAGTTATTCTCGTTCTTTCGATAAACTTCAGTTTGTCCGGCGATATATTACCGGCGCTTTCCCTCCGCCAAATATTGGCTTAACATGAGGAATTGCACAAAAACTTGTTCCGGGATTTGATAGGGCAAATAAATAAAAAATAATAAGGTCCTATGTTTCGTTGGATTTGCTGTTTATTGTGAGATGTGTTATTTGAAATTGTTTCTTATGTGCTTGAAAATCGATATAATTTAGATTTAAGATGGATCACTGAAAGAAAACCTAAACCAAACTATGTTTATTATTCTTACTAGTATTATTGAGACAAATTATCTAGGTACAAGTATCAAATTGTCTTGTTAAATAAAAGCTAATTGACTAACCCTTTTTCTATGAATCATCAAAATGTTGAATGTGCATCTACAAATCAGAATGAAATGAATCTAAAAATCAAAAATTGTGTTGAATTCAGATTTGATATTCATATTTTTTGTCTTAGAATTCATCATAGTTTGTGTAGACAACTATTCAATTTTTTTTATTACAACGTTGCTTATCCGAACATCAAAACCAGAACAATAACTTCTTTGTGGTTCTGTCAAATTGGTTAAAGCGTAGCGCGAATGTAGCAGGAGTCTACGCGGCTACGTTGTAGCGCTACGCGCGTAGACTTATAAACTGCAAGATAGTCTCTGTAAAATAAATAAAAATAAATGAAAATCATTCTTTATTATTTATTTTTCGAGCAAATACTGCAAGCATGTGGCTATGTTAAACACCATGCTACTTTAGAATGCCCTTTTAAAAAAGATAAGAGGTTATGTAGTTTTATTTTCTTACTATTTGTAATTATAATTTTTTTATAATTAAGGTTTTGTATGCAAAGAACCAAAGTGTAAAAAATATTAGAATACACATAAGCACAGAGGTGACAATTACTAAACACAATCCCCCTTACTTATGAAAGATCCTGTCTGTATTCGTCGCCATCCACAAAAAAAGACAGGACGTTGTTTAACCAGTGTTCAGCTTTAAACATCTTTCATAAGTAAGACTCAATATGCTCTTAGAAATTTAAACTGTTTCGTCACCTCACTGCAACACGCAAGACATAATATAACAATGTGTACAAGACAAACCACGGTTAATAAACCAATATCTGGGCGACCGAGCTCTGCTCAGGTGCAAAACGCCATCTAGTGGTTCAATTACGAACCACATTGCACTTGTAAATCTTTTTGCGTGAAAATGCCGAGAAAACGGCTTTTCCCAGATAGACCTAGCTAGATCGATTTTTCGCCCCCGTACTACAAATTTTATCGAAATCGTTAGAGCTGTTTTCGAGAACGTCAGTACAAACACACTTCAAACTTCAAACATCAAACAAATATTGCTCGTTTAATAGAATAGGATGTGACGGTACTTTCGTAGAAGTATCTTCTTTGGAATATAAACAGTTTGTTCGCATAGCATCAGTTGTACATCGCTTTGTTTGGTCGCTGCATCTGATGGCGCGGCACTAATGCGGCATGAATGAAATTTACTGTCAATATCGGAGCCCGCATGCGGCTTTGTGACGCACACTGTCCCTTTATATCGGCTATTATTCCTTTTACCTTTTTCTCTTTGCATTTTTTTAATATTTATTTAAGCTTGTTTTGTTGGGAAACAATTGTGGTGGATAATCTGATACAAAAAACTAATCTTTATCTATTCTATACTAAAAGAATAAAGAAGTAAAGTTTTTTTTTTAATTTTGAGGTTATCTACTCCTTTAAAACATGTTCAGTCAGAATAGGATAATGAATAGAATTCATTATTGTAATGCTTACAATAATGAATGAATATAGGTAAAAAACTAAAACTATTAGTACTTAGTATTAATCAGCTATTTAAGTTAATTGCTACTAAGAAAAAAAAAATTATAACATTTCAATGTGAAAGTAATAAGTAAATTCGTATGAGCTAGTGGTCGACTTTAGTGACGGAGGTGTAAAATGTATCAAATCAAAAATGATTTCCCATTTCAACTCATTGAGGAAATCTAAACCTTATTTTATTGAAATGAAACGTCATCAATAAAAAGGGACTCCCAAAAGACAAGAAACATTCAATTCTCGTTTCCTCAAACCGAAAAGACATAAACCCACCTCAACTGTGTGTTAAATAATGATCACAAGCCTCGGTAATAAGCGCCCCTATAATTTGTCCGGGATTATCGCGAGACGCGCCTGAATCCCGCCGATTAGTCACAAGTATCCCGGCATGCCGGGATCCCGGGATTCTGGGCTTATCGTCCGCCTCGAACTCTCTGCGAATACTGATTACTTACGATTAAGTATTCAGGTAAAGGTGTAGAATAATCGGGATCTTTAATATCTTCATGCGAGCTTCATGGATTTGGTATTCTGATCGTTTTGTTGCGAACGATTGAAGATTAGGGTCGTATTAGTGATTTATCTGGTTTTGGAATGATTAATGTTGTGTAACTTTATAGTAGGGACGACAATATACAACGTGCGTTTCACCTTAATTACTTGTCAATTACTATAACAGTACATAAACTAAAGAAAGTAATTTCAAAGATAAATTGGTAACTTATGAAATAAAACACGGATTCAATAATCAAAAATTGTAATAAAAATTAGAAAGTTTTTTTTTATAATTTCCCGTTTATTGACCATAAAATAATTAAAAAACAACACAAATCATCAAAAAGCCTATTCAAAGTGCAATAGATAAAACCTAACCATAATAAAGATTAAAAAAAAAAATCCGCCATTTGTCGCCCTTTTTCCATGAGCCAAAGGGGGGGTTTCAAGCTATTTTACACGGTGTATGAAGTAATTAGAACTGCAAAACAAGTGCTAATAAACCAAGTATCCAACAGCCAATAGGACAAGCACATAATTCGGGTTAATCAAAGTATGAAACGGGTTGCGCGCGACAGGCCACCGCAGAGGCGATGGAATTAATTGCGGCGGGCGAGGTGCCTCCGTAATTATTATCGTGCCTGTGGACGAGCGCAGCTATGTTACATTCAGCCACATTTGATGTACACTCAGCTATATATACCGTATCCTACTGATATTATAAAGGCGAAAGTCCGTGTGTGTGTGTGTGTGTGAATGTTTGTTGCCACGTATCTCCATAACTACTAAACCGATTTTGATGAAATTTGGAATGTAGATAGATAATAACCGGGAATAGGACATAGGCTACTTTTTATCCCGAAAAATTGCAGGGTTCCTGTGGGATAAGAAAAATAGTAGTCCACGCGGGCGTCCGCTAGTATATTATGTATATAGCAATCTATATATATATATATATAAAGCGGAAGAGTTTGTTTCTTTGTTCGTTTGAAAGCGCTAATCTCAGGAACTACCAGTTTGAAAAACTATATCTGTATGTGATAGCTAAACTCTTGAGAAAGGTTATAATCATCATCATCACCATATACCATCCCTACGGGGGCAACGCCACGAGGCCGTTGCTTGTATAGAAAGACTAAGTAATAAAGAAAAAAAAATTCAGAAGAATTTATGTGTAACAGAGATCAAAAGACTGAACTGTTAATTTACTTTTATTTCTGACTGAACATAAATGAACTATCGATATTCGAGGTATTTTATTTGGTCTTCTCACTATTTGAACGCTAAAATTAAACTTAATGAAAATAAATAAAATTAAAAATTAGAAACTGGAATGGAAACTACTTCCTGTCGGTGACAGTACAGTATCACAGCTCGATACGGACACAATAGTAAAATGTGATCAGTATTGTAAGTTTGTTTTTAACCGAAATATAGCACATATTTTTTATCCATCGCATTGAGAAGCTATACCTGTACAATACAATGCAATCAACTCATAAAAATGTTTTTTTTTTAATGAAATATGATCACGAATGTATCCCCAAGGTGCGGTTGACTTTCTCTCAGATCTTTTTAGGCATTTTAAGATCCTTTGAAGATGTCTAAGGGGGTAGTCAGAGGTATGTCCAAACACATAATTGGGAGGTCCTGCATGCCTACATTTGTTAATTTTTTTATCATTGCAATTTTATTCTCAAAATTGATGAATTGTATGAATAAAATAAATCATTGGGACTCGAACATTAAAAAATAGTGATGATTCATTTTGGAGAATGACCAAATCAAAAGTCAATAGTACTCTAAACTGGCTGGTTTGGATGAAGAAAGAAAATAATGAGAGTGATTGATGTGACCTATGTCAGGATCGAAGTAAGTACAAATCTGTAGGCTCTACCTAGCCTTAAATGAGGCATGTTTTTATAATGATTAAATACGTACGCATAATGTAATGATTTTCATTGTGGCCAAAGCATAAATTCTACTGTTATTTTTCTACTGTGTATTGTGGTGAAGTAACCGATACCGGTATTGCATCGAGTAAAACTGACGGTCACGACTTTAAGGGCGGATGAAGTTTAAACCAGCGAGGTAATTCGATATTTATTCTAAGGGCGGAAATCTTTAGGAGACCGTATAAATATACTACTGAATAATATACATGGGAACCATACATTTTTCCAGAATAAAAAGTAGCCTATGTGTTAGCTAGCCTATGTGTCCAGAACCTAAACTATCTAGATTCCAAATTTGATCAAAATCGGTTAAGTAGTTTTGAGGATTCGTGGTAACAAACATTTACCTACACACACACGGACTTTCGCCTTTATAATATTAGTAGTATGTTTATTGATTTACTGTCATTTTATTTGCAAAGGACGTGTTCGATTCTCATGACGGAACAACTTTGCATTATTCTCCGAAAAGTTTTTGATAAATGATGATCGATTGACTATCGGTCGTCTTGCCAAAAAATTGAAAATCCTGTTAAAGTGACATCAAGTTGATGAAGTTACTCACCTCTTTGAATAATTGTCAATTATTTCGATGCTCTCTGCCATAACGTAACTGTTTCAAGACATGATAATTTCCACCGTAATTCTGAGTTTCATGCTTAGTTCTCCGAAAAACCAAAAATGTAACAAAACTGACATAATCCCTTGAATTTTCTAGCCTTTCGAGTTTTTATATAAAAGTGATTTGATGATGAATTTATGTACAGACTTAACACTAAATGAAAGACACCTGCATAAAAAACCATCGCTGGCACCTTGAAAACTGGACTCTGCAACCACATTCTATTATTTTTCTTGTAAACTGAATTTGATAAATTTTCGCAAAAAAGGTTCTTTGACATGAAAACTACCAACATTTGACAATTTCAGTTTGTGATCTTGTCATTCAAACTGTAAATAAACTCTTAACCTAAAAATGGACAGAATAACGTTTGTTTGGTCTCTTAATTTCCAATAAACTTCATCTTGTGTCGATAAAAACGTTTACGCAGCGTCTTACTATCGGTATATGACGGTGATCGTTTCTCCAGACGCAAAAGCTTGAACAAACAAGTAAGGACGACACGCGGTTGAGACAGGGGCCGGGCACCGAACGGGCACCCTTGCGAGCCTGCAAGCTGGCAGGATTAATTGCTCACTGCTGCCCAAATGTAAATATATTTTATTTGAAACACAATTTTAGTATAGCTTTGTATCTAATGCTGGGGCTACATTAGCAGGATACGGCGAATATTCGCGTTATCGCGATAAGTGTGGACGAGCACTTCATCGCATTGCGTAGTTTTTGACGCTGCTTATGGCGGCACTGTCGGTAAACTGGCGAGCACCAGAGGGTTTTAAATAAATAAATCATTTATTTCAGACAATCAATCAATGAGTAGTCCATAATCACACACATTTTAAAAACACACAATACACAAAATTAAAATTAAATTAAAAATAGCAAAATACATACAAAAACAGATACCCGGCTCGACTTACACTTTATTTATGTATTATTGTTTGAGTGAATGAACTGCGCGTGTATCATTCTGAGATGGTTCACATACTCGCAGTCGAATCGACACGCAAATGCCCTCAGTATGCTATTTGAGCTGACCCGAATTCTGCGCCCCAGAGATGTGCACCTCTTGCGCATGGTGGTGTAAAAACAGTCAACATGCGCCTCAGCGAACATCCCCGAAGCACTGCAGAACCGGGGCAGCCCCAAAAGCACCCTGAACGCATTATTAAATTGGACGCGAAAGGCACTGTACTGTTTTCGCGTATAACTAACCCACAGGCTGCTCGTGTAAAAGCTTGTGCAGTATGCTCGAAACAGACAGATTTTGACTTCTTTTGAGCAGCGAACAAACCTGCGGGCAATCATATTTGCTCTCACAGACAGCGCCCTTCGCTCCCTCTCTATATCCGCATCGTCTTTCAGGTCAGAGGTCATCCAATGTCCTAGGTATTTAAATTGATCAACTTTCTCTATTTATATAATTGATCAATTTTACAGGTGGGATATCCATAGGACATTGCCGACCCGTTTTGTCACGACAATATTCGCTTGCTCGTATACACTTCGTCACTTCAGTTGTATTTCACACAATGACTGTATAATGTAGACAAGAACATCGCGTATACCCGTACACGATGTTTTTATCGCGCCAACGTGACACGAATATTTGCGCGTTAATGTAGCCCCAGCATAAAGGATAATTGATGACAAATTATCCAAAATTAAATTAAAATCTAATGAAAAAAGTAAGTAATACTAGAATTTCAAAAGTTTTAAACAACGCTTTTCAAAATGAAAAAAAAAAACAAAAGAATTTCCATTTCAGCAGGGCTATTGATTGACATGTAAAGTTGCTAACTCGGATTACTTCCTGCAAAATGATTTTTTACTAACAATATTAAAGTTATAGAATGCAGAATTTCTTTACATATCTTACTCAATAAAAATGCCTATCACTTTTTTCAACCACCATCGTCTACCATTTCAAAGTTTTCATAGTAAAAAAAACAATTTTTGTAGGCAGCAATCCGAGTTAGCGACATTACGTGAGAATCAAAATAGCCCTACAGGAATTAAACACAACGTCGCATCGTCGTTGTCACTTGTTTTGGCTCCAACATGGATTCTCCGATCGCAAAGGAAAAAGAGCAAGTGTTCTGACAGTGTCCAGCGCATATTAATCACGCCATCTGGCGGCCGGGCCCAAATTAAAATATCCGGTCCATCCCAACACTTGGCGCTAATAGCCGAGAAATGGTCATATCTCATTTAAATATCAAATCTGTATGCGGTAAACAAAGGTTTAAAGGGTGATATTTAAATGCTCATGCTATTTTGAAACAAGGTTACAAGCTTAGCTTCTGAACGCAGTTTTATTCATCTAAAACCAACTAAATCAGAATAAGTCCAAAATCACTTAAATAATTCTGTACTAACTTTTTAACCAACTATGCTAAGTAGATCGCTTAGAAATTAGTAACTTTAAGGTCTTTTTTTTGTAAGTAAGTTTGTATGAGCAAGTGGCCAACCCTGGTGATGGAGTTTTTATGCTGCATAAAGGCCTCAGTCATGGCTTAACGACTTGAAAGCCGGGACCGACAAATTCACGTGCCCAGCTCGTAATGCCACTTGCGGTCACCCATCCAAGTTATGAACGCGCACAACGTTGCTTTACTTCAACAATCAATCAAGAACGTCTAAGCAAACTATGCCACGAACGCTTAAATTTTTTGTAAGTGCCGCAATATTTTTGGAGCTCAGATAAAATTGCAAATGTAAAAATATCGTAACATTTCAGTGATATTCGTATAATGCTTATTTTGTAATTAAAGTCCTCACAAGCTTTAAAATTTTTGAGAGAAAAAAATATTTTTTCAATAGTTTGACCACAATTCAGAATATTTAACATTTAATTTCAACCACCACATTCCAAACGAAAGCTGCGCCTCGGCCACACAATGGATAGTTACTCCAGTCGGGTCGTGATAAATTAATTTTTGGGTAACATTGGGTTTAATTTGTTTGCCGTTCGCAAAACGCCATTTCTCATTGAACAGATTACGGAGATTACGAATTCATTAGACGCCGTATATTTGCCGGGTGTGTGGCTAATTGTTATTTTGTTAGAATTCGGATTTTGTTTGCGACAGAATTACGTATCTGTATAAAATACATACCTACTATTATAAAGAGAGAGTATGCATTTTGAGATGTTCAAGCAAGCGTTAAGGGCTGCACTATGAGGCTATACTATTAAGGTAGCAGACAAACATACGGCCTACCTTATTGAAAGCGGTCGCCGTAGCCTAATGGACGCCTACGATGAGAATATTTGTCCTGTGGTGAGGATCGAACCCGCCCCCCTGTATCTCAGGCGGGCGTGTACCCACTGCGCTAACGAGGTCGTCTTTAAATATCAGCCTTTCTGGGATACAGTCGTGAGCCTATTTAGGTTAAGTCTTAAAAGCTGGTAAACTATTGACTACGTCGATTTGGTCCGCAGTTGCGTAGTCCCTCTCCATTAGTCTAAGCCTAATGACGCACTGAGAGCCATTAAAGTCATGAGCCAATTAGTAACAGCACCTGTCCTGTATGGTTTATACATACATATGTAAATATATATACTACTAGCTGCTGCCCGCGGCTTCGCTCGCGTGGTACCCCGATAAAAAGTAGCCTATGTTACTCTCCAGCCCTCCAACTCCCCACAAAAAATCACGTCAATCCGTCGCTTTGTTTTGACGTGAAAGCAGGACAAATAAACAAACAAATAAACACACTTTCACATTTATAATATGGGTACGGATACTACTAATTATAATATTACTATATGTGCTGTGGTATTAGTTTGAAATACACATTATTCAGACTATTACGAACGTTAAAAGAGCTTAATTATTTTTATGTAAGCAACCGATGTCTTTACTTAAAAGGATGCTATAACGCCTGAAAAATTATCGTGATGCAGTAGGCATAGTATTGAGATAAAAAAAAGACATTTTATTTTTTGTAAGTGATACATAATTAATTATACTGAGTAGGGTGCAGATTATTACGCACGTAATTTAAAAGCACAAATTACAAAAGTTAAAGAACAATTTAAAAGCAGGCTTGTTCTTGTTATCTTCCGATGCATTATGGAATAAATTGTGAGTTAAGATTTAAGTTTGGACAATAAATAAATGTTTCTCGCGTAATTGCCGTAATTTCATGAATAATTACAGCCACAGAGCAATTAAATAAATTAACGGGAGTAATGACCTCTTTGGGATCCTAGTTTGAAGTTGGGGTGCCTGATGTTGCAATGTAACTCTTTCGTTTCAAGTTTCAACATCATTATCATTACCATAACTCACTGTGCCTCAGCATTTTACAAATTACACCTTATATTTACTACTGAATCTACATATTATAGCCCATGTGCCGTCATAACCCTTCAACCAATAATCGAAATTTTAGACGTCGAACTGTAAAATAGCCGAAATCTGAACAAATTGGCCGAACCAAAACAAAACAGCGTGACAAATTTTGCGGCGCACAATCTAAACACGTCGCCGCAAATCGCGCCGTGTGCGGTCGGCTGAAAATTTCAAAAAGAGAACCGCTGTCATAGCCGATATGGCTACCGTCCAAAACGTTAAGGGTCGATTTACATCTGGCGAAAGATGCGTTGGGCGTACTAAGTTTTGCACGTACGGTGCGCTAACGTATCATTGGATGTGTAAGGTTGAATATTTTATTTTCTACTTGTCCGTTTTGAATGCATGTGATGATCATTCACTATGAAGCCAAAGAAGTGTGTCAGGATCGTAGCAAGTGGAGATCTGTGGTCTCTGCCTACCCCTATGATGGGAAACAGGCGTGAGCTTATGTATGTATGTCCTTTTTGGCGTTATGCGACCGACGATACGCGACGCATCTTTCATCAGATGTGGGCCGAATCTAATCACTGTACCATTGCAGCTCGCGGTTACGCTAAACACGTTGACTTTGCTTCCTTTGTATGAGAATATAACCCACTGCAAGCCATGAGCCGTGAATGGGATAATCGACTTCCAATAAAAGTCGTGAGTTCAAATACGTTTATCGACTTTTGCTATGTAGCATTCTGTAGTTCTGTAGTTTTTGATATGTAGGAACTTATGCATAATACGATTGAAGCATCTAGAGTTATTTGCTTACTTTAAATAATTTTGTGATTTTTTGCATAGATACAAAAAAGTCAACCAAATCACAAAATTATTTAAAGTATGCAAATAACTCTATAAATTCCCGTGTACTAAATACAGGATGATTTTCTATGTTGCTAATTCCCATGTCGCGTTGGTCGCGTCTGCGTGCCCCGGACTTAACCGAGGGACGCATGGCCAGTTAGTTACGCCGCGAATTATAGGGGCCATTACGATTCATTAAGGCCAGTTAGGCTTAAACCGGTGTTTACTCACGCACACATACACACGTACGCTTTGCAACAGTTGGTATTGTTTTATACGCGTGCGAGCGAGATAGGCAGATACGCACAAAAGGGTTGTAATTTGCTTTAAGTCACGGAATTTTAGTGTAATTAGTGGTGCGCTTTGGGTCTGGAGTAGACGCGGTTATTGGGTACAAATCGTTTTGTAGTCTCTGGTTGGAAGAAAATGTTATAAAAGTTTGCATCTAAAACACATTTTGACTTTTCATATCTTAAGTTTTTACTGTTTTCGTTAATACTGTTATAAAATGATACTAAAATCTAACCTAATCTAAACTAAACTCTAAAACTAAACTAACTCAGTGTGAATCAATATTTCTAACCTTAGTTGCTCTTTCTGCGTAGCAATGCCGTAGACCGTCCGTAGCACTGTAGACTGTCGTAGGCACTGACTCTACGAAACATCTTATGGCAAATTGCGTTTTAGATGACGCGCGAACGACCCAATACTTTAATCGAGTATTATCATATCATCATACAAGTTAAGCCTATGAAAGTCAACTGGTCATAGGCAACACATTTCAATGACGAGAGTTTTAAGATCTTCCAAGATTATTCTTTGCGAATATGATCATGGTATGCATCACAAATGGCAGCGTTCAAATATTTCTAACAAATCTTGTGAGATAACCAAAACAGAAACGTAATCATGACTGTGTACTCAAAGCGCACTGAATTTCTCAGATCTTTAGGTATTTAAGATTCTTTGAAGATGTTCACGGGTGTAGTCAGTGGTATGTCCAAATACATTATTATGTATGAAGTATTGTATATGTGTAGTACATGCCTACTAGAATATATTCGTGACTGATTGCAGGCCCATTGCCGCTATTAGAAAGCTGACCTGATTTCCTCACGATGTTTTCCTTCACCGTTATGAGCTGTATCGTAAACGGTCACTGCGTTCATATAAGAGATAGTGATAAACAAGTTCTGGATATCAGAGGTGAATTCATATGTAAATAGCGGGAATAGCTGGAGGGCTGCCAGTATTGACGCTATCGACTCGAGTTGTGGCGCTTCCAACTATCGCAAATATTGGACCACCTTTTATTTCGATGGAGAGCATTTTGTTCGATGAATTTATGGGTATTTTTATTTTGAAAGAAAAAGGAGGATGTTTGTTTGTAAATAGATGTTCGTTCCAGGCGTCGCTTGAATGAAAAAAAATCTTGTCTTTACAGTAACGAGCACAGCAAAACTATTCCACAAATAACTTTATTTTAAACAAAAGCTTAGAAATCGACCTTATAAATGAAAAGCAGCCACTAAACTCCTCTCTTCTCTTCTTCTTCTCCCTCGCCTTTTCCCATTATTTGGGGTCGGCTTTCCTAATCATGCAGCGCCATTTATCTCGCTGGTGGACGTCATCTATGCTAAGGCTGTTGTTCTTTATATCCCTCCGGATATTCGTCATCCATGTAGTTTGCGGTCTTCCTCTTCCCCTCTTATTTGTAACCATAGAAAGGCACTTTTTCACGACGTGGTCATCTGATCTTCTCTACTCTCACTAAACTACTCTCAACCTTCAAAAATAAAAAAAATACAAATCAGCTCCTGCAGCTATGCTCGTCGCAATTCACCAGCAATTATCGTTTTCCATGCCTTTGACAGGCTGTCCGTCAACATCCACTATTTGCTTCTAACTAGCGAGGTAATTCTAGCTCTTTTTTTTACGGATTTGTATAAAACTGAGCTTGTTTACTTTTTTGTTTCAAAGGCTTACTAGTTTTGATTTCAAACTTCGAAGCACGAAAAAGCTTTGGTACAGATAATTTGTTTTAAACCTTGATGTAAATTCAATTCTATGTAACTAAATTGGTCTAAAAGAATGGCACATAATCAGAAATAAAATAAAATTATATTGAATTCTTTTTAAGAAAAATATCTAAAACCATGATATGTCTTCTTTATCTAAACTGCTATAATCACGATCATTCATTTAATACATTTAAACACAAACAAACCAAAATACATTTAAACACCCGTAAAATACACCATTAATCGTCATAAACCAAACATAATTAACCTATCCCCATGGAAAAACTCAATCCCAAGCACATTTAAAATCGTCCCGGCAATTTATTCTCAAACCCAGACGCATTAACAAAAACCGGTAACCGAAAAAACCGGTAAAACTCTGCAACGTAATCCAGGGCCCAACTAAGCCCGCGGGCTATCTAATAACATTTATTACTCAGTTTCCGGTCCCCAGCGTCCACTTCCGGCAGCTGATAAACTGCGGGCATTTTTGCCGCCATATTTATTTATGGATGTTCGGTTGGGTGATAATGTGGATGAGAATCGTTCATTATGTGGTCGATTGTTGACCGGAATGCACGCATTGTTTGCTACTCGATTAAGTATTTTTTATTATGCATTGCTTGTATGCAATTCTTGTGATGAACCTATCTATGTATTCTTTCTGTATTCTTTCTGTATTCTCTCAGCTATCTTTACAAACTGCTCTTGGTACAGATAAAAAGAAAAAGTTGATTATATATACAACTAATCATAATATTTTTGAGCATCAAAATAATTGACAAATTAAAGTGTACTTAATCAATCAACAAACTCAGTTGCGAGGGCTTATTTGCGTTCAGTGGTAGTATTAATAAAGCAATATATTTAGAGGCATGTATTAAGAGAGCAACAAAGTCGGTACTGACTTCATATACATTTTCAAAAAGGTCTAGAATTATCGAAAATCATAAATAACGATTACCTTAACTTAGGAACACAGTAACAAAGTATTCCACTTTGAGAAGCACTGCGAGAAACTATTTTCTAAAACAAGGAAATACAATAAACATCTTTATCAAATAACAGAGTAGCAGACATTAATCATATCGATGTGAACCGGCGAGTGTTGGCGCGATTTACGCAATGCAAGTTTTGTGCCGCGTCGACTAATGACTGCGATCACGGATACAAATGGCAAATGGACCGTGTAGGTGTTTACCGGTTTGTACCGGTTATGTACGCACTTTTGCGCACAAAAGCGGGAATATGTTTGAATTATTTGGTGTCAAAAAAATGGTCTTACCTAAGTACGTAATTTTAGTAATTTTAGTAACGTGATGTTAATCGTATTTTAAAACCGGGAATAATTTCTTTTGCAGAAAATTTTGGTCGTACTATTGGATTCTTAGCCCAGTGGATGCAACGTAAGACACGAGTCTGTTATGGTACCTAACTGATTTCAAGTTGTTCTAAAGAAAAGAAGGATTGTCTGTAAGTTGACATGAAAGTGTGAGTGCTGAGTCTGTTAGAGGAAAATGGAAGAAAATAAATGTACTGCCGACTTCACGTATAGGAAGACAATGCCAAAATGATGATGACTACTTATTGAAATTTTAACGTGCCTTATAGTAGGTACGAGTATGTATCCTTGTAATTTGATTTTTTTGCATAAAAAGCAATGCCAGGAAAATACGCTAAATTGGCTTGCTATACTGTGTAGGTACTATCGTAATTCAGTCCGGCATTACAAGGGTTCTGTCTTACGAGTAGCATTTTGGGAGCGATTTATTGATACATCCCTAAGTTGCTCACAAACAACGAAGATTATCCCGCAGACGGTGTTTGTCTCAGCATGATTTGTGTGCGGTCGACGCTCCCGGCCCGATTTATGCCTGGCCTGTCCACTTCAAACAAACATACTTCTATTAAGATTTAGCCTTCTATATGCAAAGGTTTTAAAACGTAGAAAGTTCAGAGACATAATGGAAGTCGTATTTTTACTATTATCATTGGAATATGGTGTAGCCTATTTGGTTGTTCTTTATATGTTTTTTGTTTGGTTGTAGTTTCTAAAATGGATGGGTGACCGCAAGTGACATTAACACTTAAAATAAGCACTGAGTACTTTCGTGCTTCAGAGGGCACGTGAAATGGTCGGTCCCAGCTTTGCTTAGTTTGGGGCTAGACGGCGCTGTGTGAAAAATGTCCACCAATTAATCATGGATTACTATTACTTTAGCCGTGTTTAATTTATATGTTATTTTGATGCCAGGTATCTCTGTGTAAGATTTACAACGGTCCAGGTGGCTAACTCTCAGCGGGCTCGTTGTGCCCCCCTTGTCTACGAAGTGCCATCTATCGTCCGCCTTTTACCATAGTAGAGAAGATACGTAGCACAATTATAAATACAAACGTATACGGGTATTTATCACGTAATTACCTTTGTTTTATTAAGCCCGACATTTCGACTAGATAGAATAGAATATAAAACAATTATTTGATACAACACACACACATAAAAGAAGCTAAAAAAAATAATACCTAAATTACCAAAATATAGGCAGTTTTTTTATGTGCTTCGCGAAATAAAAACAGTTTATTTAAAAATAATTAGTAAAAGTCTTTTCCTATTGTCCTAATTACCGAGCACCTAGTAGACGCATCTTAAAAAATAATAAGCTCACAAAAATAATGGGCCTTACCTGGCCTTGCTATACAAATAAGCTACCAAGCAATCGATATCATGGTTATAATTTTAGAAGCAATTATGTAGGTACTTAGCATCTTTCGCCGCATGCCATGATAGTTGCAAGAGAAGAGAGAGGTAGAAGCACTCAAAATAAATGTATTGTGACAAGTCTTGCAGTTCAAATCAAAAATATCTACATGAACTCCGGGCCGTCGATTAGACTCCAACGGCGTTGGACAGAGATTCCTGGCGGTCCTTAGTGTCGGAGGCCAAGATCCACTTCGGGTCGTTGCGCCACAGCAGTAAGTAAGTAAGTCTTGCAGTTGTGACTCTGATTTTCTCTCTACTACGCCTCCGCCCTTTAGCCCGTAGCACGCATTAGCCGGCCCTTGTCTTTGCTTTGATTTGTAGCCGAGAAGAGATCAATTGCTGAAGGGTATCCCTTTGAAATGAATTCAATTTCATTTTCTTTTCTGCTTAAGTGAGTTTTGGTAATCTAATGTTTGAAGATGTTTAAGAATAAAAGTACGTCAACTTTATGGCAAAACGTATTTTACGTAACGATAAAAATATTTTTAATTGTTTTGTTCAATAATAGAGTAGTCATGATGGCGTGATTAAAGAAATAAGTCCCTATTATAGAGTTACGGCCTAACCATTAACCTCCTTACTTATGAAATATGTTTAAAGTTGAACACTGGTTAAACAACGTCCTGTCTCTTTTCGTCACTATCCACAAATAAAGACAGGACGTCGTTTAAACAGTGTTCAACTTAAAACATCTTTCATAGGTAAGGGGGGTCAATGTTTACAGCATGGTTGAACTACAAACATTCCGCTCTACTTATAAATTCTTCTCAACTTCTGTCATTTAAACACCGTTTAAACAATTGCCATCCTTTTGTGTTACATAGTGAAAAATGACAGGGCGAATCTTGAGCATTGTTTAACCAGTTTTCAAGTAGAGAGGCGTTTTTAAGTAAGGCCTATAATCAAACAAGGACACAGTAAGATAGATTTTACTGGTTCATATAAGCTCTCACTAGAAAACTTCACCAAAACCAATTGAAAGGCTTTCCAGCTTATCACGGTCTCCATTAATATCCGTCAACAGTACTTTCATTATTAATGATAATATCCTCCCGGATTTTTCAGCGAAAAAACGCGACCGTCGGAAAAAATAATCTCCAGGACCTGAGTCATTTATGACGCGACGTGGAACTGTGGACGTGACTTTGTTGCTATATTTTTGATGGATTTTGATATTTAGATTATTTGTTTGTTTCTTTATTATTCTTATTTTATCAATATTTTTATTATTTCACCCCTGCCATAATCATTTTTAAGCTAAACGGTTGTTTCCATCGCAAACTCAAAAAAAATTGCTGATTCCTCACGATGTTTTCATAAAATAGATTCGAAATGTAAAATCCATTGTGTCACGACCGGGATTCGAACTCACAACCTTCAGATCGAAAATCGAGGTATTATCCCACTCGGCCAACATGGCTTCACGTCAAATAATGTAAAAAAGAGTCTATATATCTATAATTATGCTAACTATATCCAGTGGAAAGTATAAAAATGTGAGCAAGAGTCAATAATATCGATTCTTTGTTTCATTGGCAAAGAATATAAAGACAATGAGTGGGCCTGACTATGTCATACTTTGTTATACTGCCAGCCATGTTATCCTTTAGCGTTCTGTGATGATCTTTCTTTGTGTTCTCGTTGAAATTCACTTCACTTCATCTTTTCTTCTTCAAAAAATTTGTTCTTTTTTCTACAAAAAAAATTTTTTTTTTTGTTTACAAATTTTATGTTCCTTGATCAAAATAAACATTAAATACTATGTCCGATCCACCTGGCCTTTACTCCTGTTCGGCACCGGAAATACAACCCTTGAAAAAAGGCGCGCTCGCAACCGGAAGCGACGGGCAGGAAGACGGCGACGACAGCGCCGCCAACCGAACGAATTAAAAATTAAACGAGGATCCGTTTCCGGCTAACGTGACGGTTTCTATGGCTGTATTTTTAGATTGCCGATAAATGTTTGAGCTAAATAAAAATGTAAGCAGAAAGGACCAAAATGGTGAATTATTAAAAAAAGGCCAGTAGGCGTACCATGAACTCTTAGAGCAATGATAAAATAAGCTTGAAACATGACGACAAATGTCATTTTTAAAGCAGTAGGACTATTTTAAGCTTGTTTTAATATTGCTCTAAGAGTTCATGGTATGGCCCCAGATCAAGAGTTACCTTAAACCGACGAGCTGGCATGAAGAATGTGATGAGGGTGAATGAAGCGAAATAAGTGTGTCAGGATCGTAACAAGTGGAGATCTGTGGTTCTGTCTACCCCTATGATGGGAAACAGGCGTGATTTTATGTATGTATGTAAACAGAAATATCTTTGTTGCTAATAGGTATATTGCTAAAATACATTAGGTTGTTACAAGCCTAATTTTCTACTTCTTTTCAAGTCCTTAGATTTAGATTGCATTAGCCAAAAACAGGCGTATTAACCGTAGCCTACACCCAAATACTGAAACACTACTTAGTTTAAGTGGTGCTTATTATTGACATAAACTGTCATTTTTTAATACGATTCTGAATAGTAAGAATGTTTCAAATAGTATAAGTACCTACCTACGTCTCAAAAGTTAGCGTTTTAGTATTCGTTCATTAATGACTTTACCTATAGGGACAGTTTGATTTTCAGACATTCAAAATGTTTATAGGGCTTTAACATTGAGACATTTAGCATTTGCTTACATTTGAACAGTATATTAATACACTAGGCTAGGACATTGAGTGCCGTCATGCACATTATTGTAGGAAGGCTGTGCTAACCTTTTCTCTATAATGCACACACGTGGAAAGTACGTAGAAAGTGATATTTGATCTAAATGATGTGAAATGTATCAAAAAATGAGTGACCAATAATTGGATCGAGCACTTATATGCATTGGCTGAATAAGCATTTAGTACAACGCCTTTACAAATGTTGTTAAAACATTTTATTTGGAAACTTTTACCAAACTCATCAATTACACCGGGATCCGAACCCACGAACTTCAAAACTAGAACAGTAAAAGTACATTCTACCAAGCCAAAGTGGCTTTAGCACGTTGTAATAACAAGTTTACCTAGCGAGTATCTTCTAGTAACTTGAGGAACGTAAGTGGCATGAGAATTATCGATCATCTCGAACATCTCACGTCTACATAAACACTTATATACTTTATAATATACACGTGTACACTTATATACTTGTGTGAGTTTTCTTCGTACAAAGCCAGCGATAATTTCTCAAAGCAAACATTCCATGTGTGTGTGGACGGTCAACACACGTGAGCTCATATACAATAGGTATTCAAAGGCTCATTTAAACTTTCAAGTGAAGAAACATCTCACTCTAGTGTTCTTAGTGGGCGTGTTCAATAGAAGGCGTGGCTTGAGACGGACACTCCTTGATATCCTCTTTTTTACCTCATCGCTTTACTAGGTACGACTCGTCCGAAATCTCTAGACCTCTAACGCTGTATCTCATACTTCAGTAGCGCGAAGTTCGTACAGGTCTGGGTTGGATGGTCATGTTTATGTAAGAGGAACAAAGCTTGGAACAAGTTTAGTCGTTATCGCGTTTATAAAGTTCTGGAGACGATTCCGCTTTATGGGGTGTTTTGCTTGAGATAAATTTTTATTTCTTTTGTCTTGATGCTTTTTGTTTTGTTAGTAGATAAATATTACGGACACCTCGGGAGTTATTGTTTTGGGTTTTTCAGAAAATAGCTTGACACTTTTGTGTGATAAACTGCCGAGATTGTTTTGTTTTCAGTTGATGACGGTCAAAGTCAGGTTTGAAGCGTTGTATCTATACTATTGATCTTTTAAATATTTTTATTATTTTTAATAATGTTTCATCTCTATTATTCCTGCTACTGTATCTTACTTTTAAATTGACTTATTGGTTGATTATGCTGAAAAGATTAATCCTCCTAATCACTAATGTCCCAAGCACAAGAGCGTCCTACAAAATGCAGGCATACGTTGCCTTCTGCCGCTATAAAAGTTATCTAGATTCGATTTAAAAGATCTAGGTAAGTTTGTTATTGCAAATTGCACAAAATTAATGTCCGAACTAGTATATTTTAAAGGAATATTTAGTTAAGAAATACCAGAACGAATCTACGGACTATAAAAAAACATTGTTTAGCATCACAGATAGCGCTAAGTTTATTGCGTTACATTGTGTGAAACTACGTTATCACATTTCCACCATATCTGTGCCCATCTTTTACCAACTACAAAAGAAATATAATAACTCAGAATACGTTCATCTTTCCTCTATCTAACTTAATCTGAAATAACTGATCGACCACGATGGCGTCGGTAAGATTGATAGTGTGGTCTGCAACTGCTGATCAAAGATTATAAGTATGAATGAAGACGGTAAGTGATCGATGCACGGTTTAGTTACAATATAGAGAGATCACGGTGCAAATGAATTACTAACAATTATTATTTTGTTATAAATATTTTATTGTTTAATAAAATATTAAACGCTGTACTTTGTTATTTTCGTTATGTGTTCCTAATTAGTTGCATTGAATAGGTATACCTATGTAGTTGGAATATTATTTTTCCACCCACATTTTAATCGAATCATTGAAATTACTTGGTCGAACTACATAGAAAAATTATGTTTATAAATTATTACAAGCGTTTTTTTCTAACTTTATTTGTATGTTTGTTTGGCTCGAATCTTGTAATTGAATTTTAAAGCAGTTTTCCTCAACCGATTGATCTGAAATTTGGCACAATCTAGCTCTCGGTGACGATGCAATATTACGAGCAGATCTAATGATGAAGTCAGAAGCTGTTCAACGGAACTCCTCAGTAAATAAGATTAAAATATCCGTGTTTAGGCTCATTTGAATCAGCTCGTGGTTGCCTACTAAAAGCTTGAGTTGAAAAATATTTTTTTAACAAAAAACTTATAATATAGACGACCAATAGTATGAGTATGTTTGAAATTCCGGTATAGATTTGCGTGACCTTCACGTGGAAGCATGTAAATTGATTTTGTAATACAATTCCTTGAAGCCATAATTCAATTTCTAGGTCACGTCACAACACCCTTAAATTGCGTTCACTCGGCACTTACGGGCGTAATAACAAATTATCGATGTCACCTACATTACAATGTGAACTCATACTGACAAGAGGTATTTAACTTGTTAAAGCCGTTTAGAAGACACGGGATGGGTAGATGTTTTTTTTTTAATGTACAGAATAAGCTTCCACGTGTTCCGTGTTAGATCTGTGTTACGTATATTTTAAATAATTTATATTATACTATTCAGATGTATAATATTGAAAAAGAAGGTACTATCCGGGCGCTTGCAAATATTATTCTGTGAGCCTTTCGTAGTGCAAATATAGAGCACTTACCTACTGTGCAAAATTTGGGAGCATTCGTAGTGCGAATGTTACGAAAATAAAACTAAAATACCAATAGGCAATAGGCAATATGCGTCTGATTCAAAAGCGGGTTAAACGTATTTTTCTATGAACATTATGGCTTTAGAATTATGTGTGTGTAATTATTTTTTAATATTATTTCATTTTCGCTTAGAAATTAATAATTAAAAAGTGCAAAAATATAGTGGAAATTTCATAAGACTTGAAACGCAACGCTATTTGTCACATGTGCTGTGACGTCACACTCCTTCAAATTCTATGATAAATTACAGAAAGTTTTTTTTCTACCTACAAGCGCGTGTAATTGCCGTGAATTGTGACGTCACGTCCGTTTCAAGTGCGTGAAAATGTTGGTTTTTAAAAATTATTTTTGTTATAAAATTTTAGTTTTTCGGCGCTGGAATTTTTATTATGGTTATTTGACGATATAACCTATCGTATAAAATCATTAAAAAAAATTGTGAGAGTTCCCTATTACATTCCAATATTAGTTTGTGCTACTAAAGATGATTAACGCTATGGTAGTCCCTCTGGTCTAGAAAAGTCAAATGCCCGTTTTTTGTTTCCTATCGATTATTACCTATAGCATATTTCATTAGTTTTTTCCGCTTATTCCATCCAGTCCTACTAGTAGTTCGATTATCTAACTTTTTGGGCAGAAAAATTTCAAATTGTTAGACTGACTAATCTAACTTTTTGGATACGCAGATTTTATTCTCTTGTGATTTGTTCTCAAAGAAGACGGCTTCCTATTTAGCAGTTTTTTGAGCTCCAGAAAGCCTATCAGATCATTATAAATACAGACAGGTAAATATGTCTCTCTTCTGCTTCTGTGCTGACGTTTTTTTTTTTGGTCATAAAGTGAAACAATTTTCATTCCAACTTGAAACAAAGGCCTTTGATAACTTGCCCCGTCCCGTCGGCACATGAACAGATCTTTAACATTACACATTACGGTGTGTATGTGTGCGTTAGGGTCTGCCTTTGTGTGCGTTATCAGTAAATTCCGCTTCATTTCCTTCTACCCACACATGACGTCACACATTAGGTCTACATAATATACTCTGGTATTCATATTCATGGTTAAAAATATAGGGGTAGAGAGGTTAACTGATTCTTTCATGTCAATGAGTCTATTGTTGAAAGGATATTAATTTCAAAGGAAATCCGATTGTAATTTGCAAACTCATCTTTATGAAAAACGAAATCAATGGATTTTATTTTTCTTATTTAGGCAAAAATGTGATTACAGATTTTTCTATCACCATCATTTTCATTTTCGTTACAATTCATCTTTGAAGTATTTTTGAAGCACGGTAAACTTCCCGCCCAGAAATCTTCAGGCGCTATAATTTAGCTGTTTAGTATTCATTTCAGGTACCTATTTTGAAGATATGAAAAATAGTCAGAGATACGTATAAATGTACATTTAATACAGAAAATTCAAGAATTTGGCAAGAATGCTTAATGATGCGTGTAGAAACACGACAACCCACCAACGCCTATGAAAATAAAAATTCGTTTTTCTCAATGTATTCCTTCCCTAATTAGACATAATACAAATAAATGACAAACAACTTTGATAGTATTTTTAAGATCAAAAAATTAGTCCAAATCTCAGAAGCTAATGCATAAATTGTCCAGGGAGCATGCCTACTTGATTAATTGCCCTCGTCCTGCCTACCCCTAGTTATTAACATGGTAATGGCAGAACTGTTTCTTATGATTCCGCTTTCTGTAAAGCAGTGAGCGATACTTTACAACCGTAACTAAACAAGTACAAAACACACAATACTGGATGATAACTAAGTTAGTATTTCTATTTTTTATTGAATATATTACATAAACAGATATAAGCATCATAATATCATCACAGCATCATAATAAGCAGAGCTTTTGCTATAGGAACTACCTGAATACTACATGAATGATATTAAGTACTACTTTATCTGTAATTTTTTTTTGTAAATACAGACCCGATGCGAATCTTTGCAGATCATACAAACATTTGCCTCGCGGCGGTAATTGAACCCGTAATCTAAATAGATTGCCTAATAAAATCTGGTCAGCCGGCCTAACATGTGCAACATCGAGAGAGATATCTCGATCGGATAGAAAAATCTGGAAAGAGGGGAGGCGTTTGCACTGGTGTGACATTATAGGCTAAAAAAATAATAACATAAGTTGACCTCGGATAGTTTGGCCGATTTTAGTTTCACGCTCACCGTCAGCGCTGATAGGCGAGTGATCTTTATTACAATGAAATAAGGATACTGATTGTTTAGCAAAAATCACTACGCTGATTGCTCTCGTCAGTGCTGGACAATCAGTATCCTTATTTCATTGTAATAAAGATCACTCGTCTATCAGCGCTGACAGTGAGCGTGAGACTAAAATCAGCCTTTGAGTGTCACCAGCAAGAATGTATTTAGATTGTTCGCACCCGTAAATGTGAAAAGGCGTACTTGATAATGTTGGATTTGTGGGATGACTCGCTGAGCGATGGATTACGGCTATCTCGCCTTAGCAGAGCTTAGTTTTGCATTTTCTTAACCGTTTGAGCATTAGTTTTGTGAGCAAAAGACGGTTAACTTTATGTTGAAGGTTTACTTTTACTGCTTTAGATTATGTACTTATAGGTACTTAACTTTTGTAAATTTTATACTTTATGATAAATTGGGAATACCTAATATAAACATTTTCTTGTATTTTTTATATAAATAGCATGTCAACGTAAAATATTAGTTAAAATAAGAGACTAACCATATTTCATAACTTACATCATCTTATTTCAAATTCAAACTATTGTTTGTTCCGAAAAGTGTCATAGGTAAAAACTTTACTTTACTTTATGCAATATCCGAAGCTAGGTAGGTATAAGTATACTAGACTTCATGTCTGTATAACGTTTGTTCCAACCAATTTTCGCCCTCAGGCAATTATTAATCCTTGGCCATAATGGCGGCTAGTGGGTGTCATCAAAACTAAATTTCGGCATCGCCTCGCAATCCCACATCAAATAATAGGAGGAATGACGAACAGCACAAACTTTACGCATCTCTGGTCATATAGTTGTGTTTAGTGCAGCGAGCATGTTGGCAGATATTTAAGTTTGTCTCAAAAACCGTCTTATCCGAATTCAATGAACGAAATAACGACGTGTAACCCAGCATATTATTAAGACAATAATAATTAGTACTGTACCGTATTACGCAATTTATCTGAAAAATTTATATGAAATACCTAACTATTTGACACTTGTGAAAAAACTTTATATTTTGGTGTTTACTATAGAGTGAAGAAGTAGAAAATCTCTTCCTTTCTATAGCTACCAAATATTTCTTCCTCATAAAATGAAGACTGATACAAACCAGGTTAAAACCAGAAAGAAATTTGCACAAATCATCCTTACGTTCATGATTTTTTTTTTTTTTCTCAAAAAGCCAGCTGAAGCCCTCGTAAAGCTGGGACCGATATATTTGTGCTAATTTTTTACAACAAACAAACAAGTCGAGTAAAAGCAGTTTGGGTTTCTTGAGACTTTCTAATTTCACAAACCTAAAATTAGATAACTTGTTTTCCGTTCATAAAATCCGTGTGTCCCCAAATCGCCAGATGAATATTGTTTCAAACGGAATTAGGCACGCGCGTGAGGGTAGGATCACTTATAATTGTTATTTTATTCATAGAAACACTCCTCTGGGAGGTGAGCAAATATTTTAACGCGTCGAGCACCTTTTAGCGGACTCTCATACAGTGAGGACTAATTTTACAAATACATTACATAGAGAGGAACATTATGAATTTGTGTAAACACTCACACAAATTCATAATGTTTCTCTATCTCTGTTTAGTAAATTATTATATCGTTCTACGTTCCTATAATTATTTTCGATCGAGCGAGCGAAGCGAGCGAAGATCTTAGTGGCAAGTTAGGCGATTTTGCTTTGTATGTTTGTATGTTTGTATGTTTGTATGTTTCATTTTTATGTTCTCGCATAACTATCGAACCGCTAATCCAATCTGTATGAAACTTGATAGGTCAATAGGTAGTGCTATGGAAATTTGCTGTGGAGCGTATGAGCGTAATCGATGAAGGGGTTGTAAAGATATGGGGTTCCCAAGGGGGTAAATTTTTTTCAAAGTTACCCAAATATATTGAGTGGGGTGTCATACGAAAGGGCTTATTTTGTACATTCCAAAATGGTTTTTATTTTTAATCTAGGATGTATAGTTTTTGAAATACGACCAAAGAACAAAAACTACGAAACCAGAGCTGCAAGAGCTCCCGTTTCATAGAGTTTCGATGTCTTCGTAGCTCATTGACTGGTCGGTCTTAAAAAGAGAGTGGCATCGTTGCGGTTTGGTTTGCAATGATTTTAGATGCTACTTGATTTATTTTCATGATAAAAAAATTTTTGATAAAGAATGAAAATAATTGGGGTAAAAAAAGTTAAATAAACAAATATATTGAGTGGGGTGTCAAATGAAAGGTCTTATTTTGTACATTCCAAAATAGTTATTATTTTCATTCTAGGACGTATACTTTAGAAATACGACGAGAATTCATAAATATGAAATAAGTAAATGAAAAATTAGACACGACATTATTGTATTGCATGCATGCTAGTATTTTTTACCATGAAGAGCTAGCGCAATAGGCATACTCGGCAGTAGTAGCACTTGAAATTATAGGGGTAGTCAGAAGAAAGTCCAAATGTAAGCCATCTACGGTGCGCGAGATCTCAGTTCGGGGCGAACTACTAGTTTAATTATATAATTATTAATTAAGAATGCGGGCATGTATTTTAACGTCATCATCATCATCATCTCAGCCGTTGGACGTCCACTGTTGGACATAGGCCTCCCTCAAAAGAGATGGCCGATTCCTTGAATAAATTTGCCCCACAGATGCCAACAGGAAAGAATGCTTGCGTCATGACCAAATTGGGATTTTTGGGTTTGTTTTTTTATTTTATAATGAGAGTCCATTCATCTTCTTCCTCTAAAAAGTGGGATTTAAAAGTTATTCTAATATGAAGCAGCAGGCTATGACGCCCAGCATGAACGGAGAACCTAGGAAACTATATTTTTAAGGTTCCTATAGTAAAAGCTTTGCTTACGTTGGGGATAGATGGCGCTGTGTGAACATTTACTTTTTCATTATTATTAGGACTAGCAGAATTTTAAGTGAAGTAGGTATAGAAAATAAATGACGCACACAGGTGCTCCCAGTACCTACAATTTCAAGTAAAAAAGAAAAGTAGGTACTTAGGAAAAATTGGGAATTTCATCAATAAAATTATCTACACTCGTGTGCAGTGATTCTGTACTAACCGCCTAAAATAAAATATGATATCTATAAATAAATAAAACAAAAAGCCTTTTATTTCTCTATAATTAACATTTTTTTCTTATCACTAATGCTTATAATCTAAGTAGGTACTAGAGAACCCCTAAGGTGAAGGCCTCCTCCAAAGCCAGCCATCTGTCCCTGTCTTGTGCTACTCGGAGCCAGTTTGGTCCAGCAGTTTTCTTGATGTCGTCGTCCCAGCGAGCGTATGGTCTTCCTATGCAGCGTCGACCTCTTGGACCCTCCCAATTTGTCACTCTCCTAGTCCATCTTCCATCTTGTAGACGGGCTACATATCCAGCCCACTTCCATTTTAGTCTGTATGCATATCCCAAGGCGTCAGTACTTTTTGTAATTTTAAATAAAATATGATAAATCCTCATAAATCACTCATCACAACACAATCACACAACTGAAACTCAACGAAATTCCTTTTACATCTGTCAAATTTTTGTCCGTCTGTTTTGTTTACTATTTGAGTGTCATGTCAACCGCGAAAAAGAAGGTAGGTCTATCTGATAAAAATATTCTCTGTGATACCTAATAGCCCCTCCAGACTCTCGGCAAGAAACCCCGACAACACCCGAGAAGCGTGAATGTGAGGAGTTTCTCGCCTTTTTGTTCTCGCGCTTCGGTGTCGGTACCTATTTTTGGCCGAGACAAAGGATTTCAAACAGATCACGAGTGAGAAAATTGAGAGTGTGGATAATTTGTTTGTTCTTCGAGAAGTCTCGGTGAAACTTCTCGCCGTGAGTCTGGAGAGGCATTACGGACTGTAGTACCGGAAGTGACTAAAGTTACTAATAAAATAACATAATTATATTCCCACAGGGCACGAGATATCTAAGTATTCTGTTTGTACCAGTTAATTTTGTGATATTTTATTTAAATAATATTATTCAGACGCATAGTCTAATTCGATATTCGGCTCTGGGGCAGGATCCGGCCAGATTCTTTAACGTGCTTTTGACAAATTCCTTAATCATCTAAAAGGATCATGAATTTTAAAAAAATCGGTGCCGTGGGTAGTGGAGTCCGTGACTGTCAAGATCCATATTCATATTATTAGTCAGAATATCACCTTCAAAATAAGAAACATTTACAAAAAAGCTAGAGCTTTATAAGGTAACCAATCATAATTAGCCGAACACATTAATTTATATACTTAATTCAATTATAAAGAACATACTGGACGAGATAATTACTGAAAACTACGAAAACAAAAACTTCAAATCCATGACACATCAATTTCCTCACATTACCTCGACATCAGTTAATCATAAGCTATTCAATCCATATCCACAGATAGCATCTGAGCGGGGGATCTTTTTTCCGCATCCCCTCATAAATGATCGTCGCTTATTATTTGGCGTGTGGGCAAACATTTAGCCCTTATCGGAGCATTAAAGATACCGCTTCATTCAGTAGGCTTCATTACACGGGCTTTTGTTGCTCTCTTCGACAATGTTTCCTATAAAGGTTCTATGGAGGAAAATTGTGTGGGTGTAGATGGGCCGTTTTATGTATAGAAGTAACTCCAAATGGATAAAAATACATATCAAGATTCTTCTTCTTCTTCTTCTTCTTTCGTATGAGCAAGTGGCCAACTCTGGTGACGGAGTTTTTAGGCCGCCTAAAGGCCTCCGTCATGAATATTAAGACAACATCGGAAGGTCACCGATACAAACTTATTAGATTTGCTTATCACATTATTTTTTTTTAAACCTTTCACTCCACCTGCATATCTGGCAAATACATTATTAAGAAAAAAAAAGTTTAATTGTTAAACTGGTTAGTCTTCCCAATAGATATAGAAATACTCTCATGTACCATGATAGTTCGAAATTTCTAAATGCATTTTAAGATAGGAAATTGTTTTCGATGATAAATAATGAAAAATATTTTAAAGTGTTGGTTAAACAGTTTAAAATGTGAATACTGAAGCAAATTACAAGCCAAACGCAGCACGTTTTAATTAATTTATCCAATATTTAACAACAACGTTCATAAAATAATTATTTCAACCGCAACCCCCATTAAAATCTTTGAATATGAATGCGAACAACTAATTAAAATAAATGCAAAAGTACACTATTTGAGAAGAGATACATTGAAAGCGATTGTTGTTAAAGTTTTGATCACACAATACAAACCTGATTACTGCAAAATAGAATTCGATTTAGACCGAGATTGTTTAAATTTCAAAAGAATGTGACAAAAAAAAATGCGACTTAAACACTATCGAAAATCAGATGATCCCCTATCATATCATCCGTTGCGTATGCATACCTATATCAGTATGCCATATCATCAGTTTACTAAAATATTTACAAGACTAGTGATTTATTTGTGTCTTACCAACTAACAGGTCATAAAGTCAAGTCAAGTTAAATCTTCTGACACATCTCATACTTTACAGTTCTAAATGAACTTTGAATAACGGATCTTTTTGTGTGCCACTACTTCGTATATCGCTGCAAGTGGATGTCTGTGATCTCCAGCTCTACCTTCCCTTATTAAAGTCCTCGAGCCCTCGTTGATTGATAGTTTGTCGAGCTCATAATCAGTATGAAGATGTATGTAAGTGTGCACACTAGATCCAACCATTCAGTATGTCTAGTTCAGTGGTTCCGAACCTGTGGGTAATTACCCCCATTGGAGGGAAAAATAGCTGTTTTGGAGGGGGGGTTATTGAACGAAACGAGATCTTTATTACAAAAACAGATTTTTTATACTCTAACTTTATAAATGGGGGTAAAATCTGTTTCATTGACATGTCATAGGGCTAATAAGGTTGAAAAGGTTAGGAGTCACTGATCTAGTGTGTACTAGCAGCCCAACCCGACCAAACTTTTGGCCGATAGAAAAGTCTGCACTCTGTGATGGGTCAAGTGTTTTGTGAACGTAAGTTACGTCATTTTTCTGACTGAATAGTAACATTGTGCAACCTGATGTAAATCTGAGCTTACAACAACGCTGCCTCGGTTAAACTCGTACAATTATAATGTGGATAATCCCACCTCCCGAGGCGACGGTCAAAAGCTGATATTTCTCCTTTTAATCCCTGTCAGATTATTTAAATTCCCACCTGCGAGTCCACCATTTTTACAAAAATAAAATATAAAAATACACGTATTTGTTTTGGGCGGGGGAATCCTTTAATTTTCGGCGGGCTGTCACGGTCTGCAGTTTAGGACGCTTGGAATAAAATGTTTTCATTTATTATGTCTGTCATAAAAGAATGTTTGTGAATCATTTTTTAATTTAATTCGTTGGGTGAATATTTTTTTGCGCGACCCGGTTTCATGCTTTGAAAAAGTTTTAATGTAAAATTTTATTTAAATAAATAAAGCTGTATGTTGTAAAGCTATGTAAATATATAGCAGATTAGTTTAAATAAATAAATAATTTCCTAGTAGCAGGTAGTTTACTTCTTAAGTTTCAAAAAACTTTCATAAAAATCAAGAATAAAAGGATTTTGACTTGATCTCCCAATCTCCTTTTCGTAACATTTCAAAAACTCTCCGTAAAGTCTACGCTACCAAAAATATTTTCACAAAACATGATACGTCAGTTCATAACTATGACGAAGGACAATGGCCGCTTTTTGCAGGTCGTCCGGAAGGCGACTGACTTTTACAACAAAAGGGAAACCACAGGCGAGTCGTCTGTATCTCACAACTCACCCCGGGGCTGTTCCACAGTGGACTATTTAGATTTTAAGCGGATGGATCACCGAAAAGAAAGCTAGGCCCCATACCGTGTTTGTTGCCCTAATTCTTCACGGTGTTGGTCGCGAAAGAACAGGAGTAGAAACACCTAGCTCTTAAGACGTTTCAAAGTGGTCATAACGGTCCTACTGAATAAATGATATTTGATTTTGATTTGATTTTGACATCGTGTTCTTGGCAATAAAACCATGTTTTATTGTAGTGTTCATAAAAGTTGAACATACACAATAGTTTGACTGTTTGCTAGTATATGGAGCTTTGATTCTAAAGGCCTTCCTTAAACTTGAACAGTGGTTAAATAATGCTCAAGATTCGCCCTATCACTATTTGACACTATCTAACAAAGAAGGATGGCAATAGATGTTTCAAATTTAACAGAATTTAGAAGTAGAAGGGTAAGTGTTTCTACTTTTACCGTGTTATTATAACGATCGTGCCTCTCTATCACTCGTTCCGCGCTCTCATATGCACGCTGTACTCAGACGGAACGTGACACTTTTTCGTGCATGCAGCCGGCGTTCATCGATTTATAAGACGTCATGACGTCAAAAACCGTCATGACTAAAAATCTATGCATAATTTGATTGAACACAAGCTTTTTTAAAAATTACCATTGTAGTGTGCGAACCGTCCACATCCGTCTCAGGCCAGGCAGGAATGTTCTATGTCGCAATTGTTTCGCTGACTTTATTTGCTCTTTTCTTTAAATTCCTTCCTTTTCCTCGATATTACATGAAATAAAATGTGTGCAATAATATGAGTTTAGCCCTTTTTTATATCAACTATAGGAATTTAATTGTAATTTGCTGTAAACTTAGTTACATAAGACAATTACAAAACATAAGGTATTTTAAAACTGATTAGGTTGTTGAAATGTTTAAGTTATTTTTGTCAGTCAAACCTTAGCAAAGGAACATCTTTGTAATGCAATTCAGAAGATTCAGACTTCCAAAAATGCACTCGATTTGATGATTTTCTTCGGAAAGATGACGTTTTTTATATATACGTTGTATCTAAGGAATTCGTTTTTTAATGTGGTAGTTTTATCAACTCATTGATAAATTCATCTTCATAATGTTCTAGCAAGGGCGCGTAATATAAAACTGAATACACATCAAGAGCACGCACACATCTCTTTTTTACGAATGTTCTCCCTCGAGTCCCGATGTTACATCGCTCGCAGCGCACTCTACCGCGAAAAAGTGACGTAATGAAAACAACTTTTTGAATTAGCGTCGCACTAAGCACTTTTTCATCTTTTTACAGAAACTCGCTTCAAATTGAAATTTAAAAACTCGAAATGTCTCTCAATTTGTTCTGCGGAGCGTGTGAGCGTTGTATTGTCTCATTTGGTGACTGAATTCGCTTAGCAGTTTGAAAAGGCTCTTTGAATGTAGCGGCTTTTTGTTCAGGTACTTATGGACTATTATATGCTCCGTTCGTGCTTTTAATCATTCAGTTCAGATTCAGTAGCATGAAGGTATTTGATGTCAGCCCAGAAACTGAATTTTCAATCGTTTAACATGGAAAATGACTTTTGAAGACCTTAAAGAAAGATATGATTTTCAAAAAAAAATAATTTAGATAAGCAATTGTTTTCTCAGAAGTTATTGTTATATCAACCTCCACAACTTTTCATAAATAAATAGGTAAGTAAATCAATTTAAAAAATTTAAATTTAAATTTTTAAAAAATTTAAAATTTAGACGTTGCTTTGTACGTTCAATACTGATACTATAGTATTGTGAACGCTGCGAAACCTTCAAGTTATTAAAACTTTCGTCAAATTCACACAAATACCTCAAACAAAAATCAATCCAGCAACAAACCCACGAACAATCATCAATCTTCAGATTGAAATCTCCGATCGGAGACACCTCAACCGGTTACCAATAAATCAAAACAACTTCGAATAGAACCGTCATATTACAAAAGATTTAACTGGAAAATAAATTATATTTTCCCCTCCTTTGTTCGACAACGTGTGGTTTCGCTGGCTATATTTAAAAAACCATTATGTACAGTACACGCTTCTGTTGCCATTTTCTAATGATCTTGGTAAAAAAAAAAGAAAATCGAGTAGCTTATGTTTATTTTTAAAATAATATTCACCTAAACCAGTAGCCGTACCATGACTCGTTAGAGCAATGTTAAAACAAGCTTAAACATGACAACGAATGTCATTTCTAAAGCATCTAGGGCTGTTTTAAGCTTGTTAACATTGCTCTAAGAGTTCATTGGTATGGCCCCAGTTTTCATAACGATACCGAAATATCGGAAAGAAAACAGTTTCAGAAAAATCGTTTATCTTTTTTATCCTTCGAGTGTTTATCTGTAAATAAAAACTCCGTCACAAGAGTTAGCCACCTCAAACGTACATACATACATACATCTGTAAATTATTGAAGTACTTATACATTTTTTCCAAATTGAAAAAAAAGGATCGTTTTAGTATTCTCTTTGATCATGGAGGCTAGATAGTATTCGATTCGTATTATGTTTTTTTTTGTCACTCTCATGTCTATGAATCGAGTGTATTCAACTCATTTTATGATTCAGCTAAAGCGGCCTTTTTAGACCCGCAGTTTTCCAGAAATCTAGGCTTATACAATCATACATCAACAATCCTTCCTACTACTCGTAATATAAATGCAAAAGTTTGTGAGGATGTATGAATGTTTGTTACTTTTTCACGCAAAAACTACACATGGGATTTTAATGAAACTTGAAATATACATAGTTTATGACATGGAATAACACACAGGCTACTTTTTAGCCTTTTAGCTACTGGTAGCTACCACGCGAGCGAAGCCGCGGTGGAAGCTACTAATATTTCATACAAAAACTCATTATAGGGACACCCCTATTACCTGCAATTACCTACAAGTGCCTAACTTTAATTAGCAGTTTCATTCCACAATAAAGCACAAACTCGTGACGTGCATTCAGAACTACGAATGTGTAAGCTTGATAAGGTATAGTTTATGAAGTACTTGCTGAATGGACTATTGTTGAAGGAAGTTTGCGGTAAACTAGATTTTAGTTAACCGACGGGTAATGATAAAATAAAAAGACGGGTATGAAACACGAAGCACACAATTTCAGATGTTTAGTCAATATTTTATGTAAAAAGGTAAACAGGTTGTTGAATAACAAGTGACATTAAAACAAAGAAAAAATTTAAACAAATTGACTTAATGAAAATTGATGCTTTGCTAGAAGAAAACGTTTAGGCGTAAGCTCGCATTTGCACATGCCCTTTCGTTGTGCAGTTTTATTTATTTTGTTTTGTGTACCTTTAATAAAGAATAAAATTATATACCGAAACGGTTTTATACCCAACATTTTCTAATACATTTTCTGTAGATTAAGGAACCTAAATAAAAATAATTATTCCTGTCCTATCAATGACATATTCTTTGCTTCAGCATAGCCCCAATTCCAGAATAGTTTGACTACTCTTTTCAGGTTTCGGGTGTTGTATAATATGACACCCAGTATTCAACCTACTAACTGCTTACCATCAGGTGGGCCGTAGATTGTCCGCTACCTTAGTAGTATAATAAAAAAATACTTTACCGAGCAAAGTATAGCAGTTTTGTGTTGATATTTCATGATCTGAAATTTTTCATCAGTCTTTTGTTTTTCTGCAGGTAGCTAAATTTGCATTTTATAAAAATATTAAAAGTTGAGATAGTTTTGGGTCCGCTAAGCATTTACATCTATTTACGCTTGAAATAAAACAAAAGCACAAACCAAATCCATACGGCTCACGATTTCTTTTGTTTATAATTCGCGCGCAAAAAGCGGTTCAGCTGCGAATGACACTTCGCCGCGTTTATCTCGATTTACGCGCACAAATCAAACATTTAGCCATCGGCTGTAAATCAGGATGCCGGCGATTTATGGCGTCTCACTTGGAAAATATGGAAATCGAGCCTTTTAACTACACAGAGAAGCTCGTTTAACAGATACCTACATAATTTTGATTGACCCATCTCGAGCAACAGTTTTTTCAATTCTCAATTGGCTGTAAATGTCATATTTGAACAAAACACAAAACTATGTTGTCCATCATTTTAATTATAAAGTTACTTAAAAGGTAAGTAATAACGGTGGAATTTCAGTCGACTTTCAATGAAAAGATCCCTAAAAGTGAGGTGATGATGATAATTCCTGTGCGACTCAGACCTTCTCGGAATGTATTCCGAATTCGGAAAGTTACGTTTCTTCGCTGAAAAGACGTCAACTTTCCAACGAAAAAAAGAATTGGATGCATTTTCGGAAGTCTGAATTGCACTGCTGGTGTGTATCTATTTATAGCAGTAGGTAGTAGTTGTGTCTGATAGTTTTAACCTATTTATTACTATTTAATATAATTTCTTCTTGTTATGTTTTTTGAAACTGCATTAATAATGGATCTTAATTATGCTTTCTTGATAATGTTATTCACGGTCACAAAAATGGATGGGTGTTTATTGGTGGTTTTAGAGTTGGCCACTAACTCGTACTTACTACAATAATCGCATATTTCAAGCAATAATGCTTTTCCAACTAAAACTCTTATCGCCATCTAATTAAACCTGCAACAATTGCTCGACGCACAATGCGAATTCACACGCGCAGTCAAAAGCGCTAAACGCTGAATTTATTGCAATGCGATTTAAATCGTCGAATTAACGACATTGCACGCCGCTATTTATTCGTGCGACGTGCTGATAATTGTATCGTGTTGTGGAAATGGGTTCTGAATTACAAAAAACTGTGAACCTAAAATGCACTTACAGAATTTCGATGAATTTGACATAAATATGTTAATATACTTAAATCCAGCACGGTAAAATTCTTCCGTCTATATTTTTGAAAAATATTTAAGACCTAGTCAGTTGAAATATATAGTTTTAAGGTGGCAGCCAACTTGTCAACTCCACACCCGCATCGCACTGCATCGCCTTGTGCAGTGCAGTTAGATATTCTTTGTGTAAAATTTTAAGGACCAACGCTCACTACATCAACATGAATTGTCATGAAGCGAGTTTTTCGCATCTTCAAGGCTAAAAACTCGCACCACGTAAACGCCGCTACAGAAAAGTACCCTTACATTTTTTACATTACACAAAAAGGCATTTTAAAACTAGATCACATTCGAAAGCAAACACAATACAAACCTAATACCGTATTGATAGGTTCGAGTCCCCCGCAAAGTTTTTGCTAGTTATTTATTACCCAGTAGATACCGATAGAGCCGATATGAAATATTAAACGCATTACAAGTGGCTGAGATGAGGTAACGAAAAAATGCTCACTTACTTTGCTATTTACGAAAGCAAAGTAGGGATAAGCTTGAGAAATATGCACCAAAAATTCTAAGAAAATTTGGTTTGGATTGATATACTCATCATGATCTTCCTCCACTTGTGCCACATTACGTGGGGTATTGGCACAAAATGTATTCTTCTTCTCTTTCCCTCTAACAGATATACCTATTGTTTGTTTGTTAAATGAATGAAAAGTAGAGTTTTTAGACCACTCTGCGTTTATCATAAAATAGTTTCTTATTTAATGGATGGTAATAGTGCTTTCTTCTCAAGTCAAAAAATCTATAACGTAACGGTCGAACGAAAAGAAAAATTAAAGTATTCACTGTAAAACAAAACACTGGCGAGTTTGTCAACTATGTTTGTTTTAACAGAGCGATGTATCGGTAAAAAAGCAAAATAACCGATTAAAATAAAATAAAGAATCATAAATATGACCAATGCTGTTATTTTTAAAAACATTGCTTGCTAGGAGCAATTTATAATGTTTCTTTAAATGGTAAAGATAAATATTATTTTAATATAAGGATTAATGCTCTATCAATCAGATATATCTGTTATTACTTCACTCAAAGATGGTTAAAAAGCCCTTTCTATAATAGGTAATGCATTTACAACTAAAATTATTTTCGCAATTTGATATTATATAAACATAATCTGATTCAAAGTGATCCAAACTGAATGGAGCTTATTTAATCCTTAATGTGTTATCCACACTATTATTTCGGCAAACAAGCACAAGTAAAAGTTCGGTGAGTGGTATCTCGATAGCGAATCACACACAAGTTTATTTCGCTGGCGGGAGAGGAGGCGTCGCCAAATGATTTATACGATTTATCATAAATAAGTTATTTCGAATCGTTATGACTTCGTTTATGTTGCTAGAACATTCAGCTTTTTATATTTTTTAGATGCGATTTAGATTTAGATTTTATAACGTTCGAAATTGTTTCCAACTTTGTTAGAACTCTTACACAAATCAATGAGAACCTAAATTGAACACAAAACAGATAGTACGGACAGTTATTAAATTTCATATAAGTATTCAAACTTCAATAACTTTCACATTTTTTTTTATTCTTTAAAAATAACATCATTTTGATAATAGCTAATTCAATTAGTACCTATAATGTCAAAAACATAATTAAATAACAAGCTTTGATCTCTCAGTGCGATTCAGACCTTCTCGGAATGTATTCCGAATTCGTAAAAGTGACGTATATCGCTGAAAAAATGTCAACTTTCCGAATGGAATCATCGAATCACACTACTGGTCTAGTTGTGAATCACTCCGAACAAACTTATTAAAAACCAAAACACTCAAATTCGCATTCTATCGGACTTGAAGAAACTATATCGATCTTTCCAAAAATATGAATCTATTTTTGTTGGTAACTTTACCTTTTACAAAGATCAACAAACATACCACGAAAGTAAAAGAGTTATCGTATTCTCTTGATATTTCTAATATCACAATCTCCATATTATTCCAATAAGTGGGCTTTCGTTCGCAATACGGACCCTCGGAAGTTTTTACCTTTTATTGTTTTATTTATAACTTTGTGATTGATGACGGCCCGAGCAACTCCGCTTCATAAATATTGAGAAACTCACGCTGTGAAAGTAGTTCTTTTATGCCGCACTATTATTTGATGTGCTAGGACGTTGTGGCTTAGTGGAGCCTTGATTTAACTGGCTACAAGGGTTTCGGTAGGTATTTTGGTTCTGATTTTATGAACTTAGGCAGGTTAATCAGAGAAATGTCCTACTTATGAAGGAAAACATCGTAAGGAAACCAGTTAGCTTTCTAATAGCGTTGATGGGCTTGCAACCTGCAACCTGTCATGTATGCAAAACTTTTCTAAAATGTGGGAATGTACCAGATGTGTTTGGACATACCTCTAACTACCTCCTTACACATCTTCAAAGGATTTAAAAATGTCTAAAGATCTGAAAGAATATGTCTACCGCAACTTGGGAATACAGTCGTGATCAGATTTCATTTTTTTCCTACTTGTGTTTGTAATTTTTGGATAATTTTCTTAAAAACTGAACTTCTGCCTGTGGCTTCGCTTGCGTGATTCCAATATTTTCAGTACTTAACTTGTATTTTATTAAAGTAACAATCCATACATTTTTTAAGTTAACACAAACATCCAAACATACACACTTTCATTCGTATAATATTAGTGAAATTTCTAGGTTTGAATTTTGGAATAGAGTACCCGCCGTTCTGACGGATTTAGCTAACTTTGTGAGAACAATAGTTTGAGTATGCACTAGGGTATGATCGTTCAGTATCAAGTGAATGTCTGGACTGCTATATTGTTTTAAACTTTGTTGAAAGTGTGAAACTGACGTGTTTTGACGTTAGCTGGTCCATCGCAACGTGTCGCAAGATTGTGAAACGAAGGTATTGAATTGATAGGAAAAAATACCTACCATAGTAAATCATAGGCCCGATATGTTTTTTAAAAGCATTTATTTAACTTGCAATGTATCTATGTACATATGTATGTTGAGGTCGAATCTTGTTTCGATTCTATTTGCGTAGTAGGTACCTACCTACCAGGAATTGCATATCTACCTTTTTACCACAAACCTACGAAACTCAAAATCTTTTATTATTATGTTATTAGATAAGATAAGATATTATTTATGAAAAAATTTAATAACCATGATGAACCATGATCTTTGATAAAATAAACTTAATTTTTAAACACATTTGTTTATAAAGTATCAATTTTCAGCAAAACTAATCTGAATTTCATCGAAATCGAAAAGCAAATACGTTTCAAAATAACAATTCGTTTCGTAGCCAGTTTGCCGTTCTATTTTTACTTTTAAACTGGTGTTTAAAGAATCGTGCAATACGGCCACAAATCGCGTTATCAACTCCAATCAACAGGAAATCCACGGCACCGACCACAGAATAAATAATAGTACCAAAGTAATACTTTGTTGCATAGATGTGCTACTCCGATAAATCGATAAAAAAGTTTCATTCAAAGAAAAACTTTACAGTTCAGGGCACGTTCAGCGGTCTGTTCTACATGTAGTTTTTATCGTATCAGTTTTTATTCGTCGATAGCTTGTGGTCGTACATGCTTATTTCACATACGCGACCAATTTGCTGATTCAATAAAAAAGAAAAATTTCTGTAAATACGGTCCTTCTGTGTTACTGTGCTGTCATTTATATTAATTTTAACAAAGTGATGATTACAGGTACTTATTATAATTATTGTTGCAAAAATTACTTCTACAGAGCCGATGTTGTGATTGAAACACACAATGTAATTTTAAAGAGATCATCTACCTTTAAGTTTCACTTCTATACAGAATCGTTATTTTTACGGCACACAGAAGCTCGCTACTGGACAATTCAATTTGCATAAGCATTTATTGTTTGGTCGGATTTTTATGGTTTCAGGGATTCAAAGGAATTAAACAGATTGCATAAATTACAGAGCTAGACGTAGGTACTGAGCCAACAAAAATAATGGTTGTAGTTGTTCGATCGGCCCCACACTTGAGTTTGTTGGGAAGATATAGAAAAGTGGGTTAACCCCTTTAATTTTTTTTGTCATAATCTCACTAACCAGGATTAAAAATGTCAGTGGGGAAAACGTCAAAAGTTTTTTGAAAATTGTCATAATCCCCACTTTTGGGGATTTCTTAGTGGGGATTATGGCAATTTCTCTTTCTGTGGTCGGCTCTTCATGTCTGAAGATCGTGATCACTGGTTGTCTTTGTGATAGTGTGGACAGCTTGCCTCCAACGAGTTCTATTACTGGCTAGGTGGACCACATCGTAGAACCTGGCTTTCTTCTCCTGGACATTTTAATATGATAATAAACCTTTTTAATAATATCCAAACTTTGTTCTTCCGTCTTGCAAGAGAAAAATAAGTTTAATTTTAAATAAATAAAATTCCTATTATGTTATAATGTATTTTTTCACTCATTATAACAGTTTTTTCAGTAAATCACGGGTATTTACTGAAAAATCTATTGTAAACTAGTTTAGTATCACTTCAATTAGTTCGCGGTTTCCATTTAAAAGCTTATAATTTGAAACAAAAATGTTTAACTTATTGAACGCTATATTTTATCAGTAGTAAAGGTCACTATGAAAATATAACCGTTTGAGCTCATAGTAAGGCACACAATTTCTTAACATAACAAAAGTCGTATCCCAGTCGTGCAAGGGTTCTAAGTGCATCTCGCTTCGTAGTACTTAGGTACGTTTATAAGCCCTATAATCCTCTGGCTACGTTAGGTCGTTTATTCCCCGTTTAAAATTCAAACAGTCGCCGATGTCTCCCGAATCACACAGCGATTAGTCCTCGCTTTTGCTTCAGGTATCATTGTTTATATGTCTGGCATGAAAGTGCCTTTGTATTTACTTTATTACAATCTGTCTCCTGATTTGTGACATTCAGCAGTATGCGGGATGATAAGGATCGTTGTAAACGATCTATAGATAGCCTTAAAGGCTTCAAACACAGCGCAGGTAATGTAAAGATGTACATAATAGCACGATACAACTCAATACATCTTTCCATAGAAATCGTCAGGAGACCACACATAGCAGCTACTTATAATGTATATTTTACATCTTCTATGGAATTTGGATTTCTATGGAAAGACCCGGGATGTCCCTGCGCTGAGTGTGAAGCCCTTTAATGATATTAAAAACTGCTTAAATATAGTGATATAGTTTATTTGTTTATATTTGATATAGCTTAAAGAATTTAGGTTCTCGAATGCTAAAGTTCATAAATAAAACATCTAAACCCTTAAATTAAGCATTTCGTCTTAAACTAAACTTTTATAAATTTACATAATCTTAGCTTAAAACACATTTAGGTTCCCCTTTAATTCGGAGTTCCGTTACTTCAAAAGCTTCAGTTTTTAAGAAAATGCTATCGTCATTTTTAACCGACTTCGAAAAAAGGAGGAGGTTCTCAGTTCGTCGGAATCTTTTTTTTTTGTGCTTTTTTTTTTTTATGTATGTTCACCGATTACTCGAAGACGCCTCGACCGATTTCAAAAATTCTTTTTTTGTTTGAAAGGGTACACTTTCCAATTGGTCCTTTTGGTCATCAGGTCCGGATCTGATGATGGGATCTTGGAGAAATCGAGGTAACTCTTCAAAATTTATAGGCACACTTGAAGGGATTAGGGTATTTTTTTAAAGCTTTATAGGTTATCGGTGACAACGCAATATTATGGTAACATTGAGCTGATCTGATGATGGAGTCAGGAGCTGTTCAACAGAACTCTTCAGTAAATAGTCTGATAAAGTTGAAACTTGGAACTCAGCATGTCGGTCAAGTTCCGACTACAATGTAATAATATGGTGACAGCTAGCTGATCTGATGATGGAGTCAGGACCTGTTCAATGGAACTTCTCAGTGAATAACAGTGGAACATCCATGTTTGGGCTCATTTTAATCAGCTCACCCTTAGCCTTACCCAATAACAGTTTTTAATGAAGTCGGTTTTTAAAAATTTTTAATTTAGCCACTTGTAATAAATAGTGAGTTTTTGTTTTTTTTTTTACTTGAGTATTTAGTTTTAACTAGTTTCAATTGTATAGTTTCAACTAGTTTCAACTGCGGGCTTAAAAAGGTCGCTATTGCAGAATCGCATTAAAGGAATTGAACTATTGCCATCTCTTTTCATTGACTGAGAGTGAAAAGAGATGGCATCATAGTCCATTTCACATTGCGATTCAGCGTTAGCGACCTTTTTAGGTCCGCTGGTCTCAACCAGTTTCAACTGGTTTAACTAGTTTCAACTAGTTTTATTCAATCATACGAGTACGAAGTGAGATGCACATTTTCCGTCCCACTCTTTTCCAGTTTAAATTTTGTTTTTTTACCACTCATGTTTATAACGTTGATCGCTATTCAGGAACGTAAAGCTCCACTCCGGTTACCTGCGAATATTTTATTACATAAGCGCGTTAAAATTAACTTCATTACCCACACGAGACGAGCCGTGTCGACCTTTTTGTGAGCATCATAATGTGCATCAACCGTTCGTTCTTAAACGTTGCTTTTTCAAACATACGTAACTTGATTACGACTGTAGACTCTATCCCAAGGCGCAGTAGGTATTCTTTCAGGTTTTTAGTCGTCTTAGATCCTTCAAAGACGTCTAAGTGGTTTTTTTATGGAAGAGCGGAACAATCAAGTTCTATAAGTGCATGTGAACACATCCTTTCCAAAAAAAAATATAAAACAATTCGGAAAAAAAGGAATATAATTATATAGGTATATTTGAAAAGATGCAATGTGCACATTAGCTACCACCATTGCATTTCCGAAAAAATATTTACATAACAACTATAAGCTCGAATATAGGGTGCAGAAAACACGAATGAAGCCGTGAGCAAAAACTAGTTAATTTTACAGTAATCATAAAGATAGTGACGTGTCTGAGTAAGAACTACGATGCCTAGATGTAACGTTGATTATGTTAAAGAGCAATTGCATTCAGCCATATAACGTCGGTCTCAGCTTCGAATTTTAATTCAAGCGTGGCTCTCTCAATTTTACGTTGCGTTTTAAACTTTGTTACTTTGGGTAGATTATGCCGCTTCTTTTTGTTGTAGTAGGTAATGCGATCAAAATGTGATGAAAATATTAGTCTGTACTGTGTTCTATTTTACTACGTATTTTATATAATTACTTTTTTGTAAAAACATTCTAAAACATACATGATCAAACATAATAAACGTGATCATCATAGAGGTCTTATTCTGAGATGGGAATCAAATCCATAACCTACATCACATAAGGCAGACCTACGAGTACTAACAAACATTCAAGGAGAAAGCTGAGTGACTCTTTTATTCACAAATAAAAAGTTCAATGTAGCTATGCTAATACAACCTCACGTTACAGGTACTTGAAAAACTCGCTTGCAAATGAGGGTAGCTTGCATATGGCGACAGGAAGTGACGGGCATAAATCTGCGACTGTGGCGCCGCGACCGGAAGGAAGCGTCGTTTGCCGCATTGTACTATCAGCCGTCGGGCCGCGCGGACGTGTGGCGTGCGCACTTTATAGCGGTCGAGATACCGAGGGCCATTGTCACCTTTACGGCTCTTCGTGGAATGAGACATGGTTTGGGTAAAAGTCGCGAGGGGGATCATTGTGTTGGAGTATTGATATCAAGTAGCTACTTACGAGAATGTTTGCAATATTTGGTTTTATTTTAATATTTTTAAGCTGTGAGCATTGTAAATCACACTAAAATTATTAATGCGAAAGTTTGGATGTTTGGATGGATGTATGTTTGTTCCTTTATACGAGGGGCGGCTGATAAGTCCGCGGCCTTAGGTACTTAAAAAACGAAAAGTTACGTTTTATATTTTTTATTTCTAAATATAATCTCCCTCAAGGAATATGCACTTCTCACATCTGGCGTATAATGCCTTTAACCAACCAAAAAAAATTTCCTTGTCTTGGTCTTCAAATGTGCATTTACGGCGGGTATCATTTCATTGTCATCTGAAAATCTTTGGCCCCGTAAGTCCTTTTTTAATTTTTTTTAATTTGAAAAAAAGGAAAAAGTCGCTAGAAGCTAGGACTAGGCTATAGGAAGGATAGTCAATTTCAGAAAAGCGGGTGTCTCGTAGGGCCTGCCTCACAATGCGCGCCAAGGAATGAGCGCCTTGTCCTGCAAAAAGAGCTTTCTGGCACCGGACGCGCACAATTTTTTTTTATATTCACATGTTGGTGTAAAATTTCTCCAACCCTTTTTTTGCTGATCTGCAACTCTTCTGCTATCTGCCACAATTTAATTCTTCGATAGGCCAGTACCAATAAATAGACTTTTTTTACATTTTCTTCGGTCACTACCGTTATTCGAGGTCCCGCGTGGGGTCTTTTTCGCAGCTTTCTCGTCCTTGTTGAAATAAACGTACCCATTTTATAACCATCGTATATGAAAGCCCAGAATCCTGAAGAACAGATGACATATCTTCAAAAATGTCTTTAGACGTTTTTCCCGATTTTACAAGGTACTTTATTACTGCACGGTGTTCCAAATTGCGAGAATTCGTAGTTTCAGCTGACATGATGTTGTTCGATGTTCCAGAAAATATTGAGTTATGACTTTAAAAAATAAAAAGAGACTAGTTTCCTATACCATTGAACCTCGCAATAAGTGGTATCAGTAATAAGACGGTAGGCTATTTTTAAGTACCTTAGGCCGCGAACTTATCAGCCGCCCCTGGTAACTCAACAACCACTGAACCGATTTGGTTGAAATTTAAAATATAGATAGATAATGACCGGGAATAGGACATAAACTACGTTTAATCCGAGTACCACGCGAAAGAAGCCCCGGGCGGAAGCTAGTAATTTATAAGTAAAAAAAATTAAGTCAACTAGTGTTGTTTTTAGCGTGCACTTAAATAAATCGAAAGAAAATTATAAATTGTGAACATGTTTCAAATAGGTAGTTCTTACATTTTTTATTGATACTTTGATTTATTCAGACTTTACTGTCGAATATCGATTATATTTTTGCCTTCGATGTTACATCACATCTATGCTAACCCCAAACGGCCACGTTTTAGCTTTGGATAACTATAACTATATCCAGGATATTTATCAACAGCGAATGAAGCCGGAACAAATGAAAGTTAGTTGGTAACTTTTCGAAAGCACACATCTTATTAATCTGTGGCGCTAACGTCAAAGGAAAAGTTTGAAGCGGTTTGCTATTGAAACGTTTATGTCAATGAGAGTTTCTTGGTGGTAATTAATTTTATTAACAAATTAGAGTTGGGGCTGTTTTGGTCGTTTTTGTGGAAGATTTCACGCTTTGAAAGAACGTTCTTTGTTTGATATATTACTTAGGCTTGTTTGTGAATTTGTAGTCTTGCTAGAATACTAGGTGCTGCCCGCGGCTTCGCTCGCGTGGTACTCGGATAAAAAGTAGCCTATGTTACTCTCCAGCCTTCCAACTATCTCCGCACAAAAATTCACATCAATCCGTCGCTCTGTTTTGACGTGAAAGCAGGCCAAATAAACAAACAAATAAACACACTTTCACATTTATAATATGGGTACGGAGGTACGGATAATACGGTTTTTTGTAGACAACCCATACACACATACAAAAGACAAAGGACAGAACTTAGAAACAACAAAAAAGAGTAGGTAAAACTAAAAATAAAATTAAAACTTATTACTTATAAGTACCTACCCACCTACATAGGTAGATAGATGAGGCAGGCCTAAAGCCTAAACAACATGCTGTGATTGCTCTGTCTATGCCGGAAGTCGTCAAAAGGTCCAGACTCAGCTTTAAACTAACTTCACAGTGATACGAGAGGTGCGATTCAGACCTTCTCGGAATGCATTTCGAATTCGGAAGGTGACATTTCTTTGCTGAAAACACTTCAACGTTCCGAAGAAAATCATCGAATCGGATGCATTTTCGGAAGTCTGAATCACAGGTGAAGAAGTCTGTAAATCCAAATATCTTTTATAGAAATTGCTTGAATAAAAATTTCTCAGATAGTTTTAACTAAAAATTTTAGACAATTTAAATCTTAGAGCGTGGAAATTAGATTTGTTTTTACTTCTCTAATAGAATGGCGAATTTATAGATAAATTGTTTTGTTTTTATAATTTACTTTTATTTAAATTATGACGGAACCACCAGGACGCCAGTCTGGCTCACACTTGCCCGTTTCATTTTAAATTTATTCATAACGTAAAACTAACAATATTGAAATAATTGTTTTAGTAAAATATAACTAAATAAACCTATGACTTTAATTGTAGTTTATGTATCCAGTATGTAAAGAAAACCCTCTCCGATCCATGAGGGTGTTATGTTATAAGGTATCGATATTACATTTGATTTATGTTATTTTTGGAAAATAATCTGCTGAAATGAGGCACACATTATAGATTCTCGGTGGCAATGCAATGTTATGATAATAGTGAGCTGATCTGATGATAGAGTCAGGAGCTTCAACAGAACTCCTCAGCAAAAATAAGCCGCTTGAGTTGAAACTCAGCATATCTGTCAAGTTCCGACCACAATGTGATAAGAATGGTGACAGCGCGCTGATCTGATGATAGAGTCAGGACCTGTTTAATGGAACTTTTCAGTGAATAACAGTAGAGCTGATTCAAATGAGCCTCATTTGCCTTACTCAAAACAAACTTGTATTGAAAAACATCCTTTCATCAAAAAACTTATTTATTACTTTCATTTCTTTAAGTTTAATGTAATTTGTTGGCTTTTTTTAAGCTTCATATCCGGTAGTAATTCGGCAAAGTTATTAATTTGTGATTTTGTAGAACTTCTTTTAAAAATTAGGTGAAGTTGAAAATGTTTTAATTAGTTTTTGATTTAGTATTGTCCAAGTTTTATTTCCTCGTACTCAAGGTAACCAGCTATACAGTATGTAGTAAAAACTCAGTCCGATCTTAAAAGGGGATGTAGAGACTCCAAAAACTTTTCCCAAAAAAAAAAAATTATTAATCGTAAACGCATAAAAGTTAATAAGCAATTTTTTTTCATTCAAACATTTTGATGACTTTTCATTTTCAATAAATAGTTATCAAAATGTTTTGATTCCGACGGGATTTGAACCTGCATTGATATAAGCGATCCTCCTGCCGGAGTGCCTTAACCAACTCGGTCACGGAATCCATATTCGTTGGGTTGAAAATCTTGATAAGCTCATATTTATCGGTTAAACACCGATTAACTGTCCATTTTTTTTTATCAAAATTACCTCAATTTCAACTCAACCTCTGAACCTCTAAAAAAATCTTTATAAAATAGCAACGCCTTCATGTTTTTGAAGTTCAAAAATGACTAAGTTGATTTATCCATTTAAATAAAAGATCCCCAAAACACCTATAAAGAAGATTGGTGCAACCTAGAGCAAGGTTGTATAACGAGGAATGTGTATAGACGTTCGTACATTCCATTCGCGATTAGACATTAACAATTCAATATCCTATCAAGCCCTCGCGGATTGTAGGCAAACAAATTGAATCTACTTGAGATACCTGAACTGAATGTCTGTAACAAGATATGAATGAACAGTATCACAACTACGTTATTTCAAAACGTTGCACCATGAAAAGGTTAGAATTGACAAATATCACCACCATATTCCTACGCTTATCTGGAGGCCGATTCTAGTAAAATACTTTTTATTAACTAAAGCAAAACGTCTAGCGATAGAATAGAAGCTGACTTGCGCGACCTCGGAGCCGACAACTGGCTGGAGACAGCAATGGACAGAAGGAAGTGGTGAATTCTCGTTTCGGAGGCCAAGACTCACTTTGGGTCCCTGAGCCAATGGAGTAAGTAAGTAGTAAGTAAAGCAAAACGTCTACCTACCTTAGATTGAGTTTTGTTTTAATAATGAACGACGACTCTGTTGTGCTGACATTTTCTAACAAATTTCTGTCAATTTAGAGAACGAAACAAAACACAGTGGCAATGATAACGGAATGGTTTGCTTTTACGAACTTATGCTACTGTAACTACACACTGTGCAACTAAGTTACCTGCATTCCAGAGTCAAGAGCTCGTGTAGAGTTTGGTTCTAACTTGGCACAAAGGCGTGCCATTCAGTCTGGTTACCAGCAAACTTGCCCTTAGCTTAGCCGCTATTGATTTTGATTAGTTGTGTAGTTTCCATCATTTATTAGTATCTACAGTACTTCAAGCTTTAGAATAGATCTCAGTTATGTTCGTGTTTTCCGAATATGTCCGACAGCAGTGTATGACAGACACACAAAATAGAATGCGACAGAAGTGCACCTCATTATCAGCGCAGCTCGCATGGCTTGCAACTAATTTGCTTTTCTTAAAAATGACATTGATATTTATTTTTTAGCGATAAAATTGAAATTCTACTCAAAAATTATTATATTTAGGGCTGATTTTTCAATACCTAGATAACTTTTATCTGGGGAACTTTTATCTTATATGCGATTTGACAGATATTGTATTGATAATATGTCATAACGCCATATTTATTATTCAGATAAAAGTTATTTATCGATTGAAAAATCAGGCCTTAGATGTCAAAATGTATCCTCGTCACAATTTTAGCTTACACTATATTCAAAGCTTAACATCAACTTGTTATTGGACTAGTTCAGTCCCACTTGAACCGTTTATCTCAGCCCTTTAAGCCTCTTGTGAGATAAGAGTAGGTTGATCTCCTTTGCCTAAGATAACAAAGAGCAATTAGCATCTTTGGGCCGCGGGGTAACAGATGCTGGTATACTAATAGTTTGGCAAATTGTGAGACATTTCATGATTGTTACCCGACTGCGTAAGGAGATTTGTGGTATGCTCTGGGCGTCGATTCTCGTACCGAACTTTTTATCAACCTCAACCAAAACCTCAACTAAAGCGACTGTTTCCATGACTACTAATAACAAACGACTCAGTTGTGGTGAGGTTTTGAACTTTGGCAGAACAAATTTTTGAAAAGCTATTCTACTATTTCACCAAATGGCTGACATTTAAGAGATCGAACCAAACCAAAGCGGTTGTCATCTAGTAGAATACAGGCCCTGGCCTAAACGGCTGAACATGGGAGGCTTTACATGGGAGGTGACTTCAGATTGGTCTTAAAACCGATGATAGGCACATCAAATCGATTGCTTAAAAGGAGATTCTGAACCCTGTAATGTTTTTATTTTAAGTGTAAAAAACATTTTCATTTTCATTTTCATCAGGGATATCATTTTGCGTACCTAATAGTTATGCAAACAAAAAATAATGGTTTAGTAGGTATTTTACGTACGTAGGTATGTACTACTAGTTTTTTTTACTAGAGTGGACCCGATACCACTCTAGTAATAAAAAAATAGTAGTAGGTATAGAAAGCGTCATTAATTGGTATCCCCCTAGTAAGAGGTCGGTTTGCAAGCCGTTGATCTCAACTTTTGTAAAAACTTTTACATCCTTGCTTACCTATGGATATCTAATTTCGCTCGAGTTCCTAAACAAAAATAGCTGATATAATACCCGACTGAAATCCAAGGTTGAAATGAAAAGAGGCTTTGTTCAAATCAATAGGGGGATACCAATTGATGACGCTTTCTGTACATAAAAAAAATAGTAGAGTCGTCATGTTTGATCGTGAATAAAAAAATCTAGATATCGGCAAAATCGCTACGTATCGTGCGGTGTTAAGACTTTCAGGACGATAATAATTACGAACACATACACACATCCTGGAATTTTATATTTAAATATTGTTTATTTTTGTGTAAGAAGAAGAAGAGATATTACTTATTCCAATTGTGCCAGAAAGTGTTAGCCACGATATAAATATTCCGTCTAATATTTCAGTCATCATTCCTACAGGCAATTCGCAATAATTTCACTGAAATCTGACGTCGACATGACCGATATTCCACCAATTTGCATGACCAATGCCTTTGAATAAATTAGAGGCACCTGGGTACCATGAATATGTAAGACAATGGTTCCAAATCTTGAGACCAATTAGGAGGGGTCATTAAACCCTGCTTGATTACTCTGAGACGAATGGGTACGTGTGAGTAAGGGACGAGCTGAAGGCAAGTTAATATTTAATACACTCTGCTCTTTGAAAATTATGTGCGGCATTGAAATTATTGAGATATGGATCATGCCTTGCATATTATATCGCAATAGATGTCGAAAAATCAGGTATGTCTCTAAATAAATTACTACACGATGTAATCATGTACTTATATCATTATCAGAGATCAGAGTAGGTAGAATGATTTAGGATCAATGACCTCAAACGATAGTTTAGTATGAATATGCCCCCGCAACACCAGTAGGTATTTTAAAATTATCAAGACATTTTCTCCGTAATTTCATAGATAGAGGCGTGGAGGCGTAAAGTGAAAAACGTATCAATATCATCATTATCATCCGCAGCCTAACTTAACGGAAACCAAAAACTTATTTTTTTTTGTCTTCGACAGTTTAATAAAAATCAATTTACCTATAAACGTTTATCGATCGCTTCCCTTAAATTTCAGTTAAGTTTAAGTTGTTACAAAATTACTACTTTAATTGGGTAAATATCTGAACTTTCCGGAAAAAAGACATATTCAAATTCATGCTATGAAACCATGATGCAAGTACGTAAAATCATTCTACCTACTCCGATCTCTGATCATTATACTTAGTGTTTCTTATTATTTGCATTGACAATTATATTGCTTCTACCTAGGTACTACCCCCAACCCACTTCCAACTTACAAAACCATTGGTTAAGCTAACCATTTTTATCGAATCACACAGCCATAACCATTCCACAGCTATGCTATGTATGGCTAGTATACCATTTAACCAGATGGTAGCATCACTTGATTACGGCGGGCAGTTTGCCGGCCATCGCCACTTACCCGGCGGTCAGGGTAATCCAGTTATGTCGTTTAATCGACCCGGATGATACGCCATAAAGTCTGGACGTCCTATCGAGTTACGCTTAACTGGACGATGATTAAAAAAGTTGATGCGTGTGATTGAAATGAGGTTTTTAGGTAAATGAAAGGTGCAAAATATAATCTCAGAGGTGATGCGAATTGAAATTTCAAAGTCAAATCGCTCTTATGGCGTAAGAATGCTTCTGATTTTCGGTTTAAAATACTTTCAAAACCGACGTCACTATTTTGTTGTGTTTTTGACCTTGGTCAATCAAATACGTCTGCTAATCAATCAAATACGTCTGCTAATCAAACACAAAAGTAGCAAAAAAAAATAACCTTAATTGATATTTTTTTTAACCTATTTTTACCAACTGCAACAACAGTAGCCAAAAAAAAATGAGGCCATGAGAACCAGAGTGGCCTAAAAATTTTTTTTTAAATCGAGTTTTGGCCTAAAATGCATTACACGTATGATCTTTTTAAAAACCAGAATGGCCTAAGTTTATTTTTTCCAATCTATAACAGATGGCAGCACATAGGCTCAACAAAAACTACAAAAACTAGTTATTAAAAATTCAACATCCTATTTTACATTCTAACTTAGTTCATTGTTTTTGTAAATAGGCCACTTTGGTTCTCATGGCCTCAAATCTAAATTGAGTTTTTTTTTACCTTTATTTTCCCACTGCTGGACAAAAGTCTCTCCCAATTTTTTATATTCTCGGACTTTTATGTCCAACTAATCCTTCTGAAAGGTGTCGAGATCATCCCCCCAACGTTTTCTCGTCATGCCTCGGCTTCCTTTCGATTTGAAAATCCGTACTCATATTGTAAATGTGAAAGTGTGTTTATTTATTTGTTTATTTGTCCTGCTTTCACGTCAAAACAGAGCGACGGATTGACGTGATTTTGTGTGGAGATAGTTGGAGAGCTTGAGAGTAACATAAGCTACTTTTTATCCGGGTACCACGCGAGCGAAGCCGCGGGCAGCAGCTAGTATACCCATAAAATATACCGATTAAAGAGAATTACCACCATGATAAGTTCCCGTCTTGGCTTGCATTATTGATACGAACTGCTCACGTCTTCCCTCTTTTTGTTTACACATCACTGAAGTAATTAGCAGGTGTTATATTATGTATGGCTCTTGACGTGGAACGGAGTTTTGTTACAAAGATTTTGTATAAACTTTGGAACCTAAATAATTTATTAATCGTATGAAACAGGCTGGGAAACAGAAGTTTGATGTATGTATGTATGTTTTTATGAGCTAGTGGTTAACTCTAATGATGGAATTTTTAGGCTACCGAAGGCCTACGTCAGTTTTGGTATGATAAAAATAGGTTTGACCCGAACTAAGATGACGTAAAATAAAATATATACATGAAAGTAAATGTGTTTTTAACAGTAGATAGGTCAATAACATCTGCTCATAAAAAAACTGCTTTTGTAATTATTGTATACTCATGGAAAAGTAATGATGCTTGCTGTGCTACAGTGCTACGACGCATCTACAACTTTCGTAGCGTGGCTACGAGAAAATTCATTCGTAGAACTTCAACCAGTTGGCATTCCTATTATAGCGTGTTAAACAAAGGGTAGGTATAGAGAAATAAAAATGAAACTTAAACTAAATTATTCTAATAAAACAAAATTTAATAATGCTCTTTTCATTCGTAAGAGTTTGTCCTATAAGTCCTAGTCAGGATTTCATGAAAAACAACAACAAGACAACTCTGAAGTCGATTTTCAGCTTTTCAAAAATTGAATTTTTTTTTATGAATTATTGATAAAAATTATGTCAGTGTTTATTTAATGTATAAATGAAACTGTACCGAATTATTACAGTACAAAGTTTAAAAAACACTGAAAAATCATCAAACAACGCGACACCCTATCACCACTTCACAGTACAGTCGCGCGCAAAAACATACGTCATGAGTTTTATAACGGGCTAATTATTCCGGGGTACGTCAAGTGCCCTGTACTCGCATAAATATGGACAGCAAACAGCACCACTGTTTGTTCGGAGCCTAAAACAACACGCGTTTGCGGTCGTGTGGAGTCGGCCTGCTGACTCAGACTGGACAGTGGCCGGCAAAAGGTTTTACGCGAAGTTTAGATGATAAGTTACAAAACAGTTTTTTGGTGAACAATATCATATTTTTTTTTCATTTTTTTTTTAATACCTAACATAATGATTTATTTGATAACTAGCTGTGCCCCGCGGTGTTACCCGCGGTGGGAGCTGATTTTTTTTTAGAGAAATGCAACATGCGACACTTGATTTTGATAATGGTGCTCTAAGAAAAAGATGGATGGTTGTCGGTTCATAACAGTAAATTAATTTTCTCGTAAAATACTCATGAAATTAATATGCGAGCGAAGTGACCATTGAGGCCAGCGAGCGAAGCGAGCTTCCCGAGCTCGCGAAGGGAGCAGAATTGTTTTAGACTAACATGTGACACTTGATTTTGCTAAAGGTGTTCTAAGAAAAAGATGGATGGTTGTCGGTTCGTAACAGTAAATTAATTTGCTCGTAAAATACTCATGAAAGTAATATGCGAACGAAGCGAGCATCGAGGTTACGCGAGCGAAGCGAGCGAAAATTTTTTAGACAAATTTAACATGTGACACTTGATTTTGCTAACGGTGCTCTAAGAAAAAGATGGATAGTTGTCGGTTCCTAAAAGTTAATTATTTTGCTCGTAAAATACTCATGAAATTCACATGCGAGCGAAGCGAGCTTCCCCAGCTCGCGAAGCGAGCGGAAATTTTTTAGACAAATTTAACATGTTTCACTTTCAAAATTTAACATGTGACACTTATATTTATGAAGAATAGCTGTGCCCCGCGGTGTTACCCGCGGTGGGAGCTGATTTGTTTTTAGACAAATGCAACATGCGACACTTGATTTTGATAACGGTGCTCTAAGAAAAAGATGGATGGTTGTCGGTTCATAACAGTAAATTAATTTGCTCGTAAAAAAGTCATGAAAGTAATATGCGAGCGAAGCGACCATTGAGACCAGCGAGCGAAGCGAGCTTCCCAAGCTCGCGAAGGAGCGGATTTTTTTAGACAAATTTAACATGTGACACTTATATTTATGAAGTATTGGAACCAAATGGCCATGCTGATTTTGTATGGGAGGTTGGTATAGTATGGTGGTTTTGTATAGTACAATCTTTGACACTCCATTTTACCACTTTTTGAGTTATTTTGAAAAACCCTGAAACACGTGTTTATTTATTTTTGTATTTAAAGTATTTGAACCAAATTTCAAGCTAATCGCATGACTCATTAAAAAGTTTCCGTACAAAGTTTGAAACCCCATTTTATCACTTTCTAAGAGTTATTTTGAAAAATCCTGAAACACGTATTTAATCATTTTTGATTTTACATACCTGAACAAAGTTTCAAGTAAATAAGATAACGCGTAAAAAAGTTTCATACAAAAGTATTTACCCTTTTTCACCCCTTTAGGGGTTGATTTTTCAAAATTTTAATAGCCTATGTCCTATTCCAGAACCTAATCTATCTACCTTCTAAATTTCATCAAAATCGGTTCAGTAGTTATGGAGATACGTGGTAACAAACATTCACACACACACACACACACACACGGACTTTCGCCTTTATAATATTAGTAGGATGTTTCAATTCATAGTACTTAAGGTATAATTTTAACATGGGTTAAGTTTTGAGCAGTTTGACTAGCACATAATCAGAAAAATGGCGTGAAAATTATGAGCATTGAACTCAGCACTGCTGTATTCAATTTTCATGTGGACGAATTCGAGCTAAGTAATTAATTAGTAGACGGAACATTTTTAATTTATTGATCTGTTGAACAAACAATTTACATTTACAATTATTCAATAAGACCACTCACTGGTTTTGTAATGTCCACAGAGATTTTATGCCTGTTCGTAACGAATAAACCAGAATAAGGTAGCTAACATGACTAAGAACTAGTTTTCCTTTGTTTTTCTGTGAGTAATGGATTAAAACTTAGTGATCCTTGATGAAATAACACTTTAATAAGATATTCATTTCAAATTGCACTAAAAATGTTAATGTCAAAGAATAAACAAACTTTATTGATAGTAATTGTGAAACATTTTTATAGCACTTCTGCTCAGCACTGTACTGGTACGTGACAAAGCGTAAGTAGAATAGAGAAATGAAATATTTTTATTCAAAATAATTATTATATTTGACAATTAAAGCAGACAAAATAATTTTATTAAAATAAAGATATAATTTAGAAAGATTTTAATCATGGACTTTCGCTAGGGTTCATTTAGTTTATAGGGATTGTTGATATTTCATAATAATATCAACATATAAAATTATAAAAGATTGTGCTTAAATTAATAGGTAAATTAGGTAATATCTAGTTTCCTACCGCAATGCAACGAGAGTAGTATTAGTAATTAGAAGTATTCTTAGTAATTCATGACTAAACTTTATTAATTATAAGTTTAACCAAAAGTCATCAAGGAGTGATTGAATTAATCTCACGGTTGAACTACAAAATTATTATTGTCTCTTTACATTTAAAAATAAAAATTGAATGCGTTTATGTAAGTCCTTGGTTTGTGTTAATAGGTACCTAATTCTTATCGTCCTAACTTTATCGAATTTGATGATTATTTTTACATTTAATTATGGACACCTGTTTCGTTTTTAATTTGATAGTTAGAGCTGAATAGATAGGACTGTCGTCAAGAACCACATTTTTATATTATTGACAAGACAAAATTAGTTTTTACGAAATGATTATTATGACACAGATACGTTTAAATATAATTTGAATTTTATATTTACTGTAATTAGTGTTTAATTTTATAAATTTGTAAAGCATTATCACACGTACAACAATGATAAGGCATTACAATGCAAACTGCGTAAATACACATTCGACCCGCACGGTTTTAGCTAATGTCTCTTTGTGTCAACATGGTGGACACGGCCTAAACAAACAGTCATTATCGGCCCGACATATCGGATCTAAATCACGTACGAGTGTCAATGATTTTGTCTCGGGTTTCCGTATGTTCAGTTATGTGATAGCGTAATTAAAACTGTTGAATATTATATTTTTAATATTTTTTTTTTTTTTTCAATTTATTTTTATCATTATTTGCAAATTTAATATCATACCCATTAACACAACTTCTATATGTATTTTTAATGGAAAATGTAACAAATTGTATAAAAGTAGATAGCTACAGCATTTAATATCCATTTACAGTCTTATAATTTAGACCGTTTTTTATCTCAAAAAAACCTTTTGTTAGAGATAATTCTTCGATTATTTAAGTAAATAATTATTTTCAAACATCGTTAATTTTTTACAATCGCTGCAGACTTCCGAATTATTATCCGATTCGATGATTTCAGCGGAAAGTTGACGTTTTTTCAGCGAAGAAGCGTCACTTTATGAATTTGGAATACATTACGAGAAGGTCTGAATCACTGCTGGTCCCAAAATAAACTAATACATTTTACATTTCAACATTTTGTAAACAAACATTTTACTATTCTGCGAGTCGACATCACAACTGCACCGAGAACTGCGAATGACGAATCGCAGCTACGTGCTTCTGCGGCTCGCCTGCAATATTCAATATTAGACGTGACTTCAAAATGTAACAACAAAATATTGTTCAAATCGTATTGAATGTTTTTGATGAAGTACTTTCGGTCTTTAAATCTATTTTGGATGATTTATTAAGAGTTTTGAAAAAGCTTAATCCAATGAAAAAGATTAGACCCTGGCTATAATGTATACCTACTAGGTATACATATAAATGAACTCGAGATATTAAAAGATCTGAAGATCTGAAAGAGACTGCCTACCACGTCTTGGAGGTTTTAGTGTCCGTGTAGGCAAAGATTGCCTCTGACACTGTATAAAATCATCTAGTAACAGATGTAAAGGCCTATGTTTTTTTTGTATTTTTATTATCTTGACTCGAAGTCAAAATATTTTTTTTACGGAAATCTAATCAAATTGTTTTTTTTTTACTGTAAAACTTTTTTATTTACTGCATAAACAAAACATTCTAACCAACGGGCTCTAAATATCGAGCCTTGTTTTCCCTCGAGAGTTACTTCTCAAACTGACCCTTAACTTAACCAGTAAATACCGAAGCCGCTCAAACTATCAAAAACTTGAGCTCCACTTGCAACCCCTACTGACCAGCGGGTAACGATTAATTATACAATTTCGCATTGAAAATGGGATTTCAGTGTAATTTAATATTTACAACTCAGACATTCCAGAACGGTGCTACGGTTTCAGATATCTCAAGTAGATAATCCGTATTTCAGTTTAGGTTCAAAGAATTTATTTCTCAAAGAAGTCAGTACAGTCACTTATATGAGAACATTAATTAAATTAGTTGTAACAAACAAGGTAGGTAGGTATAGTAGGTACCCAGTGTACGCATTCAAACCTAAAGTTACGAGTAGGTAGGTAGCTAGTTTTGATTTGAATGCATAGAAAGGGCTTACTTTTTTACCCCCAACGAAAAACAGGGTGTTTTAAATCATCCAAATTATATCTCTACATTAAGTACAGAATTTTATCTGCTACATAAATACCTTTAAAAAGTACAATAGAGCCAGTTGAGTCACTTAACACACAATTTATAAAATAGACAATATCCACCAGCTAAGGACACTGGTCTCTTGAATATTGAAAACAGAAACCTAACATATTCCTTCAAATAAACCGAAACACCGGAATAGCTTCAATAATCCAATCCCCTAAACACTCAAAGCGGTACCCAAGTTAACCTGTCAGGTAACGGAACTTTACCCGAACTTGAGAATATTTCCACGAGCAGTCGCCCACACAAGTGTTCAATAGCTATTCTCAAGGAACAAAAATATTTTAAATCCATGTTTATATAATTATTTATATGTTTATCAACATTTGTGTGATGAACATGATGTTTGTTCTGTGTCTGGGTGTTATACAGTTTAGTAAGTATGTATTTACAAAAAATATACTAAGTATTCTATCAGTTATCTGGTTCGCATAGTTCAAGCTTTGCTTAGTTTGGGGCTAGATGGCGCTGTGTGAAAAATGTCCACCAATGTTTATTATTATTATTTATTTTAAACCTAAAAGTTTGATTACAATAATACAATAATTTTTTCATAAAAATCATTTTTTTACAAGTCATAACGTATTTATATAAATATAATTTTTTTGTTACATTGTAATTTAATAATATTTTTTTACGTGTTTGGCAGCTCTAGAAATTCACCTATGTTGTAAAAAACCCTCTCTAGAAACCACGATTTCAGACGAATTTTAAACTGCATTCTTAATTATTCTTGATTTGTCAGTAAGTTTGAATCTTTGTATGTTAGCAATTAAATCACGCCTTAACCAGTCAACCGATTTTGATGGAACTTGGAATTCGTGACTTAATATAAAATTTAAGCAATTTAAAATGTTAATACAACGCGAGCGAAGCCGCAGGCGGAAGCTTTATTAAGAGAATTCGTTTGTGTGGTGCACAAGTGAAAATAAATTATGAAAAATCTCGCTGCACCTTTAAAAAAATGTCACTATTTAAAAAATACATTAGCGGCCTTTACACGGTAGAGTTTTAACCGCGCATCTGGACTGCGTTCCGAACCGCGGATAAATCTGTGCAGTTTTAATCGGGGATAGAACTGTCGTATTAATTACTGTCACAGTTTAGACTGGCGCGTGGTACGATTATGAACGGTGATGCGTGCAAAAAACTGTCACAAAAACTGTGCTAAAAACTATGGCAGATTGAAGTGTCAGCCTCGCACATCTACACGTAAGGGAGTGGACACATTGCGTTTTTTGCAGCGCGTTTGTATCGATACAAACGCGATTCGAACGCGATGCGAACGTGCTGCTCCCCGGTTCGCTTTTGTATGAAAAAAAACGCGTTGCGAACGCGCGTTTGTATCAATACAAACGCGCAGCTCAAAAACGCGCTGCAGAAAACGCAATGTGTCCACTTCCTAAGGTTTTTAGCGAAGGTTGAAATGGCGCGTGCTATTTCCCGCGTTCCGATCTCTACGTGTAAAGGCCGCTATTGACACCATGCTTTTTGGAAACCATAATAGTTCAAACCTTAATCAGTTTTGTTGTCATCTGTACCTGTATCTGAAGTAACAGATTTGAGTGTGGACGTTGCCATTGGTCGAGCTACTCGCAAATTCAATTAATCATAGTTAGGATTAGTTCACCCTTTGAGCGCCAGACGTGACGTGACTGTCTTACAGACTAATCGATTTTACAAAATCTGTTTGTAATTTACGAATTCGATTAAAAACAAATAAAGTAAACTATATTAAAATATAATATTTTACAATTAAGAAAACACTCTACCACCTAGTACTTCTCTCCCAAATAAACATAAATTGTTGATAAATTGCTACTCATTTTTCATCACAAGGTTAACCTTACAAATCCTTCTGAATATTATTTTACAAATATAAAATATATAATGTAATATAAAGGCTTTTAGACTTCTTATGGTGTTTTTATATTTATTTATTTTATCATCAAATAACGGTCTTGTTAAACCTAACTGTTGTATTAATTTTAAAATTAATGCAACATTTTTTTCGACCAACATTATTATGTTACACATAATATAGAGTAGTCTTTGAACTATATTAGAAACGAAGCTATATTCAAACGAATACAACCACAATAGGCAATATGCGTCTGATTCAAAAGCGGGTTAAATGTATTTTATTATAAACATTGTTGCTTTAGAGGTATGTGTGTGTAATTATTTTTTAATATTAAACCATTTTCGATTAGAAAATAAATTTTAAAAATTGCAAAAAATAGTAGGAATTTCAAAATACTTGAAAAGGATGTGAAAGGATGTGACGACACGAGTTCATAAGAAAAGTCAAGGACGAGTCAGATATGACGATCCATAGATAAGTTTTTTTTTTAATTTTCACAATTCCTATACTCGAACTTATTGTTGTCACAGATTACTGTTGTACTTAGTATCAATTTGACGTCACACGTCAAAGTTCACAAATTGTTACTACAACAGTAATCTGTGACAACAATAATAATCGTGTTTTAGATGCGTGAAAATGTTGGTAAATTTCAAAAATTATTTTTGTTATAAAATTTTAGTATTTCGGCGCTGGAATTTTTATGACGGTTATTTGACGATATAACCTATCGTTTAAAACCATAAAAAAAATTGATGCATATTGCCAATTGCAATGCGGTGTATTAACAAAATTGCAATCTCGTACAAAATGTTTTTCTAAATATTAAAATTAAACTACGGCAGTGCTTTACTATAGCACTACGGAGAGTTCTATAAACTTGAAAATACCGTCAGAATTCAACTCTCCGGTCAGTAGTAAGTTAATTCGAGCCGGCCCGCCGGGACTCGAACCCGGGTCGGTAAGTAGCAGATTTATTAAGAGGCTACCCACCTAACCCACACAGGAAGCACAGTATAGAAAACAGTAAAACAACTACACTTCGACTTCTACAAAAATAACAATTTTTACTTGTACTTACCGCTTATTTTTTTGAGAACTAGCAGATTAAATAATTATTTGTCACTGTTTCTAGTTAAAACATCAGCACAGTTCTCATTTTTGGAAAAAAAAAATATCCATGCCCAACAGTCTCTATGACACCATGCTAACCAGACCTAAGAAATTTATGAAACAGATAGGCCTGAAAAATATTTATAACGAAACTACTTAGTATTTTAATTATTTGATGATTAAGGTCTTCGCTCACTGCGCAGTATCATAAGCGGGCCGAGCCATGACCGAGCCCGTCACGAAAATTACACCTTACACACTAAGAGCGTATCAAACTAGGACCGTCTCATAACCGTTTTGCGAAGCGTAATCCCGAGCCTATACCACAGTAATAGACATTTTGTTGGTTTTATGCTAAATACACAATTATTCTGAAAGCCCATTTTAAAACTTATCACTCAATTTTTTTTGTAAAATACTATAGTAAATATAGAGCGTTTACAAGCTAAACCACACTAAAATACATATTGCACACATTTTGTCGGGTTTACTAGCAAAGTGCAATATTTCATCATATTTTGTGTAACTTTAAATGGGAGTTTTATCTACAAGGTTTAAAAAAACAGACTTTTAAGAAACCCTTTTAGAAACCCAATTGTAATCCATAGTGATGGCATAATTATTATTGAGATCATCATGATGATGATGAAAAGTAGCTTATATCCTTCCTCAAAGCTCCTGAGATTAGCGTGTTCAAACAAATGAACAAACAAACTTTTCCGCTTTATTACTGGTTGGTTGGTATAGATTAAGTGTACTTTCACTCTACATTCAAGGTTTTATGAATAACTGGATATTTTTTAATTTGTAAGCTTATCTTTTTTTTCGAAATCGTGTTTTTGCTGTTACTACACTTTGATTTCGGAGGGCAGTATGGGATTTTGACTTTTGATAAATGTCACATAACGTGCGGAACGCATTCAGTGATGCTAGATGGGGGGTTGTTAATTCAAATTTGGGGTATTTATCGACTCAGGAGGAAATCCTTTGGGGGAATTTTCGTAGGTAAAAATTATAAATTATATACCTAAGTACTTGATATTTAGGGGTGATACTTGATAGGTTTTTAGAATGTGTACATGTACATGTGTATAAATGGGGGTACTTGAAAGACTTTGTGAAGTGAGAAAAATAACTGAATTATTATCTAACCAATATTGGAGCGTTTCCTCTTGCTCCTACTCGATTCTCCTACTGCTCCTGCACGAGGACCAATATATCCTTATGCTCCTACCAGTAGGAACATAAGGATAGGCATATCCTAGTGCTCCTACTGTGGATGGACAGTCAAGGTACAATACCCCGAAATAAAACTATCAAATAGGGGCACAGCCGCGAAGCCGTATTTTGATAAACTTCAAAACAAGATAACATCTTCATCATCAACAAAAAATAAAATCGTTATTGTTATAAATAAATACTTATGCTATGATCAAGATCTACATTTAAAGTGACAGCTGTCACCAAATGTACCAATATAGTGTATAAAGTTTACTGATGAATAATATCAGATGTTAAATTGACAGATTATGTCAAAATGACAGATTAGGACAGATTAAATTGACAGGTTGGCCATATCTCGAAAACCACTTATCTCAGACTCTCCGTCCTCAGTTTAAGTGAAAGCTATTGAAGAGATCTACATTTAAAGTGACAGTTGTCAAACTTTAAACAGCCATTATCTCGGAAACTACTCGTCCTAGACTCCTCATTCTCAGTTCAAATGAAAGCTATGACCAAGATCTACATTTAAAGTGACAGCTGTCAAACTTTAAACGGCCATATCTCGGAAACTACTCGTCCTAAACTCCTCATTCTCAGTTCAAATGAAAGCTATGACCAAGATCTACATTTAAAGTGACAGCTGTCAAAATGACATCTGTCATCTGAAATGTAGATCTTAGTCATAGCTTTCATTTAAACTAAGAACGGAGAGTCTATGACGAGTAGTTTCCGAGATATGGCCTTTTAAAGTTTGACAGCTGTCACTTTAAATGTAGATCTTGGTCATAGCTTTCATTTGAACTAAGAACGGAGAGTCTAGGACGAGTACTTTCCGAGATATGGCCTTTTAAAGTTTGACAGCTGTCACTTTAAATGTAGATCTTGGTCATAGCTTTCATTTGAACTGAGAATGAGGAGTCTAGGACGAGTAGTTTCCGAGATATGGCCGTTTAAAGTTTGACAGCTGTCACTTTAAATGTAGATCTTGGTCATAGCTTTCATTTGAACTAAGAACGGAGAATCTAGGACGAGTAGTTTCCGAGATATGGCCTTTTAAAGTTTGACAGCTGTCACTTTAAATGTAGATCTTGGTCATAGCTTTCATTTGAACTGAGAATGAGGAGTCTAGGACGAGTAGTTTCCGAGATGTGGCCGTTTAAAGTTTGACAGCTGTCACTTTAAATGTAGATCTCTTCAATAGCTTTCACTTGAAGAGAACGGAGAGTCTGGGATAAGTGGTTTACGAGATATGGCCCATCTGTCATTTTAATATAGGTACACCTAATCTGTCTTTTTGACGTAATCTGTCATTTTGACATAATCTCTCATTTTGACATGATCTGTCATTTTGACATAATCACGGGCAGACTGCCCGCAACCACGGCTATTGTAACAGCCAAAACGTCGCGTCGTGATAAATAAGGTAAATTACGCGATAAAATCCCGTGTACATAAATCAACATCCAGTACCAACAAAACGAACCAACTCGGTGGCGCAGTGTGCGAAGGTCCAGCTAAAACACAGAAAGTTGCGGGTTCGATTCCCACTGCGACGCAAGTGTTTGTATGATCTGCAAATATATGTATCGGGTCTGGGTGTTTTTCTATGTAATATTATGTATTTACAAAAAGAAGGATAGGTACCTACAAGTAGTTTATCAGTCATATCTTATATTTCCATACAAGGTCTATTTACCTTGGAGCTAGACGATGCTGTGAAATATCCAGCATTATTTATTTATAGAAAAAGGCTGAAAAGCTGCCCCTAGGGGCTGACCTGGCTACGCTACTAATATGATGGCAAGAAGATTCTAAACTACGTAACTGGAGTTCTAACTGACATTTAATGTACAAAGGATTTTGAACCTTATCACGACTACACAACGATCTATTATCATTTAATCTTGGTTATAAGGATTGTTGGTCTTGTTGGGAAGGCTTTCTTGGGTGCTTTGTCTCTTTCACACTCGTTGTAGGATTAGTAGTGTGCCCATGTCATTTAAATTTCAGGATATTTTTACCTTATCGCGCTCGACAAAATCAGCGCTTGATTTCGATCCATGGTTTCGATCCTTGAATTAGAGATCCTTGAATTAGATCCTTGATTTTGATCCTTGATTTTGATTTCGATCCTTGATTTCGATCTTTGGTTTCGATCTTGGATTTCGATCCTGGATTTCGATCCTTGATTCTTGAATTTTGAACCTTGAATCTGAAATCTTGAATCTTGAATCTTTGAAGTGACAGCTGTCAAACTTCAAATGACCATATCTCGAGAACTACTCGTCCTAGACTCCCCGTTCCCAGTTCAAATGAAAGCTATGACCAAGATCTTCATTTGAATTGACAGCTGTCAAACTTCAAATGGCCATATCTCGGGAACTACTCGTCCTAGACTCCCCGTTCTCAGTTCAAATGAAAGCTATGACCAAGATCTTCATTTGAAGTGACAGCTGTCAAACTTCAAATGGCCATATCTCGGGAACTACTTGTCCTAGACTCCCCGTTCTCAGTTCAAATGAAAGCTATGACCAAGATCTTCATTTGAAGTGACAGCTGTCAAACTTCAAATGGCCATATCTCGGGAACTACTAGTCCTAGACTCCCCGTTCTCAGTTCAAATGAAAGCTATGACCAAGATCTTCATTTGAAGTGACAGCTGTCAAACTTCAAATGGCCATATCTCAGGAACTACTCGTCCTAGACTCCCCGTTCTCAGTTCAAATGAAAGCTATGACCAAGATCTTCATTTGAAGTGACAGCTGTCAAACTTCAAATGGCCATATCTCGGGAACTACTTGTCCTAGACTCCCCGTTCTCAGTTCAAATGAAAGCTATGACCAAGATCTTCATTTGAAGTGACAGCTGTCAAACTTCAAATGGCCATATCTCGGGAACTACTCGTCCTAGACTCCCCGTTCTCAGTTCAAATGAAAGCTATGACCAAGATCTTCATTTGAAGTGACAGCTGTCAAACTTCAAATGGCCATATCTCGGGAACTACTCGTCCTAGACTCCCCGTTCTCAGTTCAAATAAAAGCTATAACCAAGATCTTCATTTGAAGTGACAGCTGTCAAACTTCAAATGGCCATATCTCGGGAACTACTTGTCCTAGACTCCCCGTTCTCAGTTCAAATGAAAGCTATGACCAAGATCTTCATTTGAAGTGACAGCTGTCAAACTTCAAATGGCCATATCTCGGGAACTACTCGTCCTAGACTCCCCGTTCTCAGTTCAAATGAAAGCTATGACCAAGATCTTCATTTGAAGTGACAGCTGTCAAACTTCAAATGGCCATATCTCGGGAACTACTCGTTCTAGACTCCCCGTTCTCAGTTCAAATGAAAGCTATAACCAAGATCTTCATTTGAAGTGACAGCTGTCAAACTTCAAATGGCCATATCTCGGGAACTACTCGTCCTAGACTCCCCGTTCTCAGTTCAAATGAAAGCTATGACCAAGATCTTCATTTGAAGTGACAGCTGTCAAACTTCAAATGGCCATATCTCGGGAACTACTTGTCCTAGACTCCCCGTTCTCAGTTCAAATGAAAGCTATGACCAAGACCTACATTTCAGATGACAGATGTCATTTTGACAGCTGTTATTGAAAATGTAGATCTTGGTCATAGCTTTCATTTGAGCTAAAAAGGAAGAGTCTAGGATGAGTAGTTCCCGAGATATGGCCATTTAAAGTTTGATAGCTGTCACTTCAAATGAAGATCTTGGTCATAGCTTTCATTTGAACTGAGAACGGGGAGTCTAGGACGAGTAGTTCCCGAGATATGGCCATTTGAAGTTTGACAGCTGTCACTTCAAATGAAGATCTTGGTCATAGCTTTCATTTGAACTGGGAACGGGGAGTCTAGGACGAGTAGTTTCCAAGATATGGCCGTTTGAAGTTTGACAGCTGTCACTTCAAAGATTCAAGATTCAAAATTTCAGTTTTCAGATTCAAGAATCAAGATTCAAGATTCAAGAATCAAAATGAAGGATCAAAATTTTATCAGTATTTTAATGAAATGAAATGAAATATTTTTTTTTTTTTTTTTCTTTATTTTGGCTTCGCACGTCTTGTGCATTCAGCCAGTGTCAAGTAATTAATAAATTTCAAGTTTATAGATAAATAAGTTATATAAATACATATTACAATACATAAATATAATATCCCACCCCTCCCCTTGTGCCTCAGTAAAGATGTGGGGCTTTACTGAAACATCAACACGGACTATTTGGGAGAACTCGAAAAGCAATGCTATCCAATTTTGTTTCACTTGCCCACACTTATGCACATTCACGAACACTTAACGGTTAATAATCCACCATTATTACACATTAACATTCGAAGAAACACAAGTTTTGGAAAATAAAACAAAAACGAAACATGACTTCTCAAATTCCCGCCAAAAAGCCCAATGAAATAATTTAATTCAAAAATCATGCCCTGAAACATCACGTAAATCAGAAAATGATGGAAAAGGCCCCTTAGGGACTAGGAATGTTTAGTTTATGGTCACCCTTTAGAAAGAGACACGCCGCCCAAGTTTTATCTCTCAAGCGGACCTCGTTTTCTGTCTCAGTCAGCATTCCAGGTACGTAGTATAGAAATTCCTTGTATGATGGTTACATGGATTGACAGATGGGCGGGGCTTGTCATTGATTGTCAGCAAAATAATCATGACGGCCGGAGACTGACAAGACGGCCATGGCACGGGCAGGGCACGCGACGGTGTAGGAACGGTGTGGTGTGGGGCGTCCGGTACATTTCAATACAAAGAATATCATTTTTGCCGGGACGGTGTTGCTACGGTCATGCTATGCGACGGGGTAGAGACGTGATAATGTGACAACACCCTTAAGGTGTGTTGTGAAAGTGAGGTATGTCGATCCAGGAACATAAATAGCGGGTGTGTTTGTTTTGTTCTAAGCTGACTTACTGAAACGAGTATACCGTGCTTAGGGGCTTTAAAATTAAATCTCGCTTTAGTTACCTAAGCCTTCTGAATTCCGTCTATGTCTATTGCAGATAACAGCTTCACTGCCATTTACATTTGAGCTGGATTGGTTGAGGCTTTCGCTATCTAACTGGACAGAAGACACTCGTATTCATTTCACTTGTAATTTTAGAAATACGGTATTTATCGGGTTAATTACAACCCGACACGCCGAGATTTCGGTTATGTTACAAAAGCTGTCACGAGTAGGTTAAATGAATATGAATAAATACGGATTGTGATTGTGAAAGTTTAAAAAATGCTGCGATAGGTTTTATTACTTTTTAATTTAGCTATTAAATAATAATAATAAATATTATATTGCTGGACATTTCACACAGTATCATGTAGCCCTAACCTAAAGTAAGCAGAGTTTGTGTTATGGGAACAATATGCCTGATATTACTACTTAGATTTTTTTGTAAATATAGTACACACATATATTTTTTTTTATCAACCTATGTCGTCCCACTGCTGGGCAAAGGTCTCCCCAACATACATAATATACATAGAAAAACACCCTGACCCGAGACAAATATTTGCTGATCATACAAACATTTGTTAGACTTTTTTTACCCACTACGCCATAAAGGTCGCCATAATGTTTATGTTAGAAAAACTTTTTTCTTATTCTCAAGATTCTTTGAAGATAAGTAGGGGTAGTCGAGAAGTTCACTCACCTTGGTAGAGATTAGTTGAATTTTAACATTTATTACCGGTTCTTGAAACGACAATAATTATAGTAACTTCACTTTTAAAGTTTTTATGCTTTTTTTTAACAAAGTATTTGCACTATTTAAAAAAAATGAGCGAGTCAAGAGAAACTATAAAAAAGTATTTTGATTTCTAAACGTTCCGTGTAACATAAACTCTGGAACGTGAATCACTGTTTAACCAACTACTCCTTTAGCTACTAAACCAATTGTAAAGCAAATAAACGCGAATTTCTTAAAGTATTTCTTTAGAACGGAGTTGCAAAGTTTCCGGTTGCGAAACAAGAGAACGGAACCTCCAACGACTTCCGGTGGAACTGAGCTCGAATCGGAGTTTTACCACTTTTGATACAGCTCTGCTTATATTAGAAGTCACATCGAGTATGATAATGAATTATCAGAAATGAGAGTAGCATTTTTTATTGATGTTTTTGAAAACGAAACAAAGCAGGATCACTTTGTGATGTGGATAGTAAAACATTGTCGTAGAAATTTACTATGAAAGCAATGACTTTATAGAATTTATTTAAGTCTATTGTCTTTTTTTCTTAATCTTAAGATTGTAAATCCGTACCCATATTATAAATGTGAAAGTATGTTTATTTGTCCTGCTTTCACGTCAAAACAGAGCGACGGATTGACGTGATTTTTTGTGTGGAGATAGCTGGAGGGCTGGAGAGTAACATAGGCTACTTTTTATCCGGGTACAGCGGGCAGCAGCCAGTAAACCATATATTAAAAATAGGTCGACTCTCACAGTGAAAAAAAAATCAATAAACGACTTTGTAGATGTTGAGTCGCACTACATAACTTTTTGTTACCACTTTTGTTAATAAGATCTTAAACTGTCTGGACTGTTTGTCTTACTTTGTTTTACAATTGAAACATTGCCTTTTTTGGAGATTGGTCAAATCAAATAAAAAAATAAAGTGATGTTTGCAAATAATATTCAAGGCCATTTTTAACCCCGACGAAAAGAGGGATGTTATAAGTCTGTAGTGTATGTATCTGTCTCTGTGTATCTGTATGTCTGTCTGTGGCATCGTAGCTCCTGAATGGATGAACCGATTTTGAGGTTTTTGTTTGAAAACTGAAGTATTGATTCGCATTTAATAAATGATTGATTGATTGATTAATTGAATTGAAACCTTTGTAGGTACACCAAAAAATGACATTTTTTCTTACACAACACACTCGCGAGGTCTACGGCTCACAGAGCCACTAGTTATTTTGGTATTACATCTGTATGGACAATTCGTCGGTCACCGGCCCCTTAATTCAGAAATAACTAAACAAGCCTTTAGACCCGTTCGCATTATATAACCTACCTTATAAAGTAAACCTTAAAACTGCTAGTTTAACCTGAAACTTGTAATCCTTGGCGCAGCCTCACAAACTCAAACACAACTTGTAACAAGCGAACAACGCACAAACAATCCCGTCTCAATATTGGTTTCAGTTTAGCAACATAATCAACCCCAATTTGTCTTCGGATAAACTTATAACCTTCTCAATAATTTGAAACAGGATGCCGCGTTGGCCGAGTGCGAAAGTACCTCGCTCTTCGATCTGAAGCCGCGAATTTCCTCACGATGTTTTCCTTCACCGTTTAGAGCTCGTGTTAATGCGCTTATAATTTTTAGAAATGAAAAATCAATTGATGCACGGCCAGGGTTCGAACCTTCGAACCCACGACCTTCAGATCGAAAGGCGAGATACTTTCTCCCTTGGCCAACACGGCTCTTTGACATAGTTATACAGCACAACTATTACAACCGCAATAACAAAACCACTGAAGCCCTGTCTCCCTTCCGGCCCCGTCAAACTACTGATGTCTTCATTCAATGTACTCAGGAAATTAAGTGCTGATAACAAGATCATTGTCCTCGGAATTGTCTTTGAGTGAGTCTTGAATATTTGGGACAGTATAAAGTTAGTATTACTTGAAGACCTCTGTGGCGCAGTGAGTGAGGCCGCCTGAGACGTAGGAGTGAGTGAGACTCTACGTAAAAGTGGGTAATGTACCAAATATATATTTGGATATGACTACCCCTTAAAAATCGTCAAAGGATCATAAATGCTTAAAAATAATTGAGTGAATGTCTATTACGCATTGGGTATACAGTCGCACTTTATTTAATTTTTGGTTACAACAAAAATTGGTTTCTCATGGATTCTCGACTCTCGTATTTGAGAGCATTATAAGTATTTTTTGTTTTGAAAGTTACGACTGGTGTGTGGTGTGAGACGAATTTTTCTCAAGAATTTGAAGGAAAACACCACAGATGTATCTTCCTAAGTCTGATTTAATGTATTTATATCGAAACCCGACTGCTTCAGACCGACCAAGTTTGAAGTTCGGATTGAAGCTGAAACAATGGACTTGACAGGAGAATGCCTCAGACGGTTTAGTGCTGTTGAATTATTTAGTTTATCTACATTCAAACCTAGAAATTCAAACAATTTCAGAAACAGTTGATAGTGAATATTATATCGTCTTTATCTGGTAATATCCAACTCGCATGGTCTGCCCATGCCATCATCGGAGATTCCTGTTTTTGAGCTTACTTTTATATAGATAAGTACCTTAAAGGTTCTACTGCATGTTGGCGCAAGCTTGCCGAGTGAACGCCAATGCCAGTGTGGACAGCACACTTTTCTTGTCTTCCCATCGCTTGGTGACGCTCGCCTAGCCTGGCCGAGTGAATACGGGCTCTGGTTTGCATTGGTTTGCATAGACTCGCCAAACGTCATGACGGTAGCACTCGCCTTGCATCAATTTGCGTTCGCTCGCGCTGGCTTAGGCTCGCCCAACATGTATATGTGGCATAAAAATTCTGAGTTCAACAACTATTATTTCAGGTCAACTGCTCTTTATATTTCATGTGTATTAATTAGTTGGAGCGTCAATATATCAATAAATTCTCATCATTAAAATATACATCAGTAATGAAATATTCTGATTCTGGACAATGCTGCCTGAACACAATGAGTTGTCCAGAATATTCCTTTGTATCAGAACGCTTTCATTGCAGCTCATTACTGAACGTAATTACAGATAAATTCCACGTCAGTCTGTGCTGCTATTGAATTCTTTGAATATCTGTATGACAACTATCTCTTTACAGAGAAATAAATATATTACTGTTTATTTTTTTTTTTTAAAAAGCTCGTGGTAACTTTGAGCAGATTGAATGAGTGTAAAAACGTTTTAATTAATTTTTATTTAATTACTAGATGACGCCCGCGGCTTCGCCCGCGTGGACTACTATTTTGTTTATCCCACGGGAACCATGCATTTTTTCGGGATAAAAATGTAGCCTATGTCCTATTCCCGGTCATTATCTATCTATGTTTCAAATTTCAGCCAAATCGGTTCAGTAGTTATGGAGATACGTGGCAACAAACATTCACACACACACACACACACACACACGGACTTTCGCCTTTATAATATTAGTAGGATAGGATTAATCTTGTTTTTTTTTAATTGCTTTTCTCTAGAAGTTACAGATCCAGAACTACTTGTAGTTCACCACAAGTTGTGAGATCAGCTGGCTTCTTCTTCTTTCGTATGAGCAAGTGGCCAACTCTGGTGACGGAGTTTTTAGGCCGCCTAAAGGCCTCCGTCATGGCTTAACGACTTAAACGCCGGGACCGACAATTAACGTGCCCTCCGAAGCACGGAAGCGCTCAGCTGGCTATTACCATACGTAATGTCAAAAAGTGTGCCAAATTTTAGTTGAAGCGGACACCGGGACGGGAAGCTTGCGGAAAGCGGGAATTTTGTTTACAAGATTCGTATTGAACATGAAAATGGTTTAAGTGCAACATGAGACAGCTCTTATCTATATTAACTTTTGTCTGTTATCTACTTAAGGTCTAAATTGTTTTCACAAAAAGCTCCATAATGTCTAAATTCAAAAAAACTGTATAGACAACAAAATATTAAACCGTTTTAGTATGAAGGAGAAGCATAAAAGTGTACCCTTCATTTTACAACTATAAAGGGGAACAGTCGCGCAATCAAATACGGGACGTCACAGAACAGTTGAAATAGATTTTTTCACTCTTGAAATTGCGATCACGTTTCTAATATAGTGAAAACAATATTCTAGTGACCGGGTGATTTCAACGCAGCCTGCCCTTTCAATATCATGTGGGGCAAAGTTTTTCATAGCTTTGAAATATTAGTCGTATAAAATGAAATCAATTTTTTTCTTGTGTTTGTTTTGGTACATGTCACGCGGTAATCATAGTTTTGATGAAATCTTTTCGCATTTGTAGATAGAGGTACTTGTGTGGATATTTTATAAATTGTTCTTGTATTCCGGTTCTTATATTTGAGAAAAATCAAATGGTTTATAAATAAATCCTGTGGTTAGTTTCTAATGCCGTTTATTCACATTTGGACCTACGCGAACCAGTAAGAGTAGGACAATAATCGCGAATAATAGGCGATAGTTGAATTATAAACAAAAGGGAAAACTTTAGTACAATTTACGAATGTTTGTACGCATTTTTCTCTCATCATCTTTCTAGAACTTTTCTGAAATAAAAAAAGGGTAACCAACTTATTGATTTTCCCGTCAAAACCGCGTATCATAATTTGGAATCGCACACATCGCTCTTCGTTTTTTAACGAGGGTCGTTTAGACGTATCGATCAGCGATATAAAACGCGCATTAATCTGCCCTTATCTGCGTCGTATTATTTAATGACGCGACGTTTGGCGGTTATTTGTAACGTTTATGGCGGAATAGATGCTGATGCATATTTAGATAGCGGTTTTTATGTCGCGCAACGTCATTATTTGCGTAAGTGAAATATTTTTACTCTCGACATAATAACGTCGTGTACGCGTACCCATTTTTTGTAAAACTTAAAATACACAGTTCTTGTTAGAAAATAATGTTAACTTAATACTTTTGTGTTAACTTTTAATAAACGTAATAAATAAGTTACGGTTTTCGATTCAAATATGATCTTGTATTTGGATTTTTTTCACAAAACACATAAGCAGTAGAGATAAGCAGACGGTAGTTGGAGAAAAGAAGTGACCAAAAAGTGGCCTCCGAGGATCATAGAACACTAGGTACACCATCCAGATGGTATGTTGATATTGAAAAGACAGCAAGGAAGCAATGAGAGCGACTAGCACAGAATCGGATGAGGAGACCTATAAGCTAAGCAAAGGGCTTATGTAGGATGTCCGTGAACTTAGCATATCACATTTTTATGTAAGTTCTCTTCGCATGCACCATGAGTTCTATAGTTCCTGATACTTTTAGCAATATTTCTTATTTAACCTGAAAAAGAAGTCGATTAAAAAAATGATATGCTAACTTCCCGTAGCATGCGAAGATAACTTATATAAAAATGTGATATGCTGAGAAATGATATGCTAAGTTCACGGACATTTATGTGGGTTGATTAGCTATTTATAATTACCTAGATAAAAACTAAAACAGAAACAAAAAATATTAATCGCTTTACTTATACCGCTATACCTAGATAGTGACAAATGCCTGAAAGAAGTCCTTTGTTCAACAAACAAACAACCATTATTAAAACGTTTACAGTACAATATTGTCCTACATTACCCGAAATGCTAAACAAAGCAACTGTATAAACAAAAATCATTCCACATTACAAACCGTAAAAACTGGTAAACAATTTCTACCGCAAAAACGGTTTTCCCATTCAGCGAACTAAATAACTTAAACCGTTTATCATACAATACGATTATTTTACAAAACAGTTTCCTCGGAACGGGTCGATTCGGTTTGTTCTTGATCTCACCCCAAAATAGTTTGTGCAAGATAGTCAAAATCTCTGGACTCTATCTGTACTGTAGTACAAATAAACGTGGTATAAATTGTACTCCAAAAATAACCTAAGAATTCCGTGCTTTGGAGGGTACGTTAAATTATCAGTCCCGGCTTTTAAGTCATTAAGCCTTGATGGAGACCTTCAGGAGGCCTAAAAACTCCATCACCAGAGTTGGCCACTTGCTCATACAAACTTGCTTTGCTTTACCTTAGAAGAAGTGAAGCGTAGACGACCCGCAAATACCTACGATTAAGCTTAAAATAACTTTTTACCTAGACCTCGGCGTATTCTAATTTAACACAGGTAATTTTTTTAACTATAAAACGCTTACTTACGTTACCGCCTTATGCCATTGATATAACAGGGAAATGGTTAGGTTATTACTACTTACAGTTAGGTTGTAACAAGTTTAGGGGTAAGAAATTACAATCTCCTCTCAGCTCATCATACCTATTCCTAATTTAAGGTTGAAAAAAAGCATGTTTTTTATTTGTACACTGTTAGGCTTAAAAATATAACCGTTACTACGAGTACTTCGTTACTTTTACATTACTTTATTATTATTTTTATTTTCTAGCAAAGCTATTTGTAATTACAACTTAACTGAATGTAACAAAAACTCTGTCTCCGTGAAGGTCAACACATCACCTCTGATGTTGTAGTAAGAGGATGAAATAGTATAATATCAGGTCAGCTTAAGAACAAACCTACGATTTGCATGAAATATAAAGGTGACCGCACATAGCTGGTGTTGTTTATAGCGGTCAGCGAGCTCGTGGATCTGCTACTCTATAGTCTATGGCACGGTATTCCGGTCCCTTACATTCCTGTCTTGCTCCTTTATTGTCTTACTTCACATCGTTTTATTATATTTGCGTAAACAAAGGTGGTTCATAACTTTATGGTTTGGGAACGAATTTTTAGGGATATTAAACTGTCCGGTTTTTAGAGTTGAAATAACATTGTCTTGCTTTATTTTAGCAATTTTTAAATTTTGTTTTCAACAGTGTGAGCAGTAACAGTAACCAATGTTGATGTTGCATGCTGCTTATACAGACATTTTCTAAGGCAAACAGGCTCTATTATATTTATTTAGGTTTTCTGTCACAAAATATTAAAAACTCATAAGTATCACATCTTTCTAGCAATTTTTAGGGTTAAAAGAAAATAAGCATAAATATTTTTTTTTTTTGTTCTATTAGTTTTTTTTTCAATTTTCAATACAAATACAGGCACTTGTCCAGACAGAAAAGGAAAACCACATTTCTTTCCACTCCGCATTCATCAATTATGATTTCACTTCAAATGACATCTTCTCTGCTTCAGAGCCGATTTAATTGTGCAGCTGTCATCGAGAACTGTCAATTGGCTGTCAAATACAATAGAAAAAACACTCGATCATCGATGAAATTATCGAAGGAAGGAGACCACTAAAGCGTGATTTTAAAGAAGAACGAACATTTTGGCATACTTACTCTTCCGCCATTTTGAAAAAACCTCGATCTTGCAGCAGGTGATGAAACATGTGTCAATCGATAGGGGAAGTGATTACAAACAAAATATATTCAGTAATAAAATCTCGTAATCTTTATACTTTCCGAGATATTTGAGTTTGAAAATGTAAAAATTAAAACTTGAAAATGCTAATTATGCTGCCAATAATAACCGGTAGGTATTTGAATATGTCTACTGTGACTGGGGATAAAATCGTGAGCCAATTTCATTTAATTTTTGCGCAAAAATTTTTTTTTGAAATTAAGTATAAGTACAGGGTGAATTTTTGAGACGGGGCAGTAAGGGCAGCTACCTTAACCGTTGTAGCTACAGGAAAACGTTCTTATGAGAAATAGCACGCGCCATTCCAACCTTTGACAGTTTTATCCGCGGTTATCTGTACAGATATCTGTACAGTCCAGATCCGTGGTAAAAACTCTACCGTGTAAAGGCCGCTAATTTCACATAAGGATTAAAAGGCTCTAGCGGACTAACTGAGTTTAGAGTACTAGAAAAGTCAGAAAACGCTAAAATGTATTTTTGGGACGGGGTAGTAAGGGCTACCTTAACCGTTGTAGTTACAGGAAAACGTTCTCAAGAGACTATCCTTAACTTTTGAAGATATTTTGACTTGCATTCACAGATTTTGGGAAAAATGTACAGTCACCGAAAAAAATGGGTAATCTACACAAAAACTTTTTTGATGCCAAACGATCCTGTTTCAAATAAGGATTACAAGACTCTATCTGACCAACTGAGGTTAGAGTACTAGAAAAGTCAGAAATTGTTAAAATGCATTGTTGAGAAGGAACAGTAAGGGCAGCTACCTTAACCGTTGTAGCTACAGGAAAACTTTCTTACGAGACTATCCTTAACTCCCTTAACTTAACCGTTTTAGCTACAGGATAGTTCTTACGAGACTATCCTGTAGCTACAACGGTTAAGGTAGCCCTTACTAACCCGTCTCAAAAATACATTTTAGCGTTTTCTGACTTCTCTAGTACTCTAACCTCAGTTGGTCCGATAGAGCCTTTTAATCCTTATGTGAAACAGGATCGATTGGCATCAAAAAAAGTTTTTGTGTAAACTGGCCATTTTCTCGCTGACTGTACATTTTTTTCAAAATCTGTGAATGCAGGTCAAAATATCTTCAAAAGTTAAGGATAATCTTCTTAGAACGTTTTCCTGTAGCTACAACGGATAAGGTGGGTGCCCTTACTGCCCCGTCTCAAAAATTCACCCTGTATTTTTTGAACACAGTTTATTTCATCATTCATTTTCTACCTAGGTACTATTTAGCACAAAATGATAAAATAAACTTTGTTCAAAAATATAATTTCAAATAAAAAAAAAATTATTTAAAAAATAAACGAAATTGGCTCACGATTTTATTCCCAGTCACGGTAGACATATTCAAATACCTACCGGTTATTATTGGCAGCATAATTAGCATTTTCAAGTTTTAATTTTTACATTTTCAAACTCAAATATCTCTGAAAGTATAAAGATTACGAGATTTTATTACTGAATATATTTTGTTTGTAATCACTTCCCCTATAGATTGACACATGTTTCATCACTGGCAGCAAAATCGAGGTTTTTTCAAAATGGCCGACAGTAGGTATGCCAGGCTCCATACAAAAATGTTCGTACCCTTTTAAATGTCTGCTGACTAGTCGCCGCCCGCACCAAATCTTTTCGGCGTTCACTAACTTGTTCCTTCACTTTTGGCTTGCGATGCGGCGATCAGGTGACGTTACGAAGTTAATGTAGTGAGCGTTGGTCCACAAAATTCCATACAAAGAATATCGAGGCGATGCGGTGCGGCGGCGACTGGTATGTATTATTTTTTTAAATATATTTTTTTTAAAGAGTAATTTTACTAACCGAAAGCTAGCAGACGTCTGGGGAGAGAAAGGAGTTGACGTTGGCGGAGTGAGGTTAACAAACCTCCGCTTCGCCGACGATATTGTCCTCTTTTCTACGTCGGCCTCGGAGCTACAAACAATGCTTCAACAGCTAAGCACCGCAAGCTTTGATATTGGACTCAGAATGAATAGGTCAAAAACCAAAGTCATGACCAACAGCGTTGAGACCATAATAACGGTGGATGGAGAAGACCTAGCATACGTCCAAGAATACATCTACCTAGGCCAAATAGTCTCCTTCGAGGACAGGCAAGTGAAGGAAATCGCTCGGCGAACCGAAAATGCCTGGAGGAGCTATTGGTCTATGGGAGATATGATGAAGGGAGAATTACCTCTTTCGCTTAAGCGAAAATTAATGGACGTATGTATCCTCCCCGTTCTCACATATGGTGCGCAAACATGGTCCTTGACTAACATTCTGAAGTCCAAGCTCAAAGTTTGCCAACGAGCAATGGAGCGCAGCATCCTGGGTGTCAAGTTAACGGACAGAGTCCGAAACACTGAACTGCGCTCCAAAACTAAAATTTTTGATGTGGCTTCGAAGGCCGCGACGCTGAAGTGGAACTGGGCAGGACATGTCTGTCGGATGCCAAATGAGCTGTGGGCGAAGATAGCCACCGAGTGGCAGCCCGACCCAGCGAGAAGGCGACGCGGTAGACCAAAACGGAGATGGCGGGACGAACTCGAGCAATTTTTGCCGGACTGGAGAGTTGTTGCTGAAGACCGTGATGTCTGGAGGGAGTGGGGGGAGGCCTTTGCCCAGCAGTGGGACACCTACGGCTGATAATAATAAATAATAATAATAATAATTTTACTACTGTTTAACTTACTTTAGTTAGAGTTAATACTTTTATCTATTTTTATTACTTAGAGAAAATTATTTTCAATGAAAAAGTTGCGATTTAATTTATTTAATGCTAAATTAGAAAAGTTTGATGAGCGTAAATCTACGTCCCGTATGACTAGGTACATATTTGATGATGGGTGTTTTTTAGTGCATCAAATAAAATAATTTATCAATAACAGAGTAATTATCAAGTGAATCTTGCGATGGATAAATTATTATGGTGTTTGTATAAAAAAGTATGTCTTTGTCAATATACTATAGAATAGGCTACAGAGTACACTGCCCTTTAAAAAGGACGACGTATTGAAGACCGAAGTGGAATTATTAAAAAACCATTAGATTTGGGGCAAGCGTGATGGATGGACTCCAATCCTATCCATTTCAATTTCAAATGTCTCTCGGGGTGACTGTCCCAATGGTAATGCCTCTATTACTGCTGAGTAGCCACTCTGTGACGTCACAATACATGAATACCCACTGTTTTAAATATTACCCTTTTAAATTATTTGGAACTTCTTGAAAGTTGTAGTTAGGTTATTATTTTGTCGGTACTTTTGCTTGAGGATACGTTAATGCTACACTAAACATTTTAATACGTATAATCGTCTTGATATCCTTGCTAAAAAGTGGATAAGCCTCGAGGATTTGAGTGGTCCATATTTGTCGTATTGACCAGGTGAATTATTTAACTTTTCATCTTAGGCTCCTGTGTTCGGTTTTTTTTTAACGAATATAGGTTCGCGTATGACCACACCCTGCCTGATGTAAAGCAACAGTGTGGTCTAAGATGGAGCACGCTTACCTAGAAGGAACCTATTGACTCTCGATTTGAAGACACCCAAATTATACTTTTCTGGAAATACTGATCTAGACTCAGCATCATAGATTTTTGAATTTGAAAAATTGGATAGGAGATTGAGGACCACGCTGAATGGAACTAGAGTTATTGAACAAGAATGACTAAGCTAGCCATGATGGAGGCCTTTAGGCAGCCTAAAAACTCCGTCACCCGAGTTGGCCACTTGCTCATACGAATGAAGAAGAACTAGGCTAGAGATCACCTAGAGATCTTCACTATTTCCAGCACAAAGTCCATGTTGCCTGTCGCTGTATTTTATTCTAATGAATAAATAAATATATATATTTGTATCTTCACTAACCTGTGAAATATAGTGACGTTTATAATGTTGTAATAAAGGGTGTTACATTGCGCACGTTAACCAGGACTGATGGGATGGTAAATCATATCTAGTCGCCGATTTATATCGCGTAACAAGGAGGGATTGGCCAGTATACAAACATCTTTTATGATGTTTTATAGACTTGCCAACTTTATTATGAGATGATCTAAGAAATGGTGTGAAGCAAGCTCAGAATTTGTTCTTGACAAAAAAAATCCCCACAATATTGCTCGAAACCATTATTTTACTTGATTATATTCTTATCCCTAGCTTATTCTTGGTAAATAATTATACCTTTTCATTATTAACAATGGCTAATTATTTTAACATTTACTCCTAAATACTGAAACCAAACTGAAACGAAACGCTACTTAGTTTAAGTGCTTATATTGATATGAACTGTCATTAACTGTCATTTTTGTATACGATTCTGAAAAGTAAAATCGTCTCAAATAGATACGTACGTCTCAAATATTTAAGTAGAGTTTCAGTATTTAGGCATTAGTCTACCATTGACACACATGGGCACCATCAGCAACGTGGTATTACATCTTTTTCATTCTTAAGACAATACAAGGAGAGGCAGTGAACGCTTTAAATGATGTTCAAACTGGTGGTGATAAAAAAAGTGTCGACTGAAAATCATAAAATGTATAAGAACAAAACTTCAAAATAAAACTCTCATACATACAAAAGGCATCTAAACTTACCCAAGTGTCATATTTATGCGAAAGAGTACATTTTTATAAAGCCTCTACGTATGCTCGTAGAGGGCCGTAGCAGAGCTACGCCAAACGCTACGAGCTAAACACCCGAACATTAACACAGAGAGTAATAAAAGTGATGGGTGTGTAAAGTATGAACTGTGCGTGAGTGGAGTATGAACTCGAAATAACACCTATTGTACAAGTTGATTAATCAAGATGTAAAAGTATTGTGGATGTAAAAGTGGGATTCATTTTATTTGATGGATTTACTTTGTTTTGTTTATCAACTTTACAACGTTTACAACTCAGCAGAAGCACGTTTATATTTAGGTGCAATCTATTATTCGTACAAATTTGAAGATAATATTCATTGATTTTTCAAATAAAATCTTCTTACTCCTTCAAAAAATATTCTTTTGTGAGAAGAGAATTTCTTACAATTCGCACATAATGAAAGCAAAGTTCAAGGAACACATGTTTTGAGTTCTATTTATAAACCAACAAAATAACTAACCCCCTTACTTATGAAAGATGTTTAAAGTTGAACACTGGTTAAACAACGTCCTGACTCTATTTAAGTAAGACCCTAAGATTTTTGACATTCTAAAAAATCTTTGTCTATAGCTTGCCCTATACAACTCTGACACTTCACTGCATAAAATAACCATCTGCGGAAACGGCTTATCCCTTAGAAAAACTCGTATTGTGTGCGGGCCTTATGATATGTTTATGTACTTTGAGATTTTATGCGCCGTTCTGACGCCGAGCACGAATTTTATTGGGTTTATAGAATTTTATGAGGCCGTTCCGTAGCCGATGTGCCACATTGCCTATTGATTTTAAGGATAGGTGGTGAAGGAAGAGTGGACTGACTTGATTTATTATAACATTAAAAGGAAGTAAGTTCGTATGAGCAAGTGGCCAACTCTGGTGGCGGAGTTTTTAGGCCGCCTAAAGGCCTCCGTCACTAGACTGATACCACTAAACTCGGTAGATAAACGTTGAACTACTGAATCTAAAACCTTTTTGATTCTAGGAGATAATTTTTTTATTATTATAAAGGCGAAAGTCCGTGTGTGTGAACGTTTGTTACCACGTATCTCCATAACAACTAAACCGATTTTGATGAAATTTGGAATGTAGATAGTTTAGGTTCTGGAATAATACATAAGTTATTTTTTATCCCGGAAAAATGTATGGTTCCCATGGAATAAATAGTAGTCCACGCGGGCGAAGCCGCGGGCGTTCACTAGTTTTATAATAATTTGAGTAAACAAACATTAGTCTTAGAATGTAATTAAGTAGTGATTGTTTTATATAGAGTAAGTACTTAGTCGATTGTAATTTGTAAATAAAACAAAGTTTTACCTTTTAATATTTGAAATGATGTCATAATGAAATAAAAACAAGGTAAGTAAGTATAAAAGATGTCTGCAAATTTTAAACCAACCGAAAACTCCCGCAAATCAAATACCTCACAACCGAATCACAATTAACTCAATTCATATTCCGTTTAAACTTCCAAACAAATCTCAGCACGGAATTGCATAATCTCTTTGAGGCTCGCTTTAACAGTTTGACGGCGGACTTAATGTATTTATACCGGGCAGATGCAGCATCTGTGGCTAATGATATCGCTGGACCTAGCCCCCCCTGCCCCTGCAGGGGGGCAAGGGGGGTAAAGGGGTCCCCCATGAGTCGGTCATTAGTTAAACACGCATAGTGCCCGCATACGGCAAGTTTATCTTCGCTTAAACTGTACCCGATTAGCCCCTTGATCAAATAAGCCTGAGGAAATTGTATTGTATTAAATTGTCATTTTGGTAGTTGTGGATGATAAGTATAGTCCGACACAAAATAATAAAAATAAATGGGGGCGCCACTGTGCAAGCTAAATACGCGGAATAGATAAATTATCTTTTAGAAGTAAATTATTACTTCTGACTGACGTCTTCGGAACCTGTACTATAGACAAGAGACCTGTACTTTACCATAGATTAGTAGAGAAAGGGTTTCCAAAGTACTGAAATTTTAGTTGCCGTGTCTACCCGTTTTTGCCGGACTATAGCTGTTGGTATTTTTCAGGGTTTTTTTTTAAAACAACGGCTCGTATTTGAGAAATTGGGATAAAATCATTTACATTTTACAGTATAACCTTCAATTACTTTGGGTTACTTTTAACATTATTTATTTTTATATCAGGTAATTATTCTGGAAGTATTTATAGGTATTTATTTTACTGTTTAAGTATGTTTGTAAGAGAAACAAATAAATGATAGGTACTTACTTATTATAATATGAAATGCAGGATATGTTAGTTTGATGCTTAGTAGGTACCAAAAAGTATATTTACTTTTATTATACGTAAGCACATGTAATTTTAAATGACTAAAGTTATCTCAACGTCAATACTTTGTTTATAATTGAATATTTCTTTACTATTACTTATTATTGTGTTAATTTAAAATAATTTAGAATTTTATTGCGCAATTTTTAAAGCGCTTAACACTAGAACGTAATATTTAGAATTTTATAAAATTCAATGAAATTATACAAAAATATTTGAAATTTCCATACCCATTTTCGTACAGCAAGGAGCGTGACCACTAATTAAACTAGTGGCGGTCCCGGCGCCGCCTGCGAGTAACGAGCGCGTCTTCTAAATGACCACCGTCCATCCGACCACATGCCAGAAATTATACTGACTCAATGTTTATTTTAGTTATATACGTAAAAAATAATATCAGGATGTTTGTAAAATTTCTATGCAATGAGGTATTTTAGAGAAAAAAAAAAACGTCAAAACAAAGGGAATTGTGAAAAAAAAAGTGTTAGTGGTTCGATGTAAGATTTGAATACACATGACAGATTCTAGAACAGAAAATTAAAAAAAAAGAAAACAGAAAAAGCTTCTCCTAAATCTACAAGTGCGTGTGTACTATGTATAAAAGCTTGTGTGTAATTAAATTTTCAGTAATTTTACATGCTTTTTCAAGGCTTTTTCTGTCGTGTAAGTAATCATAATCATAATTTTACAATACATTACTTTACTATTTATTTTTTGCGCAATATTTTTAAATAGACTGATCGAACCATCGATTTTAAAATTAGAACCAATGAAGAAGTTTACATCCCAAACACAAATTTTAAATTTCGAACAAACTAGAAACCAAAGATATACGTTCTGCAAGAAGTGGCATTCTAAGCGTATTTGCGGTCAAGTCCGTATCGTGGTCCGGTGGCCTGCGTCGGTCACTCGATTAATACCAACATTAATCTAACTGCCCCCGGCTTAGCCTGAAGGGGGTTTTAATTTATGCTGTCGTTGTAGCAATTGATGAGCAAGCGATGAAGATATTTCGCTTTGAACAAACAGATTTGTTTGTTGATAGTAGGTATATAAACAAGATTTTGAAATTTAGGGAAATATGAAACTAATACTCGTAAATACTTAAGCACCATGATTCTAAAAGGAGTCGTAGTTTAGTCATTATATTACCGTAAGTATTCTTTTTCTGATTCTAGTCTTTGAGGTGTTCAATATTTATTTATACAAAGGGATACGAACGAGGCGATGATAATATTGTCAATAATGGTGGAAAAGCACACATTATTTATCATTCTATATCACTTTGCTTTATTAGCCTTGTTAATTTGTGTGTAGGTTATACATTTAATCGCCAATTAAGATCAACTCCTAATCAATTTTTTATAGAAACGCCCTTCGATCTGCTCAAACATAGAGTTTTATACTAGACGTTTTTTATTTCGTCAAAAACAAGAGTCGAGACACTCAAAAACATTCCAAAAGAACTCGTAACTTGCAGTTGTTTATCCCTCATTCGCATACGTTCGAGGCAAATAACGAATTAGTTTCAAGTTGAGCACACTGAAGCCGTCCGCAATGAGTGGTCGTGAACGGTTGGCCAAGGCAAGGCATGCGTGAACTTCGAGCCAGGGGCGGATTTAACCAAATATTACAAATACTTACAGCATTAATTGTTTTTGTTGTGCTGACTAATCACCAGACAGTCACTATAATATACTTGCAACATTTGGTAAAAAATTAAGCAAAAAACGTTTTTTAACTTTAAATGCACAGTATTCACGTCATTCTGAATAAATCAGTTATCACTTTTTGATATTTTGACGACGTAATTTACATACATGTTTTGAAATGTTCACCTCGTGAGGAGTCATTAAATTCATCTTTTCTGTGGAAGTGGACTGTGGTAGACTTTAAAATTTGAATAAATAAAAAGGGGATCATAACTTTTTTCAAAAAGAATAACTAAGAAGCGATCTTTTCCAAACAACCTTTGGATGGATTAAAATAATGAGATGGGAGGAATGGTAGAAGTGCACAGAAAGTTATTATTTTAAATAATAAGATGTTTGATTATTTTTGTTAAATATTAGTCTTGTATAATATCTATTTTGAACAGAAATCATAAATATTCTAAAACTTAAAATTTATATTTAACAAAAACGGCAAAAATAAGACAGAGAGTCCGCCCCTGCAAATCCGCCGCTGCCCGTGACGGCCGCATGTTAATTCCCGCCACAGCCAGCATCACTCGCACTCGCGAATGTTAATTGCGCGGCTAATGCTCGATCTTCCCGTTTCTTCTGGAACAATAAATTGTATCAAAAACAGCATTTTTTTTTTCAACTGTTGCCTATAAGAACACATTAAACTGATACAAACCTATTTTCAGAGTATTTTTAGCATGTAGGGCTAAAATATTGTTTGTTTATATTAAGAACGTGTTTGAGATGATTTTTTTTATATTCCTGTTAATATGAGATTGAATGATATTCAGTATGAAATAAAAGTCTATATAATTTTTTCAGTCAAATAAATTTGAAAAATATTAAAATAGTTTTACAAATGTAATCATCATTGTTATAATATGCATATCTATCTATATCATTATTTATCAAATACGCACTAAAGTGGAGACGCTACCTAAAATTATCAAATGAAACGACACATCCCTGCTAAAACTAACCTAACGATAGGCAAAACTAACATCATCAAAAACCAATTTAAACCAAAACTAATAGTTGTCCTCAAAATTATAAATTCAGCTGACATAGCGCCCTCACCGATACGGAATAAATTTTCAACTTAATTTAACTAGACAAACATAAAGGGAACGGGACAAACTTAATTTTCAGTATTGAGGTGGAAACTAATGATAACGTAGCTTGTTCTCAATTACATGGAGTAGAAACTTAATGGAAAATGTTTTGTTTTTATATTTTGTAGGTTTTAATGATACTCGTAAAAAATTGGTTTTAATAAATGTTACCAAATTATTTGAACCAACTTAGATTTTTGAAATGTGTTGGATTCATAGTGTAGCATTCTCGTATTTTTGTAAGTAGAAAGTACATTAACTTTAAAATGTACTTAGGTATAACCTAAAGCAAGTACATACTACTACTCAACTAGAAAATTTTAGCTCTTTCATTTAGAAATTGAACTAGGTAGTTATGGTTAACAAAGTTCTTTACATTTTAATTTCAGGTTTAAATTGCTTTAGTTCCTTGTTTTATATCTTTTAGGTCCTTACTTAACTTTATCAGTAAAAAAATATAGTGAATAAATTGACAATAAATAATTATGTTGCAACTAAAAATAGTAATTACCTACTGATAACTTCATACTTGCTTATTTTTAACTATTTTTTGCAAACCTCCCTTAAACCGATTTAAAACGCCACATCTAATTATTTGTAGTTCAGTCAGTAGAGCCGGCCGCCCGCGATTTCGCGCTCCAACTCCGCTCACATCTGTCGCGTGCCCGATCCAGTGCGCCACGCAAAATCCTTTTATATTCCTGTTTTTAACTTTTTAAATGTCATTTCGTTGCAAAGAGTTTGCATTAAAAATGTTGCCAGGAGTTTTATGCGATAAAAGGATTGTTGCAACTTTGGTTTCGTTCTGAACATTCAGACATTTTTAAAGTCCATATTAGATTAATAGGTTTTAACGTTGAAATTATTAGTGTTTTACTTTGCAGATCGTTTTCGGCTTTTGCACATAGGTCAATCGCTTTAAAGTTTTTGTGTATTTTACTTTAACTATTATAGAGAAGTATGTTTCTTAGGCATATGTAGTTATATTTAAGACTTTATTTCTGAAATCATCTATTCTAAAAAATATTTTACTGATAGAGAACTACTATTCACTACCTATTCCTGTATGTTTTTCTACCCAAAATCATTTTCTATCAGTGTAACTTCAGGCAGGAATTATCAGCAATACCTAAGCTATATTGTATTGTAGCTTAATCAATGTTTGGTGATAGGTACCTGTTCAAAGGATTTCAGTAAGCCATATGCCGCAATGAAATCTCAGATAAATCACCAATCACAAACAAAGGCTCCACAGGCCAGCTTCAAGTATTTCAGATGAAAATACCAATGCTACCCGCTCACACAGGTGTCGGTAAGCTGAGAACAGCTGGGTCACTTTATCTTGGAAACAAAGTATGGTTTCCCTTATTTTAGTGATTTAATTTCATTTCACATTAATTCATTAGCTATTTGGAAGTTACGAATCTATAACTGCTGTGTAACAGTGGAATCAAATAAAAGATACATTCCTTCAAGCGATTCATATACGCGCATTCTGGTACGAAATTGAATAAACAATCAGTGTTTTTTGAACATCAGAAGACCAACATTTATTAGGCTGAGCGCACACCTATCAGCGCCGAATTCTCGAACTACTGCCAGACCGCGGGCAGGTGTACGAGATTTCACACGATTTCATATAAAGAATTCTTAAATTCGATGCGTTCGGCGTGAATAGGTGTGCGGCCACCTTTAATGTCCTTTCATTACGCCAATTTTCTGATGTTTAACAGTTATTCGAGGCGGAGACAAATCGATCCAGCCGTTCTTTATAAACGGTGTAACTAACCCGACTTTGTTTTACATTAGACTAGCGACCCACTCCGGCTTCGCACGGGTATATTTTATATTATGGCCTAGGTTACATCCCCTGATGATAATGTAGCTTTCTATTGGTGAAAGAATTTTTGAAATCGGTCCAGTAGTTTCGGAGCCTATTAGTTACAAACAAAAAAAACAAAAAAATCCTTCCTCTATAATGTAGTGTAGATGAGTTTTTTTTTTTGCAAAATACTTATACTTAAGTACCTACCTGAATTTGTACAACAGGCACTTCTTGTAGTGATCGCTTTGTTTGAATGAGCTGTGGCAACATCGAAAGGTCATAATTAAATTAGCGTCGAACATGGTGGTCCGTCTGTACAGATAGTTCAGTTATTAAACCACATACCCATTGCAGTGGGGAACATACCTTTGGCATACATTACATACTGCTTTATAATCTATTTAGGTACCTACTATTTTATTCACATATCCATACTTAATTCTATTTATGTTAAAAATTTGCATTATAAAATCAAACAAGAATTCTGATGGAAAGATGACGTTGATTAGATAGCGACAATGTGTCAACAATGTGTTATTCCAGAACCTAAACTATCTACATTCCAAATTTCATCAAAATCGGTGTAGTAGTTATGGGGATACGTGGTAACAAACATTCACACACTAACACAAACACACATACTTACCTTGTTTTTTGCCGTTAAATTTTAGTACTTACTTATTGTATTTTTTTGAATTTTTATTTTTTATTTATTTATTTTTTTACTTAGAAAATACAGGGATACAATGTGTATTGTACCTTGAAACCTTAATAGGTTTCTAGTTTCAGACTCGAAAGTTCAAATCCGGATTATTTTATTTTAATTATCGACACTATGGATCGGTGCATGTTTAGTTTATTTATTTATTTGATAATTGACACAGGTTATTCGAAAATAGTAGAATCAGACTTAATGTTCCTTGTAAATGAAAATAATGTTTGTTGGTTGATTTGATTCCGGATAAGCTTTTTCAAAAATCTAGAGTTTACGAAATTTAAATCATTAGTAGGTATTTAATGTGCTTTCGCTCCAAAGCCCTCGTTTTTCCACCCTAAATAGTACGAGTTTATATTACCAGCCAATAAACAGCACCAAATTAAATAGCGCTACCATTATTAGTAGTCTTGTAGTCTCAAACTTTAGTTTATCCATACATTTTCATTCGGCAATAGTCTCGCCGAGGGAGGTAATTAATAAGGCTAATATGATTAGTGACTGTTGTTCGGTAGTGAGTTTGGTACACGCTAGTAAAACAAAAGTTATTCCTGCAACTATTTTGAGTCTCTGTTGTTGCTGCTGAACTGATTTTGGTGAAAGGTTCTTGTGTAATACTACCTAAGGACTCGTTTCCCCCTCTCTAAGTAAAGCATTCTTTGGAAACATCAATTTGATAAAATGAAAAACGAAAAGGGTTTTTGTACACACTGTTCCTTTTCATACGAAAGGGTTGCCGGGTAGCAGGTCAGTGGCGAATTTTATGGACATGTATGGTAGTTTTCATACGTACCGGCGTAATTTGCATACAAACGCAAACCGAGACGTATGAAAAGGCACTGTAGGTAGTCACGTCACGTAAAAAGAACGCTGGAAGACAGTGGAGGGGGTATGTTTGCGCATGGGTACACTTGCATACGAAAGTACTAAGGCCTATTGTTTTTTTTTTATTGTTTGATTTTTTTCTAGGGATAACCATTTCGTAATTAAAAACTTTTGTGCGCGATGGTATTAATTTGCCTAATTTTTATAAATTGCTTACTGCGCAGCTTGACAGCCAGCGATCTTTTTACATGACGCGAACTATACCTATAGTTGGATTGCTCATTCTACGGACTAAAATTGAAGGAAAAAATGTCATTTTTCCTTCAATTTTGACATAAAACATATCAAAAATAATCAAAGTTGAAGGAAAAATGACATTTTTTCCTTCAATTTTAGTCCGTATAATGAGCAATACGACTATACAACTAGTATTCCTTAAAAGGGCCGATTCTAACTGTGAGTGATTATACTGAAAGTGAAACTATTGTGTATCCTGTGGAACGGCGCAGAGGGCAGCAATTTATCAATTATTTACGGCACTTGGGCCGTGACGTCACCTGCTGGACAGCGCGCTGATTGACACATCTGTTGGAAATAGCCCTGTTCTGGGGAAAACTGCGGTTTAGATATTACTTACTGATGTACAGAACAGAAATACAGAAAAAAACGAGTGTGCCATAGACCACACGACTGAAGTAAAATTTCCTTTCGCCTCGCCCGATTACACTTTTCCGCTAAGCGTAATGCTCTCATCACGCATTCACCAGCTTATTCCCCAAATCAAGTGTGCCTAAAAAAGTTTTACTTTAAAAACGTAAAAATACAGACTCACGATTGACCCAAAAAAGAAACTCGGATCTGCGGGCTTTTACGATTACAAAAATACTAGTGGATTTCGTAATACAAGTAGGTAAGTAAGTATTAAAAAAATCTAAATTTTGACAACAGTGCCACCTAAAGCTAGGAATCAATCAAAAAGCACAGGATATAGGTATTTCTGACTTCTTACCTGATCATTATTTTTAATAACTTTAATAAATAAAAATAAAAAATAAATTTAATTTGTTTTCAGAATACTTAGCGTCAATTCACACGTGCGACTACCACACCACGTCGCAGCGACAAAATGTGGTCCAGCTGTGGTTGCGTGTGAATTGTGTCGCAGCGACTTTTTGCAGTTGCGTTGTGGTACCGACAAAATGTCAATGTGGCAGGCGCCAGCTAGGCGCGCGCTGTTGATGACGTCATGTCGTTGCGATGTGGTTGCGATGTGGTCGTATTACACAGGTGGTCGATAACAACGACAAAATGTGGTACGTGTGAATTGGAAATTCATTTTCAATACAAATATACCTACGCCCGACCACGTCGCGTCGTTGTGGTGTGGTTGTCGGTGTCGTGTGGTTGTGGTACGTCTGAATTGGCACTAACTCTATAAAATTCTAATCTATGGTCGAATTGCTCGTTATACGAACTAAAAATATATGAAAAATGACATTTTTTTCCTTCAATTTTAGTGCGTATAATTAAAAATACGACTATAATATTGGCTTTTAAAGCCTACATCAATACTACTATTTTATATAGCTCTTTTTGTATATTTTACGATTAAATAATTTACTATGGGTAAATTATTTAATTGTAAAATCTACAACCAATTGGTGACCTCATAGATACCTGGGATAAGCAAATAATAGAATTTACGCAACTTACCGCAAGTTAGAGTTGGCACGCGGGGCATGCGATCAGTCACTTAGTGGAGTCACTGAGACCCAGTAGGCTAGCACTAGTCTAAACGAAGAGATAAATGTTAAATGACATTTATTTGCACGAAAACATTACTAAAAATACAAAATACAAAAACATTTATTTTGTTTCAAAAGGTACAGTGTTTCCGTAACATAAATTTAACATAATTAGCTTACACAAAGTAGGTAGGTAGTTATAGGCTAAGGTTGACAGTAGGTATTCAGTTAAATCATGTAGGTATGTTCACTAGCCCCCACACTAGGATACCCTGTGTCGTGGGTGGCTAGGTAGGGTCATTAGGGTCTTAAAAATAAGTTAGTCCAATCTATGTCCTACCTAAAGCTTAGGCATGCAAATCTGTTAAGTCCTATCAATTAATGTAAGGAAGAAGAAATGTAGAAGAAGATGAAGAAGAAATGAAGAAGAGATGTATTCACTGAGGAGGATAGACTTACCTCGACTCGAATCTGGTAGGTTTTGAATCTTGACCAATAAACTTCTCGTTCAAACTTAGGCCTTAACATCTTTATGAGATGATTTATACAGTATCAGGAGGCAATCTTTGCTTACACTATCGGGATACTGTAGTGCCTGGGACATTGTTGAGATGGAGTAGGCTTGTCCAGCACCTACACCATCCTCTCAGCTTAACCGGCCATATCAAAAGGAAAGACATGGTTAATATGTGTGGGGCTGACTAAGCCGCGGGTTTCCTCAGGATGTTTTCTCGTTTAAAACTGGTACAAATAAACGTGGTGAACATAAACATCTCCTCTCGTCTCCGCTTTGATGGAGTCTCAGTCTATCTAAGAGCCCAAAATTTGGTGACAGAATTATGAGACCACCTGAAATCTTTAAGCTACGACAGAGCCTTTCAGGAGACCGAAAAACCACCTTGTCAAGTTGTACCTCTAGCTCATACAAATATTTTCAATCTTTTTTCTAATCAAAGTCAGAAACCGGTGCTAGCCCACAGACCCCGGTGCGGTCGCATCGATCTATGTCAACCGCAGTTCGGGCACAGCCGACTCAAAACTGAGACGTCCTCCAGATGCCAAGGGATAGTAAGACACATCACTGTTGGGGACACTTAAGGTTACCAGAAGGTTTTGCTAAGTTTAGATGTTATTCGACTTATATATTACTAGCTTCTGCCTGCGGCGTTGCCCGCGAAGTACCTACATAACATATAGCCTATGTCCATCCTGAAAGTTTATTCTAAATACTGGTGAAAGAAATTTTGAAATCGGATTACCTAGTAGTTTCGGAGATTACCTCCTACATATAAAACAAACTTTACTTCTTTATAATATTAGTACAGACTAAAGACCCGCACCGGCTTCACACGGGGTTTTGTTGATCCGATCATTACCAATCTTTACAGGATCACCCGCTAGGCTAATTTAAAGATTGTCTGAAAATTTCATCAAAATCGGTCACGACGTTTTGGTGTCCACTACTTATAAATTTATAAAAATCAATGGGTCTTAGGTACTTATGAAAGTTGTTTAAAGTTGAACACTGGTTAAACAACGTCCTGTCTTTATTTGTGGATAGTGACGAATAGAGACGGGACGTTGTTTAACCAGTGTTTTTCATATGTAAGGAGGAATGTGTGTATGTTTATGTATTTGATTCACCGAATCCAAAAACTATGGGTCAATTACGGCAGTGATTCATTCAATAGAGTTTTAGCACGAGCTTATAACAGTGCAGGAAAACATGAGTAGGTAAGCCTGATTTGTTTATATAAACAATGTTTTTGGTTCATATTTTATTAATCGTTCTTATTGACAAACATGAAATGGTAGTTATTAAATTACACGTAATAAAGCAACAGTAAATACGGAAACGGAAGTATAAATGAAATATTAAAATTTGAACAGTCAGCCACAAAAATTTACAACTTTTTATTGGTGACTTTAAAGTGACGTAATTTCGAATGCTCGTCAGTGATGTAATAGGGGTGAATTCGATTCTCAAGGCGATACAATAGTTTGCATAATCTGCAACCATTTATGGGTACAACCACAGAACTTCTGTGGGTACAACCACAGATTTCATAATATTAGAGATGATGCCGAGGGGGCATGGCGCGTGCGAACGCAGTATGCACAAAACAGTAACAATCTCTGGATACAACTATGATACTATTTTTACAAGCTTTATTTTAACTTGCTAATAATGGTATGTTTGTTCGGGAATAATCTTGCAACAAAATTTTAAAGCAGTGATCCTCAACCGATTGAGCTGAAATCTGGCACACTTATAGATTTTCAGTGACAATGTTATATTATATTAACAGCAAGCTGATTTGATGATGACGTTAGAAGATTTTTCAACTATCTCCTCAGTCCTCAGTCAAACCTCTTATTTCTCAAAATCAACATGGTTTTGTCAGACAGAGGTCAACGGTCAGTAACCTTTTAGTTTATAATGAATACCTTTATAATAGTTTTGACTCCTCTGGTCAAGTAGATTCCATATATACAGACTTCTGTAAGGCTTTTGACAAAGTTAACCACTCAATTCTATGCTCAAAATTGGCACAGTACGGCATTAATGGCGATCTTTTGCGCTGGGTTTGCTCATATCTTGACAATAGAAGTCAGCTAGTAACAATCAATGGATATGCTTCCTCCTTGATGTATATTCCTTCTGGCATCCCGCAGGGATCTCACTTGGGACCTCTGCTTTTTGTTATATTTGTGAATGACTTAGCGGAGTGCATTTCATGTCCGAGTTTATTATATGCCGACGATCTTAAGGTGTACACACGGGTAAACAGCATACGTGATTGTGAGAGGCTTCAATGCGATCTAAATAAAATATCTGACTGGTGTGCTTGCAACCATATGTGCCTCAATGTGAAAAAATGCTTTGTCACTACCTTCACAAAAAATTATAATAAAATCATTTACGATTACCATATCGAAGGTGCCCAACTCGAAAGAAAGCCTGTCGCGAAGGATTTGGGAGTATATTTTGATGAGGAGCTTTCTTTCCAAAACCATTACGATTACATCATTAGCAAAAGCTATCGTCTCCTTGGGTTTATAACTCGTATTACAAAAGACTTCAAAAACCCCCACAGCCTAATACATCTTTTCAACAGCTTGGTCCGATCAGTGCTGGAATATGGTAGCACAATTTGGTCACCGTACTATGAGATCCACACGAACAGAATAGAGCAAATTCAAAATAAATGCCTGAAAACACTATCGTATCGTCACAACTTGGGTCGCTTATTATCGGGCTACGAAAATAGACTCAAAAAATTTAAAGTTGTTCGTTTGTCCACTCGTAGAGAATATATTAACCTAGTCTATCTTCACAAAATTCTTCATTCCACCATTGACTGCACTCCTCTACTAGCATCTCTAAACATAAATGTGTACTACAGATCCCTTAATCCACCGACTTTTTCACTAACAGTTTTTAGAAATAACACGTCATTTCATAGTCCCCTTCCTAGAATGTGCCGCTTATTCAACGATTTAGCGTCCAAACACAACTTAGATATCTTTGACTCACATGAAGGCAGGTTTAAAAGATGTATCCATAAAATCTTAGTAAGTATTAAATTTCTTTTGCAATGTATAATTTTTACTTTCACTCAAGTTCTAGTTTTTAGGGTAATTTTAATCTTAATCTTGCAACACTAACTCTTTCATGTTCGCATAATATTGATTACGAATCTAGAAAAATTAGATTTGAATCCATAAATATAAGTGCTATACCGATTGTAATCTGCTTTGTGAACTTTAAATAAATAAATAAATAAATAAAGTCAATTACCTACTGTAAAAACCAGTGTTATGGCTCATTTGAATCTGCTCGCGATTAGCTATTAAAAGCTTGTTTATTACATACTTAGGTATACATATTAATTATATCATCCAGACACAGAACAAACACCTATCATCACACGAATGTTTGTCCTGGGTGGGAACCGAACCCACGACCTACAGCGCTGAAGACAGAGTTACTACCAACTGAGATGATCGGCCAGTCGTGATTTTTTTTTTTTTGTTAATCCGTTCTTAGTATAAAGCATAATTAGTACTTACCTAAGTATATTTTATCATAAACACTTACGGCTGACTGTACAAGTTATAAAATATCGCAATGAAAAAGAAGTAAATGTTTTACGAGTGGCGATGCGTGCAAAATGCAGCGTCAACAGTTTTATTGTGAAATTAACAAAGAGATAATTTGGCTTTAAAACTAGCCGGCGGTGTTCACAGCTACAGATTAAAATTAAGTAAATCGTAAAATTATATTCGTAGGCTTTTAAATGTGAACGTGTAAATGAAACAAACTGAAACAACGAACATGACAGTTTTTCTAATGCAGATAGACATCCTTTCACATTTCTATGGAAGATGATTTGTTGTTTGAAGGAAGATGTCTAATAGGGTAGTCAGAGGCACGCTCGGATACTTATGGCGCCTTTTACATAAATTAACAGACATGACATGTTGCATAACAGCAGGGCAATTCACGCTGTATTCGAATGCATTCGAAGATCTTCGAATCGAATGCAGTCGAACAAGGTGTGAGTCGCCCTTCTGGTCCACGCAATGCTTTCCTTCACCGTTTAGAGCTTGGGTCAAAGTATGGGTCAAGAAGTGGTTCGAACTAGATCATCGAGGCTCTGTCCCACTTGGCCAACAAAGTTCTTTAAAATCTACGAGAATTTATCACATTATTTAACTTTGTTTTTTTTTAACCCTAGACGATAATGCTCTAAAAAACGCTCCCATTAAACTTTAAAATATAACAGCTTATAATACTAATTCAGGACCTGAGCGTAAAACTAATTTGTACTTTCAGTTTATTTATTTATGAGCTACTTATTGCTGGGCAATTAAGAAGGCCAGCACGTGTCCATATCTCCTTAACTGCAAGTGTTGCCTGATTTACGCCGCCATCCATTACCCGCTTTGTTGCATCGATAGGAGTTATTGTTTGTAATTCTGGAATGTTCTGAAATTCATTGCAAAATGAGAGCTTTTACCAAATGTGTTTGGACAATACCTCTGCCCCCTTAAGGTGTTATCACACCAATCGATCGAAATCGAAATCGACGTCGATCTAAGTTGATCGATTGGTGTCACCATACTTATCGACGTCGACTAAACCATTCTACCATCGATCTATGACGTCGATCAACGATCGATTGGTGTGGTAACGCCCTTAGATATCTTCAAAGGATCTTAAAGGTTATAGCTGACCAGTCGCTTCCGCACCCGAACCTTACCGCATCGCCTCGGTATTCTTTGTATGGAATTCTATGGACCAACGCTCACTACATCAACTTCGTAATGTCACCGGGTTATTTTTTTTCGTGTGGCAATTTAAGACCTAGCATGTGATTCTGCTGTGAATTGAATTGCGTGAATTGCGTACAATTCAGCTAACATTTGACGGTAATTAAAGATGAAATGCTTTAGCAATATCAATACAAATCACCCGTGAATCATATTATTGTGAATCTGCATTAGCGACCATTTTAGCTCAGCAGAACGTTGTTTAACCAGTTCAACTCAAGGATTTTATATACTACGTAACAGGATAGTGAACTCGACTTTAATGTAAAAGGGATTTTGATCCTTATCACGACTGTACAAGTACACGATCTATTATAATTCAGGGTGCTGCCACATTATCACGTCTCTACCCCGTCGCATAGCATGACCGTAGCAACACCGTCCCGGCAAAAATGATATTCTTTGTATTGAAATGTATGCGACGCCCCACACCACACCGTTCCTACACCGTCGCGTGCCCTGCCCGTGCCATGGCCGTCTTGTCAATCTCCGGCCGCCATGATTATTTTGCTGACAATCAATGACAAGCCCCGCCCATCTGTCAATCCATGTAACCATCATATTAGTAGCGTAGCCAGGTCAGCCCCTAGGGGCAGCTTTTCAGCCTTTTTCTATAAATAAATAATGCTGGATATTTCACAGCATCATCTAGCTCCAAGGTAAATAGACCTTGTATGGAAACTATATGACTGATAAACTACTTGTAGGTACCTATCCTTTTTTTGTAAATACATAATATTACATAGAAAAACACCCAGACCCGATACATATATTTGCAGATCATACAAACACTTGCGTCGCAGTGGGAATCGAACCCGCAACTTTCTGTGTTTTAGCTGGACCTTCGCACACTGCGCCACCGAGTTGGTTCGTATTGTTGGTACTGGATGTTGATTTATGTACACGGGATTTTATCGCGTAATTTACCTTATTTATCACGACGCGACGATTTGGCTGTTACAATAGCCGTGGTTGCGGGCAGTCTGCCCGTGATTATGTCAAAATGACAGATCATGTCAAAATGAGAGATTATGTCAAAATGACAGATTACGTCAAAAAGACAGATTAGGTGTATATTAAAATGACAGATGGGCCATATCTCGTAAACCACTTATCCCAGACTCTCCGTTCTCTTCAAGTGAAAGCTATTGAAGAGATCTACATTTAAAGTGACAGCTGTCAAACATTAAACGGCCACATCTCGGAAACTACTCGTCCTAGACTCCTCATTCTCAGTTCAAATGAAAGCTATGACCAAGATCTACATTCAAAGTGACAGCTGTCAAACTTTAAAAGGCCATATCTCGGAAACTACTCGTCCTAGACTCTCCGTTCTTAGTTCAAATGAAAGCTATGACCAAGATCTTCATTTGAAGTGACAGCTGTCAAACTTCAAAGCACCATATCTCGGAAACTATTCGTCCTAGACTCCCCGTTCTCAGTTCAAACGAAAGCTATTGAAGAGATCTTCATTTAAAGTGACAGCTGTCAAACTTCAATCAGCCATATCTCGAAACCTACTCATCCTAGACTCTTCCTTTTTAGCTCAAATGAAAGCTATGACCAAGATCTACATTTTCAATAACAGCTGTCAAAATGACATCTGTCATCTGAAATGTAGATCTTGGTCATAGCTTTCATTTGAACTGAGAATGAGGAGTCTAGGATGAGTAGTTTCCAAGATATGGCAGTTTGAAGTTTGACAGCTGTCACTTCAAATGAAGATCTTGGTCATAGCTTTCATTTGAACTTTGAACGGGGAGTCTAGGACTAGTAGTTTCCAAGATATGGCCGTTTGAAGTTTGACAGCTGTCACTTCAAATGAAGATCTTGGTCATAGCTTTCATTTGAACTGGGAACGGGGAGTCTAGGACGAGTAGTTTCCGAGATATGGCGGTTTGAAGTTTGACAGCTGTCACTTCAAATGAAGATCTTGGTCATAGCTTTCATTTGAACTGAGAACGGGGAGTCTGGGACGAGTAGTTCCCGAGATATGGCCATTTGAAGTTTGACAGCTGTCACTTCAAAGATTCAAGGTTCAAGATTTCAGATTCAAGGTTCAAAATTCAAGAATCAAGGATTGAAATCCAGGATCGAAATCCAGGATCGAAATCCAAGATCAAAACCAAGGATCGAAATCAAGGATCGAAATCAAAATCGAAATCAAAATCAAGGATCAAAATCAAGGATCGAATTCAAGGATCGAAACCATGGATCGAAATCAAGCGCTGATTTTGTTGAGCGCGATAAGGTAAAAATATCCTGAAATTTAAATGACATGGGCACACTACTAATCCAACAACGAGTGTGAAAGAGACAAAGCTACCAAGAAAGCATCTCAACAAGACCAACAATCCTTATAACCAAGATTAAATGATAATAGATCGTTGTGTAGTCGTGATAAGGTTCAAAATCCTTTGTACATTAAATATCAGTCAGCATTCTACTTTATACATTATATTGGTACCAAGAAGATTCTAAACTACGTAACTGGAGTTCTTACTGACATTTAATGTACAAAGGATTTTGAACCTTATCACGACTACACAACGATCTATTATCATTTAATCTTGGTTATAAGGATTGTTGGTCTTGTTGAGAGGCTTTCTTGGGTGCTTTGTCTCTTTCACACTCGTTGTTGGATTAGTAGTGTGCCCATGTCATTTAAATTTCAGGATATTTTTACCTTATCGCGCTCGACAAAATCAGCGCTTGATTTCGATCCATGGTTTCGATCCTTGAATTAGATCCTTGAATTAGATCCTTGATTTTGATCCTTGGTTTCGATCTTGGATTTCGATCCTGGATTTCGATCCTTGATTCTTGAATTTTGAACCTTGAATCTGAAATCTTGAATCTTGAATCTTTGAAGTGACAGCTGTCAAACTTCAAATGACCATATCTCGGGAACTACTCGTCCTAGACTCCCCGTTCCCAGTTCAAATGAAAGCTAAGACCAAGATCTTCATTTGAAGTGACAGCTGTCAAACTTCAAACGGCCATATCTTGGAAACTACTCGTCCTAGACTCCCCGTTCCCAGTTCAAATGAAAGCTATGACCAAGATCTTCATTTGAAGTGACAGCTGTCAAACTTCAAACGGCCATATCTTGGAAACTACTCGTCCTAGACTCCCCGTTCCCAGTTCAAATGAAAGCTATGACCAAGATCTTCATTTGAAGTGACAGCTGTCAAACTTCAAACCGCCATATCTCGAAAACTACTTGTCCTAGACTCCCCGTTCTCAGTTCAAATGAAAGCTATGACCAAGATCTTCATTTGAAGTGACAGCTGTCAAACTTCAAATGGCCATATCTCGGGAACTACTCGTCCTAGACTCCCCGTTCTCAGTTCAAATGAAAGCTATGACCAAGATCTTCATTTGAAGTGACAGCTGTCAAACTTCAAACGGCCATATCTTGGAAACTACTCGTCCTAGACTCCCCGTTCTTAGTTCAAATGAAAGCTATGACTAAGATCTACATTTCAGATGACAGATGTCATTTTGACAGCTGTCACTTTAAATGTAGATCTTGGTCATAGCTTTCATTTGAACTGAGAACGGGGAGTCTAGGACGAGTAGTTCCCGAGATATGGCCATTTGAAGTTTGACAGCTGTCACTTCAAATGAAGATCTTGGTCTTAGCTTTCATTTGAACTGAGAACGGGGAGTCTAGGACAAGTAGTTTTCGAGATATGGCGGTTTGAAGTTTGACAGCTGTCACTTCAAATGAAGATTTTGGTCATAGCTTTCATTTGAACTGGGAACGGGGAGTCTAGGACGAGTAGTTCCCGAGATATGGTCATTTGAAGTTTGACAGCTGTCACTTCAAAGATTCAAGATTTCAGTTTTCAGATTCAAGAATCAAGATTCAAGATTCAAGAATCTAAATGAAGGATCAAAATTGTATCAGTATTTTAATTCAAAAATCATGCCCTGAAACATCACGTAAATCAGAAAATGATGGAAAAGGCCCCATAAGGACTAGGAATGTTTAGTTTATGGTCACCCTTTAGAAAGAGACACGCCGCCCAAGTTTTATCTCTCAAGCGGACCTTGTTTTCTGTCTCAGTCAGCATTCCAGGTACGTAGTATAGAAATTCCTTGATTGGTACATTTGGTGACAGCTGTCACTTTAAATGTAGATCTTGATCATAGCATAAGTATTTATTTATAAGAATAACGATTTTATTTTTTGTTGATGATGAAGATGTTATCTTGTTTTGAAGTTTATCAAAATACGGCTTCGCGGCTGTGCCCCTATTTGATAGTTTTATTTTGGGGTATTGTACCTTGACTGTCCATTAGTAGGAGCACGAGGATATACTTATAAGGATAATATATTGGTCCTCGTGCAGGAGCAGTAGGAGAATCGAGTAGGAGCAAGAGGAAACGCTCCAATATTGGTTAGATAATAATTCAGTTATTTTTCTCACTTCACAAAGTCTTTCAAGTACCCCCATTTATACACATATACATGTACACATTCTAAACCTATCAAATATCACCCCTAAATATCAAGTAGGTATATAATTTATAATTTTTACCTACGAAAATTCTCCCAAAGGATTTCCTTCTGAGTCGGTAAATACCCCAAATTTGAATTGAAAACCCCCCATCTAGCATCACTGAATGCGTTCCGCACGTTATGTGACATTTATCAAACGTCAAAATCCCATACTGCCCTCCGAAATCAAAGTGTAGTAACAGCAAAAACACGATTTCGAGAAAAAAGATAAGCTTACAAATTAAAAAAATATCCAGTTATTCATAAAACCTTAAATGTAGAGTGAAAGTACACTTAATCTATACCAACCAACCAGTAATAAAGCGGAAAAGTTTATTTGTTAATTTGTTTGAACACGCTAATCTCAGGAGCTTTGAGGAAGGATATAAGCTACTTTTCATCATCATCATCATGATCGCAATAATTATTATGCCATCACTATGGATTATAATTGGGTTTTTAAAAAGGTTTCTTAAAAGTCTGTTTTTTTAAACCTTGTAGATAAAACTCCCATTTAAAGTTACACAAAATATGATGAAATATTGCACTTTGCTAGTAAACCCGACAAAATGTGTGTAATATGTATTTTAGTGTGGTTTAGCTTGTAAACGCTCTATATTTACGATAGTATTTTACAAAAAAATTGAGTGATAAGTTTTAAAATGGGCTTTCAGAATAATTGTGTGTTTAGCATAAAACCAACAAAATGTCTATTACTGTGGTATAGGCTCGGGATTACGCTTCGCAAAACGGTTATGCGACGGTCCTAGTATGATACGGTCTTACTGTGTAAGGTGCTATTTTCGTGACGGGCTCGGTCATGGCTCGGCCCGCTTATGATACTGCGCAGTGAGCGATGACCTTTGGTTATAAGGATTGTCGGTCTTGTTAAAAGGCTTTCTTGGTAGCTTTGTCTCTTTCACACTCGTTGTTGGATTAGTAGTGTGCCCATGTCATTTAAATTTCAGGATATTCATTAAGGATTAGGAATGTTTAGTTCATAAATTATGGTCACCCTTTAGAAAGAGACACACCGCCCAAGTTTTATCTCTCAAGCGAACCGCGTTTTCTGTCTCAGTTAACCTTCCAGTTACGTTTAGTATACAAATTCCTTGGTTCAACTTTAAACATCTTTCATAAGTAACAGGGTCTGACTCTACCTGAATGGACCTGCGAGAGAAATTAATTACATAGTCCAATAGAACTGTCAACAATGTATGTTGTACAAATAACAATTTAGTCTCAAAACTTAATTAAATATTTAGAAATTTTGTATTTCCACGTATCAACACAAACGTAAGAGGATCCACGTCTAAAAATCCGATTTAAACGCTCACATAAAGTGAATAATTCTCGAAGGATCCACCGGCAGTAAGCCTGTACAGACAACACGCTTTGTTTCGTCAGACGCTCTGCTATCTTAAGTTGTACACTGTGTGGAACGAAAATAGGCTTTGACTTTAAATAATTCAACATATAGGTACCTACCATCTATCTATATCGTTTATATACAAAATTCCGATGTGTGTTCGTAATCTTCTCGTTCTAGCTGATATGATATTTTTTTGTACTGAAGTAGGTAAGTACTTATACCTGGAAAATATAAATATAGGTTCTTAGTTACAGTTGGGCATAGGTAAAATGTTAGAATAACATTAAATTTTCCTCACATTAGTTTTACTAACACGACATGAAATCAAATTTTCTGCAGGTATTCTCTCCTTTTATCTACTTTAAATTAGTATCAGCAGGCTGATTGTTTAACTTGCTACTCATCTCAATATATTTTGTCACGTTCGGTCTCGTTGAGTGACCGAGCTACTTGTGTGGTCGCTGAACTGTCATATTTGAGGGTTTGAGACCGATTTTGGTCGCTATCAAAGATAAATATTCAAGAGGCTGGTTCGCCATTCAAAAACATGAAGTATTGTTTCACTTTCAGTTATTTCGGGGTCCGTAAGTGTACCAACCTTATGATCCGCGTATTGTCTTGACGTCATCATTCAAGGCGCGAAAATTGTGACAATGCCGGATTAGAACACCCTTTATAAATATTCATTCGGGATCTGAAGCCGCTTGAGTTTCGTTTTGTTTGCGACAGATGTGAATTAAACCGGCTCTAAACAATGCAGGAGTTTTGAGATCATAAGTCAGGCTTAGAGTAACAAAGTTTATGAAGTAAATTATACAAAGCGAAGAGGCCTGCAACATCTTGTGTACGGTGCAGATCTTCAGGCAATTAAGATCCTTTGAAAACGTCTAAGGGGGTAGTCAGGGGTGTGTCCAAATACCTACATGTTTAGAATATGCTTGAAAAACACGAACTTTAAATGGTGAAGAAAAACATCGTGAGGAAACCAGTTAGATGCATTCAAGTATCATTGCCGCTGCGTTTTGTTTCGTTCTCCAAAAAGACAGTAATTTGCTAAACCTCATTGGTAATTTGTTTGAAAACGTCATCACAACAGAGTAACATAACCTCATTGGTCATTAGTAGATTATGAAACAAAACGAAACAGTTGACTTTTGCTTTGGTTGATAAAAAGTTTTTTAGTAGAATCGAAATGTCGGTCCCGGCTTTTAAGTCGTTAAGCCATGACGGAGGCCTTTAGGCGGCCTAAAAACTCCGTCACCAGAGTTAGCCACTTACTCATACGAACTTACTTTTAGTAGACTGGACCAATGATCTTTTAAAAAATGGCCCCTTTTTGGAAAGGTCACTGGGCTGGACGATACTTTTACGAGAAGGTATGATTTCTGTGTATTAGTTGCAAGTCAAAAATCTAGTTTCAATTTGTATCACTTATCTACCCACATGAAACTATCCCCAGGAGCGAGCTATCAGCGAGATCGTATCCAACAGGCGGCCGCGCATCAATAGGCATGATGACAGTAATCAAATATCGCCAAAATATTTATCTGATCTAATGAAATAGGATTCAAAGATTTTGAAAAATGTATTTATTCTCTTATTAATGTCGAGATTACTAATTTATTTGCTAAAATAAATTACAAAATACAACAATCCGCCATGATAGCCAAAACGCTCGCCGGTGTCATGGCGTCTGTCATTGCGTCTCGTCTCGGTAAACATCCTTTTGTTTCTATAGTAACTATGTAGGCATCACTGGTTGATATACCGATCCGTGACGTAAAAACAGACGCCATGACACCGGCGAGCGTTTTGGCGTGAATTTGAAAATTTAAATTTAAATGTACTTTTATTGCACAAAAACCTTAATTTTCTACAGAAATATGGTATATTTTAGACATAATAGATACTTCTGAATATCATAGAAGAGATTTTGAAAATTAGGATTCATGCCTATTGATTTATATTAAAAAAAAATTAGGTATATCCGCTTTAACACGAACTCTAAAATGGTGAAGGAAACCAAATTTAGCCCTGAGATTACTGTAAATTCTTTCACCATTTGAAGGGTATATTTTTCCATATTGACATTAGCTAACTCGGACAAATCTCGACAATACTTTGTGTATAATTCCTGTGTATTATAGTCACAACTCAAAAATCTAGAATATCCAACCGGCTGCGGCAACATCACCGAGTTTGACCCGGTAGTGGCGTTATAGTCGAGATCTAGTTTTTTTTTTGTTTCAGTACAAAACGCTTGCCACTTGGTCCGCTATCTAGAATGAAGAAATTTGTCATTAACAATGATTCCTGTGTATGCAACTCAAAAATCTAGTTTCAATTTGTACCGCTTATCTACCCACATGAAACTATCCCCAGGAGCGAGCTATCGGCGAGGCATCCAGCCGCGGTATCTTTCCGCTCCGCTGCACGGAAACCTCACTCCATCAAGCACGCACCAACCACAACTTATTTAACACAACAATATCCATTTTATTATTTTTAAGCTGGAGATTGAAAAGCTAGGTGAAAAAGGATAGTTGGTGACATTTTTATTTTGTTTATTTTTGTTTTATTCGTGGGAATAGCTGAAGGAAAATATCGTAGAAGTAATAGTACCTATCTACCTATAAGTACAATGTGTAACAAAATCGATCATAAAAACAATTAAGTTTGATTGCACGGTCAAGACCTGCAGTGCGATTAAGACCTTCTCGGAATGTATTCCGAATTAGGAAAGTGACGCTTCTTCGCTGAAAAAACGTCAACTTTTCGAAGAAAATCATTGAATCGTATGCATTTTCGGAAGTCTGAATCGCACTAAGTACCTACTTACTAAGAATTTACAAAATCAAAAATCATTTATTAATTAAAACAAGTGGTAGGTAGGGTACATTACATGGGTTGGGATCTCTTCATTTAAGTTTATAAAAACCTGTGTTTGAAACATATATAGGTATTATTGTGAAGTACTTATACCTAACCAGATATCCTTCGTGTATGTTTAAAGTAAATAAATAGGAATGATCAATAATTAAACCGATATAATTCACAAACTATTAGCAATTATTGACTAAATATCAATATTGAATTAAGTGTCTAGCGCGAGCCATTTATGGCCGATCACGGTTCAGTTATGTTTACAAATAATTAATTGTCCGTTCCAACTGTGGTCTGCTACTTCGTAATAAATGCTGTGCCATATTCATCAACATACATTTCCGATAACCATTAAAATACAAACAAAAAGCAACTGTAAAAGTATTAAAATAGAATACATTTTGGAAAGCAGGCAAAAATCTCAGTTTCGAATGGTCATATACGGCGAATTTAAAAACAGATTAATTTTATTCATTGGGAAATAGAGAATATATTGGCTTGGATTAGTTAAACGATTTGTGTTGGCTTTGAAAAGCCTAACTACCTTTTTCCATTCACGAGAAAATTTACCTAATTTACCTAAAAATAGGGTTGGTAATCGTTCGAGAGTTGAAAGTCGTATAGGGGAGATTGGGGTAAGGTGGTACACAGGGTGGCAGTATCGGTGCAACGCGTGTCCGTGAATAATACCCCGCTAAAGGGCGATTAATGTCCAGCGGCAGTCGATTGGCCGTTAAACTCTGCTCATACGCGATAAAGGCAATATTGGCCTTTTAAAACTATAAAGTTGTACGTTATTGTGTCACGTTTTATCGAACTTTACGGTGCGACTCGAATTGACGGGTTTGCGATTGAGTGAACTTTATCAACTTGCGTCAGTACCGAAAATAACTTTTTACTTTGTACTTCTTATCAGAGTTTTAGGAATTTATTTACTTCACATCATTTAGTAAGATATGCCTAGGATATGGTATTGAGATACTCAATGGTGGTGTTATGTTATGAAGCAACATAGATGATTTCATAATAACATCTATTGAAAATTAGCTTTTAGGACCATACTGATTGGCATTCCCAATTTCTTACGTAATAATAATAATTATTTATTTATTTATTCAGACAATTTAAACAGTTCATTTTGTAATAACTAACAAACTTTTTCTCAACCAAAGCCAAACGTCAAATATTTCGTTTTGTTTCTTAGTCTAATAATGACCAATGGGTTAGGTTACTCTGTTGTGATGACGTTTTCAAACGAATTACCAATGAAGTTTTGCTAATTACTGTCATTTTGAAGAACGAAATAAAACGCAGCGGTAATGATACCGGAATGGTTGACGTTGTTTAGAAGAGTTGTGGTGCTGAAGGCTTACGTCAACTTTTCATTCGTTGTTCTTTCATGTTTGTTTGTTGAAATTGTAGACTGACATCTACTGATCTCACTCAACTCATATTAAATTCTAATCATAAGTTAGTCCCGCCATATATTATCTGTTCCATTAAGTGGATTCACTGGATTAAAGTAAATACCAAACAGTAAATCAATGGAGCTTGTCTAGTCAGGTTAATCAAATGTATCCGCTGAGGTTTGCGAATATGCACAACCTAACAGTCGGCTGCAAAAGTGGATCGAAACATTATATTATGGATAAAATTATCATCATCGATTTCATCAGCAACAATATGTTTTTCTGAAACTCATATCATAGCTTAGATTTTTGAACATAAAAGCAATTCGACTAAGAGAAATCAACATTACATGCTTGTCCTAGCTTGTGTCATTAATTATTGGTAGTCATAAGAATGTGTTAGGAGAATTTATGGCTTTTAAGCCCAATATCATAAAGACATTTTTTTAATTTCAAATAGGTATCTACACAATTTTTATTTTCATTAGCTTCTTTTAATATATTCGTGGGTCCTACGTATGTAACCGCGAAACAAATGATTTAATAATTAATTATAGTTTTGCTATCACCTGTGTGCTCGCTTGTCTTGAGTAAAACCTCGTCCATGTGAGCGCATTCCACGAATTCCATCACTGCTGACTCCGCACTGCAGCCAATCTATGCAACGGAGATAATCTAATTAATTATTGCATTTACTCTACTATACTCTACTGAACATTAATTTAATATTAAAATACCGTTTCACCTTTCAAAATCGAGAGTAAAAAACATTTTTTATCTCAAAAACATCGTTTTGTCATTCAAACACAAACACCCCATAAAGTGGCGTTCAGACAGCGGTGAAAAATGACACTCATCATTTCAACGCCATTTTTATGAGCGCAATTTCTTTCGAATAAAAACGAAAAATCGGTGCCTTCTTTATAAAAACATCTCTTCAATTGTCATTCATAGCGGTGGGACGCGTATTTGTCACGCGGCATGTCGGCGGGTCGCGTTCCAAATATAAAAATGCAATTTTAAAAAACCCGCCATAGGATTCGAATTTCGAACCCTAACAATAAAAAGTAAATGCGTGGCAAACGTAGAAACACACGTGATGTTTTTACCGAACTAGATTTCTCTCGTACGCATTCACAGCGTCAAAATTACATTAATAAAACTTAGCTGTTTTAACTTTTTATCTTTATGAGTGACTTAAATAAAATGGCACTGAGAACTTAGTATTGATTATGATTAGTATACGAGTATTTACAAGGATTTTGGGTTGGTTTAAAACTTGGAAAATTTTTCCACTCCTTTTTCACCCCAACTTTTTTCGTATCACAAAAGCAATTCCATAAACTTACTACCTACACAATACAACTGTAATATCGAACGAACCGGCAATAAATATCGAAGGAAATCAAAGCAAAAACAACGTGTATTTTGGTATTCACTGCGTCTTCGGCGTCGTCAAGATCGCATCAGGAGCGAAATATTATAATAGCATAATGGTGTCAGGTGTTGTTTCAAGGGAAATACCTTGAAAGACAGCCAGGGCAGGGATGTACTAATTCGTTTACGATATCGATGAAACATTTCAACAACGAAGTTTTAGTGATTTATGTAACTAAATCAAATCTAACGAGTCATAAAGAAGTTGTTTTTTAACTTGACTTTTAAATTAAGGGATATTTTATAGGTACCTATTCGAAATGCATAATCAACATAAGAGATAACTACTCACCTGCAGTCCCATTTAATTCAATCTTCAATTCGATGTATCTAATCTATGTCTGTTAAATTAAATAAAAAATCTTAATCCAAGGATAAGTAATTTGGTTCAAACTCGTAAAATATGAAACTTTGTAAATATTCCGATCTCAATTTAGTAAATGTATATTTTGCAACAGCACATCACTATAACAAACACTGTCTGAGCGCCACAACGCTATCTAAGCGGGGTTTAGGCTCGTGATATGAAAGCTGAGTGACGTCACACTCAACTCTTCCTTACCGCGCTATTGTGTGGAGTAACTTTGTGCGATATCCCGTTTTATTGCTTTGTGGATTGCTGTGCTTAGTTTTATTGAGAGAATAACAGTAGGTTTGGTAGGTACCTACTTCTTAAATTAGGATATATCAACTGGGTGCCGATTCTACTAACAAGCTTTTTATCAGACATAAGCAAAATGTCTTGCTTAGTGACCAACGACTCTGTTTTGGTAACGTCTTAACTATAATAAATCTATTGAAATCATTAAAATTTAATTACCCCTTCAGTAGTATTATCTCAATTCAAATGTTGATCAATGTTAATTTTAATTTTAGATGTTTTTGCTATAAAATATAAGGACCTGGTGAATTTTGCAAAATGTTGTGCTGTAGGTAATACGAAAACTGTTTCTTTAAAAAGTAGCTATACTTTACACCGGTTTTACAGCACACTGGTGTTTAGATACCGCCTCGCGGCGGGAATGCCAAATAGGAATATTCATGTATAGAGGAGAATCAACGAACAATAACACAGTTTTATGACTGTTGGTCCAACTATACCGACTCCACCCTATTTTGCAAATTTGCAAATAGAACATTTGCTAAGAGAACATTTTGTTCTATTGCAAACTGTACGTACATAGCTACCTCAGGTAATTTTTAACTTCTAAACTGTGAAGGAGAATATCGTAGCACGGTATTAACAGACATTATTCCAACAAACGATGATTTTCAAAATGCATCATGGAAAAAATTGTTGAAAAATGTAGACAAAATTCAAAAATTCAAAATTAAAATATCTTGCGAATCTCTACATTATTTTCTCGATTTCAAAATAAAGCTTTCGACTAGTAAAGGTTAGAGATAGCAAATACTTACTCTTCTTTTCCAACTATTATCCAAATTATTCTAGTTCATTAATCATATCACTACCTCACCTATCCATAAAGAAAATGAATTTATTCAAATCCTACATCTATTTTAATGGTGATTAGGTAAAATGAAACGGCAATTACGAGTGAAAAATGATTCACTGTTGGTTTAATTAAAAGTCCTGCATGAGCTCTTTATTTGACTTTGATTAATTATACACGTGACAGTTACATAAGTTACAACTTAAACAAATACGTAATTATCACAGGCTTGTATAGAAAGCTCTTTTTTTCTATTTTTAGAAGATGAAAACATACCCATGTACGTACGTGTATGTTCTAAAAATATATTCTTTTGTTTGTTTTGTTTATAACACCCGGGAATTTATTCCGTTATTTATCTTATATAACGCGATAAATTCCCGGGTTTTGGTTTTGGAAGTTTAAGAAAGACGTACCTAACTAGAAAACAGAACTATATATTCCTACTTATAACGAGTAGGTATACAGTGTAAAAAACCTTTGTCCGATACGTGAGGGAGCTATTAGGTTCGTAGTGATCATTTTTGAAAAAAAAATCAACTTAGAATGAAAAACAAAATTTAGTAAAACGAGAAAACAAACCATGGCCATTATTGAACCCTATAGTATAAAGTGGAAAAATGAATAGAATAAGTTGTAATTTCAAAAACAAATTGAACTTAATACAACTCTTTACAACCGTAATAACGCAACAATGCTCTTTTATTTATTTAATTATAGCTTCTTAATTTCACCTAAGGCAATTTTCCAAAATGGCATTTATAATCAAAACATCACAATGGATATGAGTAATCCATATCATTCAAGTTAAAACCAGCGGCAACAAAATGTCAAGTTATAATCTATGTAATTAAGTGTATGTCACCGCACCCCTTCCGACGGGTAACATGATTATGGTACAAGTGTCTAGGTACTACGTACTCATTTATGGGATAATCTTACTTGCTATAATAAAATTCAATATAATTCTGGTAGATTTTTTTATTTTGTTTTTAGCCTACATCACCCCCCTTGTAAGTCCTTCCTAGATTTATTCCAAGCCTTGACTAAATTCTAAATATATTTTAAAAAATGTAAGTAAACTTACCTACTCCTGCAAAATGTGATCATGTGCTAAAAATTGTATGCTTGTGACATCTCTCCGCCAAAAGGTGTTCTGGAAGAGATCTTTTCTTAGCGATAAGACTTATCATTGTACAATTATTATTACTAAGGCTTACTAGTTTCTGTACTTTATAATAATAATAATTTCAAAACAACTAACAGCCGCACTCAGAGTCGCTTAATGGTTACTTAAGCTGTTCCTTAGTGTAGATTTGAAAGTCTATTACGACCCGTGATACTAACAAACCCAAATTTCCCCAAATTGCCAATCAATTTTGTCTATCAAACAACTTTTTATTTAGCGTACATTCTTAATAGGTACTCAATTTTTATAAGAAATCCTTTAGGTACCTACTAAAATAATGTGTGTAATTCCTCTAATCATATTATTTACTATCGATCGCGCAGGCAGGCTATCGATTAAGCAGGCTTTAGTGGATGTTGGTTTCTTATTCCAATGAAAAGTGATGACAATATAGGTAAATAAAATAAATAAATAAAGATTTATTAGAAAAATACAGATATATGAAGAAAATTAATGACGTATTTACGGCTATACTTAATACTATTTAAAGACTAAAGATCCTCCAGCAACATTTCCCTTTGGTCCAACAAACCAAGTGGCACATAATGACGATATAATCATTGATGAAAATTATATCAAGGCAGTGGCATTTCAGGAAAATCAGTACCAAATTCCCGAGACAAGAGGAAACTTTATCCAGCAAATGCCGCTAAATGAATTATTCCCGCTATGTGGCGCCCTCTATTGACGCAACAAACTTCGCTAAATAGTTTCGTTCCCTCCCACTGCTATTATTGCGAACTGTCGAAGTTAATGCTGTCGTCTGCTTACATAATGACGCGTATTGTGTTGGCTTGAGCGACGTCTCGTGAGAGATATTTATCTATCTTTGTAGATATATTAAAATAAATGTATAGATCTAAGTACCTATATTATAATCGGTCTATCGGTTTCACTTGATAGATTATCACAGGAATTCACCATTTTCTGAAATGTAAAAACTCAACCCGTAAACTCTAACCGTAAAAACTCCGTCAAAAAAATAACTAGGTACCTTTGAGTATTTTACCTACTCGTATCTCGGTACTTAATAGGGATACCTAAGAATAATATCTCAACATAAGCCAGCAATCTTGTAAAAAGAATGTAGGTAAATTAATAATCATGCACGACTGTATTTCCAAAGCACGCCGCAGACATTTTATCGTTATAAGTATCATTATATTCCTGCCTACATCTACAGGACAAAAGCTGTATTTTTAATTCAAATAAATATATAACTAATGCTGGACAATTCACACAGCATTATAATTTTTTATTTGGTTATACCTACCTAAATAAGTAGAAGTAGATTTATAACAACGAATATTTTATTCAGCGCTGGCGGTGAGTTCCAACATTTTTTGAATTTCATGAACTTAAAACGCACGTATGTAAGTGTATCTGAGATTCTAAACTTTATAATTCCGCTCGTTCCTATGTCCATGTTACGGGCAATGTGATAAATCCGGTCATTATGAATAATGACCGGTCCGTATGCATAATGACCAGCGTAGCTAAAATGGTCGCTATTGCAGCATCGCGGTGAACGAATTGAGCTATTGCCATCTCTTTTCACTCTAAGTCAATGAAAAGAGATAGCAATAGTTCAATTCGTTCACCGCGATGCTGCAATAGCGACCATTTTAGCTACGCTGGTCAATTGGGCAATGTGATAAAAACTGCATGATTAATCACTTTGTCCGGTCATTATGAATAATGACCACCCTATCTTGGGCAATGTAATAAATTAGATGAATTGCAGTGTTTTAATTGATTTACTACATTTCTGGCGCTTCGGCGGCCGCTGCCGCGGCACGCTTCGCTCGCCTCGCGCGTAGTTTTTTTACTAACCTAACATAACCTAACCTACAGATTTTAATCCAATTTATCACATTGCCCGGCTAGAAGTAGGGCACTATTCATACTGCCCGGTCTAAGTGATAAATTCAAGCCTTGATTTATTAAATGGACCACGGGCCGTCGGGCATTATGAATATGGACCGGTCAAAGTAATAAATTTATCAAACTGCCCGACGCTCTTGGTCATTATGCATAATGACCGGTCCATATGAATACTGCCCGATTAATCAAGTTGCCCGTAACATCCACACAGTACAGCGATGTAGGGGTGCAGTCTCATGTCTCAGTTTAAAGCGGCTTACTTAGAATCTGAAGCCGAATACTCAATTAATATGATAATATTATGGTGAATTCGAGATTCGACATCGGTGCATGAGAAACCTAGGAAATTCCCGGAGGTTATGAGCTCTCTTGGATCTAGAGTTGGGAAGCAGAGAGCCAGTAATTGATGTAGATCTCTGAATCATTTGAATCACGCTATTTATTTCAGACTTGAGTTACTCAAAGATCAGAGAGAATGAATTTCGTTCCTTGGTGATATACCTCGTATGGCCGTCATCCTCTTTCGGTTCATTATATTTCATTTGGATATTTGTGAATTAATAAGAACGACACTGAAGTTAAGAGGTACACACTGATTGGCTGATAGCAATATTGTGATGACGGTTACAAAAAAATGGTTTTACCTATTAAATAATACCATTACCGATTTTAAATTAACTGTATGGTGTTTTGATGGTGATTAATCCACTGGAAGAAATTATGATTTCATTTCTCTTAACATTTTCTTAAAAAAAAAAATAAGTTCGTCGTAGGAGCAAGTGGCCAACTCCGCTTAAAGGCCTCCGTCATGGCATAGCAACTTAAAAGCCGTAACGGTTTTCTTTTACAACTTTATAACAAACTAACACCTGCCATCGTTATAAAATCGGTATCACTTTTCTTGATTCGAATGATGATTCAGTGGTTCAGAGTATAATAAACACTTATAAAGTATGTAGTTTACATATTGCCAGCTGTTGGCTGTTCAAGACCATCGTCGGCTAAAAATTCTGATGGATTTAAAAAAAAACATTCTACCAATAGACCTACTCTTGACAGTTATCAACACAATAACAAAATAGCCAAACATATCGAGCCGATCTCAAGAAATGATATTTCTTACGTGCAGGATTTGATTTTTATTTCTGAAGATAGTGATTTCCAATTTTTCACTCCAAACTAGAAACTACAGACATCCCTTCAGTTACCTGAAACGGGTGTATGAGGAAGATACCTACTAATTGGATGGGTGCATACTGCGAATAAGCTGATAGAATAGAATGCCTAATGAACTGTTTTTTAGTGCACCCAATCCGATAGCAATTATTTGAAGTGGTCATTTCCTTTACGAGAGTAAAGGAAATGACCACTCTCTTCTCAATGCTATTTTTCAACTCTATTATTTATGGCATACTTACATTTAACCTGTCTCTGCTATCCGAGTTATTAAGAGTTTTAATTACTTACATGATATAGAAACGGTTGGTTTACTTATTAATTTGTCTTTTATTTCATGTCATTTTTTTAGGGTTCCGTAGTTCTGACAAGGAACCCTTATAGGATTCGTTATGTCCGTCTGTCTATCTGTCTGTTTATCAATTACGTCGACAAAGTGGTAAAATAAAATTTTGGAAAATACTGTTTTTAGGGTAGGCTCCCCTACATGTCAAGTGGGGATGAATTTTTTTTTTTTCGTCGTCTACCCAATTGTGTGGGATAATACGCTAATAATATTTTTCGATTGCTCCATTTACGAAATACATAATTCTATGTTCCAGGAGCTAGTTTCTAACTTGAAAAATCTGGAAAAATTCATGATGATAGAAGTGCATTTCATGAACTTTAAATAGCGGCTAAGATAACTTTATTAGTTTAGAATTAATAGTCGTTGAACTTGGGTGTTGTATAATTTTTTACCAAATACAAAATCCTTAGAATAAATCCTAAGTGACTAAGATGAAATGGTTGCTTGTTTAGGTATAACGGGGGGCTACTACGGAACCATCACGGCGCGTGGCCCGACACGCATTTGGCCGGTTTTCTATTTGTTATTCTCTCTTTTATTGGTTTAAAAAGGTTTTTGAAAATCGGTGAACGCTTCTTTTTAAATAACTATTGTTGAAATAAATTAAGATTATTTGATAAGATTAACAATTTATCTTGTTTTAAAGTTCACTGACCACTGACTGACCTCAATGGTTGTATAGCATGTTATGGATGATAATGAACTAGTTTATCAAAACCTGCACGTTCACATTATAAAATCACGTTTTATTTCGCAATTGCCATTCAAAGTGGAGCACCTTTCACCTCCTTACGACTCGACCGACACTTTTATTGAACCACTCATGTAAGCCTTCGATAGCTCAGTTGGTAGAGCGGTGGACTGTAGTTGGTTTGACTGGTATCCATAGGTCACTGGTTCAAATCCGGTTCGAAGGAGTCTTTTTTTTGTGACGTTTATTTTTATTGTTTTATTAATTTGTTGAATGCGAGTGGAGTTTAAAACATTACTTTCAAGCCTTCGATAGCTCAGTTGGTAGAGCGGTGGACTGTAGTTGGTTTAGCTGGTATCCATAGGTCACTGGTTCAAATCCGGTTCGAAGGAACTTTTTAGTGACGTTTATTTTTAGTGTTTTATCAATTTGTTGAATGCGAGTTGAAGATATAACATGACTTTTAAGCAATATTTTACAATTTTCAGTTTTCAATTTTTAATATGTTTTCTGTTTTTTTTTTAATGTTGTAGGTATCGAATTGGTAGAGCGGTGGACTCTATCTAGCAAAACCCTGACATTTTAACCTTAAGATTAATATAAACTTTTAAATAACAAACCAGTGCTAAAGGCATATTCAAATAGCTACCTGAACTGATAACTTCGCATAAACTAAAGAAAACGAGGTACATTTGAACTACAACGAACGACGGCCGGAAGCACTGACGTGTCGCCTGAAACCTCTTGCCACACCAATACAACCTATCTCTGAAACATTTTCCTAGTACACTACATCCATTGCTTCGTTTCTATATGACTTTAAAAACTTGTTTAACAGAACGAGCAATGTGCATCGAATGGGAGAGAATATCGAGTTTAAAATTCGAACGTGGTTGCGTCTAATTTGAATAGAAAATGTCGCCAGTCAGCGATAGGCGACGCTTCCGACCCTGCCGTATCGGACTACCCTCATTACGAGCCCTTAACGAGTTCGCGAAGAATTCCGACTTGTGAGTTACATCGTCTGCTCACGTAAATGACCGTGGTTCTATCGATCGGTTGACTATTGCTGGTATTGTTCTTTATGCAATAAAAACAAAACAGAAAAAATCTTGGTCTGTATCGCACAAAAAATTTAAACGAAAACGAATTTTCCAATCTCTAATGCACAGCAGAAATTCTCTCAGATATTTAGGAAATTAAAATCCTTTGAAGGTTTCCAAGGAGGTTGTTGTACGTCCAAAAACTATGTTATGTTAAGACTTTATAGGGAAGTTCATTGAAGTAAATAAATCTACATTGTAAGACAATTATTTTAACGTAAATAGGCTCACGACTAAATACCAAGGTAGGTACAGTAGACGGCTACATTTGAGTTGCCATAGGATAAGAAGAAAATAACGTTGTGAAGAAAATACGAGTAAGAAATCTCTAAAATTACAGGTAGACAACAGCCATTAGGAACATCTGTGTCTAATGATTCGGCTGCTGCCGAAATATTTTTGCAACATAATGAGGTGAGGAAGATTTTTACTTTGTTTCAACAAAATACCCATGTAGAGTTCATAATCAACTAATTCAGCTTGTTTTAAAAATTAATAATCTTATCAATGAAGAAGTGACATTTGATTTACCTATTATTAATCAACTGGATGGTTATCCCCACTTAGGGTAATCACGACAACATAACCATAAACAAGAATTCATCATTTACCTGTCAATTTGACAGCTATCAAGCACCCTTCAAATATCAACTGTGGAATAATTCACCGGCCCTAGCAAAGGCCCTAGTTTAGCATAAGGTCAAACTGGCATTTCGTAGACATTCAAGTTGATATTCATAACGTCAAGACACGCAATGTTAATTTTAGTGATGTGTTGTTGCAATGTCACTGGTTTTTAACCGACTTCCAAAAAGGAGGAGGTTCTCAAGTCGACTGTACGTTTTTTTTATTTTATTGTTGTCATGAGCTGGAGATTGTGGGTTAAGTTCCATCCTATATCAAAAATATGGGATGCTATAGTTGTTTGAGTAGCATTTCTTAAAATATCTTGCACAAAAATACAAATTGTAAATACCTGTTAATGTTTTCGCTCATTAACTTAATTATTATTATTAATATTATATCCATTTATTTCGGTTTTCACCATATTGTATTAGTAAAATTCTTAGCCTAAATATTAGTAAATACAATAAATTATAATAAACGTAATAAGTATATAAATAATAAATAAATGTAAAAAAACGTTCTTGTTTCGTTCATGCTGAAGTCCAATTTAGCGTTACATAAAATCAACTGGGTTTAATTTAATGAATTATGAATGTTTATTTTTAGTTTTACAATTCTAATTTATGTTTAAAGTTTAAATTTTTACGTTTATTTATTTAAATAAATTGCTAAACAACAGAATCACCACCATTAAGAACAAAGTTGTTATACGAACTATTTTTGAAATAAACGGTAATATTTTTAGTAATTTTTAGGGTTCCGTACCTTAAAAGGTAAAAAAAGGAACCCTTATAAGATCACTTTCTTGTCCGTCTGTCCGTCTGTCCGTCTGTCCGTGTGTCACCATCGATTATCTCAGGAACGGGTAGAGCTAGCAAGTTGAAATTTATACCATATACTAAGGTCTATAGTCCCTACTGTGAGTATAAAAATCAAGGTCCTGAGTCAACACTATAAAAAGATATAGGCAAATTTAGGTTTTCGTGAAAACTTGTGAGTACCAAAACTTACCTTAATTATCAACTTTTTTTATTTTTCGGAATTTTTCCTTTACTTGTGCTGGAAGACCTTGCTTGTAACCAAAATTGACAATTCTAGGTCAACCGGAAGTACCCTAGAGGTTTTGGGTCGAAAACCTAAATGGTAGTTCCCGTTGACCTAGAATAACGAAATTTGGCAAAAAGCAAGGTCTTATAGCACAAATAAAGGAAAAATTCCAAAAAGTTAAAAAAGTTGAAAATTAAAGGGTGTTCCCATACCTACATACAAAGTTGACGCCAATTAAAATTGTCCTCCGAGTTGTATGGGCGCTCATACAATTAAGCGGACTAGCTTAGGTAATTGGCACCATGGCTAGGTACGGAACCCTCGTCGTACGAGTTCGACTCGCACTTGACCGGTTTTTTTTTATTGTACAGTCAGCGTCATCAATCGGTATCCCCCTATTGATTTTAACAAGACCCTTTTCATTTCAACTTTGGATTTCAGTCGGATTTGCTAGTATACTTATGGATATCTGATTTCGCTCGAGTTCCTATACTAGCAAATCCGACTGAAATCCAAAGTTGAAATGAAAAGGGTCCTTGTTAAAATCAATAGGGGGATACCGATTGATGACGCTGACTGTACTTACTTATTTCCTTTTTTTTTGCATGAAAGCTAAAAATGTCTTAAGTACATTTTACCTTGTAAACTTCCAGTTTTGAAAATGATTTGTTGTCAAGAAAACAGTACATCACTACAGGCTCACCTTTCAGAAAGGGTGGATGTAGGTACCTGATGAGGGAATTGCCCTGTCAAAGCATTCAATGAATTATTAACAAAATACCTTCCATCATACCATCCTCTACAATACTTAGAAGGTACCTACTGTACCTTCTAAGTATTAGGTTTAGAGGATGGTAATATAATGAATTTATCAATCAAAGAAATACTTGCCAAGCGTTTCGTTAACCATCAATAAAAATAATACCACAGACCAATTTGATTGTTTATTATCACAATAGAAGGGAAGTGAATGATAAAATGTTTGAAAAGACGTGAGTTCGATTCCCACCCAGGACAATTGTTTGATGAACATAAACATTTGTTAAGTGTCTGTTACTTTTGTTCTGTGTCTGGGTAGGTACTTACAAAAAAATCTGCTTATGCTAGCACTTTACTGGTACTTTACTAGTAACAGACACAGGACAATAGTAGATTGTTGCACGAGGGTTAAAAGTAACCTATTGCGGCACGAGATGGTTTGGCGCCTGAGCGTAGCGAGGGCGCTAATAGTTCGAGTGCCGTAATAGGTATTTCACCGTGAAATATTCACCCGAGGTAAACACTCTGCTTTTCATTTCGAATATTAGGAAAGTAAATAAAAACCTGATTAGCTCATTTTTTAAAAATCCCTGCTTTCGATCGACAAAACAGATAAAAATTGATTTGGTGCTTTAAAAAAAATACTGGCTGGTAGCTTGCCACTGAAAAAAAAAACAAAAAAGGCGCCCACCTTTTTTTTTTCAGCCAGTATTTTTTGTCATTGAAGATGGTAAATATTTCAAGCTCAAAATCTTGTTTAATTAATAATAATTTAGTGAAAAGTAATTATTAATAACAATAGGTACCTACTCATGTAATAAATTGTTGAAAATATTTTTTACAGCAATTCTCAATAAAAAGGTAAAATAGAAATGTCAAATATTACTTTTGCTGTGTAAAAAGTTTCAACATGACTCAATAGAAATGTCAAAATATTATGATTTTTTTTAATTTGACAACAGGGAAAATTGCTTCCCAGGGCGGAAAAGTACTACTTTCATCCCTCTGTTCAGGTAACTTCAAGCGTACTTTCCGTGTATGAGAAATGAAAAAGTTAATGTTCAAGTTCATCAAACAATAGGGAACATGCGTCTGATTCAAAAGCGGGTTAAATGTATTTTATTATGAACATTGTTGCTTTAGAGGTATGTGTGTGTAATTATTTTTTAATATTAAACCATTTTCGATTAGAAAATAAATTTTAAAAATTGCAAAAAATAGTAGGAATTTCAAAATACTTGAAAAGGATGTGAAAGGATGTGACGACACGAGTTCATAAGACGAGTCAAGGACGAGTCAGATATAACGATCCATAGATAAGTTTTTTTTTTAATTTTCACAATTCCTAAACTCGAACTTATTGTTGTCACAGATTACTGTTGTACTTAGTATCAATTTGACGTCACACGTCAAAGTTCACAAATTGTTACTACAACAGTAATCTGTGACAACAATAATAATCGTGTTTCAGATGCCTGAAAATGTTGGTAAATTTTAAAAATTATTTTTGTTATAAAATTTTAGTTTTTCGGCGCTGGAATTTTTATTACGGTTATTTGACGATATAACCTATCGTATAAAATCATTAAAAAAAATTGTGGGAGTTCCCTATTGTCCTGGGTGGGAATCGAACTCACGTCTTTTCAAACATTTTATCATTCACTCACCTTCCATTGTGTTAATAAACAATCTACAAGCTTCGCTTGGGATAAGATGGCACTGTGTGAAATATAAAAAAAACTTTAGTATCTTATCACTTCGTCGAACTTAGGGAGTGTCCACATTGCGTTTTCTGCAGCGCGTTTTTGAGCTGCGCGTTTGTAACGATACAAACGCGCGTTCGCAACGCGTATTTTTCCATACAAAAGCGAACCGGGAGGGGCTGCGCGGGGGGCTGCGCGTTCGCATCGCGTTCGAATCGCGTTTGTATCGATACAAACGCGCTGCAAAAAACGCAATGTGGACACTCCCTTAGCTGAAATAAAAAACAAGGGTAAAGGCGTGACTGTCAAACAAATCCACTTAAATTACGTCAATCAAAAATACTTTCACTAATTTCGGAGGCACCTAATTAAGTCAATCTCCCATTAAATCCCTTTCTTAGCAGATCGCCTTCATTTTACAGGGACGTATTCAGGCTTGGTATAACACGAGCGCTATAACACAAGCTCTAAGCGGTGAAGGAAATCATTGTGAGGAAACCAGGGCCCTAACTCCCAAAAACGAAAACGATTTATCGTGCCAATTATCGTAATGCAGCTTATGTTGGTCGAATGTTCAGAATTAGGCTTCCACCAACTTAGGCTGAACTACGATAATTGGCACGATATATCGTTTTTAGTGCTGGGAATAGGCCTACAGTTAGCTTTCGTCGGTCGATGGACTTGCAACCTGTCACGTATGGAATGTTAACTTCTGCAAAATGTGGGAATGTACCAAATGTGTTTGGACATACCTCTGACTATCGTCTTAGATCTTCAAAGGATAAATGCCTAAAAATCTAAAAGAATATGTCTACCGTACCTTGGAAATACAGTCGTGGTCTCGGGATTAATTTTTTTTTAGTAAAAAATGTGAAGGCGTAAGTTTACCCGTGGTAAAGTCAAAGCATTTCCTTGGTCTTGTTGACCGGCGACACGCTGAAGAGTAAAACAAGCCTTAGTCCAGCCCTTACGTTAAGACGCGCACAAAATGCGCGAAAACCTAATGCCATTTCACGCCGGAGTAAACCTTTCTCTGTGAGTTAGCGTCTCTTTAAACTCGGCTTAGTTAATCGATCGAGAAAGCCCATAATTATGGCTTCAGCAATGAGGATCGAAGAGATTTAAATTGACTTGAATTAGCGAGAGTTTCGTGGAAGTTTGTAGAGCTAAGGCTGATTTTAGGCCGGTTTTAGTCTCACGCTCACCATCAGCGCTGATAGATGAGCGAGCTTTATTACAATGAAATAAGGATACTGATTGCTTGGCAAAAATGGCTACGCTGATTGCTCTCGTCAGTGCTGGACAATCAGTATCCTTATTTCATTGTAATAAAGCTCGCTCATCTATCAGCGCTGATGGTGAGCGTGAGACTAAAACCGGCCTTAGTCTCACGCTCACAGTCAGCGCTGATAGGCGAGTGATCTTTATTACAATGAAATAAGGATACTGATTGTCCAGCACTGACGAGAGCAATCAGCGTAGCCATTTCTGCTAAACAATCAGTATTTTTCATTCACAATCATTTTTATTTCATTCTAATAAAGATCTCTCGCCTATCAGCGCTGACGGTGAGCGTGAGACTAAAATCAGCCTAAGACTGGTGTCTGGTGTAGGTATTCAGAGTCACCAGTCACTTTTTGGCTAGTTGTCCATGTACCATCTGGACATTTTGACCTTGGACATTTTGATCTTTGGATACCCCCGGAGTCCATGTGCCACGAAACCCTTTTACGGTGTAGGTCATGGGTTCGATTTCCACCCAGGATAAAACAATTGTGTGATGATCATAGATGTTTGTTCTGTGTCTGGTTGTTTTATAGTCTGGTTCCCATAGTACAGGCTTTGCTTAGTTTGGGGCTAGATGGCGCTGCGTGAAACGTCCACCAATACTTATTTATTTATTTTAAAAGCTTCTATTTCACTTTGCTTGTATCTTCGTATCATCATCATCATTCTCCTGCCCTTATCCCACGCTAAGTGGGGTCGGCACAACATGTTTTTCTCTTCCACTCACCTCTACAGAGGAAGAGCAGAGAAGAGAAAAGCTCAACTTACCTCTTCGTATGTCCTGGAATTTTGCAATTAATATTTTCAGTCCAGTTATTCAATAATGCATAACAATTCATGCCTTCTGTGTACAGACCACTCCTATACACAAATCAAGCTATACGGACCGTAACTGTTACAACCGCTCATAACTTATTGGAAGCTTTGTTATTCACGCTGTTTGCATATGGCGAGGCTAAGGGAAGGACTTGCGAAATCGGAGTTACAAGTTATCGGAGTCCGAAATAATATTATTTTGTAACTGGATAGACCAGCTAGAAGTAACTGATATATATTAATAGGTTAAGGCCAAGTTCAGATGAACGCGCGTGATGCGCGGTTAGCTCGGCGCGCGGTTCAAGATTGTAACAAACCAATGTTGTTGTGTACCTACATGACCGCGCATCGCCGCGCTTTCATCCGAACTTAGCCTAAAGCGTTTTCTACACGGTTTGAAACCACAGCTTCTACCAAGGTGACCTTGGCACTTTCTACCAATGGCATCATCGAAATTTACTGTCAACCAATGTCATGCGAAATTCTAGCAAGGTCACCTTGGTAGAAGCTGTGGTTTCAAACCGTGTAGAACACGCTTAGGTAAGTCCCAACCTAGTTCAGTCAACCGGTTTTTATTAATTTGGTAGGCACCTACATGATTTTCAAACATCGATTGCGAGTTCTCAATTTCAGTCCAAACTGCGATCACTTTGAATCGTTTTAAGAGCTAAGTGATTCCGTTTCCATTCTTTGTAACCAATACCGTGAGGTGAGGAATTACGGCAAGGTTTTCTTAGACTTATAACGAACAAAGTGAGTTTAGGGAGTCCGTGTCTGATGTAAGACGGTTTCGAGGGGTGAGCCGTTCCATCACACACCTCAGTGTTGGTCAGTGTGCTTCTTACGAAGGCTGATGTACCAGTTTCGATTCGATACCCGTTGCCTTGGCCCGCGGACTAGTGACCCGAGGTCGTTGGACTATGAAGTCGTCCCGTGATGACACTATGTCAAATTCAAAGTCAAATTCATTTATTCAATAGGATCACATAATATGGTGTATCACTTTGAATCGTCTTAAGAGCTAGATGATTACCTATGTCCAGCAATATTTATTTATTTATTTATTTATTTACCTACTCCTGTTCCTTCGCGACCAAGCATGCGTTCATAAAGTATCCTAAGTTAAAAATAGGGCTCGATGCGCATGCCTGAAAGAAGTCTAATTTGGCGAATTCAAACAATTCGTTACACATTTAATTTTAAAAACATTATCGCACAGAATTTAAGGGCACTTCAAATAGGAAACACGGCCTTTTCGAAGTTTCAAAGTTCCAAGACGATTCACATCCCTATTAGCCTTAAGAATGCCTGAGGTGGCAGGAACTGCTGGTTAATCTGTCAGGTGTGCCCTTGTGTGCAGTTTTGCTTATTAAAGGCCAACATGGCGGCCGGTTGATAAGATTTCGGTTTGTCTTGGCATGCGTGCTTCGAGAGCGCTCCGGGGCATTTCGAGTTAGGCCACTGGAGTGTGGCCTGTAGGGAATTATGCTGTTTATGTGTTGCTTAGGAAGTAGGTATGTATGTATAGTAATACTGAAGATGGAGTTTTAGCCTGCCTGAAGGTTTTTGCAGAGACTGGCTCTACCCATTAGGTAGTTTCTTCGATTGGTTGGTATAGTGATAAGAAATCTCCAAAAAAACTGATTTTTTTTCGTGTTCTGGAGCGTTAAAAACAAAAATAAAAATAATAACAAGTTAAAAACAACTCTATTTAAAAATATTGCTAAACATAATTTCGTCGGAAAAGGTCAGAGGTCAAAGTGAAGTGTGAACGAACGTGCTTCTGCGCACATCTCTACTTTCACTTTCAATTCAGTTCTGGTTTGAATCTTATTTTAAGCTTATCTTCATAAGCATCGATGGTTCAGTGGTAGAATGCTCGCCTGCCACGCGGGCGGCCCGGGTTCGATTCCCGGTCGATGCAATTCACTTTTTTTTGCTCACCATAATTTGTGAGTCCATTTTAGTTTTATACTTACAAACTAATTTAATTTTGCTTATTTAGTCTAGAGTAGGTACTTATTTTGAAGTAAAGTATGTCCCTTGTCATACGATGAATAAAGGTGCAATTTCTAACAATTGTTATTTACCTACTTTATTCTGCCATTTTGTTAGGAAACCATAGACGCTCCCCATAAACATGTCGTTATTTTCAGATCCACTTCGTAACCATCCATATTTATAATAAAATGTTTACTAATAGGTAGGTACCTACCTACTTTAAATTAAATTACCACCGGTACCTATTGTAGTGTAAGAATACCTACTAGGAACAATTCTAAGATAATTGGCAGTGCTAAGATATTCCTGTCCTGCAACGTGAGTTATTTTAGCACTGGTTTAAACGTTGTAGGCAGGGACGTATATAAAGGGGGGGTTTAGGGGGTCCGGACCCCCCCCTTAGCCCATTAAGTTCGGAGGAAACCTAGTCAATTTTTTGTATTTTGGAACCCTTGGACCCCCCCTTAACAAAGATCTTTTCATTTCTCATACACGGAAAGTACGCTTGAAGTTACCTGAACAGAGGGATGAAAGTAGCACTTTTCCGCCCTGGGAAGCAATTTTCCCTGCTGTCAAATTAAAAAAAAATCATTCTATTTTGACATTTCTATTGAGTCATGTTGAAACTTTTTACACAGCAAAAGTAATATTTGACATTTCTATTTTACCTTTTTATTGAGAATTGCTGTAAAAAATATTTTCAAAAATTTATTTCATGAGTATTGTTATTAATAATTACTTTTCACTAAATTATTATTATTTAAACAAGATTTTGAGCTTGAAATATTTACCATCTTCAATGACAAAAAATACTGGCTGAAAAAAAAAAGGTGGGCGCTTTTTTTGTTTTTTTTTTTTTTCAGTGGCAAGCTACCAGCCAGTATTTTTTTTAAAGCACCAATTCAATTTTTATCTGTTTTGTCGATCGAGAGCAGAGATTTTTATAAAATGAGCTAATCAGGTTTTTATTTACTTTCCTAATATTCGAAATGAAAAGCAGAGTGTTTACCTCGGGTGAAATACCTATTACGGCACTCGAACTATTAGCGCCCTCGCTACGCTCAGGCACCAAACCATCTCGTGCCGCAATAGGTTACTTTCAACCCTCGTGCAACAATCTACTATTGGTATATTGGAGCCTTTGGACCCCCCCCCCCCCATTAACAAAGCTATAGCTACGCCCCTGGTTGTAGGTAGGTAATAACAAGTTCTATGTGCGTTTCAACCGAGAGAGCATATGCTGAAGACAAGATTAAAGTATGCAGACCTTTAGTAGAAGTTCTAAAACAATTGTAAAACCAATCTCGCCATTTGTAAAAAGACAGAACAAGAGATACGACATGAAATGTATGCTCACTCAGTTCTCCCATGCGACAAGCCAAATATCAAAATGTATTATGTTTACAAAATAAATTTGTATGCTAGGCTTTAGTAGAACTTTAGATATGCTACGGTTTTCAGTTTCAGATTCCCTAGTGCCTTAGTTTAAAATTTACAAATGGTTTATTATGCTCACTCAGTTCTCCACTTTCACAATGTCCAATTTCCTACTAAACCAATGAAAGAATTTGAATTAAATTGATATCTACATTTAGTATAAGTTGAGTACGAATTTGTAAAACCGAAAAAAGAACCAATATCATACAACATATATGAATAATTAACTGTCTTAGGTGCTCACTCAGTCGAAACGTTTTTGAAAAGTAAAAAACCTTAATATCTTTTGATTTGTGAATTGTAGAGAAAATGTAAATATGTAGACCTTTAGTAAAAATTTTTACTAAAGATCTGCATTTTCAAATTCTGGAATATTTTCTTGGTTCACGAGATATACTTATTTTATTATTTGTATGAAAACTTGTTATCGTCAGAATGAAGGGTGTCACCCGTCGAGTTACCGTCAGAATGAAGGGTGCCACCCGTCGAATTTAATGTTAAGATAGTGTCTAATTAATTGCTAGAAAACTTCAAAGGAAAATATGCCTGATAAGTTAAATGCATTAATTTCATAATGCCTAAAGCCCATCACACACATAGCAGATAATATATCTTATGAAAGATATATTTTCCGATCGCACCCATAAAAATTCTATGGAGCGTCACACACAGCGGCTATAATATATATTTCAACAGATTAAATTCCGATTGAGAAATATATCTGTCAACCTATCAAAATATAAACTACAGGATGTTCTCGTAACTCACAAGAAAAAATTTAACTGCAGTTCATCAGTTTATATTTTACTTCCTTAAACCAGAGCTGCGAGGCTAATAAGATCGTTATAGCAGAATCATAATAATGATTCTTAGCGTGATTTTTCTATTAGAAATCACAAAATTGACAATTCATATAGTGATTCGTATCGGCACGCTTTTGCCGTATGCCTTTACCAAGGAAGTTATATACCTACGTAACTGGAAGGTTAACTGAGACAGAAAACCGGTCCGCTTGAGAGATAAAACTTGGGCGGTGCGTCTCTTTCTAAAGGGTGACCATAATTTATAAACTAAACATTCCTAGTCCCTAAGGGGCCTTTTACATCATTTTCTGATTTACGTGATGTTTCAGGGCATGATTTTTCAATTAAAATATGAATACAATTTTGATCCTTGATTTTGATTTCGATCCTTGGTTTCGATCCTTGAATTCAATCCTTGATTTCGATCCTTGATTTCGATCCTTGGTTTCGATCCTTGATTTCGATCCTTGATTTCGATCCTTGATTTCGATCCTTGATTCTTGAATCTGAAAACTAAAATCTTGAATCTTGAATCTTTGAAGTGACAGCTGTCAAATTTAAAACCGCCATATCTCGGGAACTACTCGTCCTAGACTCCCCGTTCTCAGTTCAAATGAAAGCTATGACCAAGATCTTCATTTGAAGTGACAGCTGTCAAACTTCAAATGACCATATCTCGGGAACTCCTCGTCCTAGACGCCCCGTTCTCAGTTCAAATGAAAGCTATGACCAAGATCTTAATTTGAAGTGACAGCTGTCAAACTTCAAATGGCCATATCTCGGGAACTACTCGTCTTAGACGCCCCGTTCTCAGTTCAAATGAAAGCTATGACCAAGATCTTCATTTAAAGTGACAGCTGTCAAACTTCAAACGGCCATATCTCGGAAACTACTCGTCCTAGACTCCCCGTTCTCAGTTCAAATGAAAGCTATGACCAAGATCTACATTTCAGATGACAGATGTCATTTTGACAGCTGTTATTGAAAATTAAGATCTTGGTCATAGCTTTCATTTGAGCTAAAAAGGAAGAGTCTAGGATGAGTAGATTTCGAGATATAGCTGATTGAAGTTTGACAGCTGTCACTTTAAATGAAGATCTTGGTCATAGCTTTCATTTGAACTGAGAACGGGGCGTCTAGGACGAGTAGTTCCCGAGTTATGGCGCTTTGAAGTTTGACAGCTGTCACTTCAAATTAAGATCTTGGTCATAGCTTTCATTTGAACTGAGAACGGGGAGTCTAGGACGAGTAGTTCCCGAGATATGGCGGTTTTAAATTTGACAGCTGTCACTTCAAAGATTCAAGATTCAAGATTTTAGTTTTCAGATTCAAGAATCAAGGATCGAAATCAAGGATCGAAATCAAGGATCGAAATCAAGGATCGAAACCAAGGATCGAAATCAAGGATCGAAATCAAGGATTGAATTCAAGGATCGAAACCAAGGATCGAAATCAAAATCAAGGATCAAAATTGTATTCATATTTTAATTGAAAAATCCAGAGTTGACCACTTACTCATACGAACTTACTTATTGAAAAATCATGCCCTGAAACATCACGTAAATCAGAAAATGATGTAAAAGGCCCCTTAGGGACTAGGAATGTTTAGTTTATAAATTATGGTCACCCTTTAGAAAGAGACGCACCGCCCAAGTTTTATCTCTCAAGCGGACCGGTTTTCTGTCTCAGTTAACCTTCCAGTTACGTAGGTATATAACTTCCTTGGTAAAGGCATACGGCAAAAGCGTGCCGATACGAATCACTATATGAATTGTCAATTTTGTGATTTCTAATAGAAAAATCACGCTAAGAATCATTATTATGATTCTGCTATAACGATCTTATTAGCCTCGCAGCTCTGGTTTAAGGAAGTAAAATATAAACTGATGAACTGCAGTTAAATTTTTTCTTGTGAGTTACGAGAACATCCTGTAGTTTATATTTTGATAGGTTGACAGATATATTTCTCAATCGGAATTTAATCTGTTGAAATATATATTATAGCCGCTGTGTGTGACGCTCCATAGAATTTTTATGGGTGCGATCGGAAAATATATCTTTCATAAGATATATTATCTGCTATGTGTGTGATGGGCTTTAGGCATTATGAAATTAATGCATTTAACTTATCAGGCATATTTTCCTTTGAAGTTTTCTAGCAATTAATTAGACACTATCTTAACATTAAATTCGACGGGTGGCACCCTTCATTCTGACGGTAACTCGACGGGTGACACCCTTCATTCTGACGATAACAAGTTTTCATACAAATAATAAAATAAGTATATCTCGTGAACCAAGCAAATATTCCACAATTTGAAAATGCAGATCTTTAGTAAAAATTTTTACTAAAGGTCTACATATTTACATTTTCTCTACAATTCACAAATCAAAAGATAAGGTTTTTTACTTTTCAAAAACGTTTCGACTGAGTGAGCACCTAAGACAGTTAATTATTCATATATGTTGTATGATATTGGTTCTTTTTTCGGTTTTACAAATTCGTACTCAACTTATACTAAATGTAGATATCAATTTAATTCAAATTCTTTCATTGGTTTAGTAGGAAATTGGACATTGTGAAAGTGGAGAACTGAGTGAGCATAATAAACCATTTGTAAATTTTAAACTAAGGCACTAGGGAATCTGAAACTGAAAACCGTAGCATATCTAAAGTTCTACTAAAGCCTAGCATACAAATTTATTTTGTAAACATAATACATTTTGATATTTGGCTTGTCGCATGGGAGAACTGAGTGAGCATACATTTCATGTCGTATCTCTTGTTCTGTCTTTTTACAAATGGCGAGATTGGTTTTACAATTGTTTTAGAACTTCTACTAAAGGTCTGCATACTTTAATCTTGTCTTCAGCATATGCTCTCTCGGTTGAAACGCACATCAAGTTCTTCCAAAGGCGTATTTTTGTTTCGTGGCATTAAATGTACTTAAGAGGCCTGTGACAGGCGAGTTTCCATAAAATCGTAATACCGAAAATTTTTCATTCATTTAAAATTTAAGCATATTTTTATCAGTTTATGTTGTTAGATTAAGAGAGTAGGTATTTATCTAGGTTCCTGTTACACTTTTCTTCATTCCTCTCGCAAATCCATTTCGAAGAGATAAAAGATAAAAAGTAAGTACTTACCTACCTATGCATGGCGAAAACTTTTTTTAAGGTTTTATAATGTTACGAGTACCTACTTATTTATCCCGCAACCGATCTCATGCCCTTCTGAGAAATTAGAGAAGCAAATCTCTAGTTGCCTATTTGAAAATACCTCATAAGAAATGCAAACATGGCACATAGAATATAAATACAAAAGCTAAAGTAATAGTAAAACATTTAATTTTATCAACAAAAATAAATGCAAAAAGTGATCTGCATCGACCGGGAATCGAACCCGGGCCGCCCGCGTGGCAGGCGAGCATTCTACCACTGAACCATCGATGCTAATGAACATTATGGCGAAAACAACATTCAGAAATAATCTGTTATGTGAAAGTAAAGATGAGCCCTAATAAAGTAGAGCTCACAGTGCGTAATCAAAAGATGTCTGCTGCCATTCACCAATATGCGAACTCGCTGAGAAATAATAGTTGAGAAATGTAGGTTGCCCACAACGTCATGATAACGTCACGTCACGTCATGATCAGGGAGGTCAGAGAGCCTATTTTATACTTCCCTTACGTATAAAGATAAAGGCTAACCTCTTCTAATCGCTTCCACAGCAAAATAACAGTAAAACAATTTTTTTTTTACCTACATCTTGTTTCAAGCAGGTAATTAATTCCCTCCATTCGTACCAACAACACATTAGTCTCGCGAACACATTTCAACAAAAACAACAGTGAGGATTGCCTCTGAGCGGCGATAATTTGTCAGGTGCTATTTACTCAAAGATAAGGTAAGAGGAAAGAAACAACTGTGATCAACTTTATCGTAAGTTATTAGAAAAACAAGTGCCTGGCTAAATTATTTTTTTTTAAACCGACTTCTATAAGCTAAGTTATAAGCTGAGCAATTTTCTGCACTCTTGACGTGCATTTCTGTTTCTGTTCATCACTCCGAAGATCATCGACAGATCCTCACCAAATTATGGCACCACATGGGAGCACCCTTTCAAACAAAAAAATATTTTTTCAAATCGGTCTAGGCGATGTAAGTATAGAAGAAGTGTTTTTTACTAGTTAGGTATCTACTTATTAATTAATTAAGTATTAATGTTAATACCTACTCATTATTACTAGTATTCTCGCAGAGCCTCCAGAAAGGCTTTGCCCCAGGGCTCCGCGGAGCACACTTTGAGTAGGTATGGCTGGTCCAAAGCAGTGTTACACCCTTTGCGGAACACTGCTATAGACCATGTTTCGAATAAAAAAATGATTTTTCATTTATGGAGTAGGTACCTACCTACCTCCAAAACTTTCCAATTTCCTAGATGTTCCTTGAACGCAAAAAGTTTGCGGAACACTGGTCTAAAGCACACTCGTTTTAATTCAAGTTATTATCTTTATAAAACCATCAATAACTTACAGAATTTATGACCCATCTGTATACAGATCTTTGAACAGCCGCGTGGGAACGGTCCACACTGCTAACGTCTTCTTCAGGGAGCGAGTTCCTAACGACACTCATTTATTTCCCTCGAATCTCACCAAACTCGGTGCTTCCTTATTATTGCTGGCTATTAAGTTTTGCTTCTAGCGGCTGTATATTCTCGCTGAGACAGACAGAGACAGAGACATAGGAACAAACAAAGAAAACAAAACAACAAACTAAGAATCGTCGTCGTTCCTCCTCCTACATCCTAGGAGGAACGACGACGATTCTTTATCTATGGGGACAAATATTTCTGGTAGTAGTTCAGGTTAACTGAGGGCTTAAAACGGCCGTTAGAGCAGAATCACATTAGGAATTGAACTATATGCAGTCTCTTTTCGCTCTCAGTCAATGAAAAGAGACGACATTTGTTCTATTTCTGTTGTGATTCTACTATAGCGGCCTTTTCAAGCCCGCTGGTAGGTATTAGAAAGAGAGTGGGATCGTTACTTGATATTTTTTCTTGTTAAAGAATGAAAATAATTGTCAGGAAACCTAAAATAAATTATGTAAGTAATTGAAAACAAAAAAAGTTGACAAGATAGGTATAATGCGTGCATGCCTGTAATCTTTACCATACTGCGCTAGCGCATTAGACATCATGATAAATAACCCAGCAGAAGTAGCACTTAAACGCATAAAGGTAGCCAGAAACAAGTCCAAATCTAGGCTTTCAACGCACCGGTGCGCGAGATCTCAGTTCGGGGTGAACTACTAGCTATAAATAAAATTAACAAGTCTCGCCGAGAGTGTGCAGCCGGCATAAGTTGAGAAATGGCCGCATTTATTCTACGTTCAACTTGATATCCTCAGTAAGGGTTGAAAATTTAATTTCAGATGATTATGTAATAACGCTATTAATTTAATTGGCGGGCTCTGGTTTATACCTGCGTCGTTATTAAAATATTTTAATTCCAAGCCAAAATAACGACGCAGGTTGCTAGTACCTACAGTAAAACCAGAAAAATAATGTGTTTCGGAAAACATCGGAAACAATCGCATAAAATTACAAAAACGATTGACGAAAAGTCATTTGGAAATGAAAATTACCTAGGTACTCATGTTTCAACTTTATCGCAAACAAATAAATTTCATTGTCATTTTATAAGAATAGCAAATTAGTTGCAAGCCGTGCGAGTTGCGCTGCTAACGACGTGCACTTCTGTCGCATTCCTTTTTTTGGAATCATACACTGTGCTGTCGGACATATTCGGAAAACACGAAAATAACCGATGCCCAATATATAGCTTGAAGTAGGTACTGTACCTACCTACAAGATAAAATAGCAACTTAGCAAAGATTAGTGCAGACAAATCACAATCGTCCCCAGTAAAGATTTATCTGCAATCTATCAGAGTCGCCCCTAACGCTTATTTAGCTATCGGAGACAGACGGACTGAGAATAACTAGTAGTTCGCCCCGAACTGAGATCTCGCGCACCGTTGTGTTGATAGCCTAGATTTGGACTTGTTTCTGACTACCCCTATACCTACGTTAAGTGCTCTTTCTAGTGTTTACCACACAATGATATCTAATGCGCTACCTTAGTATGATAAAGATTATAGGCATACATGCAATACATTAAGTCGTGTCGTGTTTATATTCAATAGTTGACCCCGCGAACTTCGTACCGCGCCTCAGGAACGGCCTCTTAGTTTGAGAAATTATTAAAATAGCAGTTCAATACAAAATGTATTAGAAAATCAATTTCCCCTCCCCTCCCCCTGCCCCTCCTCCCCCCTCCTCCCCCCCTCCATCCCCCCTCCCCCTCCCTACCCCCCCTCCCCCTCCCTACCCTCCTCCCTCTCCCTACCCTCCTCCCTCTCCCTACCCCCCTCCCCCTCCCTACCCCCTCCTCCTCCCTACCCCCTCCTCCTCCCTACCCCCTCCCCCTTCTTACCCCCTCCCTACCCCCTCCCCCTTCTTACCCCCTCCCCCTCCCTACCCCCTCCCTACCCCCCTCCCTACCCCCTCCCTACCCCCCTCCCTACCCCCCTCCCTACCCCCTTCCCTACCCCCCTCCCTACCCCTCTCCCCCTCCCTTACCCCTTCCCCTCCCCCTCCCTTCCCCTCCCTCTCCCCCTCCCCCTCACCCCTTCCCCCTCCCTCTCCCTCTTCCTCTATAATTTTGGTACATGCCCAGCCCACTATTTGCAGGAGTTAGCATTTGCATACGTGACAGGTTGCAAGCCCATCGCCGCTATTAGAACGTTAACTGGTTTCCTCACGATGTTTTCTTTCACCGTTTAGAGCTCGTGTTAATGCGTATTTAAATTTTTCTAATCGAAAAATCCATTGATGAGCACGGCCAGGGTTCGAACTTACGACCTATGAATCGAAAATCGAGCACTCTTCCACTCGGCCAACACGGCTTTTATTTTCAATCTCAAGAAAAAATATCAAGAAGCAACTAAAATCATTGCAAACCAAACCACAACGATGCCACACTCTTTGTCTGATAACCAGACCTACGAATACATCGAAACTCTATGAAACGGGAGCTCTTTCCATACATCCGTTAATTGGTTTTCATCATTTTTATTTTTCTCTGTATTTCAAAAACTATAGAACCTAGAAGAAAACTAAAAACCATTTTGGAATTTATAAATTGAGTACTTTCATATGACACCCCACTCAATATATTTGGGTACCTTTGAAAAAAATTTACCCCCTTGGGAACCCCATATCTTAACAACCCCTTCATCGATTACGCTCATACGCTCCACAGCAAATTTCCATAGCACAACCTATTGACCTATCAAGTTTCATACAGATTGGATAAGCGATTCGATAGTTATGCGAGAACATAAAAATGAAACATACAAATATACAAACATACAAACATACAAACATACAAAGCAAAATCGCCTAACTTGCCACTAAGATCTTCGCTCGCTTCGCTCGCTCGATCGATTAAGTGGTAAGTATTTACGGGTTTTATTCGGATTAGTGCCTACTTTAATTAGTTTTATTATTATTACTAGTAGTTCGCCCCGAACTGAGATCTCGCGCACCGTAGATGGCTTACATTTGGACTTTCTTCTGACTACCCCTATAATTTCAAGTGCTACTACTGCCGAGTATGCCTATTGCGCTATAGTTTGACCGAAACCGCTGTACCGCGCCTTAGGTATGCGCGCGGCGAGACGGGGGGGAAATATCGTACTATATAATATCTATTCTATGCCATCAGTCTGCTGTCAACGCTTACGCCGGCTCCATACGTTGGCCCCAACGTTGGTCCCAACGTTGGCGCCAAGATTTCGTGAACCATCCACACGTTGGCGATACACCAGTCTTGTTCCGTCAGAGCCAACGTGCAGACGTCCGATGTCTGCGCGTCCGATACAGAAATTGAAATTTCTGTATCGTAATGTATACCTACAGTCATGTTTATAGGTTGCGGGTTAATTCAATTTAATTTAGGTACATAGGTTTTGATTCTTTGGAGTTGGGTTTAATTAATGTAGGTAAGATTAATTGATTTTTGAAGACTTCTATCTTCAAATTACAATTTGAATACTTGGCTATAATTTACTTTGGCGCTGCGCTGATTTGGGGAATTTGTTTTCTAAAATGACCGGCGAACATACCTACGTACCTAGGAACGTAATACCAAAATAATTTAAAATTTGAGCATATTTTATCACTTTATATCATTATTTGGATAAAGGCAGTATTTATCTAGGTTCCTGTTAAACTTTTGTTCCAAAAAACTTACTATAGAACAAATGAAAAGAAAAAATGCATTTTTTGGTGTACCTACAAAGATTTCAATTCAATTTGCCTACATTTCTTTTTAGGTAAGTTTTTCGGATCAAAAGTGTAACAGGAACCTAGATAAATACATACTCTCTTAATCTAACAACATAAACTGATAAAAATACGCTTAAATTTTAAATGATTTCGGTAGGTATTACGTTTTTTATGGAAATTCGCCTGTCGCTTTTCTAATAGCAAATCGCAACAAGGTATTTCTGTTACCTACGTAAAAATAGCTGAGGCGTGCTATCTAGTTACTACCCATTTTACCTATTTACAACTATCTACTTGGGGTTTGGGTGTTTTAATTTCTAATCTATCGTGGTAAATACTTTTTAAATAAATACATAGGTATTTAACATAATAAATACACGGATAGAAAATTTGAATACTTAGATACCTATAATTTACTTTGGCGCTGCGCTGATTTGGGGAATTTGTTTTCTAAAATATTGAATTCATTTAAAGCTCTGATTTTTATATTTTCGACAATTTAAGGAAGATTAATATTCAATTGAGGTTTTAAATATATAACATTTACAGATTTGAGTCTATTGCGCTGAAACAACATACGGTTTTGAAACGCTAAAATTTGTATATTCCTGCTCGTTTTCTAATAGCAAATCGCAACAAGGTATTCCGTAAAAATAGCTCAGGCGTGCTATCTAGTTCCCGAGTTTACCTATTTACAACTATCTACTTGGGGTTTGGGTGTTTTAATGTCTAATCTATCGTGATAAATACTTTTTAAATAAATACATAGGTATTTAACATAATAAATACACGGATAGAAAATTTGAATACTTGGATATAATTTACTTTGGCGCTGCGCTGATTTGGGGAATTTGTTTTCTAAAATATTGAATTCATTTAAAGCTCTGATTTTTATATTTTCGACAATTTAAGGAAGATTAATATTCAATTGAGGTTTTAAATATATAACATTTACAGATTTGAGTCTATTGCGCTGAAACAACATACGGTTTTGAAACGCTAAAATTTGTATATTCCTGCTTGTTTTCTAATAGCAAATCGCAACAAGGTATTCCGTAAAAATAGCTCAGGCGTGCTATCTAGTTCCCGAGTTTACCTAGCTATTTACAACTATCTATTTGGGGTTTCGGTGTTTTAATTTTTAATCTATCGAGATAAATACTTTTGAAATAAATAAGTACCTGTTTAACATATTAAATAGGTACACAGATAGACAAATATAAAATGTCGGGGAGCAATCATGTGAAAGTGATTTTGCATTACTGAATGCCAATTTTATCACAATCACATCACACTATCTCACTATCACACTTCACACAACACACTGCGATTATAAACTACCTACCTATTGAAAATGCGAAAGTTTGGATGTTTGTTTGTTCCTCTATAACTCGACAACCACTTAACCGATTTAGTTGAAATTTAAAATATAGATAGATAATAACCGGGAATAGGACATAGGCTACTTTTTATCCCAAAAAATTGCACGGTTTCCGTAACATAAAAAAAAAATAGTAGACTCCATCATCAGATCAGCTCGCTGTCACCATATTATTACATTGTAGTCAGAACTTGACAAATATGCCGAGTTTCAACTCAATCGGCTTATTTACTGAGGAGTTCTGTTGAACAGCTCTTGACTCCATCATCAGATCAGCTTGTTGATACCATAATATTTCACTGTCACCGAGAATCTATAAGTGTGCAAAATTTCAGCCCGATCGTTCTACAAACACAATAAATAAGGAATACGATGACATTCTCGCTCGTCAGTCGACACGTGCGCTCACGATGCGCGTCGAAACGGGACTGAGCATAGCGCCAACGTGTGGACGGATCCCCAACGTTGGCGCGCCAACTTCCTTTGATAAAACCGACACGGCACGGCCAAGCCCCAACGTTGGCCCCAACGTTGGCGCCAAGCTATTTTGTCAGCACCACACGTTGGTGAGAGGCATTGGCCCCAACGTTGGCCCCAACGTGTGGATGCGGGGTTACGCCGGCTCCATACGTTGGCCCCAACGTTGGTCCCAACGTTGGCGCCAAGATTTCGTGAACCATCCACACGTTGGCGATACACCAGTCTTGTTCCGTCAGAGCCAACGTGCAGACGTCCGATGTCTGCGCGTCCGATACAGAAATTGAAATTTCTGCATCGTAATGTATACCTACAGTCATGTTTATAGATTGCGGGTTAATTCAATTTAATTTAGGTACATAGGTTTTGATTCTTTGGAGTTGGGTTTAATTAATGTAGGTAAGATTAATTGATTTTTGAAGACTTCTATCTTCAAATTACAATTTGAATACTTGGCTATAATTTACTTTGGCGCTGCGCTGATTTGGGGAATTTGTTTTCTAAAATGACCGGCGAACATACCTACGTACCTAGGAACGTAATACCAAAATAATTTAAAATTTGAGCATATTTTATCACTTTATATCATTATTTGGATAAAGGCAGTATTTATCTAGGTTCCTGTTAAACTTTTGTTCCAAAAAACTTACTATAGAACAAATGAAAAGAAAAAATGCATTTTTTGGTGTACCTACAAAGATTTCAATTCAATTTGCCTACATTTCTTTTTAGGTAAGTTTTTCGGATCAAAAGTGTAACAGGAACCTAGATAAATACATACTCTCTTAATCTAACAACATAAACTGATAAAAATACGCTTAAATTTTAAATGATTTCGGTAGGTATTACGTTTTTATGGAAATTCGCCTGTCGCATTTCTAATAGCAAATCGCAACAAGGTATTTCTGTTACCTACGTAAAAATAGCTTAGGCGTGCTATCTAGTTACTACCCATTTTACCTATTTACAACTATCTACTTGGGGTTTGGGTGTTTTAATTTCTAATCTATCGTGGTAAATACTTTTTAAATAAATACATAGGTATTTAACATAATAAATACACGGATAGAAAATTTGAATACTTAGATACCTATAATTTACTTTAGCGCTGCGCTGATTTGGGGAATTTGTTTTCTAAAATATTGAATTCATTTAAAGCTCTGATTTTTATATTTTCGACAATTTAAGGAAGATTAATATTCAATTGAGGTTTTAATTATATAACATTTACAGATTTGAGTCTATTGCGCTGAAACAACATACGGTTTTGAAACGCTAAAATTTGTATATTCCTGCTTGTTTTCTAATAGCAAATCGCAACAAGGTATTCCGTAAAAATAGCTCAGGCGTGCTATCTAGTTCCCGAGTTCACCTATTTACAACTATCTACTTGGGGTTTGGATGTTTTAATTTCTAATCTATCGTGATAAATACTTTTTAAATAAATACATAGGTATTTAACATAATAAATACACGGATAGAAAATTTGAATACTTGGATATAATTTACTTTGGCACTGCGCTGATTTGGGGAATTTGTTTTCTAAAATATTGAATTCATTTAAAGCTCTGATTTTTATATTTTCGACAATTTAAGGAAGATTAATATTCAATTGAGGTTTTAAATATATAACATTTACAGATTTGAGTCTATTGCGCTGAAACAACATACGGTTTTGAAACGCTAAAATTTGTATATTCCTGCTTGTTTTCTAATAGCAAATCGCAACAAGGTATTCCGTAAAAATAGCTCAGGCGTGCTATCTAGTTCCCGAGTTTAGCTAGCTATTTACAACTATCTATTTGGGGTTTCGGTGTTTTAATTTTTAATCTATCGAGATAAATACTTTTGAAATAAGTAAGTAGGTACCTGTTTAACATATTATATAGGTACACAGATAGACAAATATAAAATGTCGGGGAGCAATCATGTGAAAGTGATTTTACATTACTGAATGCCAATTTTATCACAATCACATCACACTATGTCACTATCACACTTCACACAACACACTGCGATTATAAACTACCTATTGAAAATGCGAAAGTTTGGATGTGTGTTTGTTCCTCTATAACTCGACAACCACTTAACCGATTTAGTTGAAATTTAAAATATAGATAGATAATAACCGGGAATAGGACATAGGCTACTTTTTATTCCGAAAAATTGCACGGTTCCAGTAACATAAAAAAAAATAGTAGACTCCATCATCAGATCAGCTTGTTGTCACCATATTATTACATTGTAGTCAGAATTTGACAAATATGCCGAGTTTCAACTCAATCGGCTTATTTACTGAGGAGTTCTGTTGAACAGCTCTTGACTCCATCATCAGATCAGCTTGTTGATACCATAATATTTCATTGTCACCGAGAATCTATAAGTGTGCAAAATTTCAGCCCGATAGTTCTACAAACACAATAAATAAGGAATACGATGACATTCTCGCTCGTCAGTCGACACGTGCGCTCACGATGCGCGTCGAAACGGGACTGAGCATAGCGCCAACGTGTGGACGGATCCCCAACGTTGGCGCGCCAACTTCCTTTGATAAAACCGACACGGCACGGCCAAGCCCCAACGTTGGCCCCAACGTTGGCGCCAAGCTATTTTGTCAGCACCACACGTTGGTGAGAGGCATTGGCCCCAACGTTGGCCCCAACGTGTGGATGCGGGGTTACTTTTCCTCACTTTTCCTCGGCCCCCACCTCGCCACACTTCACAAGGAGCGGTACAGCGGTTCCGGCCAAACTATAGCTCTTCATGGTAAAAAATACTAGCATGCATGCAATACATAATGTCGTGTCTAATTTTTCATTTATTTCATATTTATGAATTCTCGCCGTATTTCTAAAGTATACGTCCTAGAATCAAAATAATAACTATTTTGGAATGTACAAATTAAGACCTTTCATTTGACACCCCATTCATTATATTTGTTTATTTAACTTTTTTTACCCCAATTATTTTCATTCTTTATCAAAAAAATTTTTATCATGAAAATAAATCAAGTAGCATCTAAAATCATTGCAAACCAAACCGCAACGATGCCACTCTCTTTTTAAGACCGACCAGTCAATGAGCTACGAAGACATCGAAACTCTATGAAACGGGAGCTCTTGCAGCTCTGGTTTCGTAGTTTTTGTTCTTTGGTCGTATTTCAAAAACTATACATCCTAGATTAAAAATAAAAACCATTTTGGAATGTACAAAATAAGTCCTTTCGTATGACACCCCACTCAATATATTTGGGTAACTTTGAAAAAAATTTACCCCCTTGGGAACCCCATATCTTTACAACCCCTTCATCGATTACGCTCATACGCTCCACAGCAAATTTTCATAGCACTACCTATTGACCTATCAAGTTTCATACAGATTGGATAAGCGGTTCGATAGTTATGCGAGAACATAAAAATGAAACATACAAACATACAAACATACAAACATACAAACATACAAACATACAAACATACAAAGCAAAATCGCCTAACTTGCCACTAAGATCTTCGCTCGCTTCGCTCGCTCGATCGATTAGGTAGTAGGTATTAATTTTATTTACAATAGAAAAACAATAGAAGAAATCGGTTGTTATAGATGTGATCGTCCATCCTGAAATTATATTGGCCCATATTCTGCATGTACCTAATGTAACAAAAACATACATTTTTTATGACGTTTTTATTAGGTAGGTAGTAATTTTCTAGTCTGTCTGTCGTTCTGGGTGGAGTCTTTCAAATCAAACGAGCATTTCCCGATTAGCTATCTGGCTGAAACATTCAGTCAGGGTAGCTCACAACTCGATGACAATGCATTCTAAATAACATAAAAAAATATAAGTAAGTAGGTACTTATTAAGTAATGTCGTAAGTAGGTACTATGCTACATTAATTTGCTTGTTTATGATTTACCTACTTACAAACTTTTTACTCGTAGCTTTGTCTGTAAAGTTAAAAAAAATTAAATTAGTTCCATTTTCAAACAGGCTCTGTAATCGATTTGCAATAAGAATTTTAAATTCAAACACTTGAATCTCTTGTTTAAAATTTCGAATTTTTATTCAAAACTGAAACTTTGAAAATACCACTCTGAAAATGAAAGAGGAAAGTTAATACTTAATATGGAAACTGGGAATTCCGGTATCATAGCTTTGCAGGTTGCATTATTCTGTGAGAATACATAAAAGAAAGGCCGTAATACGTGAAAATCATCTGGTCGACAGCGGAACGTGATTGTGGACGCGCCAGCTCACGCAGAAGCGGCCTGTTTTCTGCAAATACGACGAATACCTACTCCATTTTATTTCGTAATAGTGATGTGCCCGTGCTGATAAATGGATAACCGTAATAATCACCGGTTAGTTTTTATTTATTTGTTGTCCGAAAATAAACAATAAAAAAAAGGATGGATGGGCTTTTACTTATTAAACCGTTAAACGTCAACTAGTTTCGAGTTCATATATTTTTCTTATATTCAAAGCAAAACCAAATCGGTCCATCCGTTCTCAAGTTATGAGCTTACAACGGACAGCATTTCATTATTATTACATAGAAAATAATTTAAAATCTGAACAATAATAGATAGCGCTGCAAAAAGACATGGTTTATATGCAGTCTACTATTGTTTGACAGTGGTAGCGCTCAAGTTTTACCGGTATTCTAAGCCCCAGTGACTCGGTCCCTGATTGAGTGGACATAAAACATACTTTATAGTGCAAAACGATTAAAACTATCGATGTTTTTTAGAAACACGGCAAAATACGCCACTATGAGAAACAGGCAGAGGGCGCGCGACTATCGATTCGCGGTGCGTTCCGCATATAGAGCGAATTTTTTTCACAAATCCCATCAAATCGACACCCACGCAAATATCCGGCCTATTGTAAAGTTCCACAGCATATTTGTCAGGTTTTCTACCGTACCAATTTCTTACAGATTTTAATATAGGTAGGTACTTAAAACGTTAGATAGGATTGATGATCTTACATTTTTTCGACTGATTTTTATATTTCAAATTATTTTATTATTTGCGAATTATCGTAGGGAAAATCACAAAATTTTTCGAGAATTGGTTGAGAAATGCGACCTGTAGAGGAGAACATACAGACAGATGTCCGACAGAAAAACGAAAGCAATTTAGTCCAAACTGAACGCAGAGACATTAAAATAATTTTCTTCTATAACATCAATTATAGACATAGACATAGACATTTCTTTATTCACTACATAAGCACACAAACACATAGGTACATCAATATCAAAAGAAGACTAAACAATACAGATTAAAAGAAGTAAGACATAACCTTATAATAATAACATAATAGGTACACAGTAAAAACAATAAAAGTAAAAATGAATTATCTACCTACTTTACTTTTGACGATTTCATGAATCTTTCCTATATTTTCCATATATTTTATGTGTAAGACAACTCGATGAGTGTGAAAAGAACTGTGTTCAATACAAATGCACGCAGTCACGTATCAAACACTTATCAAACTCGGTATCCTGCGAAAGGCTTGAGAGGAAATTGTAACGAAACTAAATTATTCAAAACAGGCTTATTGTACGTGATATCTATGTTGTTTCCTATTTTCTTTACGAAAAAATATTTATCGAAAAAGGACAATAAGATACGACAGTGATTTTTATTTAAAAAAAAATAAAAAAACTTCCTGAGCCCAACAAAACCAGCTCCTCGATTTTTAAAACAGTTTTTTAGTCTTCTATTTACCCCGGTTTTTGTTTGATAATGTATGAAAATCTATTAATACCAAATACTTATCTACATTATAATTCATAAAATAAAATAGATGTTTATTTTAATCATTACTGTCGTTTTTACCCGGCTGACTGTCAAGTCACAGGGTTATTTAATGTTTACTTAAAAACAAAACCCGGTAAAAATCCGCGCCTAAAACATAAGAATCCTTTCAAACATTATCTAAGGGGTAAAACAAACGTCAAAACCGCACAGGCGACAAGTCGAGATACAGCCACAATAGGGCCGTAACTGTTACATTTTACTGCCCGGAATAAACCCGGAGATTGCACCTATCTGTGATTGTTCTCCAGCCAACAATTAAACGGAGATAGGGACGGATTTGAACGACTCCTTTAAATTTTACTCAGATTTCCGGATTATCTTTCTTGGCTTTATGCGCTAGTTAAATAATAATTTCGGTTTGGTAAGTGCTTTTGGTATTGAGCGAACAGCTGAGCCTTATATCCTGCAATAGGATAGTGCGTGATAGCAAATAATAATGTTTTAGTTTTCAAATTTTAGGAAAATATATATGAGCTGATATAAAACATCCTCAGTTTAACAGAAAGTTACAAGAAGAATGTAATAAAAAGAAAATTCTGAAGATTATTCAAACTTACTAAATGTAAAATGAATTAAAAAAATATAAGTGTGTCTTGAATATCTTGGCCCCAATTCCTGTATTTTACAAAGTCAACCATTCAAGTATCATTGCCGCTACTGCGTTTTGTTTCGTTCCCCAAAATGATAGTAATTTGCAAAACCTCATTGGTCATTAGTAGAATAAAAAACAAAACGAAATAGTTGACGTTTTGCTTTAGTCTACTTCACGCTCATGCACATTGCACATGCACACATCATATTGAACAAAGTTATTTCCTTTGCACAAGTTTTTGGTAGTCCAGCCAGGTTCTACTTCTGAAAATAATAACCGGTTTTCCGAATCATGAATGAGTTAAAAATTAATGTAATTTTATATTATTACATTCTGAAATTTTCCGCATAACCGCCCGCGCGGTTTGAACCGACTATTGTAACAAAGAAGCCATTTAATCAATTACTTTCAATAAATCGGGGCTTTTTGAGCGGAGGGGCTAATGGCGATAATTTGAATGTCCATTGTCCGATGAAATTTTACCGATTATGGTCCAATCTTTTGATAATGTTCAATTTTAACTAATGGAATGGGATCATATTTTATTGTTCAAAGACTTAAAAGTAAAAGTTTAAATTAACACTTAAAGTCCTCGTAATAAGCACTTTTAATTCATAAAATACTTATTAACAGTATTATTCATAAAAATTTTTTTCATTTTACCTTTTATTAAGACAATCAATACAATCACTACTTTTAATTATTTTATTAATGTGTGTAACATAGGTACTTAAAATAATAATTAGACAAGGTTAGTTACTTTCCCACTATAATCTTAAATACTTAGTTCCTTACATTTTTCTTTCTAATTTTACTAAAGTAGAAAAATGTGAAAGTATAAATGCTTGTAATGCGCCATAATCTGGATAGGTTTATGATCCCTTATGACGATTAGGCTCTTTTAATGTAGGTAACATACGCGAACCCATATGCGGAAACTCTCAAAAGAATGAGAGTAGGTAGGTAGGTATACGAAAACAAACATGAAAATCCCTAAACAAATTTAACCAGATTATTACAAGATTAACTCAATCGAAAGTGTAACAATTAACGAAAGACATGAACCGGGAAATCCTTTGCCGAGAAAATATTTCCCTAATGAGTGATTTTCACGTTTATAATTTTACACTCCCCCTTGTGTGGCGACATGAATTTCCAATAGAATGGCACTGAAGAAAGGGTAGGGGTCGATGACTTGTTCTAAATACGAAGTAGAATGGAAGGATGATTCTGAACCATTAATTTCACAAAAGAGTAACTTCAGTAGAGTCAGTTTTTTCTCCAAAATTTAGACATTAGCGTTTTATTCCAATGCAAATTAGCTGATACCTACTTTGAAACTTAAAATGACAACTTGATTAAAAAAACATACAGTCGACTTGAGAACCTCCTCCATTTTTGAAGTCGATTAAAAAACAGAATCTCATTATACCTTATTTAAACCTTTAATCTATATTTATCCACTGAAAATCCGTGACAAATAATGCCATAGCTTAACAAAAAGTGCAGCCAGCCTATCAATTTCCGATGAATTAAAAATCAGCCCTAAAAGGGTTACTGCATCGTGCTGACCGCCGTACGGAACGCTTTGAAAAATAATTTTATCAAATTTTAATAGCATTCCCCACTACAGGTACTCCCAATGACTTTGATATTTTCGACGGCATTAATTAAAAAATTATAAAGCTTCCACCCCCTTTCAGGGGTAAATTCATCCCCCTGGCTATTGTTCTCCACAAAGCATTTATAGCGGGAAAGATAAATATGCGAGTCGTAGGTAATTGCCTTTATTGAGCCGTTGTTTGATTTCAAAGGCTTTATATTGTTTGGCAAACATTTTTTAAATGTAACCGGCATTTTTATTGAAATAAACATGAAGTCAAATAAGAAGTTGTCGCCCCCGCGGATGTATTACATAAGTACCTACACGTCTAATTTCAATGGAACCTCGGAGGTAAATATTTTCGGGGTGATGATAAAATGCGAGTAGAGTTGTTCCATGTAATACGGTTATTTGTTTTACTCGGCTTCAATGGAATAAAAATGATTTAACCTATGGTTTTTGATGACTAAACACCTATAATAATCAAAGGAAAATCAAAAATGTCGGCAAAATAATCCACTTTACATGCTTTAGTTTTACAACAAACTCTGCATTGGTAGGTACAATGTATTTGCACGTGCCTCTGAGTCAGAGGCACGTGCAAATACATTGTACCAGATGTACAAGATGTCTTAAGGGGTAGTCAGAGGCTCTGACTACCCCTTAAGACATCTTTGAAGGGTCTTGAATTCCCAAAAGATCTCAAAGAATGTCTATCTTGCCATGGGAACAAGACCTTAGAACACAAAGCCACAAGATTTATCATACCGCTATTTACAGATAACAAGAAACGTACCTAATAATCTATCTGGATAAAAATAATAATGAAAGCGTTAAAAATAAATTAATAGTTCATTTTGTCTCACTAGGTACCGTTAAAATAACTTTTTTTACCATTAAAATAACTTTATTTAAATGTGCATAAGAAATTCAACAAAAACTTAGTAGAATAACCTTTTTTTTTTTTTTGCGATAACGCCTTAACGTAGGTACATCCCTAACTTCGCGATTTGGGCGATGATTTTCCATAACAATGCTTCCTTTGGGAGGGCAGGTAATTATGATTGAGCACAAAATGGGTAAAAATGGTTTTGTTTCAGGGTAATTAAGGTTTGTGGTCCCGGTGGGGTAAGTTGCACGGTTGCGAAGTGTATTATCATCTTCTTTGAGGAAAAAAATGGTATAATCTGTGATCTGTTTTAACAAAGGTCACATGGATGGTTGCAAAAGGAGTAGGTGCTAAGCACGTTCTTTGGTAAAATAACTTTGGTAAAAAATCTTTATCTAGCATGATTTCAATCACAAAAATGTTCTGTGATTTCAAGGTTTATCTTTATACCTAATTTAAATTTAAATAGGTAGGTACTTAGGTATCTATCGTATTGCTGTTGTCCGCATACCTAATAGTGATCAAAACAATAGAAGTTTTTATAAATTTTAATATTTGAATTATTAAAACTTCATAGCTAATTTGTTACAGGTTCTACGAAAAGCTTAGTCTCGCTAAATGTTATAAGCTGATTTAAAATAGGTACTTTTGTTCTTAACCACTTGGTTTGGTATTTAAGCGTAAGCATTTATGCGTAAGTAGAACATAATAATTAATTTAACGTATGGAATTTGTGGTATTAATTGACACGTCTGCTTTCATCGCGCGCAAATAAGCTTCACATTCCAATGCGTAGCGATGCGAGGGAAGCTTTAGGCCTACGATTACTACGATTTTTGTCGTTGAAATAACAGTAGGTAAGTATTTATCTATTGCAAGAAAAACGTTCATAAGGGAAATGGTAGAAGTTAGTTGAAAAATCACAGCTATTTTTTAATAATTAAATTAGTGCATTTCAGCGACATTAACATTTGCAGCGAAAAAATATCGTAGACGTAGAGCGTTCTAGGTCTTATTTTAATACCCACCGCAGTGACATTCAAAAGATTTTTTTATCAAAAAGATACCTACCTACTTATCTATAAAAAATAAAGAGTTTAGAATGCATTTTTCGTAATAGGTAGGTAAGGGAACCTGTTGAACCTCGTCCATTGATATCCCTCGGCCACCAAAGCTTATCTCGTAATCTGTGCGAGTTTTTTTGTTTTTGTCTGTGGCATTATAATCGCCATTGGTCAACACCAACATGAAGCTAGAATCAAAAAACCAGCGTGGAGTGAGTGAGGCGTGCGCATTAAAAATATAAAAAAAGTGCTCAAAAAGAGGGTATTTTCAATTTTACTTTAAGTTAATTCATATTTATCAGTACATACCTACTTACGAGATAACCATTTCGTGCTATCAAATATAGGTGAAATGGACTTTAAATAGGCATAGAAATATCGACCCAAATCGAACTCAAAGTTCATTTTAAAAATTCGTTAATTTAAAATGAGGCAATATTGTACCTTTGCCACCATATTTGCTTTGTACTTTGGACAGGGGCTCACGTACAAATTTGTACCAAGATATCAAACAGAAAAAAAAAACACCGAAGAAGGTTTAAACAAAGAGAGAAGTCTATCTTGTCCTAAAAGCTGTAAAGTATTTGGACTTTTGTTGATAAATTATTATAATAGGACGCGATAATGATCTTAAGATCACAGAAATTTTAAGAACTTATTGTTTTTTTAATATTCTAGCATAACTTAAGATAAAAATGTAAATTATTATTATTTTTCCACTTCAATAGATACTTCATAGGCGTAGGTATCGTTTTAGCCAATAAAAAAAAAATTGACATATCGACATATCAACGTATTCACGCGAGCCACGGAATTACAACCACTGATTGGAGTATAGGTAGAGCTATTTAGGTTCATTGACCGCAAACATTCTCAAACTCAAGTATACAGGGTGGAAAAAATGAATGGGCCCTGGAGGGAAACTACCTTAAATCCTTAAGATACATTATTTTACTTAAAGGAAACATTCCTTTATTTTTAAAAAGAAACATAACTGCATTCAAAGATTTTCTAAAATTCGCTTGCTTCACCCAGGAATCGAACCAGCTAAAAATTCAAATATTAACCACTCCCTATTTTATTCCACTAGTCGATACATTCAATACTAAAGATAAAACTTCTCAAAGAAACATGAGGTCTTACACTCGTCTGTCGTACAAGAAATCCATGAAATCTAAATTTAGTACATAAGGGCTTTAATTGCAATTTAGCGCTACAGTGGAATGGTGAGAGGTATCCAGTAGTGTGAATCAGACCTTCTCGGAATGTATTCCGAATTCGAAAAATAACGTTTCTTCGCTGAAAAACCGTCAACTTTTCGGAGAAAATCATCGAATTGGATGCATTTTCGGAAGTCTGAATCTCACCTCAGATAGACAAATACCGTCTAGAAAAGTTTTGTCCCGAATGGTGAAATAATAAAAATTAATGAAAAAAATTGTGAAAATTAATGTTAGATTTCATGATCTTTTTTATTTCTGAAACCAAATGTGTGTTAAAAAGATTTTATCTTGACAGTAATCCTATCGATTAGTGGTATTAAATAGAGCGAGGTTTGTTTTTTAATTTTTAGCTGGTTCGATTCCGGGTGAGGCAAGCTAATTTTAGAAAATCTATGAATGCAGTTTTGTTTCTTTTTAAAAATAAAGGAATGTTTCCTTTAAGTAAAATACTGCATCTTAAGTATTTAAAGTAGTTTCCCTCCGGGGCCCATTCATTTTTTCCACCCTGTATACCATAAAAATGTTCTTTCCATTAATTTAAAAATAAAGCATTATTTGATTCGATAACTTAGTATTTTCATGAAAAAAGACTAGTAAGGTCAAGGTACAGTCAGCGTCATCAATCGGTATCCCCCTATTGATTTTAACAAGGACCCTTTTCATTTCAACTTTGGATTTCAGTCGGATTTGCTAGTATACTTATGGATATCTAATTTCGCTCGAGTTTCTATACTAGCAAATCCGACTGAAATCCAAAGTTGAAATGAAAAGGGTCCTTGTTAAAATCAATAGGGGGATACCGATTGATGACGCTGACTGTAGGTACATCTTGCGGTGACCAAGGTATATCTGGTGTGTTGTACCTTCGACAATATCCCATTTTTTGTTAAAATCTCTTTATCTTCTAAAGTATCATTAAAAATACAAAATTTATTTCATAAATATGTAGTCAAATAGTGTATCTTTACATGTGTCTATATTTGGTAAACCTAATTCCAATTTTTATAGACAAAAAAAATTAAATAAAATCGTGTGGCCGAGGTTCAACAGGTTCCCCTACATGTCGAATAATAAGAGCCATAGACTAACTTCAGGTTAAGCAACGAATGTTATTGGTGAACATAATCTGTGTATTTATGAGCCTCAAAAGGCACTTTTATGAAATATGATCATGACCCCAAGGCACGGTAGACATTCTTAAGGATCCTTTGAAGATGTCTACGGGTAGTCAGAGGTATGTTCACAACATTTTAGGATAAGGGTGGAGAGATGATAATAATGAGTTCATTAACACAATTTAAAACAGTAAATACAGCATATTCATCATCATCATCAGCCTATAGTAGTCCACTGCTGGATATAGGCCTCCCCTAATGAGCGCCATCGCGCCCTGTCTTCAACTTGACGCATCCAACTTGTGCCTTTCGCAGATCGTCACTCCACCTGGCAGGAGGGCGTCCTACACTACGTTTGCCGAGACGTGGTCTCCACTCGAGAACTCGTTTACCCCAGCAGTTGTCAGTTCTTCGGCAGATATGGCCAGCCCACTGCCACTTCAGCTTGCTAATTCTCTGAGCTATGTCAACGACTTTGGTTCTCTGCCGAATAGTCTCATTGCGGATCCTATCCTTCAGAGAAACTCCGAGTAGGTATAGCTTGCTCCATAGCTCGTTGAGCGACTTACAGTAAATACAGCACCACGTTTCAATTTATAGTAGACGTATATTCTCTCTCGTAGTGGAACAATAGCTAACTAACAAGAAGTGTATTATGAATATTAATGCGACGGCGACACTTGCGTTGCTTATCGTTCAGTTAGCGATAATTTGGAGAGACTTGCGATGTCTTTAGAAATTACAATCATCAATGTTAAACGTTTTTATCAAAAAATAACTAGGTAGTACTTACTTACAAAGAAAAGACTAGATAAACAGAACTTAAACCCCCGGTCAGATAACGTAGTATTATTTTAAGCTCCGGGTAATATTGTAATAGGTAAGTAGGTAAATTAATTATTATTTTCGTTGACGTCATGGTATGACTTATAATCTATAATCAGAATCACTAAGTAACTAGAGCTATTGCAACTAGAAAAGTCTTTGCTTCTGAAAATATCTAAAATAAATATTTCTCACTTAAAACGAATAAAAATATTGAGAATCAAAGAGTATCGTTCTATAGGAAACCACAGAAAAGCTTTTTCTTTGTTAAGTGAAATATATTTTTATTGAGCAAATTTTGTTCTTTTAACCACCTTTATTTTACAACTAGCTTCCGCTCGTGCCTTCGCAAGAAGGTAACCATTCACTTTTAAAAAAAATTGCCACGCGTGACAGGTAGACTGCTTACCTACCTAATACATTTTCCAAAACGCACGGGATTTGAAATCATAAGATAACACTTTGTCTTATAAAGACTGCTCTAATTATATGAACTCTTTATCAATGAAGTACTTAACTTGACCACGTAATGCAGTCAAAGTTAGCGTGTCACAAATTCAAGCGACACTCGGAAAATTTCGATTAAAACAAAATCGTAGGCAGTCCCTGGAGGGCGGTTCATTTTATTGCAATTAGTTAGCTACAGGCAATGGATTCGTCACGAGTGAATGAGTACCCCTTTCGGAGTAGACGATTTATACCGTACGATATAAATGACACGGAAATCGTATCATAAATACGAGTGCGACAATTCGATAGATATTCGATCATCGAATAATTTATTATCAGGTTCGTATTTCCTTTGTGATCTAGTCTTATTAAACAAATACCTAGTCAAAACAAATATAATATTTCTGCATAATCTCTAGATCTCTAGAACCACTGTTCTTAACCTTTTAGTGATGGGGGACCATTTGGTAAACATTTTTCTTGCCGCGGACCACCAACCGTAGGACCCGTTTTATAGGAGGGTGGGGGGAGGGGTGTATCTTTCAAGTTCTATAGTGTTTTATTTCGTCAGGCAAATCAGAATGGAATTACATAATACTTTGCACTCTCGCAAAATATCTACTCATGAATATGCGAGCGAAGCGAGTCGATTTTTTTTTAAGTCAAATTCAACGTAGCTCACTTTGGTCGCAAAATACGTATGAAGCTAGTATGCGAGCAAAGCGAGTGAGCTTCCAAAGCCAGCGACCGAAACGAGCTCCCTAATCCGCGAAACGAAACAAATGCAACATTTACACTTTATTTTGCTTACGGTTTACAAAGAAAGGCTGGCTGCTTATCAGTTTCTATTCTGCGATCAGAAATAACTCAATTTGTTCGCAATATACTCATGAAGCTAAAAGCGAGCGAAGCGAGCCGAATTTTTTTTAAGACAAATTCAATGCGTGCCTCTTTATTTTGCTTACGGTGCTCAAAGAAAAAGCTGGCTGCTGGTCGATTCCTATTTTGCGGTCAGACATAGCTTACTTTGCTCGCAAAATAGCATGAAGCTAAAGCTAAATCAAATGCGAGCGAAGGGAGCCGATTTTTTTAAAGGCGAATGCAGCTCGTGGCGATTTATTTTAAAAGGCTAGCTGCTGCCGATTTCTAATCTGCTGACAGAAATAACATAATTCACTTTGTTCGCAAAATACGAGACGAGCCGATTTTTTTTAAGACAAATGCAACATCATGCACCTCCATGTCCCTCCCCATGGGACCGCACCTGCTCAACACACAGTCAGCCAATAATTTGATACAAAACGTATTAAAAGCAGAAATGTTTTATCTTTTAACTTTGATCCGTTGTCACTTGCTTAATTTTTTCGGATAGCTTCGCGGACCACTTCGGGTGGCTCCAGGGACCACCTGTGGTCCACGGACCACCGGTTAAGAACCACTGCTCTAGATATTCGGATCGACTGTCCCAAAACGATTTTTTTGTTAGTATCAGTACCTACCTAACGTAAAAATCGTGACTATAAAGACGATTTCTTAAGAAGCGACAAAGTTACTCAATCCATACAGGACAATAATATCAGATGAGGCTCATTGTAACGATGTACGGAAAATAAGAATCATTAGGTACGCTAAAATCATGACGTCTAAAGTTGATTTCAAGAAACGACAAAGTTGCTCATCCGAGTTAGGGAATTATGGGATGTCCAACTCAGAAAATAGCATCAGATGAGGCTCATTGTGACAATGTAGGTACGGAAAATAAGAATCGTTACGATAAAATCGTGACGTGTAAAGGCGATTTCATAAGAAACGACAAAGTTGCTCATCCGAGTTAGAGAAGGCGACGTCCAACTCAGACAATAACATCAGATAAGGCTCATTGTGACGCTGTACGGAAAATAAGCTTCCGACTCAACGCTTTGTTTCACGATAATGTAGGTGCTTAAATTTCTTGTTTGTTATATTTCTTCTCTATGCTAGTGTTATCTAAGTTTGTACCTATGTTATGTTACCAAAGTAGGTAGGTACCTACTTTATTAAGTTAGGTAGGTACCTACTCCGAAACGTGAAGTCTTGTGGTTATGATTTTTTAATTGTTACTTTTTGGTAGAGTTCCGAAACCTCTCATTTTAAATAAATAAGTAAGCACTGAAATAAATAACAAATCATAAAAAATTGAACAACCTGTGTAAGCTTGTAAAAAGATCTTTATCTATCCCCGAGCAAATTACACAACTGACAACCAAAACCAATAAATAAACAGTCAACCCGACTTATCAACCCCATTGAGCCATCGAAACTTCGTTAAAGTAATGTCACTCTATCTCCTACCCCTCTTAAGACAACCGAGACAGAACTATGGACTGTCACGTGTAAGAAAGAGATGGGTAATCCTAGATAATTCCCTATAATCACAGTTTTGTTTTCCAATCGTGGCTAACGATTATTGGCATGTTATTCGGGTGCCATTTTGAAATTGCTTTAGTGCTAAGTCGTTAGAAGTACAATAAAAAGAGGGTGATTAGCTGTGTCTAGAGATCATTTGGAAGGGAAGTCGTATTCGAAAGTTTTTGTTTCAGTGTTCCGTAATGAGCTTGGAAGAATATGGATGGTTTTTTTACGGTTTATTCTATTTTTTACATACAAACACAACACACATAAAATCACGCCTTTGTCCCCATAATAGGGGTAGGTTCTTTTTTTTTAATAACAGAAAATCTGAGAAAATGCTACCAACTTTGGATTTCTTTAATTTGATAATGTTTCGTTTTGTTTCGTCTCGTCTATGTATTTAAATTTTAACACGCGACGAAAACGGGGAGGGTGTTATTAAGTGTGTAGTGTGTCTGTGTCTGTCTGTGGCATCATAGCTCCTGAACGGATGAAACGATTTTGAATATGGGGGAATACGCGAGTTTTTCATTAATTTTTTTTTTAATATTATTTAGTAACTAGTAGGTAGGTACATAAAACGACAAAGTCATTGCAATAAATTAAGTAGGTACCTACCTAGGTAGACTTCTTGAGAAGCACTTAAAAAACTGCGCGTAAGCCCATTCATAATGCATAGAAACTATAAATATTAATTTCATCGAAAACAAAGAATATTAAAGTGTTCTTCACTGTAGACAAATATGAAGTGTCATCATCAATTAATTCATCCGAACTACTCAATTCTCACCACAAAGCGAGTAGTAGCATATTTTTAAAGTTACCAAGTTTGATATTTGAAATTGCAAATTGGCTTTTATGTAAATTGATGACGGAAATTATGATCAAAGACAGCTAGTATTAACTTCAATAAAAATAATTATTTATTTGTGGGTTCAGCAGGGACATACCCTACTTGCAAGAAATGCAAATGTTTGCTCCAGTTTAGTTTTGTGATATCTACCAAAAAATTACCTACATGATGTCATAGAAACCTTCAAGTAATTTCATTTTAGTGATAATCAAGTAAAAAGATAAAAAATATAGGTAGGTACCTAACCTAAGGAAAGAAAGGAAGTGCCGCGTTTTTAGATCACATGTTTATTACAACGTCCTACAGGTATTTTAAAATTTATATGGGGGCATAAAAATTACTAGGTATTAGGTGGGTTATTGTTTAGTTTAATATTTCTAGAAAAACTCACCCACTTTTTATAGAAAACCTACGAAAAAACATCGCACAATGACTATTACGGGACCAGCCATATAAATAGTGCCCAAACAAAGAATTATAAAACTCTGGACGCAATGCATTTGCAAACAAAACAGCATCTTTATCCTCAATGGATGCTGGTCTAATCCAATTTTAAAACGTTGCCAGACCATACAGGGCTGGATTTAGGAGATTTTTTTATTCCTAAGTTAAGTCGAGACATGGACTCATTTAAAAAGTCAGGCCTACCATCTCACTGGACAGTTGAATGAAAGGTGGATTGGGAGACCTTTCCCTGCAGTAAATGCAGGATAAAAAAATAAACTTTCGTTCATCCAAAAACGATACATCGATACGATTGTCGTGGTTCATTTTATATCGGTCAAACCTCTGGACTAAATAACCACCGTCATGGGGCAGTGGGGAACCATAGTAGTACGATTTTATCATTGTCGTTTTTAGAAGTTGGTAGCTAGAGACCCAGTAACCACACTAAAACAAAGGTCTACCTAAACAAAATAGTAACCTTCGGTTAATGCGTGCATTGTGTGCAATGGATTAATCCAGTGACATTGAATTTTTAACAGGCCTGTGTATGTATATCTTTATAACGGAATCTTTCAGCGTTATTTTCATTAACAAAGTGACATTGGCGACGTAGGTCATTCGTAACCAACATAAATTAAGTTAAACTCGTATTCTACATACCTAGATCCCAAGTTCCCTAGACCCGTCCCTGTACATACATATTATAAAACGAGACTTTGTCGGGAGCTTAACGTTTAAATTAGTTTATCCCCCTAAAGCGGAACGTGAAGGGTTGAAATTTAAATTACAAATAAAACACCGAAAAATATCCCTGAGTAGTGGCTCAATAACGACGCATTTTAATTAAACCCGTTGGGGTAATAAAGACTTGGTTTGCGGTAAGTTATAATTTAGTACCATAGTAATTATACCGTGTTGGTTCATGGGATAGTGTCTAAACATTCAATCCGAAAATGGGTTCGAATCCTTCGAAAATTTAGGGTAGGTACCTACTACCTAATATGGGCTATTAGGTACCTACCTAGGTACCATAGATTAACAAAACAAAATGAAGCGCACATCGTAATTTCATTAGAAATCAAATTAAAACAATATTTATCCATTTCAGAATCATGTGCCATAGAAAAGTTTGCCATACTCAGGTACTTACATAACAATTACAACATAACTAACAGTCGGAAACTTTTCTTTGATTTCCCTAACCATTTCCTTTAGAATTCCATAAAAATGTAAAAAGATATTCAACTATTAAACCTCCTTCCGATTTTCCGCGCGCCTAAGCACCACGGCCCAGTGCCTAGCTCATTGAGGCGTAGTGGATGCACCATATTGAAATACGTCTGACCGTGTCCGTCCGTCACACGTCGCCTGAAGGAATATTGAGTGCCATAGATAGGTTTTACCTTTACCTTTAAGCGAAAGCTGGAAGCGACTAAGCTGAATATTTAATTGAAAATGAAGTCTTATCAAAATTTTTGATTCCGACGGGATTCGAACCAGCATCGATACAAGCGATCCTCCTCAAGCCAGTAGGCCTACTCCCAGCGCTAAAAACGATATATCGTGCCAATTATCGTAGTTCAGGTTCAGCCTAAGTTGGTGGAAGCCTAAGGCCCGGCGCAAATTACCACCTTACAAAAATTAGGCACCAACGGAAGACCAGCGCAGGTATTTATACTTACTTGCAAACGCTGAGTTGGAGCCTTTTTGCAACTAAACCAACAATTATTTTTGACCTAAGTAGATATGTACTTATTATATGTAGCTTCTGTGTTGTTTTTCTTAGTTGCAAATAAATGTTTTTTTGATTTGATTTGATTTGAAATTGAGGGCACAGCATGACAAGGTATTTTTAGATTTTTTAGGCAACGAATACATGCCCCAACCCCACATAGTGAGACAAGGAAAGGAAGATGATGACTGTAAGTAACTAGTTTCTTCTACAGACCATTCCAGAGATAATAAAGAGATAAGTACTAGATTCGACTTGCGCAGGATCGGAAAGAATGGCCTGCTAGTATGAGGTAATCAGCGGTAGGTAAATGATAGACTATTCCATTGGCTTTTAGTTCTTCGTTCCTTTGCTTCACTATCACTGACTCGCTTCCAACGAATTCCAGAATTCATAAAGGGAATTTCGATATTGGATATCGAAATCAAATACGCACATCAATATTATTAATATTATTCACATGCAGACTAAACTATATACAATTTAAATATTTCATACATTTTCTGACTTATAAGTGTCTCTGAATACGGGCCTGATCTAAAGTATACTTACCTACAGACAATTCTAAAAACATAGGCTAAGCATAAAGTTTTATTTTACAGGTCAAATGTCTCTCGTGCTAACGTATTTTATATTTATTTGAAGTACCTAAGTACCTAGGTACTTATGTAAGAAAAAACTTAATAGAAAAAATAGTAAAAAAATAAAACTGTGTTTATTCAGTGTCTATTGATCTTCTTTATCTAAAACGGCTGGAGATTAAAAGAAAAATACCTATCATACCTAAAGTTACCCAAAACCTTTGTAAATTCGATGGATTTACACATAAGTAATAATAATTATAAAATAAACTATTTACAGAAAGCATTAGATCTATCATAATGAGTATCTAGAAAGCCGTGCTCTAGATAATCCTTCAAATAAAATGTTAAAACAAAATAAATACAACCAAATTAAGTAGGGGAACCTGTTGAACCTCGGCCACACGATCTTATTTAATTTTTTTTGTGTATAAAGATTGGAATTAGGTTTACCAAATATGGACACATGTAAAGATACACTATTTGACTACATATTAATGAAATAAATTTTGTATTTTTAATGATACTTTAGAAGCTAAAGAGATTTGAACAAAAAATGGGAAATTGTCGAAGGTACAACAAACCAGATATACCTTGGTCACTGCAAGATGTACCTTGACCTTACTAGTTTTTTTTCATGAAATTACCATGTTATCGAATCAAATAACGATTTTTTTTTAATTAATGGAAAGAACATTTATAAAGTATGTACTTTAGATAAAAATATATATATATTTAAATTTTTATCTTAAGTTATGCTAAAATAATCAAAATAACTAAGTTCTTAAAATTTCTGTGATCTTAAGATCATTTTCGCGTCCTATTATAATAATTTATCAACAAAAGTTCAAATACTTAACAGCTTTTAGGACAAGGTAGACTTCTCTCTTTGTTTGAACCTTCTTCGGTGTTTTTTTTTTCTGTTTGATATCTTGATACAAATTTGTACGTTAGCTCATGTCCAAAGTACAAAGCAAAAGTGGTGGCAAAGGTACAACATTGCCTCATTTTAAATTGACGAATTTTTAAAATGCACTTTGAGTTTGATTTGGGTCGATATATCTATGCCTATCTAAAGTCCATTTCACCTATATTTGATTGCACGAAATGGTTAACTCGTAAGTATGTACTGTTATATATGAATTAACTTAAAGTAAACTTAAAAATACCCTCATTTTGAGCACTTTTTTATATTTTTAATGCGCACGCCTCACTCACTCCACGCTGGTTTTTCGATTCTAGCTTCATGTTGGTGTTGGCCAATGACGATTATAATACCACAGACAAAAACAAAAAAACTCGCACAGATTACGAGATAAGCCTTGGTGGCCGAGGGATATCAATGGACGAGGTTCAACAGGTTCCCCTACTTACCTTTATAAGTCGACTCTCATAATATCTACGCCACACAGAATCTTTCAGAATAGAATAAATTTACTAAAACCTTTAAAGTTAACTATTCCTACAATTGGCGATCTGTGTGTAATCTTATCTTAAAAATTAAGAGTAGGTACTTAGGTACAGTCAGCGTCATCAATCGGTATCCCCCTATTGATTTGAACAAAGACCCTTTTCATTTCAACCTTGGATTTCAGTCGGGTATTATATCAGCTATTGCATCGGCTCGTTTAGGAACTCGAGCGAAATTAGATATCCATAAGTAAGCAAGGAAGTTTTTACAAAAGTTGAGATCAACAGCTTGCAAACCGACCTCTTACTAGGGGGATACCAATTAATGACGCTTTCTGTACTTACTTTGTATAAAAAGCAAATAAACAAGAAATATACAGCTATTACTGTCTTCTATAGTTGTAAACCAATCTATTAACATTACTACTTTCCACACTTCCATCTCGGCCCGGCGAGTAATAAGCATCGTATTCCGCATACCTATGGTTACTTGGTTTAAACTCCAGCTGTAGGTAATCCCCTTCCTTTTTCAGCTGTCCAGACTTCCCATCATACCTCGGATCTTCATATATAGTTATAGTTTGTTGTCTATGTGCTACTGTACTTTGAACTGGAGTGGCTATGGGTGTTGAACGAGATTCGCCGTATCCGTAACCATGACTGGGTCCATAGCCGTAACCACCTTCATGTCGTAAGCCGTGATCATCGTAATATCCAGGGCCACCGTAGTCTCTATCCCAGTTATCTCGTTGCCAGGGCTGTTCCCAGCCTTTTCTGTCGTCCCAGTCTCGTCTATCGTCCCATCCTCTTCTATCATCCCATCCTCGCCTATCATCCCATCCTCTTCTGTCATCCCATCCGTTATCCCAACCAGGTTCCCGGTGAGGTGCTCTATACTGTTGATAATCTCTAATGTGGTCTCTATTGTGAGTGTTGTGATCGTTCCGATATTTATTATGATGTTGTGCATCATCTAAGTTGTATTTCCTACTGTGATCTTGATATCCGTGCTGTTTGTTTCCGAGATCGCCATGACGATTATATGCGCCTCCGTGATGATTATCTCTAACATATTCTTGTCCGTTGTTGTGGCCTCCGTGGTAAGTTCTTCCTCCATGGTTATCGTGGCTGTTGAGACGGCTGTTGTATTTCGCTTCGTCGCCTTCGTCGTTCAAATCGTCGAAGAACGTGCTTTTGTTCGAAGATTCATCTTTGTGATACGAGTTTTGGAAACCTTGTTTATGATGTCCTTTCTTGTGGTCTCGTTTGTAGCCGGCTGTTTCGCTGTCCTCAGCTTTATCTGCTTTGGAATTATGGCCTTTATAGTTGTCAGCTTCAGATGTGGTTTTTGTGTCATGATCCTTTTTAACCCATTGGCCTTCGTCGTTTGACTTGCTGTATTGGTTTTGATGTTTGTCCGTCAGCTGACTGTCGATTTCGTGGAGTCTTTCTCCTCTTTGTTTGTCATGCTTGATCGATTCTTCTGCATCTTTATGATCGATATCTTTAAGATGGTCTTCTAAAGCTTCTTTGAGAACCGATGCACTTGAAGTCACTAATACTGCACATAATATAAGTAAACTTTGCCGCGTCATCTCATCAATAAGTTATTTTCAACCCGTGTTGGTAGTTAGGAGTTTGGAAGTGTAATGAGGCGGGAAGAGACGGGGCTAAACAGTTTTATATCTTGTCATGCTTTCTTCACGGTGATTACAGACAATGGGGGGAAGTAGGGACAATGCTGGAACGACCGTGACACGAACGCTGGTTTTATTTATCTAAGTACTAGCTGCTGCTATTTTAATTGTGGCAACAGTTTCGAGGTCAATAGGACGTTGATCCAAGGTTATTGAATCATGGTGTGTTTTGAGCGTCGCCATCGTCGCCTAACGGGTTATTACAAATATTTTTTTTAATAGAAATCCTATAAGTTATATTCGTACATTTTGTAGGTATATATTAGTTTAGAGCACGATTTCTAATGTATACGTAATGATAATTATAATGAGTGTGTATTATTGACAATTTAACATTATTTATAACAAAGTCGGTATCAATTATATCTTCAGGTACCTATTAAAGATGGTAATTTGCTTACGCTTACTTGTCAATATTTTGACATTAAAAGGGCAAATTAAAATTCCTTATAAAGTTTAACTGGTTTATTGAAAATCCACACATTTACAAACATCTTTTACATCCTATCTAACTCTAAATCACTCAACATCATTTGATGCGACAATTGTAAAAATAGGAAGGTAAAAACACTAAAATAATTTAAATATTGTTATCAACGGGATAATTACCATGATTATTGAGTTTTGTTGTTTCCCGATATTTCGACGCAGTTGCATGCGCCATGATCACGGGTAACTACCTGTTACCCGTGATCATGGCGCATGCAACTGCGTCGAAATATCGGGAAACAACAAAACTCAATAATCATGGTAATTATCCCGTTGATAACAATATTTATGTTCGTAACCATGATAGTTTCAAAAGTTACTAAAATAATTTACTATAAGACCACAAGAATTACAGAAATGCTTTCAATATAGTCAATACCATTTATATACTTCCCTACTTAAATATTTTTCTTCTTTTTTGTATTTGACAATCAACAAAACGTGTCGTCGTTCTCTGTTTGTTCCACGTCAATTGTAACATTATGTGTTGTAATAATGTATGATGTAAGTATGTGTACTTAAATAAATGAAAAAAACATTTCTTTTTTTAACACTTGATCTCACTCTTTCAAGATTCAACGTTTTCACGCATTCGATCATTACGCTCAAAGATCGCAGTGCATGTGAATTATACCAATGGTTAAAAAATACTACAATTTTTAAATACTCTGATATAAAAATTAAAAAATTATGATGGAGGTGAACAGTTTGAAAGTAGTGACTGATAAGTTGAGGAGTTAAAGGTTAGCGTGGTATGAGCATGTCATGAGGAGGAATGATAGCCACGTTACACGGAGAGCGATTAATATGAATGTGGATGGATACACCGGCAGGGGTAGGCCTAAGAAAAGATGGATGGACTGTGTGAATGCAGATATGTGTGTGAAAGGAGTGAGCACTGAGATGACGAGTGATAGAATGAAGTGGAAGAGGGAAACATGTTGTGCCGACCCCACCTAGTGGGATAAGGGCAGGGAGATGATGATGGAGGTGAACAGTCACTTACCTCACACTAAATCTTTCAATTATCCAAGATATTCGCGTAAATTTTTGAACTTTTCTAGGAAACTCAATATAGGACAATAATTCATCCAATAAATAAATTTTATGTCGACTTATCACATTCGAAACACCACATCTCATAATTGAAACTAGACCAACTTAAACCCCGTTCATTTCTTTCTTACTCAACGCATCTATCCTTTTCTTTAGCTCTTGAACTAAATCAGTTCTAGAGACTTCTTCTTCCTGCCTAGTGGTTATGTTGCGCACTTTGACCACACCTCGTTTGAGTTCAGATTCTCCGAGCACCACGGCTAGGGGAATTCCCGTTTCTTCACAGTGCTGTAATTGTGTCAGCATTTTGGGGTTCTTTTTGTAGGATTGTTCCGTCTGAAAATAATAAAAAAATTATAATAATTAAATTAAATTTGATGTACTCATGCCTTGTCTTATTTATTACATTAGGTAAGTACCTACTAGCGAACGCCCGCGGCTTCGCAGGCTTGTATCCCACGGAAGCCATATATTTTTACCGAAATAAAATTTAGCCCGTGTTATTCTAGAACCTAAACTATCTACATTCAAAATTTCATTAAAATCGGTTGAGTACTTATGAGATATGTGGTAACAAACATTCACAAACATTCATTTATAATATTGGTAGGATAGTTATTTATTAAAATATTGAATTAAAGTTTAATTTAACCTCTTATTCTAATGGACCTTAGGCAGCATAAAAACTCCGTCATCAGAATTTGCCTACTAGATTCAGAGTTCAATGGACTAGTAGCAGAGGCGTATTTAAAAATTCGGCGCCCTGGGCCTAGGTATAAGGTTTGCCGCCCCATAAATTAGCGGAAAAAGTGAATGAAAAAACAAAAAAGGCAATAGTTAGGTTCAATACCTACTAGCTGTGACCGCAACTTCGTAAGCGTTATTACCGTACGCGCAACGCATTTAACGACTTCGATTCCCGTCGCGGGACAAATGTTTGTATGATTTGCAAATATTTGTCTCAGGCTTGAAACTTGGTTTGCATTCTGCTCGCAAAATACTCATGAAGCCTATAAGCGAGCGAAGCGAGCCGATTTTTTTTAAGACAAATGCAACAACTGACACTTTATTTTTCTTATGGTACTTAATCAAAGAAAAGGCTGGCTACATGTCGGTTCCTATTCTATACATATACGAGCGATGCGAGCCTAATTTTTTTATAACAAAACAAATGCAACACTTGTTTTTACTAACGCGCTCAAAGAAAAGGATGGCTTTTTGTCGGTTCCTATTCTGCGGTCAGACACAACTCACTTTGCTTGCAAAACACTTATGACATGAAGCATAAAGGCGAGCGAAGCGAGCCGAATTTTTTTAAGACAATTGCAACAACTGACACTTTTTTTTCTTATGGTAATCAAAGAAAAGGCTGGCTGCAGTCGGTTCGAATTCTATATGCGAGCGAAGCGAGCCTAAGTTTTTTATAACAAAACAAATGCAACACTTGATTTTACTAACGCGCTCAAAGAAAAGGATGGCTTTTTGTCGGTTCCTATTCTGCGGTCAGACACAACTCACTTTGCTTGCAAAACACTTATGACATGAAGCTTATATGCGAGCGAAGCGAGCCGATTTTTTTTAAGACAATTGCAACAACTGACACTTTTTTTTCTTATGGTAATCAAAGAAAAGGCTGGCTGCATGTCAGTTCATATTCTATATGCGAGCGAAGCGAGCCTAAGTTTTTTATAACAAAACAAATGCAACACTTGATTTTACTAACGCGCTCAAAGAAAAGGATGGCTTTTTGTCGGTTCCTATTCTGCGTGTTTTGAGAGTTTTGCAAGCAAAGAGAGTTGTGTCTGACCACAACTCTCTTTGTTTGCAAAACACTTACGACATGAAGCTTATAATATGCGAGCGAAGCGAGCCGACTTTTTTTTTAAACAAATGCAACATGTGATACTCAAGATTTTTTTTTGCCTAAAATCGCCTCGAGGATTTATACTGTAACGGATTTATCCCTTCGAGTTTAAAATAATACCTACCTACAGTTTCCTGTCAAGTTAAAAATCGCAAGGTCAGTCTCTGAAAATGACCGGTCAGTAATACGATAGTGATTTTAGTTGTTGTTAATTAGGTAAGCTTTTTTTAAATTTCTTCAGGCATTCAAGGACAAAAAGAAAGGCGCATGAAGCTAGCCGCCCCTCGCTCTCACCTAAATGTGTTTTAGTTAATTGTTAATTTGGTAGACTTTTCTTAAATTTCTTCAGGCATTTAAGAACAAAAAGAGAAGCGCATGAAGCTGAGAGCGAGGGGGCGGCGCGAGCCGCCGCGCCCCTCGTTTTAGTTGTTGTTAATTAGGTAGGCTTTTCTTAATTTTTTTCAGGCATACAAGGACAAAAAGAAAGGCGCATGAAGCTAGCCGCCCCTCGCTCTCACCCAAATGTGTTTTAGTTGTTGTTAATTAGGTACCTAGACTTTTCTTAAATTTCTTCAGGTATTTAAGGACAAAAAGAGAAGCGCATGAAGGTGATATCGAGGGGCGGCGCGAGCCGCCCCTCACTCATGTTAGTTGTTGTTAAAGGTACCTAGGCTTGTCTTAAATTTCTTCAGGCATATAAGGACAAAAAGATAGGACCATAATATGAAGCGAGGGGCGGCTTGCGCCGCCTTTCGCTCTCAGCCAAATTAGTTTTAGTTGTTGTTAATAAGATATGCTTTTTTAATTTCTTCAGGCACAGGACCAAAAGAAAAGCGTACGAAGCTGAGAGCTAGGGGCGGCTTGCACCACCCACTAAATGAGTTTGAGTTGTTAATTAGGTTGGCTTTTTTTAATTTATTTAGGCATTTAAAGAAAAAAAGCGCAAGCTGAGAACGAGGGGCAGCTTGCGCCACCTCTCGCTCTCACCTTCATATCCTGGGCCTTTCTTTTTGTCCGTATATGCCTGAAGAAATTGTGGCAGGCTGAGAGGGGCGGCTTGCGCCGCCCCTCTCAGCCTGCCGCCCCGGGCCATGGCCCTCTTGGCCTAAGGGTAAATACGCCCCTGACTAGTAGACATCTCATAGCTCGGATAGATGCTAAATTGCAATAAAAATAAAAGACAACAGGTCTTTTATTTTCATGGTCACAAAAGCGACAAGAAAAAAAAATGCCTGGTTTGTGAGCACCAATAAGTTGAAAAAAAAACAAATTTGTTTTGTTTTGTTTTTAGCTTAGTTTAGTTGTTTTTTTTTTTTTTAGTTTTTTTATAGGAATTTAGTTTTATATAATCTTAATTTAATTCAGTATAAGAGTATTTATAAGTAACCTATGTACCTAAGTCATACGATTAAATAAATAAATAAGTTGAAATGATAGTGGGCAAACTTCACCCAGCACCGCCAGCAATGTAATTAATATTACTCGAAAGACCTAACAAAACTAAGCATTTTTTATTATCAACGCATTAAAATCTATCCCGGGGGTCACTAGATAAATCCATGTTTGTACCTACCTAACCTGAGTAGTAGGTACTAGATTGTATGACAACGGGGCAAAATATAATTTGTTTCGACGAGAGTGCTATTTTGAATACAGAATGAAGCGAGGGATGCTAGAGTTGAAACCCGAGCGCAGCGAGGGATTCTAGATTAGAATCCTGAGCGCAGCGAGGGATTCAAAGGACGTCATCGGAAATAGGAGATTGTTACACATGGTTTGAAAGTAACCTACCTAGGCACGAGATGGTTTGGCGCACGAGCAAAGCGAGGGCGCTTATAGTTCGAGTGCCTAAACAGCCCCCCTAGCCATATTACACTATCTATCGTCGCTGTAGAATAGAAACACTTCAAAATGTATAGGATTTGACGTTTCAAGTAGATGAGTCACGTGGTCAGAACGTCAATTCCTATACATTTTGAAGTGTTCTATTCTATCGCGACGATAGATCGTTCTACAGCGACGATAGATCGTGTAATATGGCTAGGGCCCCAGGTTATTCACATCTATCTTGTAAGAGCTATTAACACGCTGAGACGCTATGGCCGCATCGCCGGCCACGTGGCCAAACAGTTCGTATTGAAATGTATGACAGATAACTCACTTGGCTACGGTCTGGCGTCAGGATCCTGATCCTGTGATCCAGATCCCGTGATCCTGACTTCGTGATCCTATTCCCGTGATCCTGATCCTATAATCGTGATCCCGTGATTCTGATTCTGTGATCCTGATCCTGTGATCCTGATCCTACGTGATCCTAATCTCGTGATCCGGATCCAATGATCCTGCATAATCCTGATACCGTGATCCTTATCCTGTAAACCTGATCCTACGTGATCCTAATCCCGTGATCCTAATCCCGTGATCCTGATCCCGTGATCCTGATCTTCATCTTATTGTAAATAGAAATGTCAAATATAGCTGACAAAGACGACATGGCTCAATAGAAATATCAAATAGTAGCATGTGATTTATTTAATACTTTGTCAGCAGGGAAAATCGTTTCCCAGGGAGAATTGCTTCCCAGGGACGCAAAAGTACTGTTTTCATCCCTCTGTTCAGGTAACTTCAAGCGTACTTTCCGAACATGAGAAATGAAAAATAAATACTTAAGAGACTTTCTCATAAACTTCACATTATTTTGAAATAAAAAACATCCCAATAAATCGAGACTTTCATCGCTTTAATCATAATCATTTTAGCTTTTTTGTAAGTTAAACCTTTTTGACTTAAATAAATAGAGAACCCTCGGACAGAATTTGATACGAATTGGCACAGAGAAACAAGGCTTTGATACCTTCTAAGCAAAAGTAGCTATATATAAGCTTAGGCGGTCGTGGGTCCATACATTTATGATTTTGCCCAAAAATGCGGTAACAGCCATTTTAACTCTTTAAGTTAAACCTATTCGACTCAAAATAAATAGAGAACCCCGGGACAGAATTTGATGCGCATTGGCACAGAGATACAAGGCTGTGATACCTTCAAAATAAAAGTAGTCTGAGCTGTGGCGGCCGTGGGTGAAGTGCCCATATATTTTTGCCCACACTCTTTTTTTGAAGTTCATCCAGCATACCCAATTGTTTACTCTTATACGCTATAATTCCTATTCCGAAACGTTGACTGACTCTGACTTCTAAATGTCTGCCGCGACGTCGCCTATTTGTGAGTACCAATGAACGTATGTATGTATGGATGTATTAGCCATGAGAAGGCCTGCAGGCGGCCTAAAAATTGTTGTAATTTATACCTTAATCCCAGCGTCCCAGAGCTCAGTGCAGATCCTCATGCGTTCTTCTAGGAAGTTCTTCTGCGCACTCGCGACGTAAACGTCCACGTCACTCGTGCGCACAGTTAGCTCGCCCGCCGCTAACTTCGCTTCTAATACTGAGAACACTCGCTCTACGCCGATACTCACTCCTACGCATGGTACCTGGAAATATTCAATAATTTTATTAAATGAAATAATTAATGTTAAAAACTTAATTTAGAAATTGTTTTTCTTTTTTTTTTTGCATTGTCAAGTTGTGAGCTACCTAGGTGGTGTAAAGTGTTGACGGAATGGTGGCCGACGACAGGCAAAAGAAGCGTTGGACGTCCAGCAGCACGATGGGTTGAAGGGCAATTACACGCTGGGCCAGCCTAAGCCAGTGCGAGCGAAGGCGAGTCAATGCAATCCGAGTGCTACCGTCCACACTCTTGGCGAGTCTATGCAAACCAATGTAAGTTAGGCTAGGTAAGCTAGGCGAGTGGTGCTGCCCACATATTGGCACTGGCGTTCACTCGGCGAGCCTGGGCCAGCGTGTGTTTGCGCCTTTAGCGCCGCGGGCTGGCAGTGGATCAGGCAAGCGCAGGACCGTGAAAAATGGCAAAAACAAAGGGAGGCCTATACCCAGCAGTGGGAGAGATCGGGCTGCGGATGATGATGATGATGATATGCTACACAAAGTTTCAGCCAGATAGCTAATCGGGAAGGGGAACTATAATGCCGTCTCTTTTCACTCTCAGTCAATGAAAAGAGATGGCAATAGTTCAATTCCTTTAATGCGATTCTGCAATAGCGACCTTTTTAAGCCTGCTGATCTTTGTGCATTTTAGATCTTTTGAAGATGTCTAAAGGAGGTAGTCAGAGTCCAAATATATATATTTTTTTATCTTTTTTACACTTAACAACAGTCCTAAGCTATTTTCTTACGTTATTTTTCACGATGCAACTAGCGGTCACCCATCGACTATTGTGAACGTTGTCACTTACCTGTTTGTGCTTAGAGTCGAACATGCCAACGAGGTTATCATATCGGCCACCGCCCGCGATGGAGCCGACACTTTGTTCTTCATTACCGATTTTAATGGGCTCTGAAAGGAAAAAAAAATAAGAAATGACATATGATCACGACTATATTCTCAAGAAGCGGTAGGCATATACTTTCAGATCTTTTAGGCGTTTTTAGATCCTTCGAAGACGTATAAGGGGGTAGTCAGAGGTTTGTCCAAACACATTTGGCACATTCCCACATTTTGCCGAAGTTAACATTCCATACGTGACAGGTTGCAAGCCCATCGACGCTTTTAGAAAGCTAACTGGTTTCCTCACGATGTTTTCCTTCACCATTTAGAGCTCGTGTTAATGCGCATATAAACTTTTCGAAACGAAAAATCCATTGATACACGGCCAGGATTCGAACCCATTACATTATTTTGCGTTTTGTGAAGCTATCTGTGCAAAGTTCAAAGCATCATTCAATTACTATCACGCGCTTACATACTGCACTAACAAATGGCTCGTGTAAAGCGCATAGTGCAGTTTCCTTTTATTTTCGACTAGTACTACGTATAAGGCCTGCGAGTGCAAGTAAGCACGAAATATGCTCTGCTCTACTTACACATTTTATTAATTATTGCAGCGAGAAATTGTATTAAGTATAGCGCCATCTAGTTTACCTTTTGTAACTAACTTCTAACAAATACTCACTCGTAAGCACAGCTTCATAAATCACCCCCGTGTAATAATCAAGTCCTCTTGCTAAACTCAAATCAAAAAGGATCTTATCCTTAATGCCAAAGAGCTCACAATACTGCAGCAGCAGTTTAATCCCCTCTATGCCTTCGATCGCAGCCTTTGTTTTAGATAACTTTTCGTCTTTTAGCAAAATGTCGGTTAGTGCTGTGCCACCGTTTAGACGCACGTATTCGCCAATTTCATCTGCCGCTTCGGGTGATACTCCTTTCTCGTTTATCAGTTCTGTACGCACTTCTGGCCATGGCGACTGAAAAGTAACAGGAAATTTAGTACGAAATTTAGTACGTTCAACAAATTATTTTAAGATCAAAGCTGTAAAAAGTTACAAAGAGTATTTTGATTTTGAACTCCTTTAAAGCGCGCAAAATCGTGAAGAATCAGGGGAAAAATAACACGGCTATAGTATTATCTCGTGGATATAAATCTCACTCGAATTCCATGTTAGTCCGTTTTAACAGACTTCAAAAAAAAATGAGGATTTTAAATTTCAGTCAAATCGATTCAGTGGTTGTCCAGTTATAGAGGAACAAACATACCTACATCCATCCATCCAAACATCCAAACTTTTGCATTCATAATATTAGTGTTATTAGGATAGGATAGATAATGGGGTGATCGCGTCATGTTAAAAGAACGCTGGAATAAAGTGGAGGATATGCGTTTGTCTCATGTTTGCGAATAAGTAACCCATGTGTAAACATGAGACAAAACACATCCCCTCCACTTTCTTCCAGCGTTCTTTTTACATGACGCGACTTATACTTAACTGCGGAATGAGACCCCCCTGATATTATGGGGTCGATACCGATCCGATATTCGTCAACGTTTTTAATTGTGGATTCATTTTCGATTCCGGATCAGATGATGTAATTCGATGGAGTCTTTTTTCAGTTTCTTTTAAAGAAAACCTCATGAATTTCTCACCTTATCCAACTTATCGATAGTAGAACAAGCGGCTCTGAACTTATCGGCCTCCACGCCACACGCTTCGAACATGCCATCGAGCAGTCGTCTGTGATTGACCTTCAGAACATAATCACCAATGTTTAGAGAGTTTAGTATCTCAGTGACCACTTTGAGACATTCTGCGTCTGGTACCATCGGGTCGTATGCGCCTGCGATGTCGAAATCCTGAAATACAAGTGGCTAAATTAGACATTTAAAAAAACAACTTCAAGGTTATAGCTGAGCAGTTTTCTGTACGCTCGAGGTGAATTTTTGTTCCTCTCCAAAGATCCTTGACAGATCCTCACCAAATTTTTGTGGCACCAATCGGAAAGTACCCTTTCAAACAAAAAAAAAAGAATTTTCCAAATCGGTTCAGACGTCTTCGAGTAATCAGTGAACATACATAAAAAAAAGATTCCGACGAATTGAGAACCTACTCCTTTTTTTTTTGAAGTCGTTTAAAAATAGTTTCTCGTTTTGATAATATCTATATTGTATCGCATTCACTACCATCCTTGAAGCGCTCGTGGCGTAGCTCGCTCAGACATTGTAAACACTATAAACGGGATATTTACCATGATTTTTGGATTTTCGAGTCTCCCGATATTTCGGCACAGTTGCATGCGCCATGATCACGGTAAACTGAAGTTTTTGCGAGTTTGTGGGTAATCACTGGCAGACGAAACGGTCTACCCTCTTTCTAAGTCTTACTACGCCGAACATCAGTACAGTTGCGTTCGAAAGTGAAACCGGTGGTACAGTACGGCCAACGGATCTCGGCGTGCGTGAAGTTAGCCGTTTCGATGCGCAGTGCAACTTTTTCATACAAAATTTTCTACTGCGCAGCGCAGAGCCTAACTTCACGTACGCCTAGATCCGTCGGCCCAACTGTACTGATGTTCGGCGTAGTAAAAGACTTAGAAAGAGGGTAGACCGTTTCATCTGCCAGTGATTACCCACAAACTCGCAAAAACTTCAGTTTACCGTGATCATGGCGCATGCAACTGTGCCGAAATATCGGGAGACTCGAAAATCCAAAAATCATGGTAAATATCCCGTTTATAGTGTTTACAATGTTTGCAACCATGATAGTTTCAAAAGTTTGCTCGCTCAGACGTTCTTGATTGATCGTTAAGCAGCGTTGTACGCGGTCATGATTTGGATGGGTGACCGCAAGTGGAATTACGAGCTGAGCGCTTCCGTGCTTCGCAGGGCGCGTTAAATTGGCGGTCCTAGCTTTTAAGTCATACGTGTCGTATGACGGAGGCTTTAGACGGCCTAAAAACTCCGTCATCAGAGAGAGCGAGTTATAGAATAGAAATATGTAGGATCGATTGCCACTTGGCTAATAGTTGTGAAATCTCTTTTAATATTTAAAAAAATTACAATCTTAGTTATACAATAGTACTTACACACTGATAAAACTCTCTGTACCTCCCTCTAGTCATAGCCGGGTTGTCCCTCCGATAGACCTTGGCTATATGGTACCTCTTCAAGGTATTTATCTTGTTCATAGCGAGGTACCTCGCTAGAGGCACAGTTAGGTCGTACCTTAGTGAGAGGATCTCACCTCCTTGGTCTTTCAGGTCGTAGATAAGTTTGGAGTCTTCACCGTATTTACCGGTAAGGACATCCTAGAATAAAATAATGGAGTATAAGATAGTGGGAGAATAAAACTAGCAGTGATAATATAGCTAACAGACTTTGACGCAAATTATTACACAGACACTACACAGTGTCATTTTTGTACACGCGCAATTGTGTGCGTGAAGCAAGGAATTTGTATACTAAACGTAACTGGAAGGTTAACTGAGACAGAAAACGCGGTTCGCTTGAGAGATAAAACTTGGGCGGAGTGTCTCTTTCTAAAGGGTGACCATAATTTATGAACTAAACATTCCTAATCCTTAATGAATATCCTGAAATTTAAATGACATGGGCACACTACTAATCCAACAACGAGTGTGAAAGAGACAAAGCTACCAAGAAAGCCTTTTAACAAGACCGACAATCCTTATAACCAAGATTGAATTATAATAGATCGTGTGCAGTCGTGATAAGGTTCAAAATCCCTTTTACATTAAAGTCGAGTTCACTATCCTGTTACGTAGTTTAGAAAATCCTTGGCGTGAAGTAAGGTTGTCATCGTATGAATAATTACTGTACACTGTGGTCTCGGTCTCATCATCGCGTCTGCGCGTGTGGCGCGTCCCTAACTCAAGTCAGCCCCTCGCCAGCTCAAATTCGCTCGCGCGGTGAGGAAGCCCCGATTGGTGGGAGGGGGACAGTGGTCATTCTATACGTAGTCTATTCTATGCTAATGCTCACCAGTTTAATGTATCTAATGAGTTAAGAATATATAACATATTTAGTTAATTTTATGTAAGTTATGCTAGCAAGTCCGCGGCTGATGAATATAAACAAGTAGAAATCTTGTAAATTGCTTATAATATTAGGTAATTTTACTCAACTGTGTTAATAAGGCAAAAATCTTCATACATAACACTTAGTCAATTAAAACTATTAGATCACGCTTCTAATCTGTATAATAGATCAATTTTACCAGTCATTCAAATTGATTGAAGATTGGTAGCTTTGCAATACTGATTTATTTTATGTGATAATTAAGGACTGTTATAAAAAATGTGACAGCATGCCGTGGGCTTGCAAGAGTTGCAAACTATCACATTTTGAATCTAATTACTATAATGTAATTTATGTATAGAGAGGGCCTCGCGGTACAGTCATTCCTCGCATTCGCGTCTCATATTTTCAATGTGTGGAAGCGCTCGTGGCATAGGTTGCTTAGACGTTCTTGATTGATCGTTGAAGTTAAGCAGCGTTGTGCGCGGTCACAATTTAGATGGGTGACCGCAATCGGCATTACGAGATGAGCGCTTCCGTGCTTCGGAGGGCACGTGAAATTGAAGGTCCAGGCTTTTAAGTTGTTAAGTCATGTCGGTGGCCTTTATGCGGCCTAAAAACTTCGTCACCAGAGTTGGGCACTTGCTCATCCTAACTTGCTGGCTAGTACACACTAGCAAGATTGACGACGAAATTGAAGATATTTTTACGTGACTACAATAGTATTCTGTGCTACAAACCTTCAGCTCAAACACCGGTGTCTCAATACACTCAGCTCCGTGCCTCTTAAAGACTGCAATGATTTTCTGCAACACATCGTTCCTAATCGTCATCTGTTGCGGGTTGTAATCACGCGTGCCTTTGGGGGTCTTAAGGGTGAACTTCTGGGGCGCGACATCTTCTACCGAGAGCTGACTGAGCTGAGTCTTCAGTTGGAGTAGCTTTGATACTTCTTCTTTGATCTGGAAGGTTAACAGAGTATTTTATTTATTTCCGACTGGACATCACTAGCACAGGAGAGGGATGAATGGAAAGAGTGAGGGGAGGCCTTTGCCCAGCAGTGGGATATTGATGGCTGATAATAATAATTTATTTCCAAACAATACAGAAAACTAACTTAGGTTCTGGCTAATAGTGTTTTTAAACTTAGATTAAGTTTGATTAAACACTAGATTCTCGAAACTATTACATCAAAAATTATCTTAAGTGCAAGCAAAACACAGCAACATAATTACGTACTTAACTAGTTAAGTACTTACTCGTATATACAATTTAAAAAAAATTAGAGGTAAGTACTCAAAGTATTAGAAAGATGAATGAATGATTGAAAACTCTTTGCTGTACCTACTTACATCTTAAAATTAAGTAATGGACTATTACAGTGAATGTGTAATTGTACAATGAGCGGTCTCGTCCAGAGAATCTTTGCATTTAAATGTTAGATTATAGATTTAGCAGGTGTACAAATATTGTAAAGCAATGACAAACACTTAATAAATGTTGATGATGATGAATAAGGCAGCCATGTCTATAGGTAGCAGAATGCTGCACTGACTGAGTGCTTCAAGAAAGCTACAAAAGAGAAGGTCATCTGACAGCTGAACAACATAATAAATCAACAGGTTGTTATTAGTCAGATTTGCTTAGACTTTGGGACTTTTTACTTACAAACAGTACTATAGGTAGTCATGAACACAGACTGTAAATAGTATTATAGTGGCCTACGTAATTAACAACAGTGTCATTTGATATTTGTACACAGAAAATATATTTAAAAAGCAGTGAAAACTTGGTAACAACAACAAGGTACCTACCTAACTAAAAGAAATATTCACAAAGTGCAGGGAAAATAAAACATACAAGCAAGCTCAATAAGTCTTCAAAAACTTTTTTTTCCTCTAGTTTAAAACACTTTGCAAGCTCACTAGTACTTTTGTGGTCATTATAATTGAGGTCAATGACCGAGTGTACAGAAAAAGACCATTTACATACTGGCTATAGTAACATTAGAATAACATGCCTTAGTAGTGCACCGCAAACTTTATGGCGGCTGAAGTGCGCGGCAGATTCGACTTTGCGCAGGTACAGTCAACACAATAGAATAGAGTCCGGACCCCCCCTAGCAAGTATTTATCGAAGTGCTGTTTTTTAAGTTCGAGGGAAAACTAGTCAATTTTTGTATTTTGGAACCCTTGGACCCCCCCCCTTAGCAAAGCTATAGCTCCCAGACTGGATGATATACTGTCCTTGGTAGAGTCAATCCAAAACTTGTTGAACTTGAACTGTCAAAGTACAAGGTGAACCAATGTTTTAAGAAGCATTCTTGCAAATATTAGACCAGCAAGACAAAGATTTACAAAGAGATACTTTCACTTGCTAGTGTTAGACCTTCAATGTCGAGTATTGCATTGTGAGAGGAATTCAAATAACTAGGTCATTAAATTAAATCTATCTAGATTTATTCACAAGTTAAAAGACAGAGATTAATGATTTATTAATGAAGATATATGATATTGTTTGGTTTTAGCGTGTTTTTATTTACTCTATGATGGATAGAGTACTTCCCAACTGAATACTATTCTATTCTAAATTCTAAAACATGAATATTTCGAAATGAGAAAAGTTAGAGAGGAAATCTCTTAAAATATTATATTATGTTTTTTACTTTGTATCCGTATTATTCGAACATTTTGTAATCAATTATTTTATTGGAATTAAGTTAACTGAATTCTCAAACAGTCACCTCCATACTTAAATATAATTTGTGAGTTTAAAGCAACTTAAGACAGAACTATTTTCTTTTATAAGTGAAAAACAAACAAAAAATCTAACAGAAACTCATTTTTTGTAACTAAAAAAGCATACTTAAACTTTCCAATACCTTTTTGCAAGTAGATGTTGCAATTGCTTTTGTGAAACAGTTATTCACGGCTGTGTTGCGTAATATTGCAACTTTGACATTCGCAAATCTCAGCACTTTGAAATACATGACTTAATTATTTATCTCCCGTTTATGATATCTCGTCACCAGCTTCTCTTTTACTGTTACCGGAAACAATAAAAGGAATTATTAATTTAATTTTATCAATATTCAAAATGTGGTGAATGTGGTGACGAAACCACCATAATAAGAACTGTAATCTTTTTTTGGGTAGTCATTCAAACCAAATAATTACACTGCCTAGGCTATTTACATAAGCTTAAAACCAAACTACAGTGCACAAAATTTACCAAAAACTAACCTGTTCATTACTAATTTTTGTATTTTCCACTTTCAAGATATTAGGGAGTGTAGTAGGAAACAGTTTTATCTCAGAATCACTGAAACTTTGCATGTGGTTCAACCAGCGTTTGATGTTGCAGTGCCCTAGGGCATTTTTATCATTTTGCAAAGTTTTACACAGCTCTATATCGCTTTTGCTAGGCGTGTAGCCACCAATATAACTGAACTGTGATAAGTGAATGTTCACTTCTTTCAAGTTATAGTTAGAATTTCCTTTACCCTAAAAATGCATACCATAATAATTAGGGTGATGCAATTTTGCACACTTCAAATGCAGCACCATAATGTGAGTAATGAGTCTATTAGAAAATTAATAACAGAGTAGGACACGCACCTTTTCACTAGATTCCTTAGCAGCCTTCAGTTTCCTCACAAGATCACCCTGAACTTGTATTTTCTGAAGTAACACTTCTTGATTTTCTGCCATAATTTTTAACTAGTATTTGAATGAGTCCGCAACAAACGTCTGCTCAAGGTTGCAGCAGCGAGTAAAAGTAAGTGCTTAGAAAATAATTGCAGTACAGAGTCGGCTCACGCCTTAGTTCCTTTCATTTTCTCGTCAGAAATCGTGCGTGGATTTTGCGATCACGCAAACAAAATAAAACAGCAATTCTTGGAGGTTAGCTGTCAATGTCAGCTGACGTGACATGATGTTTTTGAGTAATGTCATGTCCTTTGGTCATGTCAAGAAAGGTAGATAACTAAATGTCAATGTCAATTCAAATTACTGTCACAAATTTTAGTGTTGGACCATTCATGCATTTTTGGTTGGGTTGGGTTAGATAAATTGTTAGTTAAAAATACAGCAGTCAAACAACTAGTAAAAATTTTTTATATTTATAATTAACACACATCAAACAAAACTAATAAAAAATTAAGAATACATTTTTACAAAAAATTTAGAAAAAAATATTTTATAAACCAGAACAGAGTTTTTAAAAAAGCCTGTTCAATCGAAACAAGGCTTAGGATTACGCGTTGCTTCAATTTATATGCCTGAAAGAATTTTGAATACGCGATGGGCCCCAGTACCCCACCCACGGACCTAGGGTCTCAACCCCGAAAGCGAAAGGTTCAAATATTATAAACCGTAGCAAGATTTACATATTCGAAGCAACGCGTACCTAATCATAACCTAGTTGGCTCAACGGATCAACATTGCCATCCAGTGCGGTAATAATAATAATAATAAGCCCGCAGGGCACCTTTGAGGCGAGGTGTCGGGTGAGTAGCGTCCCCGCGGACCCGAGTGCTCCCGGGGGAGGTCACCGTTCCTCATCTCCGCTTGCCTTCATTGGCCGGACGGAGTGAACACTGACGAGGAACAGGTCCCCCACCTCCGTGTTGCCTTCACCGGCCGGACGGAGTGGAGTCGCTAGAGCATTGCTCGGTGGATGGAGGGTGTTACGTAAGTGGTGAGTGGGCACGTGAAGCTGGACCCTCAGGGAGCTAATGATCGTCGTTTAAAACCCGGTAACATCTAACCACCCTCTAGCCACTCACGTCTTGTTGCCCCCTTGTTGCGATATCAGCGACTGTTTTAGGGGGGCCCATTTGTGAGTAGGCGAGTCTCCACCCGCCATTTGATACATGTTCGTTAACATTGTTTCGGCGGGTGCCATAGTATCCATAGTTTTCCCAGTAACCAGTCCATTACCATCACACCCCCATAGCCCGGTAGTAGTTTTCCATAATTTGCAATAGTCCTGCACAGACCGGAGGCTGCCCTTAAAAGCATTTTTATAGTGTCATACAGGGTAGTCGCTGGAATGTGTATCCATCACAAAAGATCAAAGTTGTCAAAAGGGCCTCTGTGTGTTGGCTTCGGCCCCATGCATGCCTGTCAAAGGTCCGGGACTCCATAGTCCCGAGATGTTCAAATTGACATACAAAATAATAATAATAATAAAACGTTTATTTCAGGCAACAATAGTACAAGTGAAAGATGTTAAATACTTATAACTACGGCCCATATAAATATATACCTTATAGTCTAACATACATATTATAAACTTATCTACTAGCACGTAATGTCTGTGACGTGTGACACTCGGTACTCGGTATGTGCTGTGATCGGTAGTCTTCCTCGAAAACGTAATGCATTGCAACCAGTGTCTTGGCACGCTGCCGCCGACTGGCAGTGTGCCTTGGCAGTGGTTTGGATCAGTTGAGCTACCTAACCGTTGAGGTGCCCCGCCCCCCGGACCGATTGCCTGCCTAGCATAACCAACGCCCGCGAAACAACTTTTGCCAGCGGTTTAACTTTTTTTGCCAGTGATTTTATTCCTGGACTAAACCTGTTTGTGGTATCATTGGATTCGGAATTTAACAAGCTTATTAACTACTTACTTACCTGCTCAAGGGGATTACATTGTCACCACCAAATAAATTGTTTATTCCATTCCGTAAACATGTTTGGCACCTTGCAAAATAAAAACTCACAATTGTTCAAAATTGATAGCAAATATCTGCGTCAACATGGTGCACACACTTAGTACACTACACACCTTTATTATTTAACACAAAACATATACACATCGACATTATAGTAATTATCTAATTCGCGTTTGCAAAAGGCCAAAACACGCCATTTTGTTCCGCGCGCCAGGAGCGGGAGTGCGCTCACGGCAAATAAAAATTCAATACTGGTTCATTTCTCATCCTATAGTCTGGTTTGAAGTCTTTCTGATTGGTATAAATATGTAGTTAGCAAACAATACGAACAAAACAAACCTCCTTCACATCACTACTACACACCAATCAACAATAGCCGACCTTCAAACAAAATTCACCCGCAATATTCAAAATGTTGATCAAATTCAAATTTTTTACTATAAAACGGGGTTTTAATGGTTCAGTAATTATCCTAAATACCTGTCAGATTTAATTAATGCCAAACATGTATAGGTCATCGCTGAAAATCTTATTTGAACCTTCTTTCAAAAATAAAGTTTGAAAACGTATTTTCTCTTCCGGTATTTTGACACATTGTAGAAATATTATAAATTATCTATGACTTTTAGCATGAACAGCAGTGGGAGAATAATGTTACCAACAAATAAAGACACTCCCGACGAATGGGGAAGCCCTAACACCATAGAAATCGTGATTTTAGTGGCCGCGCGACCCCTCAAGTGCCCTGGGCCATTGTAGTGGCCTAAGGCAATCGGGCGGCTAAGGATCGTTTCCAATGATCCTTAAGTGACTCAACTGGTTCATAATGTATTTTATAAAAATGATAGGTAAATATTAGTAATTTAGATTAATTTTACTCAAATTTGAGTAGGTACGACCATTTTGAACTAAAATAAAAACTAACTAACTAAAACCAATTTATTGTACCACCACTACACTATGAAGCAAGCAAACTTGCTTGAGTTGAGTGAGTGAGTTGGTTGAGCAGTTGTTATTAGGGATGTTCGATATTTCGGATTGTATCGATATTTCGTATCGCAATATATCGTAACGCATTGTATCGATACGCGTATCGATACAGGGCATTTGATACGATATATCGTATCGATACAGTATCGAATCAAGACAAAGTATGCAGGTATTTTAATAATTAAAAAAATATATTTTATTTTAATAATGTGCACTATTACGAAAATGTGCGTAGTTATAACTGTCAAAAAAGGTGTTTTGTGATATCAAACTAATATTAAAAAATTCGAAAGTTTGGACGTATGTTTGTTCCTCTAAAACTCGACAACCACTGAACCAATTTGCCTGAAATTTAAACATAGATAAATAATAACCGGAAATAGGACCTATGCCACTTTTTAACCGGGTAACTTGCAAGTCAAAACAATTCGTTATCAAAATAATTTGATACGATATTTTCGATCCGATACACCTTGCATGTGTTGTATCGATACGCTGTATCGTATGCCATTGTATCGATACAAATATCGGGTGTATCGTATGCCATTGTATCGATACACGAAAATATCGTATCGTATCGAACATCCCTAGTTGTTATAGAAAAAAACAAGTTGGAAGGAAAGTGATTTTCACACAATAAATTTTCACTACTTATCTTATTCCTAACTAATGAAAAGCGTGTAAAAACTAACAATGGATAGGTTTGAATACATTGAGGCAAGATTATTTGACGGTGAGAACTATTTGAAACGGGATAAGAATGTTAAAATTTACGATGGCGACGACAAGGTAAGGTTTGTTTACAAAGGTATTTTGGATATTTGAGCTCACAATTTCATGATTCCTAAGGTCTGAAATAAATTAACACACTAGTACGCAAGTTTTAACGTTCTGTAGATCGAAAAAATAGGTCGTTTACTCCTTGTAAATAGTACCTAAAAAAGGTCTAAAAATAAAATATTCTCACAAGATTTTTCTTGTTTTAGACTCAATTTGTTGATGGGGAGGTCATATTGACCACTCATCGCATCCTATGGGGTAAGCCAGGAGATATACCCAAAGGTCTGGTGTGCCTATCGCTGCATTTATACTATATTTTTACTTTGGAAGAAGAAAGTGGTGGTGTTTTTGGCCTGGGTGGACCTAAGAGAATAATATTACACCTAGGACCTGCTCTGCCTGGTATGTATTTCTACCACTGTGAATATAGTTTGATTAACAGTTTACACATGATTATAGCAAATAGTGTGCAATATTGCCTAACCCTCTGGGTCTGTTTCCTATGGTAATTATGTTTAATATTACATGGAATTTAATATATGGGTGGAAGCTAGCTAAATATACTCCTTTATATTTAGCTAGCATTTACCTTCAGCGTTTTTCTACTGGTTGAGGCATGATTGAAACAAACAATCAACCAAATACAGCATGCATGATGGATCAAGGCATTAGTGAAGTTAGCTGTTTCACAGCACAGTAGAAAGTTTAGTATGAAAAAGCTCCACTGCACATTAAAACAGCCACTTCACGAATGCCTAGCTAGATTCATGGTGCGTACTATCCTCACTTTTTTCTTTTATTACTGTAAATGCAAGAGTTGGGATGTTTGTTACTTATCCTGTAAAAAAAAACAAAAGTGAAATGTAAAAGTTTCACTTATGCCTATAAGTAAGCTTTGTATCATAAGTTGATTAATAATCTTCCAATTCACAGGTAAAAGGCCAGGCCCAGCTGTAGTTAGCCCATACCATTTTGTAAAGTTCTCATTCAAAGATGGCATAGACCCCGAATTCTTCAAAGCACTTTCCAACGCTGTTGCCTCTAAAAACTGGGAACAACGTACACCCATCTCCTCTCCAGAAAGACAAACCGCGACTACCTCAACTAAGCCTCCGGTGAACTCAAAGTTACGGTCAGGGATAGTCGGGATTGAAAGAAGTATTGACGAGCAACATAGAGCGACAGATCAAAGTATATCAGTTGCATTCCAAGATTTGAAGAAACTGATGGAGAAGGCTAAGGAAATGGTGGTTATTTCTAAGAATATCTCAACTAAAATTAGGGTAAGTGATATAAAAGCTGAACTAGCTTACAACCTAAGCTAACAGTTACCTATAGAAATATTATTCTCTCTCTCTTCAATTTAAGGGGTTGCCCGTTGTCGGCATTACTGATGCCTTTTTCTCCACAAAGCTCTTTACAGGGCAGCCTCCTTGACTTCCTTAAATGACATGACAGCAACCTTCTTCTCTTGGCTCATGCAGCCTATCCTCGGTATTCCTCTTCCTCTCCTACCTTCCACTTTTCCTTCAATGATGTTCCTAATCATTTTCATCCTAATAATTCTACCAGATGCATAATAAATTTGTCATCATCATATAAAAGCGAGGTCACACATCACATGTCACAAAGTAAAGTTGCAATTAACATGAGAGTAAAATTGAAAAACACTTGTTTTGTTGACTGTCACATACAAAAAACTGCAATGGATTTGGAGCATAATTTTAATTTGATATAAATTGATTGATTATTGCCTTTCCAGGATAAACAAGGAGACATTTCTGAAGACGATACAGTGAGATTCAAGTCATACCTAATGAGTTTGGGTATAGATGACCCAGTCACTAGAGATGCGTTCAGATCAGATTCAGAATACTATATGGGGCTTGCACAGCAGATTGTTGATATAATGGTGGCTGTTCTTTTTGTAAGTATTTATTTATACCACCACCAATCTTTGAGGCTTCTGTGAAGCCCCTTGCTACACTCGTTAATGCAACAATTTTGTATCTATTATAATTTTTTTATAAGCTAGTTAATAATGTAAAGCTTAGAATCAGGAGATCTATACCTACTCTTAGAGTCTTTTTACTGTAATGCCTAGGAGATTAAAAATGTTTAGCATAGAATCATCAGTGGCTGATTCTATGCTAAAAATAAATTATATCTTCAGGACTGTGGCGGTATGATGTCGCTAGCGGATGTGTGGTGCAGAGTGAACCGAGCCCGCGGGTTAGAACTAGTCTCACCGGAGGACTTGCTGAACGCATGCAAGTATGTATTGAGGATAAACTTACTGACTTTAGCAATGGATCAAAAAGACGTTTTAATACTGAACGGATTTGGCTGAAACTTGGAATATACATAGTTTATGACCTGGAATAAGACCGGCTGCTTTTTATCCGGATAGATACCACGTGAGCGATGCCGCGGGTCTATAAAAATGGTATGGAGCATCCAATTTTACTACAAAAGAGGAATGCGTATACTTATCCTAATAATAATAGTAGTATTAGTACCCAAGTAGTTATCTATCTATCTATCTATCCAAGTGGGCCAAGTGGGCCGATGCAAGCTCAACATGAGCAAATGGGGTAAGTAAAGTAAGTAAGTTCGTATGAGTAAGTGGCCGACTCTGGTGACGGAGTTTTTAGGCCGCCTAAAGGCCTCCGTCATGGCTTAACGACTTAAAAGCCGGGACCGACAATTTAACGTGCCCTCCGAAGCACGGAAGCGCTCAGCTCGTAATACCACTTGCGGTCACCCATCCTAAGAGTGACCGCGCCCAACGCTGCTTAACTTCAGCGAAGTGGATGTGGCGTCGATCCGCAAAGCATGCTACATCTGCTGTCTTGCTCATTGTGCCCTAACACCTGCACTTTGAGCGACCTTTACACTGCCACTGAGAACGCAGTAGAAGTGGCTAAATATTGGGAGCACGTTATATAACACCTATTGTATGCATTTGTATCATTGACGCGAAGAAGTTGTAGATTTTAATATTTTGCCCTCTCAGTTATATTGTCTTATTTCGAAGCTTCTTTCTAAAACATCCGTGTAATTTCCAGGTTGTTGTCAAGTATAGGTGCTCCAATGTCGCTACGTAAATTTCCGAGCGGCGCTTGCGTGCTACAACTGAATAGCAATAGAGACGAAGAGGTTGCCAAGACCACTAATAACTTAGTAAGTTTTCTATTTTCACAAACTAGGTTGGAGAACTTCTCCGAAACTAAAGGAGTGCCACAGATTTATATCGAGATAGAAGCAAAGAGTGTATGTACCTCGCGTGCCGTAAAGAAGGGCTGAGGACTTCTTACCTCGATATAGTTCTGTGGAGTGGCCACATTGCATTTTTGAGCTGCGCGTTTGTATCGATACAAACGTGCGTTCGCATCGCGTTTGTTTAGATACAATACCTATTTATTTCGTGGGAAGGGAGCTGTCTGCACGTTTGTATCGATACAAACGCGCAGGGGCCTTATTCTGTAAGTTCAAACAAAACGTAACGCGGCATTACGTGGCTCGTTATCGTTTTTAAATCGATTTTCAACTGATTACGTGAAATCTAATTAGAAATGTATTCTGATGCCTTATACAGGCTGTCTATGGCGTGTTTAGATTTCACGTAATCAGTTCAAAATCGATTTTAAAAACGATAACAAGCCACGTAATGCCGCGTTCGTTTTATTTAGACTTATAGGCCTCTATTAATAAACTAGGCGCAACTGCTGTCAAAGTTGCACCGCGGATTTAACTATTGCCATTCTTTTTTGTTAGACAGTGACAAATAAGGATGGCAATAGTTAAATCCGTGGTCCAACTTAGGCAGAAGTTGAGCCGAGTTTATTAATAGAGGCCCAGCTCAAAAACGCACTGCAGAAAACGCAGTGTGGCCACTCCCTAAAAGATTGAATTCGCTAAGAATCTCAAAACATTTTGTTGCAAATAATGAATTTTCTTTCACAGCTCGAAGAGAACGGCTCGCTCACTCCGGAGAAGCTATCTCAGATAGCGAATGTGTCCGTCCTACTCGCTAGGGAGCGACTTTACACGACCGAGCGACTCGGCCTGGCGTGTCGCGACGAATCTATTGAAGGACTGGCTTTCTACCCCAATCTGTTCCTACGAGAAGCCTAAGATCTAGCTAGTTATATCTTTTAGACCAGTGGTTCTTAACCTATGGTCCGCGGACCACCGGTGGTCCCTGGAACCACTTGAAGTGGTCCGCGAAGCTATCCGAAAAAATTAAACAAGCTACAAAGGATCAAAGTTGAAAGAGAAAACTTACTGTTGGTGGTCCGCGGCAAGTCAGAAAGTTTATCAAATGGTCCCTCATCACTAAAAGGTTAAGAACCACTGTTCTAGACTCTAAACAAAACCAATGTACAATATTTACTTACATTGCACTGACAGATCAATCAGCTGATAGCAGGAATAGACCTATCACAGAAAACTGAGATTCATTACGATACGACGGTTATATTGAATCAGCGCCAATCATATTTAATCTCAGTTTTCTGTGATTGGTCTATTCATGCTATCAGCTGATTGATCTGTCAGTGCAATGTTAGTAAATATTGGACATTGGTTTTGGCTAGAGTACAGTAGTTATCTGCAGGGCTATTTTAGTTCACTCGTAAACTTGGATCACTTCCGTCAAACTGTTTTTTTACGATGAATGCTTTGAAATGGTAGAAGATGGTGGAAAAGTGATAGAAATTTTTATTTTATAAAATTTATAGTAAAGTATCAGAATGCAGTGTAAAACTCTTATTTTTCGTAAAAGATCAATTTGCAGGAAGTAATCCGAGTTAACGAGTGAATTAAAATAGCCCTGCTGATGCATTGTACTTCAAGGGCTATTGGTCTAATGCCATAACATTGCGTTTGAATTTCGAGCTTTGTAAATAATACCTCTTTTTATAAATCAACTTTGCAAATGTGGGCATGAACCAAAAATGTTTTTGGACATACCTCAGACTACCCTTTCGAATATGCAAAGGACTCTCGACTCTGCACTATCGCCTTTTCTTTCCGGTTTCCGAATCCTAGAGGTTTTGGAACAACAGCTGTGCTAAAAAGGCCGTTATAGTAGAATCATTTAAGATTCATATAATGTTTTTGTTCTTGTTACTCTCATGTCTATGATAGGAGACTGGATATAGTGCAATTCAGATTATGTTTCTTCTCTAACGGCCTTTTAGCCCCGCTGAACGATGATAAAAACTTGTGCCACTTGTTCTTTTGTGGTGATTCGTATGTACAGTATTCCATAATAATTGGATGGGCCTAATCGGTCTAGGTGTGTGTGCACCGCGTTGTGATTTAGTAAGAGATTAAATATAATATTTGTTATACAATCCGATGCTTTTATTATTTACTAGCTGCTGCCCGCGGCTTCGCTCGCGTGGTACCCGGATAAAAAGTAGCCTATGTTACTCTCCAGCCCCCCCCCCCCCAACAAAAGATCACGTCAATCCGCAGCTGTTTTGACGTGCAAGCAGGACAAATAAACAAACTAATAAACCACAGAATACTATTACTCGAATCATTTTCACATTTATAATAGTTTTCACCGCGCGAGCATACAATGGTCGCATCGCTTACTCGCGCGATTATCTCGCGCGATAATAATCGCGCAATCAAGTTCTATTAGGAGGCCTCATAGACTCACAAAACTGGCTCGCTCGCATCTTAGTAGTAAGTATAGAAGTTTTAGATTAGGATCTAATAAAGGATTAGAAATAAAAGATATCGTCAAGCACAGATAGGATTTAATAAAGCAAGGCTTTAAACTTTACACAAGCAGGCTTCAAATGCAACAACTACATTAACATTATTTCATCTGAATTACTTTCCTTCTGTAAACCTTCTCATAAAATAGACGCGTTTTACCTACCAATAAAACGCATATTATTACTTACCTTATTCGAACCTTATTAATTTGAGATAGGCACTTCCGTTTCCCGCCTTGCATTTCCTTTTTCTAATGAATTTACCTTTGACTTCCGGCTGCTTCCGGTACATACGTCACTTCCACCAGGCAGGGTGGCGCGCGATTTTATCGACGACATCTTTATTCCTCATTGCGAGTCGAAAATCACCAGGCAGAGATTAAAGTATAAGGTTCGAATAAGGTAAGTAATAATATGCGTTTTATTGGTAGGTAAAACGCGTCTATTATTGACTTGACCGTTATTCGAACCTTATTAATTTGAGACCTGTTTGTTATCGCCTGGTGGTGGAAGTGACGCCAATGTGAGAGGCATAATAACATGTAATAAAGAATATTGAATTTTAACTCCAAAGTAGAGAACCTGAACTTTAGTTCGTAGTTTAGGTAGTATATACCTACCAGAAGCCTCAAAATAAAAGCTGAGCCAGAAGCAAAGTACTTTACAGCAAGGATATCAAAAGAAATTATTGTTACTTAATAAAAAATATTGAACTTTCTACAATCAATATAGGTAGATGTAAGTTGTTGGCCACTTGCTCATACGAAAGAAGAAGAAGAAGAAGATGTAAATCAAATCGTTTAACATACTTAATTACCAAAATATTACTAGAACTTGCAGCTAGAACTGATTGCTTTACAAAAAGTATTAATTTTCCTTTAAAAGTATTTTTGGAAATTTCTAGGAAAAAAAAAAAAAAAAAAAAAAAAAAAAAAAAAAGTAGCTTCTGTTTTCCACCCGTACGGAGACGAAGCGTGAATTTATGTAAGTACTAATACCTAATTATAATTGTGTGGAAGCATTTTTACATTTCTAAGGAAGATCTCTAACCAATAACTGTTATAGTTCAAAGTGGTGTAGCGATATACTTTCGTTTCTATCGCTTTTATATACTTAACTCTTATTTCACCTATTCTGCAGAAAAACGAGTAAACTATGACTTTTTAGCAGATATTCTGTAGTCGCAGAACAAAAGATGAAGCAAACAAAAATATTGGACCAAATTCTGTATGTTTGAAACAGTGTCGAGCCCGATTGTACAAACTATCTTTGACCCGTAGGCAGGCCTGAGGGTGATCCGAATTTCACACTTTTACCTATATAATGCCCAGTATTCGTTTAACTTTCGACCAGAAAGCACAAGGAACAAGGACACAAAACGGTAGGTATACCTAGGTATATCTATTTGCACTTGAACTCTAAATGAATAATTATTAAATTGTAACGCAATGCCTATACGAGGGCAATGAACAAATTATTTATTATTGAAAATAGTAGGTAGTTTCTTAATAAATATCTCGTAGATCTTATCGCGGCTTTACATGGGCCAAAGGCTTCATGTTGAAGCAAACAGATTTAAAACCGAATGTTTTGTTTGAGCTCATTTGACACGATGAATGAATTAATAATACATTAAGAAGCTAGACTTATATCTATACTTGCTTTGTTTTAATAGATCTAAACATTTGGATTGAAGAATTGGTTTTGTAGGTACACCAAAAAATGCACTTATTATTTCAGTAATATCTTGCATTTGCAGATTCATGCAAGAAAATAATTTGCACTTAAAGATAAATCGTGAACCAAAGGAAAATTTCAAAATAATGTAACCACCTTGTTACCTTTCAGATAAAGTGGATCAATATGATATTTTAAGATCAAATGAGCCATATAAGGAGCAGAGAAGAACGTCATTCTTACGGTAGATTCACCTGGCTGCCATTTCAGTACTTTAACTCATTTGACATAGACTGCACTTTTTCGAAGCAGCACGGCAGCTTCGTCGATACGTCTAACTTAGCATAAACGTTGTAAGAAATCGGACAAAAATAATGAATTTAGAGAAATTGACGGATTGAAATTGACGAATTGAAAAGCAGCTGCTAGTAGTCGGTTGAGGTCAGCTCACCAATAAACACCATGCATAACTGTACTTACATTATTAGAAAGGACGGAGGGTACCCACATGTGAGAGGGGGCCACATTCGACCAAACGCGTCGCGAATAAATGCTCAGTAATAGTTTACACTGCAACGTAAACATTATTACTACTTATACTTATCTACTTACATACAGGCAAACAGTATTGATACTTCCTAGTAAAATTCTTTGAGCATTTGGTCACCACGTGCCGATCTGGAATGAATCGAAAACTCGGCAGAGAACCGGCTAAGCTATGGGTATGGTGCCTAACAATAAACTTGGATGCCACGTATGTATAGGGCCGAAAAACTTTGCAGTTCTGGACTACACAACTAACTTATAATGTTACTCTATTTCCAGACGGATTTCAAGAATGCATTAAGTAAGCAGAGAACCAACACAACGGGACAGTGAAACTTACAAAGTTTAGGAGTCCGACAAGGCTTTGGAATCTCTTTTGATGAACGTTTGCTCGTAGGATGTGTGAAACATGTGTAAAGACAAACCTGCACACTCAGCACAAAAGGCATTGTGCATACCAAGTAGATAACTACTTTTAATTAATAATAAATTTCGTTCAAAACTCGGCAACAGTAGTCTTATTATTATCATTTCCCAGTCTAATCACATCATAGAAATTATCATGGTAGGTATATTATATGTAATGATCAGCAATCTACCCTTACGTGAGTAGATATTAAGGAATTATATATGTTCCACTGAACTTAAAATATCCACACAGAATTTAAAATCTCAAAGCTTTGATAATCAAGTTGATCACCGTAATAAAAATAGTAAGCTACTGATAGCAACGCTTAGGTACAGTCGCATGCACCAAGAAACAAGATACATTCAAGGCATGAAGGTACACTCAACAAATTTTAAAACCTCGTTGTAGGAACAATAAAAGTATTAGACCTTCGACGGTTAATACTAATGATCATGAAATTAGTGGATGGTTATATATTTGTTGTGTACCTACTTGAATACTTTCGTCTTATTTAGTCGAATACTATTTTAAAGAATATGGTATGAATACTTCTTAGTTAAAAAATGGATCAGAGCAATATTCATTGAAAATTATCATCATTACACAACTGGGTTCCGCAAAATTTAAAAGGTCGACCCATTTTACAAAGTAGTTTCTCTTCTCTTAACTAGCAAATTAAACGCCAGGACACGATAACGTTCATTGTCAAACGTTCATTTCGAAGCCTATGGAAACTCGGATTGGAACTAAGAGTAATATTCCTGCAGGGTATGCGATACCCATGTAGCGACATCTACCTGTCGCTAGATGAACTACATAGACATGCTACGCACTACGAGCTTCAGCGAAGATGGCGCCACTCTATATCAGAATTTCTAGATCGCGCAAGTGCACTACTCATCGCCGATCGGGCTATTTACAACCAACCGACAACAACTGTCGGTTGAAAAACCACGGGCAAGTGGGCCAGATGGGCCGGCCCGTTGCAGAGGAACCACCTACTCTGCCTTTGGGAACGATTCCACCCTGTTCCCCAAACCCATTTAGGGTCTTGAGTAGGTATAAGAACTGGTGCTTGGGCGCAAAGCAAGCCTGTTCTAAATGTCATGTCAATACTTATTTCTTCTTACTGTCGATTGATGAGCGGTCAGGTCACATGCCTCAATCACAGCCCCTGTTTGGGTTGATTTTGTGAGTCGAGCTTGTCGACCGAGCGACGTAAGGAGTGCCACATGAGGGCACAGTCGCGACAGATCAGCTTAACACCAGCCATTTAATTTATCAGCATTACAAACAACACAAGAAACTATGTCGAAAACCCTGTGAGGGTTTATTTTAATTTGCGTGCTCCTGCGAGTAGACGCGAGGGCACAGCCGCTATAGACTAGTTTTACAACAGACATGCGATTTAAAAAGGCTATGTCGAAAATCCTGCGAAGTTTTCTTTTAATTTACGTACTCTTGCAAGTAGACGCGCGGGCACAGCCGCTATATACTAGTTTTGCAACAGTCATGTGATTTAAAGAGGTTATGTCGAAAACCCTGCGAGGGTTTCTTTCAATTTACGTACTCTTGCGAGTAGACGCGCGGGCACAGCCGCTATAGACTAGTTTTACAACAGTCATGTGATTTAAAGAGGCTATTTCGAAAACCCTGCGAGGGTTTCTTTTTATTATTTATGTACTCTTGCGAGTAGACGCGCGGGCACAGCCGCTATAGACTAGTTTTGCAACAGTCATGCGATTTAAAGAGGCCATGTCGAAAAAACCCTGCGAGGGTTTCTTCCTATTTACGTACTCTTGCGAGTAGAAGCGCGGGTACAGCCGCTATAGACTAGTTTTGCAACAGTCATGCATGCGTCTATTAATTGACGTGCTCCTGCGAGGAGACGATCGTTTTTTAATAGTCTTAAACTGCGAGGAAAAGGTTAGCGGCCACATGTTTGAAGCCGCACGCTTTCGGCTTTTTTCCAATGAAAAGCCAGTTCGTGCAAAAGGTATCAAGTGACGAGGGACAAGTGAATCTATGGGATGTTTTACCTCGCGTAGCGTTACCATGATCAAGCTCATTCAAAATTAATTTTATCACAAAGGTGACAACCTTACTTTATCAACGAATTAAAATGTAAGTATGTGAGTACCTAACCTATCTAGGTTAGGTACTCACGTGATTTAAAAAAAAAATTTTTACATCTCGAATTTTATAGGACAGATAACGAAATATAAATAAATATACGTTAGCGGTGTTTATATTGGCCCCCCCTTTTTTACTCGCTGACCGCGTCGTTATAGAGAGCATATGGGAGAACTGTCCCTGTCACTGCACTTTACATTATAATATAACTCCCATCTTTGCAGAAATTACCGTTATAAAATACTGGAAAGCTAAGAGCTTATAACTAAGATCTTACGAAAATAAAATTATTTTTAAATAATCAAATTTAAAATCGAACGGTAAACCGTTAAATGTCTAAAAATCATAAAAAAGCAAAAAGCCATTAAATCGTTTCATAATTGCGTTTCAGTTGGAAATACAGGGTATATTTATAACCGTATGTATATTCAGACACTGCCAATAAATTAAACTGCCACGGTCAGATAATCTCGGTACAATACCGACTGGCCCGTGGCAGAAAAACATAGTAGGCAAATATAGCAATTAATTATAATGATTTGAGATTATATTGTGGGTACTTGACAACCTACACATTAAAAAGTATTCGCAAATCCAGATAGTCTCGGTTCTATACCGACTGGCTCAAGCGAAAAACAATTCAACGAAGTAAGTATAACAAATTACCCACAATTTTTTATGAAATGTTCACACAATCGGATAGTCTCGGAACAATTCCGACCGAATCATGCTAACAAATCTATAAAATAAAATCAAAAAATAGCTATGATTTTCGAATAGTTTTTGCTTTTTTCAGTAGAAATATTAATTTCTAAACGAAAAGAAAAGTACTTACAGTTTGGAACAAACTCACTTTTACACTAGAAATATGCAATCTGTCTGCAATTTCCACAAAACGCAATATTAATTTTTTTTTAAAAATTAAAAATTCAAAAGAATAAAATAACTTCTTCAAGACGTGGTTGCACTTAGCAAGACACGTCCGCACTCGGCGGGAAATAAAACGCCAATGAGGAATAAAGATGTCGTCGATAAAATCGCGCGCCACCCTGCCTGGTGGAAGTGACGTATGTACCGGAAGCAGCCGGAAGTCAAAGGTAAATTCATTAGAAAAAGGAAATGCAAGGCGGGAAACGGAAGTGCCTATCTCAAATTAATAAGGTTCGAATAACGGTCAAGTCAATAATACATTATTCTCAATCTTACACTTACAATTAGATATGAGTAATAAATACAGAGGCAAAAATCTTAAATGCCAGAGTCAAAGCAAGCCTTATTTCTATCCTATATGTACAAAAATAAAACTACACTATCTTTCACAAAAATACTTTTGAATCACAGATAATTCAAAGCAGCAAAATAATTTATTCAAAACTCGATTGTGACATTGAAAGTTTGACTACATTAGGTGTGATAATTTTATGCTTACTTCTAGAAAAGAACTGTGGATTAACACGCTTTTAGCTTCACTTGTATCTATGTTAACGAAATCTTTGAACGTAATTTTAACCCACTTAAAATCTTGCACATTGAAGGACTGATTCAATAACGTAGAATAGAATACAATAAATAAATATTGCTCGACATTTCACACAGCGCCATCTAGCCCCAAACTAAGCAAAGCTTGTACTAAGGGAACCAGATAACTGATAAATACTTATATATTTGTAAATACATACTTATAATACTTTATAACACCCAGAAACAGAACAAACAAACAAACATCTATGTTCATCACACAAATGTTTGCCCTGGGTGGGAATCGAACCCACGACCTACAGCGCAGAAGGCAGAGCTACTACTGATTGAACCAGAGGCCAGTCAATAATAGAATAGAATACCTAAGTATATCTTTATTGAACACAATAAAATACAAAAGTAAAATAAGCCTTAATAAAAAGTGTATCAATGGGCGACCTTATCGCTGAAAGCGATCTCTTCCAGGTAACCTTTGGATGGACAGGATAAAAACGAACTAGTAATGTACTTACTTATTTAAAAATATGAATTAAAATACTTAGTGCAAATTAAAAAAAAAAATTTGTTCGTTAGGTATGCTTCAAAAGCGTGTTTTTTTAGTTTCTAGAACTAATAAGTAAGTATATATTATTATTCAATGTGAGACAGCATATAAAACTCCGAGTACATTTAATATAGGTAGTTCGCGCTATTGGTGGCGTGGCGTGGGTGGAACTATTGCCGATGCCTCAGCAGTAGTGGGTTTAAATCCCGCAGTAATTATAGGGTGATATAAGTTCAGTGAAAGTCTACGGTTATTGTGGAATGTGAACATTTTTATAACCAAACCATAAGCTTAAGAGACTACCTTTTACTTTATTAACCAACTTCGAAAAAGGAGAGCGGCTTTCGAACCTGTGTTTTGTGTTTTTCTAACTAAAACTAGTAGTTCGCCCCGAACTGAGATCTCGCGCACCGTAGATGGCTTACATTTGGACTTTCTTCTGACTACCCCTATAATTTCAAGTGCTACTACTGCCGAGTATGCCTATTGCGCTAGCTCTTCATGGTAAAAAATACTAGCATGCATGCAATACAATAATGTCGTGTCTAATTTTTCATTTACTTATTTCATATTTATGAATTCTCGTCGTATTTCTAAAGTATACGTCCTAGAATGAAAATAATAACTATTTTGGAATGTAAAAAATAAGACCTTTCATTTGACACCCCACTCAATATATTTGTTTATTTAACTTTTTTTACCCCAATTATTTTCATTCTTTATCAAAAATTTTTTTATCATGAAAATAAATCAAGTAGCATCTAAAATCATTGCAAACCAAACCGCAACGATGCCACTCTCTTTTTAAGACCGACCAGTCAATGAGCTACGAAGACATCGAAACTCTATGAAACGGGAGCTCTTGCAGCTCTGGTTTCGTAGTTTTTGTTCTTTGGTCGTATTTCAAAAACTATACATCCTAGATTAAAAATAAAAACTATTTTGGAATGTACAAAAGAAGCCCTTTCGTATGACACCCCACTCAATATATTTGGGTAACTTTGAAAAAAATTTACCCCCTTGGGAACCCCATATCTTTACAACCCCTTCATCGATTACGCTCATACGCTCCACAGCAAATTTCCATAGCACTACCTATTGACCTATCAAGTTTCATACAGATTGGATTAGCGGTTCGATAGTTATGCGAGAACATAAAAATGAAACATACAAACATACAAACATACAAACATACAAAGCAAAATTGCCTAACTTGCCACTAAGATCTTCGCTCGCTTCGCTCGCTCGATCGATAAATTCGCACGAAATAAAAGGTACCACGGGGTAAAAAGATCAACCCCAAACGTAATCATCAACCAATCAACCTTCAGATAAGTATATCAAAATCGTGCAAATGTTTTCTAAAGTCAACCCGTATTATGTAAGCAACAAGTATGTAGTACATTTTTCTTTAGCACAACTTGACGTAGCATTCTGGTAGCATCCACAACTGGAAATAGTACCTACATTAATACTAACGATTACAAACTTACACTTGCAGTTAGAAAGGATGAAAGAACATCGTTTTCAACTACAAAGTTAAGTTTGTATTGTAATCCTACTACTTCTTCCAAGATCTTAGCATTCGTGAAGTTAGCCGTTTCGATGCGCAGTGCAACTTTTTCATACGAAATTTTCTACTGCGCAGCGAAAAGCCTAACTTCACGAATGCCTAGATCCATTGTGACAACTGTATCTTCCGTAAACGGAATCCTCGGTGAGCGAGAGTCAGACTCGTACTTAGCCGGTTTTTATACTAATAAGGTTAAGTTAGCAGTAGTGTTTATAAAGTCTTAGCGGCAAGTCGCATTACATGTGTATCTGTAAACTGAAATACAGTAATTCAGACAGTTTTATTTATTTGCCGAAACCATGCTGCGTTACAAATGTGCCTTAGCGCAAACGAGCTTTTAAATCGAGAAAAATCAAAGAATACCCGATCAACAAGCTGTCCTCTGGCGAACCACGTGACAAGGTTGTGCAATAATGTGGCAGAATCGACTTAAAAGCAGTGTTGCCAATTTAGCGACTTTATCGCTAGCAATAGCGACTTTTGCTAGGTGTTAGCGACTTAAAATGAGTTTTAGCGACAAAATATATTTAGCGATTTTTGGACTGCAACCTACAAATCAAAACAATTTTAGGGCAAGTAATGGAAAGGTGGAAAGGACAAAAAGTTTTTCAAGTACTTACCTGCATAAAATGAAAATTGAACTTCAATTTTCATTTTTTTTTTTATTTATTTATTTATTTAACACGTTCACACATGACAAATTGTGCAAGGAGGACTAAATGCTGAAGCATTATCTACCAGTCACCTAGTCACCTACCTTTATGTACCTAGGTAAGTATAGATTTTTACTTACGGAAGGTGATGTAACAATTACTTTAAAACGTTAGGTTACATTTACATTATACCCTCCTTCTCCTGGGGTTAGAATCAGTTTTAGCGACTTTCTAGCGACTTTTTAGATTGAATCTAGCTACTTGGATTTATTGGAGTTGGCAACACTGCTTAATAGGAGTTGGAATCAACCAATCTGCAATTCTTGGGTCAAAGAGCGAGACAGCTATACGTTACCGGACAACTTGTTTTTCGCGTATTATATCTAGCACGTTTAAATATTATGTACGGGACATAATCGCGTAATAAAATTATTTTATTTACCTCGATGTTTCAGATGACAAGTCAACATGGTCATAATATTAAAATATCTGTATGTTGAAAGTTCAAAATGGTAATATCTTACAAGTCAGCACCCTGATTCAGACTTCCGAATTAGCATCCCATTCGATGATTTCTGTCGGAAAGTTGACATTTCTTGGAATGCATTCCGTGGTCTGAAGCGCGCCTCAGGAAGTAAAACCTTAAGAGCCTACTGAGGTGAATTTGTCAAAATAGAGGTTTACCGTTTTAAAGATTTTCTTAAAGCAAATCGTATTAAGATAGTGAAAAACATACTCTAAGTACTACCAATGAACTGATCTACACTGTGGGCTATTTCATATTTCAATATTTTATGTATTTTTTTAGTAAATTACTGGACAAAGTACACAAAATATGAGCGCGGGGTTTTAAGCCTGACCGAACACTAAATTACTCAATTGAATTAAAAAATACGAAAACAACAACTTCAATATTTTATCTATCCTGTGCTCTATTTTTTTTTTCGTAGGTGTAGCTATATTCAACACAATAAGGGCAAGAAAGTTGAAGATAAAACTCTCCATACATTTTTTCTATGGAGTAGCTACGATGAATAAAAGGACGATTCACTGCCAAAAATCGTCAGACGGCCGCGGCCATTGGAGCTGGGAGCACGTCACATTGCGTAAATACTATTAGCTAAGCTGTGGCAGAGCCAGTGACGTCACGTGACTGTGTTCTTACATGAGAAGCGGTCGCGTAAACGTGCTATGTCATATTTTCGATAAAATCAGATTACAGTATGTAAGGCATCTTTTGATAAAGATTTTGCCTGGCATAAAAAATGGACTATTTTCTATCAGCATAGGTACCTAAGTAGTAAGTAAGTGCCTATAGGTAAGTATACGTACGGAAGCATGCACATCCACATAGAAAGCTTTACAATCATTTTATGTTTTTATCATCTGGATTAAGTGATGATGATGCTGATGATGATGATTGTGGGGGTTGGCCTACAGTGGGTGGTGGAGGTGGAAATGATAACTCGGTGGTGATGGTAGTGGACTGTATTTCTTTGTTCTTATAGTAGGTACACCGCTGGATTCCTATTCTGCTACTGCTTGTTGACTTTTTCTTGGTTGATGTGTTGCTGTACTGAGCTCTCGAGTTGAACTGAATATAATAAAAATAGCTCCTGTATTTATACAAAATGACATCGATTAATAACCAATCAGAATATTGCTACCAAAAATTCCTCCAATTAAACAGTCGGACTTAATTTCCATACCGAGGTTATAAATATTGGCTACGCGAACTATAGGTACCTCATTATTCTTTCGACCGTCGCGTAGCAACCATCTTAAAATAGCATATTTCAGCCGTAAAACTAATTATATCTAGGTATCTCGATATAATCAAACATAAGTCTAAGTTTACATAGGTCATCATAAAAAACAGGCTAAAAACTTCAGACTTCCAAATAAAAACACAACATAAGTTTATACAATTCAAAATAATTAACCAGGCTAAAAACTTCAGACTTCCAAATAAAAACACAACATAAGTTTATACAATTCAAAATAATTAACCAGGCTAAAAACTTCAGACTTCCAAATAAAAACACAACATAAGTTTTTACAATTCAAAATAATTAACCAGGCTAAAAACTTCAGACTTCCAAATAAAAACACAACATAAGTTTATACAATTCAAAATAATTAACCAGGCTAAAAACTTCAGACTTCCAAATAAAAACACAACATAAGTTTATACAATTCAAAATAATTAACCAGGCTAAAAACCTTAAACTTCAAATAAAACGCACTAAGTCTAAGTTTATACAATTAAATTACCTAACCAGGCTAAAAACTTTAAACTATACGAAGTTGTCCGTAACAATGATGCTGATGATGATGATGCTGATGATGATGATGATGATGATCGTGGAACTTTTTATTGATATGGGTATCAAATGAAAGATTTTGATGAGCGAAACACAATCATCATCGTCATCGTCATATCTTTATCTTTTCATATCGTCATGACTTCATAACTTCGTGACTTCGTATCTTCGTAACTTCGTAACTTCGTAACTTCGTGACTTCGTGACTTCGTGACTTCGTAACTTCGTTTCTTCGTGACTTCGTATCTTCGTAACTTCGCAACTTCGCAACTTCGTATCTTCGCAACTTCGTATCTTCGTATCTTCGTATCTTCTTATCTTCGTAACTTCGCATCTTAGCAACTTCGTATCTTCGTATCTTCATAACTTCATAACTTCGCAACTTCGCAACTTCACAACTTCGTATCTTCGTAACTTCGCATCTTCGTAACTTCGTATCTTCATGACTTCGTAACTTCGTATCTTCTTACCTTCGTATCTTCGCAACTTCGCAACTTCGTATCTTCGTAACTTCGTATCTTCAAAACTTCGTAACTTCGTTTCGTACCTTCGTAACTTCGTACCTTCGTAACTTCGTATCTTTGCAACTTCGCTACTTCGCATCTTCGCATCTTCGCATCTTCGCATCTTCGTTTCTTCGTAACTTCATAACTTCGCAACTTCGCAACTTCGCAACTTCGTATCTTCGTAACTTCGTATCTTCAAAACTTCGTAACTTAGTATCTTCGTAACTTCGTTTCGTACCTTCGTAACTTCGTATCTTTGCAACTTCGCAACTTCGTATCTTCGTATCTTTGTATCTTCGTATCTTCGCAACTTCGCAACTTCGTATCTTCATAACTTCGCAACTTCGCAACTTCACAACTTCGTATCTTCGTAACTTCGCATCTTCGTAACTTCGTAACTTCGTAACTTCGTATCTTCGCAACTTCGCAACTTCGTATCTTCACAACTTCGCAACTTCGCAACTTCACAACTTCGTATCTTCGTAACTTCGCATCTTCGTAACTTCGTAACTTCACAACTTTGTATCTTCGTAACTTCGCATCTTCGTAACTTCGTAACTTCACAACTTCGTAACTTCGTAACTTCGTATCTTCGTAACTTCGCAACTTCGCACCTTCGTATCTAGAAGTTACGACGTTGCGAAGCTACGAAGATACGAAGATACGAATTTACGAAGATACGAAGTTGCGAAGTTACGAAGTTACGAAGATACGAAGATACGAAGATACAAAGTTACGAAGATACGAATTTGCGAAGTTGCGAAGTTACGAAGTTGCGAAGTTGCGAAGGTGTGAAGTTACGAAGTTACGAAGATACGAAGTTGCGAAGATGCGAAGTTGATAAGTTACGAAGATACGAAGATATGAAGATACGAAGTTGCGAAGATATGAAGATACGAAGTTGCGAAGTTACGAAGATACGAAGTTACGAAGATACGAATTTGCGAAGTTGCGAAGTTACAAAGTTGCGAAGGTGTGAAGTTACGAAGATACGAAGATACGAAGTTTTTCATATGGTCATAACTTCATATCTTCGTTCCTTCGTAACTTCGTGATTTCGTATTTTCGTATCTTCAAAACTTCGTAACTTCGTAACTTCGTATCTTCGTATCTTCAAAACTTCGTAACTTCGTAACTTCGCAACTTCGCAACTTCACAACTTCGCAACTTCGTATCTTCATATTTTCTAGATACGAAGGTGCGAAGTTGCGAAGATACGAAGTTACGAAGTTGCGAAGCTACGAAGATATGAAGTTACGAAGATATGAAGATACGAAGTTGCGAAGTTACGAAGTTACGAAGATACGAAGATACGAAGTTACGAAGATACGAATTTGCGAAGTTGCGAAGTTACGAAGTTGCGAAGTTGCGAAGGTGTGAAGTTACGAAGTTACGAAGATACGAAGTTGCGAAGATGCGAAGTTGATAAGTTACGAAGATACGAAGTTATGAAGATACGAAGTTGCGAAGTTACGAAGATAGGAAGATACGAAGTTACGAAGTTACGAAGTTGCGAAGTTACGAAGATGCGAAGATGTGAAGTTGCGAAGTTACGAAGACACACACACACACACGCTGCACACACATACCACGAAAGTGCTTGGTTGTATGTAACTATTTTTATTCTTATTGTTATTTACTTTTCTCTAAAACCTATACTACCTAGTGACTAGACATTATTTAACACACGGGAATTACTCACGTAAAATTATCGTCGATTTGGTTTAGATTTGAAAGTGAAATAGTACCTAGTGACTGTCGTAATATATGTTTTACTCTAAAAAATGTAAATCCGTCATTGGCTGTAAGAAACATAAATAAGTCGATTTATTACTACTAAGAGCTGTGGATTTTGTCTAATAAATAAATAAATAAATAAATAAGATGCGAAGTTTTTTCAAATCTGACTTGTAGAATATCGCGTTCAAACAAACAAACAAACTCTTTCGCTTTACAGAATTGGTATTAGATTGGTATAGATGTCAATACAAAATCGTTATGAAGTTATAAATTTAAAAACGTAAAAAATGTTTGCCGAAACTTTGACCGCTTTGTGTCAGAGCGGCCCGCACTGCGTGGCGCTTTCAATGTGTGCGTTCTACGCACACAAGCTTGAGCGCTACGTTTCCCGCCCGTAAATACCTAAAACTGACGAGCGGCATAGCGTCGGAGCCCTCTTAATAGTCAATAGCACTCTTAAATTCCTGCGGTATCTGATTGAGCTTGCTACTCAGTGCCCATGCCTTATGGTCATCGCACGATCTGAGACTCTCAATGTAACATTCAACACCTCTTATGAATGGTAACTGCATTTCCTCATGGATAGCTTCTGAGAGGTGGTGCAGGAATGCAATGTTTTTAGCAAGGCTCTCCTTGATTTTGGATGATAGAGGGCGCTCTGTACTTTGAATGATGTCATGCTGAAATTAAATATTGAAAGTAAATAAACTGTGGCTGGATTTTGACCACTATCACAGAATAACACATATCCACACATGACAGTACAGAACAGAACACAGTACATAAGCCTGACTTCGAGAAAACATTTATTTAAATAGCGAATCTTGCTGCGACGCAACAAAGTGCAATTCAGCTCGCTTAAGAGCTTATTGCCTCTTATAAGTTGTATATATGTATGTACCGATACTCCCTTTTCCGCATTTAGACTCAAAGGTGGTCCTTTATGAGTAGGGATGACTTGGCTCACTTGTTTTGGAGCCAATGGAGTCAGCCTAGCTACTCCCAGAAGCACAGAAGTTTCCTGGGGTCTTCCTACAGGCCTTGAGGAGCGACCTCGGGTAGTTTGAGGATTTGTTGTGCTGCTACGACCATGCTTAGGTTATAAGTTACTTGTTGTGTTTACTTACCTTATCATTAATAATATTCTGCGGTAAGCCTAGGTAAGTATGCAGACAATCACTGAGACTTTTCACATGTTTGGGCAACACACCATTCTTGTTTCTCATGATAATCAGATCACCAACCTGAAATTAGGTATTTCAATAAGTCAACATTTTTAACCTTTAAAAATTGGGAAATTCAGGAAATACTGAAAGTATTTTTCTCAATAGGATTATTGTTCGAATTCAAAATCAACATCTGTAGAGGCAGCTACTGTTAATAAAAAAAATCTCTGTTCAGTTCTATAGAATATATTTCGAATTTGGGTTCAAAAGATCCTCCTTGCATTCTGGATAGAGAATATTTATTGAATTTTGCTATAAAACAATACTTAACTATACTTTTCAGTCATAGACAGGCCTCTTAGCTCAGTTGGTAGTAGCTCTGCCTTCTGAGCTGTAGGTCGTGGGTTCGATTCCCACCCAGGACAAACATTTGTGTGATGTACATAGATGTTTGTTCTGTGTCTGGGTGTTATAAAGTATTATAAGTATGTATTTACAAATATATAAGTTTTCTATCAGTTATCTGGTTCCCATAGTACAAGCTTTGCTTAGTTTGGGGCTAGCTTTGGTTAGATGGCGCTGTGTCAAATGTCCAGCAATATTTATTTATTTTTTATACATACCTGGGTATCAAATACAGAATGAAGATCAACATTGTGTTTGTGCTTCAGACAGTCTGATAGACTCCTGCTATCGTGAACAATCTTCTTCGGAAATTCACTTTCAAGCAGTTCTTTCAATCCCGCATCAAACGCATGGTATTGCATAACCTGAGTATCAAATATGTAGATTTGCTTAGGAGTTGAGAGTACCAGGAAGGGCATCTTGCATTTCCTACCCATGCTTGCTCCATCAGTGCTGATACCAACATAACTCTGGTCTCTCAGATCCTCCATTGCAGCATGATATATCTGATCCACTTGATTTACATAAATGTACTTTTTAGATACTAGAATAGCTTCCTCAAAGTCTTTCTGGACCAGTTTTAGATACTTTTGCTCATTAGACACTTTCAACTTAACAATATCATGAATATCAGGCTCGTAATAATGTAGGACGCCATCACTAGGTTTGTCCTTGGAGGCCTCTTTAGTGTCGCAAAGTGAAATTCTAGTTTTATCATCGGACATTGCATAAAATTGTCCTTCGATTACTTCATCGTATTTTGTTTTGATTTGAATTAGGTCACCCTTCTTATAAAGGTGGTTCATGGTGGTAACTTTTTTGTGGTTTGATTTAGTCCTTCTTGATAGGTTTGTCGGGAGTTCTATCCGTCTCGTTGTAAGCCTTATAGATGTAAAGGCCTAGAGTGAGATGGAGAACGATCACAGCAACTACAGCCGAATATACGCTGCTAGTCACAGGCGCCAGTCGCAGTATTGTATCAAACAAGATAATCTTCGAACAGAAGAAAGATAGCACCGGAACGATGATGATGATTAGACAATACTTTATTACCGTCCGAAACACTTGAAAGTCGGGTAAGTCCTGAAAAATTATAATAGGTTAGAGAATAAGAATAAGAATAAGAATCATTTATTGTAAAACTGTGTAAAGAAAGGTGTTACAGTAGGTAGTTTAAAGTTCCAACAGTCTACCCATTTTGGGCGTACAATATTTTAAAGGTTTTAAGGTATTATATACCTTAGTGAGTAACTATGTATATTATGGCAGTTTTTAAAGACTATCTAATCTAATGCTAGGTGCACAATACTTAAAGTAGGTAGCACATTCGCTTTATTTTTATGAATCAATCAGTCTTTATATACCTAAATTTATACTTACTACTATACTACTATTATTTATTAGTCGAGAATAGGTACTCCAATAGCTAGCCAATAGAGAAAAACCGCTATCTTTTGCACAGTCACAAACCTCTCGTTGATATTTTACGTGTGCTACTTACATTTGCACGCCCTTCAATCATCATAAAACCAAAATAAAAGGAAATAAAATGAAACTACAAAAAGCAGAGATTTTTCACTTGTAGTTTTCACTGAGCTATTCAATGCAAAACTCAAATTCGTCCGAGAAAGGAAAAATCAATTTTTCTTTCATCGACACGCACGAGCACGACAATCCAAAATCACATGAATGAATGAATGAGTATATTTCTTTCGTCAAAGTTTTTTTTTTTTTGTGAATGTTCATTCATTTAATATTCTTGAGTGAATGGAAAATGTCTTGGAAGGAATAGGTGGTATGGTCCAAATAAATAATTACAGTTGCAAAGTTTTCGACTTTGTAAAACTCTGACTCGTAAAATAATAAATAAATCGTAGGTATGTAGAGCTTTCTCTGCTGATTTTATCACTGTAAATCACCCGCGTCGATGCGTTGTCAATGTGTTGTACTATGCGTGTTTTCTAGTACAACTTGAGATACTTGCATAAAATATTTTAAAATCTGCAGCGACGCATAATACAGCGGGATGCGTCGCAGTGTGTTATATGTACTTATGTTACGTAAATGTATTCAAGACACGTCCTGCTACGCGTCCTAACTACCTACCAAATTGAAATCAAAATATGGGTTGGATTTAGTATTAAGAAGCAGGATTTTGGGGGCAGAGTGAGGGGGGGAGGTGAGCTGAGGGTTCCCCCTCCCCCCTGGTACCACTCCCATTACAAGGTAACGCACCGTTCTGGAGATATTCAAATTATTGTTTTTATATACAAACTGGTAAAAATTGGTAAAAATTTAGTATTCGGTAACAATATTTTGAGGGGGGGGAAGGGTGGGGGGATCCCCCGCCCCCCTGGTACCACTCCCATTACAAGGTAACGCACCGTTCTTGAGAAAATCAAATGTAACCTAACCTATACGGGGCAACCGAAACGGGGCACCCTGTAGGTTAGGTTTGTATATAAAAAAGCGAGCGAAGCGAGCCCACCCACAAAATCTGGTGGCACAAACCCGCATAACATCTAAAAGAGAAACTAAATCAGATCCGACACGGGGCACCCTGTAGGTTAGGTTAGGTTTGTATATAAAAAAGCGAGCGAAGCGAGCCCACCCACAAAATCTGGTGGCACAAACCCCCATAACATCTAAAAGAGAAACTAAATCAGATCCAACACGGGGCACCCTGTAGGTTAGGTTAGGTTTGTATATAAAAAAGCGAGCGAAGCGAGCCCACCCACAAAATCTGGTGGCACAAACCCCCATAACATCTAAAAGAGAAACTAAATCAGATCCGACACGGGGCACCCTGTAGGTTAGGTTAAGTTTGTATGTAAAAAAGCGAGCGAAGCGAGCCCACCTACAAAATCTGGTCACACAAAACTGGTATTTGGGGGGGGATCCCCCCCCCCCCCACCCTCCCCCCCCAAATACTGTTACCGAATACTAAATTTTTACCATTTTTTACCAGTTTGTATATAAAAACAATAATTTGATTATCTCCAGAACGGTGCGTTACCTTGTAATGGGAGTGGTACCAGGGGGGAGGGGGAACCCTCCCCCCCCTCCCTCCCTCACTCCCCCCCCCCAAAATCCTGCTTCATAATACTAAATTTTTACCACATTATGATATAGAAAATTAAGTTTAAAAAATCGCAATTTTAGCCTGTAGTACTGTCCCCTAAACAAAATCCGACCTTTAGCAGCGTTTCGTTAAAAATAATTCCACTAGACTGGCAAACTTTTAGCTATACATTTGAAGTTTAGTGGGTTACCTAGGGTTCTAAATGTACAATTTGCTGCAAAAGCCAGAATTTCTACTAAATAAGTAATATTTAAGCCTGTCCCCGGGATTTGGGCCAACTGGACATGTCCGGATTGCGTTACCGCGTTTTCGAATGATTTTACAGTTTTTTTGTTCCAAGGGGTAGTTATTTTTTTACTTAAACAACAACATTGCAACGAGACAGACGTAAAAGTAAAGGGGATGTCTATATTTTTTAAGTCAAAATATTCAAAATAATTGTTTGATTTTCGGCGTCAGTGAGATGTTGCGTTTTTTCGGGCACTGTCCGGTCCGGTGGGTATTCAATTTTTTTTAAATGTTTAAAACGTATTTCCAATGCATATTTTTATTTCAGAACTGAAATAAACTATCCAAGATTAACTTAGTGTGCAAAATCGTGTGATAAATATCAGCAAGTTGAGATAATTCATATTTTTGTGAACAGGTACCTAAGTTCGTTACTTCCGATTCGATACCATAGAGCTGGTAATCACGTAAAGCAAGGTTTACATAGCGTACACTTTATTTTATCTATTATTATTTACCCATTATATACTGTGTGAAGGCAAAAGAAGGTATTGTTTTTAGCAGATATTCGATCGAGCGAGCGAAGCGAGCGAAGATCTTAGTGGCAAGTTAGGCGATTTTGCTTTGTATGTTTGTATGTTTGTATGTTTGTATGTTTGTATGTTTGTATGTTTCATTTTTATGTTCTCGCATAACTATCGAACCGCTTATCCAATCTGTATGAAACTTGATAGGTCAATAGGTTGTGCTATGGAAATTTGCTGTGGAGCGTATGAGCGTAATCGATGAAGGGGTTGTAAAGATATGGGGTTCCCAAGGGGGTAAATTTTTTTTTAAGTTACCCAAATATATTGAGTGGGGTGTCATACGAAAGGGCTTATTTTGTACATTCCAAAATGGTTTTTATTTTTAATCTAGGATGTATAGTTTTTGAAATACGACCAAAGAACAAAAACTACGAAACCAGAGCTGCAAGAGCTCCCGTTTCATAGAGTTTCGATGTCTTCATAGCTCATTGACTGGTCGGTCTTAAAAAGAGAGTGGCATCGTTGCGGTTTGGTTTGCAATGATTTTAGATGCTACTTGATTTATTTTCATGATAAAAAAATTTTTGATAAAGAATGAAAATAATTGGGGTAAAAAAAGTTAAATAAACAAATATATTGAGTGGGGTGTCAAATGAAAGGTCTTAATTTGTACATTCCCAAATAGTTATTATTTTGATTCTAGGACGTATACTTTTAGAAATACGACGAGAATTCATAAATATGAAATAAATGAAAAATTAGACACGACATTATGTATTGCATGCATGCTAGTATTTTTTACCATGAAGAGCTAGCGCAATAGGCATACTCGGCGGTAGTAGCACTTGAAATTATAGGGGTAGTCAGAAGAAAGTCCAAATGTAAGCCATCTACGGTGCGCGAGATCTCAGTTCGGGGCGAACTACTAGTGTACTGTGTGCATGTAGGTAGGTAAATTGTAAGCGAAATCTTTCATTGTATCTCATTCATATATTGATCTATCTACTAAACTGATTTTGATAATGAGTTATTAAGTTAAATAAAATGAGCAAAATTTGATTTTTTTTCGGATACCTAACTACCTACTTAGTGTTTGATATTAAACGACTTTTTTTTGGAAAAGAGGTCAAAATATGAATTATTTTGGTAAACCTACGGCCACCATAGGTATCAAAATTATTCGTTTTAGACCTATGTTCCGAAGAAAAAGTGGTTAAATATCAGTAGGTACCACTGTTCAAAATTTTTTTTTTTGTGACGAAACAAATTATTAAGCTTAGTTACTTTACTTAGTTAAGACTAATTTTCACAAGTTCTAGTTTACTTCTAAAATTATTAATTTCAACGATTTCATAGCTAGTAAATAAAAATTCAAAAAGATTTAGAATTTAGCGCTATGTAAACCTAACCTTAGATGTCTGTCCCCCAAATCCAAGTTACAAAAATGTTAAGTTTGTATTAAAAAGTTTAAAATAAGTGTAGACATTGTTTAGCAAAATGATGTGGTTTCTCAAAATACTCAAAATTTAAATAGTTAATTAAGAAAATAGTCAATTTTGGGAATTTTATTAAAACTTTAAAGGCCATTTTAGAGCATAGGTAACGCACTGGAAAGGAAAAGTAGATAAAACTCGTGTATTTCTAAGATAGCAAACTGATTTTATATATTTAATAATTAAAAACATATCCTCTTTCTTTACTAAATAAATTAATAAAATAATTTTGAGTTTTACTATCACAAAAAACCAAAAACCAGCGGTAACGAATTGGATTAAAATTTCTCCCTACAGTACTAAACTTGCTAATTTCTCCTAAAATAACAATTTTACAAGAAAACTTTTTCGTTTTTAGATAGAATAATAATTATAGATAGCATATAAATAAACATTTCAATGAAATTCCACAAAAAAAAATCTAACCACAATTTTGAGAAAGTGTACAGATTTGCGCGTTTTTGCCCATTTAGCTTCACGAATGCCAGACAACGGTACCTACCTGCTCATAACTACATTGTATACCTAGGTAATTTGTAGGTACTCATTCAAACTTTCACTCAATATTTTATGGTATTTAGGTACGAGGAGAGGAAGTGATAATTAGTTGAATCACACGATTGTGAAAATTACTATTTTATCATTAACAATAGGTGGTGTAATTTAGGTTTAAAAACATAATGGTAAAATGCGTTTTATTCAAAGCAATGGTAGGATTTGCCAGTTTCAGTGACCACTCTTTACATACCACTATGCAACGAGGGTGGTGCTCTGTAATAAATAAAAATAAACATTCAATAGACAGTAATGTTAAACATTAAATATGGGATATTGCTTGCACTACTTGTAAGTGGCTAATTTATTATAATTGTTACCTATTAATTTATACATTTATGTATGTGAATTTTTACTTTGGCTAATAATTTTTTTCTATTTTATTAATGATTATGAATTTAATAAATTATTGATAAGTATAGTTTTACTTTTGTGTCTACAGATTCAAATCAATGCTACCTTACTTGATATAAATGAGATTCAAAAAAACATTTTGCAATGGAAGAACCAGAACTTGTTGAATATTAGCGAGGTCAGCTCTATTTTAATAAACTTACTGATCTTACAATTATTTGTACAGACACTTTACACTTCCCAAAGTTATTATACTTTTACCCATAAAATATTAATAATTATTTAGGTACCTACCCAGTTGTTAAGTAGGTATATTATTTTATTATCTGTAGGTAGATAATTATAATTATGATTAATAAGTTTTTTACAGTTAGGAGTTGCAAGCAATGGTGTATTTGACTTTAGCGATGTTAAAAATAAAATATTACAATGGAAAACACAAAAACTTGCCGCTTTATGTCCGTCCAATGGGTAAGAATTTAATTTATGTTGTCTTAGTAGGTAAGTAGGTACATCAATTCAAAATAGTTTCTCAAATCTTTTATTTTTGTTTACAGTGCCCAACTACAAAATTTGTTAAATCTAGTATGCAGTACAGCACAACCAACAAACGTCACTTTAAGAGATGCGTGTATCACTTGTTTTACTCGAGTGACATCCATGCCGGAAGTATGTTTTTAAATTTTAACAAATTATTGCTTCCTTCAAATATTATGATGTAAATACCATATAGCCCGTATTAGAAGTTTAATATAAATTGATTTTATATCGCCGCAGACAAAACCCAGCTTTATTGTGGATTCTGGTTCTGGATTCATGACTTAATTTTGTTTTTTTCAGGGTCCACAAGAATTAAACGCACTTAGCGTTTGTGGTGTGCAATACTTTGTAAATACTTCTTATGCTAGTTGTGCAACAGCATTAATGGTAAGATAATGGGCATGTTAAGCATTGGTATTGTGCATGTTATAATTAATTAATATTCTTATACAAAACCTAGATTGCAGTATGTAGGATATCTATCTAGGCTATCTAGATGGATACCTAAATGATAAAGCAGATTAGGTATACCTACTTTGTATTACTTACTTAATTTCAGGCTCTTTCTACGTCAGCTTTAAATGTACAGCCTTCTGGTTGTTATATGGGTTACTGTGATTTTGTTCGATGTTTGAGGAGAACTAATTCTGTTAACTTGGTAAGCCATATTTATATATTTTTTGCAGTTTTGAAAAATACAAGAAATAAAACATGTAGCTAGGTACGTAAAAAGTAATCAATTAAAATGTTTACAGATCACACAATGCACTAGAGAAGCGAGAACTGGCGTCAATATTACTTTGGATAGTGACAATATAAGATTTTACACAAATGTCACGTCATGTTTATTAGCCAAGGCTCGATGTGGTTCCTACAATCCTATCACTGGAGATGCACAACTTCCAGGATATTTATCTTCTGGATTGACAAGAGTCAGTAATGCTTTGCAGTTTTCTGAAAGCGGAGAATTACGTATTATAGCATTTCCAGCTAACACTCCAGTTACAAATTCATTTTGTTCAACTTCGAGCAATTTGACTCAATCAAGTTGGTTGACAAATGTTTGCTAATAAGTGAAAATTATCAATACGTACCTAGATGATTTTCTGTAAGTGTGCAACTTACACAAAATAAATTTTATAGGTACCTATTTATAACTGTTTACTTAATATTTTGTGAGCCTAAAAAAAGTAGGTAGGTACTTATTAAAAATTTTTTTTTTCATTTATGTAAGGATGTTGTTTCTATTCTAAAACTATTATCTACCTACTGATTATTATTTTTACGGAGTTTGAACAGTATTTTACTTGCTATAAAGGATTATTACAGGGTTTCATTCGTACTTAGAACTAGTGAAACTGGGTAAAACCCGCGAAAAAAAAGTAACGGTATTTGTAGGTAGGTACATAATGTTACTTGCTGCATAAATAGGATTTTTTGAACATATAGGGTTTTTACAACTTTATAATTGGTTAAACCTGTAAAAAAAGCAGGTAGGTACCTACTTACCTTACTACCTATTAATTTGGACCTATCTCACAATGTGTGACGCCATCACATAGCCATCACAACATGATTTATCCAATACTATTATTTTGAGCAATATTTGTCTATGTATCCTACTAATATTAGAAGGGCGAAAGTCTGTGTGTGTGTGTGAATGTTTGTTGCCACGTATCTCCATAACTACTAAACTGATTTTGATGAAATTTGGAATATAGATAGATTATAACCGGGAATAGGACATAAATTACTTTTTATCCCGAAAAATTGCACGGTTCCTGTGGGATAAAAAAAATAGTAGTCCATGCGGGCGAAGCCGCGGGCGTCCGCTAGTCTATATTATACTTGTAAGGTTCACGTATCTCTTTGCACCACCTCTGTCCAGTACCCTAGGGCCATGGGGTACACGAAATAATACAACACCATAGATTACAAGACTTGTCAGGTGTGCGGGGACTTCCGTCTCGCTCCAGTGCCACAGCACAACTCCCCGAAGTACCCGCACACTCTTCCACTCATTTATTCCAACACCCCAGTGTTGCCCACTACATTATCAAAACACCACATCATTCCTTTTTTTAAAAACAATAAAAGCATTCCTTAGTTTCTATTACTACAAAGCATCGTGACAAGGTAATTACAAGAAATGACAATTATTATGTTCTAATATGTAAACACTAAAGTAACAATCAAATTATTATCACTAGGTACTTACTAATAACAAATCAGAGTACCTACGCTAGGTCTTTATTAGTTTTCCAAGATCCTTCATTACTAACTTCAAGACTAACTTATACCTATTTACTCGTAGCATAACAAATTACAAAATCATTAATCATCAAAAATAGGTAGGTACTTATTATTATAAGGCATACAGAAATCCAAAATAATAATGAAATGAAATACATTAAAAGAATTAGGGACTTGTCCAGAAACACAGTCATAAATATCAGAATAATTGCAGTTATACAATTTCTCAAATGAAAACTAAAAGTGTCAATAGGTACCATCACTTCTTTTTTTTTTTTTTATATATTGTTGATTTTGTTACCAGGGTGGCTATTCTACTACCAAAATGTTTATCAACCACAAGCAAAACGTCAACTAAACCTTAGATTTTGACTGTTTCCTATTCTACTAATGACAAACGACTCAGTTGTGGTGACGTTTTAGCTAAGGTTTGGACTTTGGCAGAACAAATTTTTGAAAAGCCATTCTACTATTCACCAAATGGCTGACATTTAAGAGATCGAAACAAAACGCAGCGGAATGATTGAGGTTGTCATCTAGTAGAATTGCCACCCAAGTACTTACGAGCTAGTACTAAAATGCCTGTTATTATAATGCCTCTAGACATGTTGGGTGAGCCCAAGCCAGCGCGAGCGAAGGCAAACTGATGCAAGGCGAGCGCCACCGTCCAGACGTTGGCGAGTCTACGCCACCCAATGCCTATTGGTCCTTGGATTCACTCGGCTAGCCAGGCGAGCGGTGGAAAGGCAAAGCAAATGGTGCTGCCCACACGTTGGCAATGGCGTTCACTCGGCGAGCCTGCGCCAGCGTGGAGCAGCGGCTTGCTCTTTCTGGCATCTATCGAGGCATTCCCTACTCTCAAAAGTGAGATGTGAACCAACTCATCTTTAGGTAGGTAGGTATCTGAAACTACATATCATCGATAAGTTAAGGAAACTAGAGTATTATAATACCTAGTATACTTTATTACAAATAATTATTTATTATAAATAATTAAAAGTTCAAGATTTTCAAAATGTACCTACAGCGCGATACAGATTCCATAAATTGTATAGGTACCTTCCGCAAAATGTTTTTAAACATTTTGCCTTTGTCCTGAGAAAACTCATTTGGATGTCAGTTTACTACTTACTTAGGTACCTAATTAAAATTATATTAAGTAGGTAACTTGCTGTTGGTTTTCCTTTAACATAAAATCACTGTGCTCCGCATGTCCACACATATTTGAACTTCGACATTAGGCACCTTTTCGGAATGGAATCGAACCATTGTTGGCGGTGTCATTGGACCCAAGAAGGCTCGTTGGTTCACGGGTCCAACCATCCACATTCATTTCGATTAGTTCCTTGATTTTAACGTTAAAGTACTTACCTAGTTTTCCAAAAAGAACTACCTAAGTAGGTACTTACTGTCCGCTTGCGAGGTTAGCTTACCAATACAGATACCTAGGTATTACAGGATCATCCACCTCTACGTCTAGGTAGGGTCACCAAACCCATCCGATGCCTCTCAATAGTCTGCAAATGATCTAGGTACTGCAATCATTATTACCTATAGTAAATTTTTAGTTAGCCACCTGTAGAACTAAGTACCTACAACATATTTTACTATAATCCGGGAGTTGACATCTTTTCAAAATGGTTTTAAACGCTTAAGGAGCGTAAATTAGTTTTTATTGATTATTTTATTTACCCTTAAATCAATAAGCATATTTTTTAATTTAAGTAGGTACTTAAATAAAAATTTGCCACAAAAACGCAGCATTATGGTCACGTATGACGTCACTGTTCCAAAACATCAGCTTTGAACAAATTAGGTACGTCACGCTCTAAAATCTCTAAATGGTGTTTTCAGTCACGTGACTCACAGTTTAAAAATCCTGTTTTTCTCAAGGGGAAATAAACAAATTAATAATTATTTTCTTCTATCAACAGATCTACTACCTAATTTATTTGAATTTTGAATAGGTAGTACTGTCAACTCGCGAATTCTTCCGAGTCATGCTTCCATCACTCGTACAGAATGCTCACCATACCAAAGATCCGCAACCAAAGACCTTATACCTCTTTGTCCGCAACATTTACCTTTACGTAACATGGACACAACCAAGACTTTGAACTTATAAAAAGTCAAGTCTATCTATGTAGGTGTAAGTACATAAATTATGCACAATTTCAGCTATGTCTCTTTCGAGCAGGTACCGTACCTACGTTGCGAGCTCCATTTTATATGATATTATATGTTTACAATGTCCTGGAAGTCGGAACACCAGATGATCATGACTTGTCAATTTTTGTGTAGGTAATCAATTTAATGATTATAATAATAATAATAGTTTTTATTCGACACACACAGAAGAAAAGTATGAGGTTACAGTAGGTACATAAGTAGGTAGGAAATGTTATTGTCATACATAACATTTTCTGAACCTTAGACTAACTCTAAACTATCAGTCCATTCATTTACATTCTGTTATTGTTTAGGCATGTTTTCTTCGTTTAGGTTACTCACTCGGCATAACATTGCCTACAGAAACGTCTCACAAACCCAAATTTCTAACACTGCTGGTCAAAATGTAGGCGCTTGATAATTTTAATACTTACCTACTTAGTAAGCTTTATTATAATAATAAATTGTGATTAATTTTTAATTTTGACAATTATATTTGTACTCAATCATGCAGACTGAATACAATGACTATCATCATAACTATAACATTTCGACATGTGTACCATTTAATGTATTCTGTAAACAATTACATAAATAATAGACATGTTTCAAGCGCGCGCAAAAATGAAGACTCAAAAACGTCCCAATTGGACGTCTTGTTTTTAGAGTTTAGCCCGAGTCAAACAGGGCTACGACCAAAAATGCTATTGTGTTATAATAATATAGGTAGTAGGTATGTTCCTACTATTCATTTGCGAAACTTGTCGTGCACTATATCGGTATCTATGTAAGTATACCAATAGGAACAGATCTCAAAAGTTGGTAACTATGAACGTAACATAAGTAAGTATATACGAGTAATATCATTGTCTGTGCCATCACGCCACACTTCAACGACTCCCAGCTCCGCCGGCATGCACTTTTAGGCAATCCCGACGACTATGGGTCGCCTGTGAGCACATTTTAACCAACGTTGCAACCGGGCGCCAACCTCACCCGTACCATCTACTACCAAGCTCTAACCGAAGGTGGAGTTAAATGCGCGCGTCGCACAACACAAAATCTCAGCAGGGTGATCAGTGTCAGATCTGGGCACTAACGTGTGACCCCATTATAACCGCCAACTTGACGTGGCCGATCGTATTCGGCCGGCTATAGCTAAGGGTTTGTCCAAAAAGTTCGATTAGTCCGTCTAACAATTTGGAATTTTTCTGTCCAACCAGTTCGACGATCAAACTACTAGTAGGACAGGATGGAATAAGTGTTGAATTTTAGTCAAAAGTCAACCACCTAAACCTGACATGTGCAACCCGACTTTCCATCCTCCGATGGCCAAATTTCACTTTACCCGCCTAGCCACTTTATAACCTTACTTCAACCACTATCAACATAACCACCTACTACACCGAAAAACCACTAACACTACTCGGAAATTGTATGTTCTGGAATTGTAAGTGTTTTGATTCTACCTTCTTATTTTCAGAAATATTGTAAAACATTTACATAGATTAATAGGTAAGTAGTTATTTAAAATACCTAAGATGTATCATTGGTTGAATAAAACATGTATGGCAAAATACAACAATATTGGTTTTTACTTGAAGGGTCTGTTGTCTGTATCTGTAACTTATACCTATAGGTCAAACCTTTTCCAGCGTGGTCTAACCTAGCAAAAGTAGGTTTGCCACCGCACTGAAGGTTGCTATGTAAAGGGTGGTAGTTACATTTGGCTGTTTCAGAATAAAACACAGAATATCAATTTTTTGTTAAAATACAAAGGTTTACAAAATTACTCAACAAGTAGGTACCTTAACACAACAGTTTTTACTAAAACTGCTCTAGCTTAAAATTGATAAAATATTATTATTCAGTGTTTCATCTCGAAACAGCCGCATTGTCTAGCACTGACCGATAAATAATATAGGTACTTATGGTAGGTAGTAACTAGAGTGGTAAATGTGATTTGGTGAACCTACTCCTGCCGCAACGGTTTTAACTAGTGCGGAGGGTAGGCAGGTTGTTGTAATTGCAACTTTTTACTTATTCGCTCTCTGTTACTTTAGTTTTCATAGGCCTTTAATGGCAGGTATTTATTTATGCCCTTTGGCAAATTTACTTAGTTCAGTTTTCATAGGCCTTAAATGGCAGGTATTTATTTATGCCCTTTGGCAAATTTACTTAGTTCAGTTTTCATAGGCCTTAAATGGCAGGTAGGTACTTATTTATGCCCTTTGGCAAATTTACGTAGTTCACTACGTGGCACGAATGCAATGAGCAGGTACAGTAACATACCTACTTCGCGACTTAATAGGTACAGCGCGAAATAGGTAACTATTTACATCTTAATTGGTTTTGTTTTTACTCATTGGGTACACATTTAGAGGCTCGCAACGCTTTTGTCCATTCCATGGAGTCAATTCATATCAACAGAAACTTCTTGTACTTATTTCTACAAAATAAGCAAGGTACCAGAATTGCCTTGTTGTAAATTGGTTGATATGAACTAGAACATTTGCCTCATTTGATTGCACTTGTTGTTTAAAACTAACCACCAATATCACGGACTTACATAAATGCATAGATTACTTTCCTACATAGAAATCAAACATTATGAATGTATCATTTTACCCAAAGGTAAAAGCAAAACTTTCATTGGGCTATTGTTTACGTATGCATAGAATAGCATAGAAAAGTTTTATTTTTTTGCCACCACGATACATACAAACACAACTGAACACAGAAATGTTACAAATAAAGTGACAAAAATAAGGCTACCCCTCAGCATTTGCTCCAGCAGCACCATGGCTGTTAGCGCTGGTTTTCAGTGGCATGATTTTACCATCTGATTAATTTTGATTCGAACTAGGTAAAGTTGAATTTAATTTTTGTAAGCATAAGCTTCATAATTAACAATTAACATTCCTCCCCTTTTTCGAAACTTAGTTTACTTGGTGGTAAGTTAGTTTACAACATTTTGTACATTTATGTCAGATTATCGACATGGTACTCACAGTTTTTATACTCGTCGCCAATGTAAGGTTCACGTATCTCTTTGCACCACCTCTGTCCAGTACCCTAGGGCCATGGGGTACACGAAATAATACAACACCATAGATTACAAGACTTGTCAGGTGTGCGGGGACTTCCGTCTCGCTCCAGTGCCACAGCACAACTCCCCGAAGTACCCGCACACTCTTCCACTCATTTATTCCAACACCCCAGTGTTGCCCACTACATTATCAAAACACCACAATACTGATAATTTGTTTGTTTGTATTTCACGTTCTCGAAAATGGCTATAATTATTTCAATGGCTGTAGCTAGCTACGTGTGGGTCTACGGGGGCAAAGAATCGATATAACTAGGTCTCCCAACTGTGGGAAAATTCGTTTACTCAGTATTTTCACGCAAAAGACTTAGCTATTTTTTTAAACCAGTGCAATATTGCTCGTAACTTGTAAGTAATTTTTTTGTTCATTTTTTTGGGTAAATTTTAATTTTTCTTTATTTGCACCCGAGCAGAGCTCGGTCGCCCAGAGATTACGATTTTATTTTAGTTGAAAGATCACGAGTAGTATAAGGTGAATTTAAATAGTTTTATTAGAAAATATGCGGAATAAATTATACCGATTGCTAAATTATAAAAAATATATTTATTTATTTGGACTCCAACTTATTTTATTCTACAGATAACTTATGTTCATTCAATTTAATGTCAATCAATCATGGAAACATCAATGTCAAAATAATACCAACTGTCAGCTGGTATTATTTTGACATTGATGTTGCTGATCAGCTGTTTTCGAAAATAATGAAGTTTACTGTTTTTTCAATTTCAATTTTATTTTACTAATTTAAAACTCCTGAGGATAAACATAAAGTCGCACGATTAAAACCACCCTCATAACAGTAAGTAAATTACATTTATTTTGTTTTAGTGTAAGCGGTTTTAGAGTAAAATTTTGTATACCTTGTAATAAACGCTCCAAGTTCAGGATTTATAACATAAAAAGATAAAAACTACTAAATACTATCAGATTTTTTTAGACATTTAAAGTTCGGTAAGTAATGCTGACAAATTGCTATTATGAAGTCTGAATGCTATTACTTACTAATATTCTTTGTTTTTTGTTAAAGAAAGTCGGTTAAATCAAACAACCTGTAGGTTAGTTATTGAAACATTTATTACAAAACAAAGTACTTACCTACCTATTTACTTAAGTAACTCGTTAATTTTTTGATTTACTCTCCGACATTGCCTTTGAGAATTTGGCTTTCGAGGTTTTCGTTTTCTTCTTGTTTTTTTTATTCATCTGTATCGAATCATCAGAATCAGAATCATCAGAAATTACTTTGGATTTTTTCTTACTTTGTACAGCTGTGGTTACAATGGCACTCTTTTTGAAGCGAGATCTATGTCGGTTTTCTACTGGACTTGCTTTTTGTGGTGTGTTTCTTGGTACTTCAGTGAAGCTGGCACTATTTACATAAGTAGTCTCTGATTTTGATTGCTTTAATCTGGAATAAAATATAATTGCATCAATTCCTCAGTTAATTCCTTTATATAGGAAGTTTTCCTTTATACAGGAAGTTTTCCTCCTAATTTCATATCTGGCTGTAAGGGATGGATATTTAAATCTACATATTTTTATAGCTTGTCCTTGCGATGAGCAATTACCAATTCTTCAAACACATGCCCCAAACACTGATAAATTTGAATTTAAAAGTGCTTGCGACTACCTCATTCACATCCAATTGGACCCCCTAGATTTCTTCAAAGGATCTTAAATTTTTGAAAATGTGATTAAATATCTATTGTTTTCAGATTTACCGTTACTGATCTTTTTTTTTTAATCAACATTTATTAGATATCTTCAAATATTTTTGTCTTCCCTGAGTCCTTTTTGACTGAGTAAACGATTCCATGCGTATAGTTTGTACTTACTTTCCTTTTTTCTTTGAGGATTTAGGTCCTTTGATGGGTTCTAAGGTTTCATTTCCGTTTGGCACTTTAAGGGACATCTGCTTTTTACTCTTGGTCTTCTTCTTTTTCTTTTCTTCTTTATTTTTCTTCCTCTCACCCTCTAGCTCTTCCAATTTTTTTGAACATGACCTGAATGATTAAATAATTGTTGTTGAAATAAATTCTTATCTACCTGTACAGATTTTCTAAATGCTCAAAGATACCAATATATAAAACAAGAGTTTATTACATATTTTAAACTTTAGCGACTTGAACACATTTTTAAGTTATTATTAACGGGACTTAATCGCGTAATGAAATTATTTTATTTACCTCGACTTTTCGGCGACATTACAGTCGCCGTAGTCACGAGTAGACTAGCGGCCGTTGTTCGCTCGCACCTTTGACCGAAACGTCGAGGTAAATAAAATAATTTCATTACGCGATTAAGTCCCGTTAATAATAACTTAAAAAGAAGAGTTTATTTCATTGATTGTTTGTTTGAACGCGTTAATCTCAGGAACTAGCAGTAGGATTTGAAAAACTATTTCTGCTATCAATAGCTTAATTAATGTGGAAGGTTTCAAAGCACACAAGCATTCAAATTTGTAATTTAGCTCTTTCCGTACAAACCTAAGTAGAGCTTCACTGTCTGTAAAGTAGGAGTTCATTGCGAAACTGGATATACCCCATGAGAGAGGACCCTTTTCCTCATTCTGAATACCCGTCCATACATTCCTCTTCAACACATTCAGCTTTACTTGAAGTTCTGAAGGCTGTGTGTTTCTGTTCTTTACATCTGCTAAGCATCTGAAAGAGAGAAGCCAGTTTTGAGTGGTATTTTGGGGAATTACTTCAATAGAGTTCGAATTCGGGGTCTTTTAAACCGATTACTTTCTCATGCACCATGGGACTGATGAGCTGAGAGCTTCCGTGCTTCGGAGGGCACGTTCAATTGTCGGTCCCGGCTTTAAGTCGTTAAGCCATGGAGGCCTTTAGGCGGTGTAAACACTCCGTCACCAGAGTTGGCCACTTGCTCATACGAACTTACTTTCCATAGATCATCCAGATACTATCATAAAGCGATTTCTTTTCCGGATAGTCTATTCGATCTGATAGCTTGTGCCAAGTATTGCCTTTGATTGGTTATAAGTACTGTGTGTAGGGTAGAGTGCGCCGCAAACTTAATGGCGGCTGAAGTGCGCAGCAGATTTGATTTTGCGCAGGTACAGTCAACGTAATAGAATAAAGTAAACTTTATCTACATAGCCCGCCTAGCCCCGCCCCTCACCACCTTCACCTCCCCGCAATTGCGTTGACTGTACCTGCGCAAAGTCGAATCTGCCACGCACTTCAGCCGCCATTAAGTTTGCGGCGCACTCTACACAGAATGTCAAACGACATCCAAAACTCGTGCAACTTGAGTCTACGCAAAAGATCTCTTACTGAACGTCCGATTTCCATTTGGAAATGATTTCCAACTTCTAAATCTGTCCCAAATCTGTACTAACTTTGGTGGTGGCAGTTTCCGAAACTGATGCCATGATGCTGGGTTCAGTCTTGGTTTCTCAGGCGGTTCGTTGAACAATGACACGCTACGCGGTCTTCTCGTTCTAAGCATTCTCTTTTCTCTATCCGACTGGTTTGGTGAATCACTGGTCTAGAAACAAAAATAGTTAACAGCTGTTAATCACATCAAAGCCTTTTCCCTTTCATCAAAGTAAAGATAGTAGGTAAATAATCGCAAGCTCACTAAATGTCTATTTAAGTTAAATGTTCAGTAATTGTTTAACGTATTATTAAGTTGTTCTTTGTATTTTATTGTTCTCTCTGCTCTGCTCTGTTGTGTCTCCCGCGATACAATACAAGCTAATCCCTCGTGCGCAAACCACCAATAATAAGATCTTGTATTATAATTTTATTTTCAGTAATTTTGTATTTGTTTGTCTAGTAAAAACATTTATCATCTAGTTAGTTTTATAAAATTGACAAAGTACAGTTATCACAATGGATCTAGGCATTCGTAAAGTTAGGCTTTTCGCTGCGCAGTAGAAAATTTTGTATGAAAAAGTTGCACTGCGCATCGAAACGACTAACTTTACGATTGCCAAGATCCGTTGGAAGAAGTGTACATACAATCACCTGAGCCGCAGGTATTATCTTCAACTCCGGTGGCATTTTCTTTTTTCTCCTCGGTTTTTGTTTCCCTGATGTGTGTAATAGTTTGTGGATTCTTCTCACTGGACTTAGTCCTTCAGATTCACCATCGCTCGATGCATCAGTCATGGCGTCAGATGTCATATCTATCGTTGCTCTCGACACCTGAAATTGAATTTTTATTTTGGGTTTTTTTAAGATCGCTTATCGTTTGCTTTTCTACTGGCTATTCTTTAAGGATTTGTTGAACTGCTCAATCTTCATCTTTATATAATACTTAAGCGATTTTACCTGCAAAGTCTCTCTCTTCGTTTTCTTTTTCTCTATCCTTTTGGTGTTTTCCAACTTGGGTCTTATTTTTCTTGGCTTCTGAGAAGTAAAATTTAGTTTTACCAATATTTATTCAACTCGGTCGCGTTGTATGAAAAGAATGATCGTACCTCGCTTATGTTTCCGTTGATATTGGGGAATATAGGCGAGGAGGGTGGTGCGGGCTGCTTTATATCCACTGTTTCTCTCATTCTTCCTCTTCGCTCTCCATCAGAACTGCTACTCGATGTATCTCCTTCGTCACTAAAATTTAAAAGTGATCTTCGTCATAAGCCGGATATTTTATCCATGTTGTGTAATGTGCAAAATGTCTCACCTGGAATAATCAGACAAATCGATATTGGTAGGCTCATCGGCATTAGACCCTTCTTTCATAAGCCTCGTTACTATTTTATTTCGAAGTCTCTCTTTGCTAGGATCTTCATCGTAGAAATCTAAAAGCGTCTCACAGAAAGTCTTTCCCAAACTTTCATAGTCCTGGACAGAGAAGTGGGTTGACATTCTACCGCCTAGTTCTGAACCGCCGAAAGATGCTTCCATTGTATAACTGTTGGCTACTCCCAGCATCCATACTACAACACGGCCGGTGCCTTCCTTACTCCTTTGTATTCTAAACTTGCAATTCTCGAAGGAAAACTGGAACATGCAATTAAGCGTTTGTTTATTTCCTTGTAGATCTCCTATCGGAGTTTTAGAAGACTTTATTACTTCTACCTTATCAGCAGCGTTTTTGTGTAACATCAGCGGAAATACTTGTTCTTGGAGTCGTTTGTCAGAATTTTTACGACTTTCGCATCCATAAATGAATATGTTATGCTTCCTAGAGTGCGCGTGCAGGTCTATGTACATCGCTACGCCACATTCATCCTGCAGTCTGAAATCTGTACGGTAAATGATTTGTCTCATAAAATCGTAAATTATACCTACTACCTATCATTGGTCACGTACCTTCGTATCATAACTTTCGTGTGCCACACTGGTGGGTAAGTTTCCCTGATCACCGTTCGATATTGTCTATTTAAGTCCTTTCCGGTCAGCGAGCAACGATTGTTGCCAACTATCACCTGCAACGATAAAAACGTAAAATACCAACTTCCGCAGTTTTAATATTATAATGTGACGATTTCATCACTCACACCATCCGGATTCAGCATTGGCACTAATTTGAAAATGAACTTTTCCCGTAACTCGCGTGCCTGATTCGAGTCTCCTGTTAAATAGTCCATGAAACCTTTCATCATCCATGAAGACGGAGTTTCACCTGGATGTACTCTGGCTGTTATTATGACTGCTTTCTTTTTCTAGAACGAAATAGCCTTGAAAGAATTTATGAACATAATTATAACAGAATATTTAAAACATTGAGGATATTTTTAAATAATTCACCTTTGGCTCTATTTCATTAGGATTTGGTGGGGCAGTTATCGTCAAATAATACACGTTGTTTCCAGCCAAAGTTCTGCAGAGCAATCTTAGCTTCGCGAAAGTCGATTTAACTGGATGTGATTGTAACCTTGAAAGGTATTCTTGTAGATCTGAATATGTATAAGGGTAGCAGTGCGATATGTAGACTGTATCATCTGTGTGTGGAAACTCGATGTTGAACGTTAACGTGTAGCTTGGAAACTGTTCCTCTTCTTCAGTTCTGAAATAGTAAGTGGATCCTACATTGATACTCACTCAAACAAGCTATACTATAACATTGATCTTAAGTAGAGTTCTTAGTAAATCTTCGGATGTATAATTTTTCACTTGCGTAATTGCTTTCTAAGTGCTCTTTAGGTACACAGAAAATCATATCTTAACATATCAAATTATTTATTTATTTATCTCACAAACATAATAAATAAAATAAGATACTTAGAAATAAATAAAGATACTTACTTAGCTTCTAATTTTCATGATTCTAAGATTTTTATAGTTAAACTATATTTTATAAACTATATTTTTATAGTTCAGGCTGTGCGTTGATTGTCAATCAGTAACAAAGAGTTTAGAAGACTTACGTAGAATCGTTTTTGTAGTACGCGATATTGTCCCCGCACCGTCTCCAACCGATCGAATGCAGCTGAGCGTCCTTCGTAGAGTACAACAAAGGTCGCATGCCCTCGTTGTATAAGCTCTCAGCTTTTGATAAGTTCACTATCGAAAATCTATAACATTTTTATGAAATTGTATTAACACACGGGACCTACTCACGTTAAAATATCGTCGATTTAGATACCAGTGTCATCAGTGTGAGACGCGACCGTGAAAAGTAACCTTGCCGCAACTCCCTCCTTACCCAGATGAAGATTCTCCAGATGAATCGAAACATTGTCGGTATCTAAATCGATGTTATTTTTACGTGAGTTTGTTTGTTAATACAATGTCAAGTACAACGCACAAAAGTTTTGAAAGTGAAATTTTTATGAAAGTCAAATTTTCTAGAAACCTGAAAAGGTTGCTCATTTTCACTTCCTTACCTATACATCATCTGCTTCTTTGTGTTAGTGACTCTGAAGTAAAACCACTGCATATGCCTATTTGTGTAGAGATCTGTGCGTAGATGCAGCTCGTAGTATGCCGAGGTGATGCGTATGGCCTTGGCTAAGTTTCCACTCTCAAAGCGAGATTCAAATCTGAGTTCATCGTCAGTTCCTGCATTGGCAGTTGCACAAGCGGATATAAACAGTCGAGATCCCCCTACCGTAGACCGGCTGAACTGAAAATGTATAACCTGAATGAACCCGGAAAAATGAAATTATTTAACATAATAAGCAATCCTTACGTAATTCACGGCGCTCATGGGGTAGTACTGGAAGATTACTGTTCCCGCCTCTTCTCCAACGGGTTGTGGCTTCAGTTCCTTCCCAGTAGATACGTAATAGGGTTCTGGAGTTGCAGGACTCCAAACAAGGTGTTGTATCTTTTCTTCTACGACCTACGATTGAACCATCAAAACAAAACATGTCCTAAATTGTTATCTCTGCTTTTTGTTATTTAAAGACCTCACCTGACATTCTGAAGGCCATCTAGGAGCTTGCTGGGGACAGTCCAATTCCTTCGGTAGAGCAAAAAGATCCCGCGGTTCTTTGAGCTTCGCTATCGTCCTAAAAGTCTTCGCATCGGTATTTACTTCCAATTGGTTCGTTTTAATGTTGTTTTGCAGGAAATTCGATATGAATGTCCCTGAAATGTAAGTAGCGATTGCTTTTATCGGCATCGTGGAATCATCCATAAAGTTTGGCAACCCACTTAAATTTCGCTTACTGATTGATATGCATTGGTGACCTGGTTTATATCGGCAACTAGAACGATCTATAGAAACTTATAGAATTTATTTATGTATCTTGGATTTATTTCAAAATTACTAGACGCTTTACATTATAAGAAGGCATCCTAAGCTGACGAGATGCTGTAGAGTCTAGGACTTGTTTTGATGAAGTCTTATTTCCGTACTTAGAAAGTAAAATAATTCGGGAATTTAATGTTTCACAAACTACATGGCACGCGTGTCTCGACCGATGCGTGACTTTGATTAATAGTTTTGTGGAAATGTCCTCTAGCCTCCCATAACTGGTTTTCAAATAACTCGGTATACGATGACAATAAAACTACTGTTTTATAAAACTATGTTTGATTTTATTAGTGAACTTAAAAAAAAACTTAAACTAGAACCTACTATGAAAAATTTATGATTATTTTTTACGAATCCCGAAATCCTAGCAACTTTTCCGTTCTTACCTTTGTTGCAAATCGGAAACAGAGAAGCTTGCAACGACTTTACGTGCTCTAGATTTGCGAAAAACAAACTATCTTGCATTACAGGATTTATCGCAGGAAGCGTCAGTGTCACCGTCGTATTATCTATGTATTCCCTTCTCCTTTGCTCCTCCATCTCGACCATCATTACGTTGTGCTGCGTACTCTCCAGCTGTTTCCACCATAACATTTTAGTTGAATGTATTAACATTTGGACTAGCACCTACGGATCTTTATCATACGTTTGTGTTTCGTCTGTGCGAAGCTTAGTGTCACCATGGCTACACGATTTATGTTTATTTCGTCAAACAAAGTTTAGATTCCGAAACGTGGCGGGTAGCGCGGCGTCCGGAGACGAACTGACTTCCAAAATAAGGATACATATTCTCCGTTTATTGGAAGACGATTGCGCGTAAATATCATGCTCCAGTCATATAAACTTTAGCAGGTGGGCGATGACGTCAAAAGGTTGTTCATGCGAAGAGTCAGGATTTATGATTTGATAACGAAATCTACTGAATATTGATGCTACAACATTAATTTGATTTATGAGGTCAATAGTCTAAAGTTCGCGAGGTTTGATGTTGGTAGTTAGGCTATGTCGCAATGAATTTATAAAATAGTACGTTCGTTAAATTCAATTTATTCATGAATAATGAATGAGCTACGAAATTAGGCCTAAACATTAGACTGAAATATTTTTGCATATCATTAGAACGTATCACTTACCGCTCGAAACTTCAAGAGATCCATCATCTTCACTGATTATTATATCTAGTCTTTCATCCACCTTCATATATTCACTGTTAACTGTAAATTCGTCGAGCATTATAATTTAAAAAGGCAAAAGCTTCAGTCTTAGCGTAAGGGTGGTTAACCCTACGCGTCTCAGTCGGCACTCCAGTCTAGACCTAACTGAGCTTCCCTATCTAGGTATACAAGCTAGGCTTATGTATATTTGATTCGCATTTAACGACGGTATCGCACGGGGAGGCTTTCCGAGTTTTTGCAATATCGTTCTGGTTGACTAACCGGTATATCTAGAAATTGGTATATAAGTGTTTTGGGAATCGTGCAGAAAGAGAAGTATATAAGAGTTTGATTGATTTGGTTGATACGGCTCTTGGAAAGCTTAAAAGGTGACTGCACTTCCACGTAGCGTTGCTAACTTTGAACCTCGTGTAGAACTTGTAATCGCGAGTCAGGAAACTTTTAATGTTCTCGAAGATCTAAAAATGTGTGGAAATGCCGTCGCATATTTGTTTTTTATTGTTGAGAAAGTTCTTGTATATGTTTACGGCACTGATAGATGGTTAGCGTATTGTGTCCTTATGAAATTTCTGTCCTTATGAAAGAAATGAACTAGAAATATGGATTTCAGCATAGTTTCCGCAACTTATATTATACAATTTGCAATCTTGTATGGGTTATTTTTTAAGGTGTTCACGACCAAACTCGAGCCTTTCGAAAGAAGGGTTGTTCCGTTGTTCTGTCCTTTCCATGAAGGCAGTTCCGTTGCGTCGTTGGCACTCAACGTGTTTTTGTATAAGGTTGAACTCCTTTAGGTTATGATATTCAGTCAGTTCTGATATTTTCTTGTCTCTTTGTTAAAGGAATGGTAACTAGTTAAGTATACGTAGATATTAGTTTTCAATGAATCTATTAAATAAAATGTTTACTATGTACGGTATTTGTAGTAAATATGCTTCGTTATGCGGTGAATAGAACATTGTGTTGTTGGAATCATTTCGGTTTCTTCATGTACGCTAAAAATACCATCATTATATTTCAAACTTTGATACTATAAAATATACGTTATTGAATTAATTACGCTGGTATCTATGTCAAAAATATTTGTGTCTATTCTCATTTCTTCTATTTAGCCATAAATTCTCTATAGACCTCTGTTTGTTTGTATCTGTTGTCCGAAATATTCTGCATAATTTTACACATATTTGAATTTTGATCATCTTCTGATCAACATCTCTAGATTAGGGGGGCTGCTCCCAAAACTAAAAAGGATTTATCGTGTCAATTTTCGTAATTAAGCTTACAACTGCATTCGGAACATTTGACCAACATTATAAGCTAAACTACGAAAATTGGCACGATATTTTTCGTTTTTAAGTTTTGAGAGTAGGGGCCTGCATCAAGGATCTTCTATGTTAAATAACAACCAGTGTAGGTATAGGAAGACGCCTCGACTCTCGACCGATTTACAAAATTCTTTTTTTCTTCGAAAAGGTATAAGTACTTTCCGATTGGTGCCATAAAAGCTTTGTGAGGATCTGTCAAGGATTTTCGGAGTTATGAACGGAAAAGCATCTCGAGAGTGCAGAAAATTGGTCAGCTTGTAACATTAAAGTCGGGTTTTTAAATTTTAAAGCATATTGACCATTTTGTACCAAATGCTGCCCAGGCATGGGTATAACTTTATTTTTTCCTTACATGAAGAGCTATTAAAAAATAAGTATTTAAAAAAAAAACTTCCACGGGTTCATACGGGTGAATTATTGAGACGGGGTAGTAGGGCAGCTACCTTAACCGTTGTAGCTAGAGGAAAACGTTCTTAGAAGACTATCCCTAACTTTTGAAGATATTTCGACCTGCATCCTCTGATTTTGAAAAAAATGTACAGTCAGCGAGAAAATGGGCAATTTACACAAAAACTTTTTTTGATGCCAATCGATCCTGTTTCATCTATAAATTAAAAAGCTCTAAAGAACCAACTGGGGTTAGAGTACTAGAAAAGTCAGAAAACGCTAAAATGTATTTCTGAGACAAGACAGTAAGGGCTACCTTAACCGCTGTAGCTAGAGGAAAACGTTCTTAGGAGACTATCCTTTGTTTTTGAAGATATTTCGACCTGCATTCACAGATTTTGAAAAAAATGTACAGTCAGCGAGAAAATGGACAATTTACACAAAAACTTTTTTTGATGCCAATCGATCCTGTTTCATCTAAGGATTAAAAAGCTCTATCGAACCAACTGAGGTAAGAGTACTAGAAAAGTCAGAAATTGCTAAAATGTATTTTTGAGACGGAGCAGTAAGGCCAGCTACCTTAACCGTTGTAGCTACAGGAAAAGTTCTTAGAAGACTATCCTTAACTTTTGAAGATATTTCGACCTGCATCCTCTGATTTAAAAAAAAATGTACAATCAGCGAGAAAATGGGCCATTTACACAAACTTTTTTTGATGCCAATCGATCCTATTTCATCTAAGGATTAAAATACTCTATGGGACCAACTGAGGCAAGAGTACTAAAATCAGAAAACGCAAAAAACTTTGATGATACATTTCGTACGAAATCATTTTGTCATTTGCCATCATTTTTCATCATTTTGTCGAAATATCTTCAAAAGTAAGGTTAGTCTCCTAAGAACGTTTTCCTGTAGCTACAACGGTTAAGGTAGCCCTTACTGTCTTGTCTCAGAAATACATTTTAGCATTTTCTGACTTTTCTAGTACTCTAACCTCAGTTGGTTCGATAGAGCCTTTTAATCCTTAGATGAAAAAGGATCGATTGGCATCAAAAAGAGTTTTTGTGTAAATTGCTCATTTTCTCGCTGACTGTAGGTACATTTTTTTCTAAATCTGTGAATGTAGGTCGAAATACCTTTAAAAACTAAGGATAGTCTTCTAAGAACGTTTTCCTCTAGCTACAACGGTTAAGGTAGCCCTTACTGTCTTGTCTCAGAAATACATTTTAGCATTTTCTGACTTTTCTAGTACTCTAACCTCAGTTGGTTCGATAGAGCCTTTTAATCCTTAGATAAAACAGGATCGATTGGCATCAAAAAAAGTTTTTGTGTAAATTGCTCATTTTCTCGCTGACTGTAGGTACATTTTTTCTAAATCTGTGAATGTAGGTCGAAATACCTTTAAAAACTAAGGATAGTCTCCTAATAACGTTTTCCTCTAGCTACAACGGTTAAGGTAGCCCTTACTGTCTTGTCTCAGAAATACATTTTAGCATTTTCTGACTTTTCTAGTACTCTAACCTCAGTTGGTTCGATAGAGCCTTTTAATCCTTAGATGAAACAGGATCGATTGGCATCAAAAAAAGTTTTTGTGTAAATTGCCCATTTTCTCGCTGACTGTACATTTTTTTCTAAATCTGTGAATGCAGGTCAAAATATCTTCAAAAACTAAGGATAGTCTCTCAAGGATGAAATCTCTCTATGAGGATTCCAGTGCTTGCGTGAGGATACATGGGTCTTACACGGAGTGGTTTAGCATCCAAAAAGGTGTTAGGCAGGGATGTGTAGCGTCACCATGGCTGTTTAATCTATTCATGGACAGTTGCTTGCAAGATTTGAAAGATAGTGAATGTGGCTTGAGAATGAATGAGTTACTCGTCAAATGCCTTCTCTATGCCGATGATCAAGTGTTACTTGCGTCGTCGGAAAATGAGTTGCAGGAGATGGTAACAGTTATGCATGAAGCTTTTGAGCGTAAGGGAATGAAAGTAAATGTAAGTAAGACGAAAGTTATGATATTTGAAAAAGACGAATGTATGACAGCATGTAATATTCTGATTGGTGGTGAAAAAGTGGAACAAGTGAAAGAATTTGTATATCTGGGGACTTTATTTACTAGAGATGGGAAGTATGATAGTGATATTGAAAGGAGAGTGAATGCTGGAAACCGAGTGAATGGGGCACTACACAATTTTATGAGTAGCCGCAAAGTGTCTGAAAAGGCACGTCTGGCAGTCCACCGAGGAGTGTTAGTGCCGACACTGATGTATGGTAGTGAAAGTTGGGTATGGCAGAAAAAACATCAGAGCAGAGTGAATGCAGTTGAAATGAGAGCGTTGCGTAGTATGTGTGGGGTAACTTTGAAAGATAGAGTGAGAAACAGTGTGATAAGGGAACAGTGTGGAGTGAAAGAAGATATAGTGATAAGAATTGAGAAAGGCATGTTAAGATGGTTTGGGCATGTAGAGAGGATGAATGAAAGTCGTGTAACTAAACAAGTGTATGAGACGAGTGTGAATGGAACAGCTGGAAGGGGAAGACCTAGGCGAACATACCTGGATCAGATTGGTGATGTTTTGAAGAAAGGCCAGGTAAAAAGTACCCTAAACCGGCGAGCTTGTATGAAAAATGTGATGAGAGTGAATGAGGCGAAAGAGGTATGTCAGGATCGTAGCAAGTGGAAGTCCGTGGTCTCTGCCTACCCCTGTGGGAAAGAGGCGTGATTTTATGTATGTATGTATGAACGTTTTCCTCTAGCTACAACGGTTAAGGTAGCTGCCCTTACTGTTCCGTCTCAAAAATTCACCCTGTACTTATATTTTTTTTTCTCAATACTCCTCGGACAGATTCTGAAGCACTTTGGGTTACAGAGTAGTATTAGTCTAAGGAACATTATGCACTATGATTCAATGTTGGGCAGCACTTGGTCCAACGTCCATACAAAAATATTCAATCTCCTTTAGCCACCTGTTAATTTTATTTTAATTTCATTCTACGTCATGTCTTATCATAAAATCTATAAGTGAGTGTATGAACTAATAAGTAATTATAATATCAAATATACACAATAAAACAATCCATGCTTATATCATCCAAGTATTCAGTACATAACCCTGCTGATTAGTTACCTAGGTGATTGCAGTGCTGAATCGATTGTATAAGCTGAAAAACGTGCAATCTTTCAGGTAAGTTACTTTCCTAGGTATATTATATCGTGTAATGTTAGTATATCATTAAACTTTTCGTTACTCGCACAGCTATTGCTCTCTCAACATTTAGATACACTTGCGGACATTTAACCTTATCATTTGACCCAATTTTATCTCATTGATCTGCTATCTATTTTAGCAGCATGTGATTGATACTAGCTTTTTCTTATTTTATGTTATAGTATGTCGTTGTAAATATGTTTAAGCTTCTCTTAAATGTTAGTATTATGATTAAGAAGCTTCATAATTTTCTACATTGATTTCCTTTGATTCCACAATGCAGTTTCATTCCTCAAAAATACGATTGCTTCCTGCATTCGTCGTTGTTCGATATGATCTGGTTGGTTTATTTCATTAATTGATTCTTTTACTGTTATTTTTTACACTTTCAGCGGGTGTGTCCCTCCCCAGTAGGGAAACTGTGAGCGGCCGACTGAGTTTGCGGCGTATCGGCTTAGTACGCCCTCCCATAAATTTGAAATGGAGTGTCCACAGTTTGCTAGTTTTGCGCTCACTGTACGCAGTTTGCAGCGTTACGCGCAAAACTAGCAAACTGTGGACACTCCATTTCAAATATATGGGAGGGCGTACTAAACCGATACGCCGCAAACTCAGTCGGCCGCTCACAGTTTGCCTACTGGGGACGCAGCCGGATTTGAAGAAATAATGATCATACGTATATGACAACTACGGTTGTACTAGGCACGTACGCATGTACGTACGTCACAATACCTACTCAATGTTGTTATCACTATGCACCGAGAGTTTTCTTTTTGGATTTATTTTGGATGTGATATTTTTCGAGAAACTTCAAAATCTTTGGCTGGTTTTCTGAAACGATGCTGAAACATTAATTATCTTTGGGTTTTCTAAGGTTCTTTGAAGAAGATCATTTTATTCACTAGCTTTATTAAGAAGTTGGTCTATCTAATTTTCTATAGATAGATGAATAGTGGTTTGAGCGAATTCGCTATTTCAGAAGTAGACAATAACTCAAACGGTTTCATACTATTTTTGAACGGGCAAAAGGGCAATAAAGGTAATAACTTGCCCCTAAATCAAAGACCTATCTAGGAATTACAGACGACTGGTGCCTGGCTCTGTCTGTTATAGTTCCTAGTATAAATTTTAAATCATCATAGCATGAACTCCGTAAACGTATATTTATTATATTTGACGACCTCTGTGGCGCAGTGGGCAAGGGCCCGCCTAGAACACAGAAAGTTTCGGGTTCGATTCCCGCCGCGAGACAAATGTTTGTATGATCTGCAAATATATGTTTAAGGTCGGGTGTTTTCCTATGTATAATTATGTATGTAAGGATTTACAAAAAAAGTTTTGTACATAGGTAGTATGTATATCAGCCATTTAGTTCCCATAACATAAGCTCTGCTTCTGAACGCGTTAAGTAACAACAACCTACCGAATTTTATCCCACCTGATTCAATTTGTGATCCATCTAGTCCTTTGTCAAGGACCATAGAATTAGACTATTATAATAAACGGATTCATTCTATCGATTGACTCATTCATTACGAAGGTAGAGTTGGTATAATTACAACCAACCAAACGAGCATCATTCTCGAGACTAAACAGTCCTATTAATTTGTTATAAAGCTGGTATACGAAGTCAAGCTCTTGTAGGTAAGCGAGTTCATAAATAGCAGATGTTTCTGCTGAATTATTGTTCAATAGTGAAAATTGCAGGATTATAGTCTTTCAGAGCTCATGTCATTCCCGAAATTTCCGAGTCGATGTTTGAATGAGATAAATTCTTGTAAGTTAGCGAGTTTGTAGTTCAATCTTACAAGTTGCAGAACTCCAGTCTTTTCAGATACACGTGTGCATTTGAAAGTTTCAGCTGTGGGGTGACTGGCCTGAAGCCGGCACAGGCTGGCACAGCTATCGATCCGCAACCACCAATCTTATTGTCTCGTGTCACTCATTCTTTCAATGAACAGATTTTATCTACTTGTTTATAGGGAATCGTGTCAAAATTGTAGATCATAGCACCGATTACAATAAAAAAGTATTCTCAAAACCAACAAAAATCAAATGTGTTTTTTATGAGTTTTGGGGTCTTTGGTTTCTTCGATAAATATTTTTCCTAGACTGAAAAGAATTGCTGTAATTTGGTTTAGGTTGACTCACATTACTAAGCTATTGTTCAATAAGGGAAAACAGTGTTTTTTGATGCAAAAACCACCAGAAACATCAAGATCGGTACTAAATAGAATCAGTATAAACTTGACCCTGCCAGCAAGCAGTCTTCAATAAACATTTTAGTGCTTCAACCTTCAGGAAAGAATTCAAGGATTCGGCAAAGCAAGGTGAAAATCCATGTAACTGTTTAGTGTTATTATTATAGTACAATTTTCAATGCTTCATTTGTTTTCCTTTCAGCGCTCATTTCAATGCAAAGAAAATAAGATCCATTATCATTCAAAGTCAATAGTCAAACATACATAATAAATTAAATTTATTCAATAAGGCCTCCTTCGGACGACAGTTTTATAAACGTTGAATTGAAACCTATGAATTTCTAAGTATTTATTCGCACGTGAGCGCTTTTAAAACGCTTTATATCAGCAATGATGGATTCTCTTTCACTCACCCCCTCATACAAAATTGCTTCCAAAGTTTAAACGGAGATCGTTAGTTCCTTAAGTAATGTGTGTAACGAGCGATTTATAAATATAAGTAATCACGACTGTATTTCGAAGGTGCGGTAGACATTCTATTTTTAGGCATTTAAGATCCTTTTTAAGATTTCACGTCTAGAGGGGGCAGTCAAAGGTATGTCCAAATGTTTGGTACATGCGATTTAAACCTACACTTATTAGGACGCTGTAGACCCTGAGATTAAGATTGCTTAGATCCTAAACCATTGCCTGTCTCAGTTTAATCGTCATTATTTACAGTACTAAAGGGGTTGGCCCTTTAGACTTATTTAAAGGATCTTAGATAAATCGCTTATGATCTGAGATAGTTTCTATCCCGCTTTGAGGATACAGTCATTCAGTTTCTTAGAAAACGAATGATCAATACGTGTTCGGAATGCTAAGTCAGCCGCTCCTAACAATGTTAGCCTTTGCAGTTCGGAGTTCGTTTCTGTAGTAAACGCTTACAAAAACTTACGTTCAATATTCCATTGGTTCTAGAAATCTAGATAAATCATGGGGAGAAAAGTGACAGTAGCGGTGTGTACGCTAAACCAATGGGCGCTCGACTTCGAAGGAAACCTCAGCAGGATCCTGCAGTCCATTCAGGAGGCCAAGGAGATGGGGGCGCTGTATCGTACTGGACCAGAACTGGAGATCTGGTAAGACGTCAAGTAAAGTAAGTTCGTATGAGCAAGTGGCCAACTCTGGTGACGGAGTTTTTAGGCCGCCTAAAAGCCTCATGGCTTAACGACTTAGAAGTCGTCACCGACCATTTAACGTGCCCTCCGAAGCACGGAAGCGCTTAGCTCGTAATGCCACCCATAAGACGACAAGAGACGGGGCGTTTCTTGTTGCCTTTATTTTTAACCCATTTCAAAAAAAAGGAGGTTCACAATTCGTAATATTTTTTTTTGTGCTTTTTAGGGTTCCGTACCTTAAAAGGTAAAAAAAAGGAACCCTTATAAGATCACTTTCTTGTCCGTCTGTCTGTCTGTCTGTCTGTCTGTCTGTCCGTGTGTCACCATCGATTATCTCAGGAATGGGTAAAGCTAGCAAGTTGAAATTTATACCATATACTAAGGTCTATAGTCCCTATTGTGAGTATAAAAATCAAGGTCCTGAGTCAACACTATAAAAAGATATAGGCAAATTTAGGTTTTCGTGAAAACTTGTAAGTACCAAAACTTACCTTATTTGTCAACTTTTTTTATTTTTCGGAATTTTTCCTTTACTTGTGCTGTAAGGCCTTGCTTGTAACCAAAATTGACAATTCTAGGTCAACCGGAAGTACCCTAGAGGTTTTGGGTCGAAAACCTAAATGGTAGTTCCCGTTGACCTAGAATAACGAAATTTGGCAAAAAGCAAGGTCTTATAGCACAAATAAAGGAAAAATTCCAAAAAGTTGAAAACTAAAGGGTGTTCCCATACATACATAGTTGACGCCAATTAAAATTGTCCTCCGAGTTGTATGGGCGCTCATACAATTAATACTAGCTTAATTGGCACCATGGCTAGGTACGGAACCCTCGGCGTACGAGTTCGACTCGCACTTGACCGGTTTTATTTTATGTATTTTCACCCATTTTGTCGAAGACACCTGGACTGGTATATACTATCCAATTGGTGTCACAAAAATTTGGTGAAGATCTGTCGAGGATCTTCGTAGTTATAAACTAGAACTAGAAATAGAAGAACTAGAAATTCACCTCGAAAGTGCAGAAAATTGCTCAGGTTAATATTGAAGTCGGTGCTCTGCAGGCCCATTTAACAAAATAACGTCTAACATTCCGCTGCGTTTTGGTCCGTTCTCCAAAATGCCAGTCTGCTGAAAATGTCACCACACTTTTTTGACCTAATATCTTATTCCACAGTGGCTACAGTTGCGAAGACCATTTCCACGAGCCAGACACCTTCCTCCATAGTTGGCAGGTCCTGGCTGATCTACTGAAATCCCCAACTTGCAAAGACATGTTAGTTGATGTCGGAATGCCGGTCCAGCATAGAAACGTTTCGTATAACTGCAGAGTTGTGTTTCTGAATAAGAAGTTACTGTTGATACGGCCGAAGATGATGCTGTGCGAAGATGGGAACTATAGAGAGTCGAGATGGTTTTCTGGTTGGACTAAAGTAAGCTGGTTGTTGTCCAATTTTTTGTTTTAAAAATGAAGTATGATCACTACTGCATCCCCAAGGCACGGTAGACATTCTCTCAGATCTTTTTAGGCATTTTTTTAAGATCCTTCGAGTCTAAGGGAGGTATGTCCAAATACATATTTGGTACATGCCTACGATTTTGCAGAACTTAGCATTCCATACGTGCCAGGTTGCAAGCCCATCGACGCTATTAGAAAGCTAACTGGTTTACTCACGATGTTTTTTTCACCGTTTAGAGCTCGTGGTAATGCGCATATAAATTTTTCGAAACGAAGAATCCATTGATGAACGACCGGATTTAAACCTGCTATTAATGAATATTAAATCGAGAGGGTCCATCAGCTCTTCGTTATTCAAAACGCCTACGTAGTACCTAGTAACAAATATTAATTTACAGGACAGACAAACAGAAGAATACTACCTTCCTCGTATGATAACAGCTATCACGGAACAAAACACAGTACCGATAGGAGACGCTGTCATCGCCACAAAGGACACGTGCATTGGCTTCGAGATTTGCGAAGAGCTTTGGAACCCACAAAGGTATTAATAATAAAATAGGCAAAAAAATGAAAGTACTTAGTTAAAAGGACCTGCTATTACAAAACAAACATAAACACAAACATACAACGCCAAATCGACCAAGTTGCCACCGAGATTCGCTTCACTCACTTCACTCGCTCGATCAAACATTTTAATGATTTTTGTCTTTGAAATAAAAATGCGTTTATTTTCTACTTTTGCCTAGCAGTGTACAGAAATAAAATGAATAATTAGTACTTAATTAACTTTTATAGTAAACACTTTCAAATCAACTGCCCCAATCAAGGGGCAGTTGACCAATGGCTATCTTTGATAGCGACCAAAATTGGTCTCAAACTCTCAAATATGACAGTTCCGCGACCACGCAAGTAGCTCTGTCACTCTCATCTCAACGAGACCGAACGCGGCAAAAGAAACCTGCGCGATCGTTTTGACAGTTTGAGACCAATTTGAGGTTTGAGGTCACGGTCTTGGTCGCGAAGGAACAGGAGTAGAATCACCTAGCTCTTAAGACGTTTCAAAGTGGTACACTTGTGATCTTATTGAATAAACGAATTTGACTTTTGACTTTTGAGACAAGTTAGAAAATCAGCCGGTTGGTAACCTGTTGGTCACTATAGGCAATATGCGTCTGATTCAAAAGCGGGTTAAATGTATTTTATTATGAACATTGTTGCTTTAGAGGTATGTGTGTGTAATTATTTTTTAATATTAAACCATTTTCGATTAGAAAATAAATTTTAAAAATTGCAAAAAATAGTAGGAATTTCAAAATACTTGAAAAGGATGTGAAAGGATGTGACGACACGAGTTCATTAGAAAAGTCAAGGACGAGTCAGATATGACGATCCATAGATAAGTTTTTTTTTTAATTTTCACAATTCCTATACTCGAACTTATTGTTGTCACAGATTACTGTTGTACTTAGTATCAATTTGACGTCACACGTCAAAGTTCACAAATTGTTACTACAACAGTAATCTGTGACAACAATAATAATCGTGTTTCAGATGCGTGAAAATGTTGGTAAATTTCAAAAATTATTTTTGTTATAAAATTTTAGTATTTCGGCGCTGGAATTTTTATTACGGTTATTTGACGATATAACCTATCGTATAAAATCATAAAAAAAAATTGTGGGAGTTCCCTATTCCCTCTATTATCTCCGAGTTTGTCATTATATCTTTCATAGTCTACCTATTATACCTATTCTAGATAGGGCCTATGCCCAGCAGTGGGATGAGAAGGACTGAAGAAAAAGATGATGATGAAATTAATTCTTAGCTCAGTTGGTAGTAGCTCTGCCTTCTGCGCTGTCGTAGGTTCGATTCCCATCCGGGACAAACATAATTTGAGTGATCAACATAGATGTTTGTTCTGTGTCTGGATGTTATAAAGTACTTGTTATAAGGATATATTTATAAATATATAAGTACATATTCTATCAGTTATCTGGTTCCCATAGTACAAGCTTTGCTTAGTTTGGGGCTAGATGGCGTTGTGTCAAATGTCCAGCAATATTTATTTATATTATTATTTATTATACTTTTATTCCAGTCGCCACATTCCCTTAGGACTAGACGGCGTAGAGATCATATCAAACGGTTCTGGCAGCTACATGGAGCTTCGAAAGGCCTACGTTACTGTAGACCTCGTGAAGAGTGCCACTTTCAAAAGCGGTGGTGCCTATTTGTTCAGTAATTTAAGAGGCTGTGATGGACAGCGGATATACTTCAATGGATGTTCGTGCGTCGCTGTCAATGGGAATATTGTGAGCCGGGGTCTACAGTTTGCTTTGCATGATGTGGTAAGTAAAATGTAATAGAAGCAAAATGCATCCCTTACACCCCAATACTGAAACGCTACTTAGTTTAAGTGGTGCTTATCATTGACATCAACTGTCATTGTAGTACTTAGGTCGTTACATCTTAACTAGATGACCTAAATTCTAAACAATCTGGAGGCAATCTATGCCTACACCTAACGAGACGGTGCAGTGCCTGGGAGATTGTTGAGATGGAGTTAGGCACACCTAAAGAGACACCTAGAGGTTTCTTACTACACACTAATAATTATAAGTACTAGGCGCCCATGAATTACAAGGAGTTCTTATATCTAACAACTGCTACGCGCTTCTACGAAAGGTCTACGGAAAGTGCTACGGCTACGATGCTTAGTGCATACTTAGACAAAGTGGTGTATTTCCACTTTAACCCACATGTTCAACCCATAAGTCATTCGTCACTCCTAAAAATATCAGGCGCGAACAAGTTGCAAAGAGTTCTTTTTTACCGACTTCAAAAACAGATGAGGATCTCAAGACATAGGGATTTTTTTTGTGCTATTTTTTTTTAAGTATGTTCACCGATTACTCAAAGACGCCTGAACCGTTTTGGAAAATTATTTCTTTGTTTGAAAGGGTATACTTTCTGAATGGTGCTACAAAAATTTGGTGAGGACCTGTCACGGATCTTCGGAGTAAAAGAAATGCACCATAAAAGTGCAGTAAATTGCGCAGCTCGAACGTTGAAGTCGGTTTTTTTTAATTTTTAGTTTAGTCACTTGTATCAATATATTATTTAACACACGGGAGTTACTCACGTAAAAATATCGTCGATTTAGATATACCGACAATGTTTCGATTCATCCGGAGAATCTTCATCTGGGTAAGGAGGGAGTTGCGGCAAGGTTACTCCTCGCGGAAAGTTTGAAAGTGAAACACTTGTATCAATGTTTTCAGGAAGTGATCACAGCGACAATAGATCTAGAAGACATCCGTTCATACCGCAACAGGATTCGTTCGAGGTCGCACTTAGCTGCGTCTAATTCTCCCTTCCCTCGAATCACTATTGACTTTGCGTTATCGGACGATGACGTCAATCTTACCACTAGCCCGCCGGTGGATTGGCTGTATTTGACGCCTGAGGAGGAGATTGAATTAGGTATGTCCTACGTTTTTCTCTATATAGCTTGTTTGTTAGAGGAATAACACTGAAGAACACTTCTGTACTTTCTTTCTACTTATTTAACTTTTAGCAATATTACAAAAAAAAACTACTTAGCTAAAAACTCCGTCACCAGAGCTCGCCACTTGCTCATACGAACTTACTTTAACTTATACCATATTAATACTTAGTATATTTATCGTTATGGACTGGCCTCTTAGCTCAGTTGGTAGTAACTTTGCCTTCTGCGCTGTAGATCGTGGGTTCGATTCCCATCGAGGACAAAAATTTGTGTGATGAACATAGATGTTTGTTCTGTATCTGGGTGTTATAAAGTATTATATAGTCCGGCAAAAACGGGTAGACACGGCAACTAAAATTTCAGTACTTTGGAAACCCTTTCTCTACTAATCTATGGTAAAGTACAGGTTTCTTGACTATGGTATAGGTACCGAAGACGTCAGTCAGAAGTAATAATTTACTTCTAAAAGAGAATTTATCTATTTCGCGTATTTAGCTTGCACAGTGGCGCCCCCATTTATTTCTATTATTTTGTGTCGGACTATAAGTATGTACCTATTTATAAAAAAAGTAAGCACATAAGTATTCTATCAGTTATCTGGTTCCCATAGTACAAGCTTTGCTTAGTTTGGGGCTGGATGGCGCTGTGTGAAATGTTCAGAAATATTTAATAAATTTTTTATTTTTTATTCCAGGTCCAGCTTGTTGGCTGTGGGATTACCTCCGTCGCTCCGGCCAAGGCGGGTTCTTCCTGCCTCTAAGCGGCGGAGTGGACTCAACCAGCACCGCTTGTATTGTCTTCTCTATGTGCACTCAGATATGCGATGCTATACAGAAAGGAGGTACGTTGTGTCTTATTTATCCTACCTACTGATATTATAAAGGCGAAAGTCCGTGTGTGTGTGTGTGTGTGTGTGTGTGTGTGTGTGTGTGTGTGTGTGTGTGTGTGTGTGTGTGTGTGTGTGTGTGTGTGTGCGCGTGTGTGTGTGCGTGTGTGTATGGGAGTCAACGCGGGCGAAGCGGCGGGCATCCACTAGTATGCCAATAAAGTCATCTTTGCCATGTTTTACTGTTTTTCTGGTAACTTTATCATTAGTAACTGTTTAGTCAAACTGCGGGCCGCTAGTCAATCAACACCTAAAGAAAAAAGTCTAAAACGTTAACAATTTTGAACATTGTTATTTTTGTAATACCAACTAACCGAAATGATTGTTTTTTTTAATCAGATTCAGGGACAGTATCCATTTTCTGTCGTGATCGCTTTTTACACTTGTATCTATCTATCTATCCCTGAATCTTTGAACGTAATTTTGACCCAAGTACTTCAAAACGTTGGATTAAATTGAAACTTTGCAAACTTATCAAAGACCAATGACAATACAATAATTTATTAGAAAAAAAAAACAAGTTTTTTGCTCGTACTGCTACAGAGTTTTTTAAACAAATGTTTATTTATAAAACTTTGTTTCCAGAGAGTCAAATCCTATACGACGTACGTAAGATCCTCTGCCAGTCGGACTACACACCCGCCGACCCCATGGAGCTTTGTAACCGACTGTTAGTCACTTGCTACATGGCTACCGAGAATTCTAGCCAGGAAACTAAGGCTAGGGCCGCGCAAGTAAGTTTAAGCCAATTACTCGCATAATAAGACGGATCGATTGACATAAGAATCATCAAAATCGGTCCACGCGTCCATGACGGAGGCCTTTAGGCGGCCTAAAAACTTCGTCACCAGAGTTGGCCACTTGCTCATACGAAAAAAGAAGAAGAAGAAGGTCCACGCGTTTGGCCTCTAGAAACATAGAAATAAACATACATACATAGACCGATACATACATTACGACCATGACGACCTCTGTGGCGCAGTGGGTGAAGGCCCGCCTGTGACGCAGGAGGTTGCGGGTTCGATCCCCGCCTCGGAACAAATGTTTGTATGATCTTTAAATATTTGTCTCGGGTCTGTCAATGTCGTTCTTATCAGTGTTTTTCTACTATGTTATGCATGTATTTTACATATAAACCTTCCTCTTGAATCACTCTATCTATTAAAAAAACCGCATCAAAATCCGTTGCGTAGTTTTAAAGATAGCACACATAAGGACAGCAGGAAGTGACTTTGTTTTATACTATGTAGTGATGTGTTTAGTGTGATTTCAGCTTGCAAGTCAAATAGGTAGCTATCACTTCCCTATCGTGATCGACTCGGCTGTCAGTGCAGTCATCGGTATATTCACGACAGCTACCGGCTTAGTTCCTAAGTTTCGGAGCCAAGGAGGGTGTCCTAGGCAGAACCTAGCCTTGCAGAATATACAGGTAAACTTAGACCTATACATCGCACCTCCAGAATAGAAGTGACTCAATTCAAAAAATTGGGAAAATGACTTGAATACGTAGAAAGACTCAGAAAAAAAAACTATCTGCTAGTTATTCAAAAATTGCTACTTTTTGGTTAGAACTTGAAAAACATAATAGCTGCGTCTCTTTCATTACGGCAGTTTCTCCTCCCTTATCCGCGGACGACCATTTATCGCATTTCCCAAAAATCATGATTTTTGGATTGAGTCACTTCTATCCTGGAGGTGAGACATGTTCTAGATGATTTTTTCAGTATGGAGGCATCCTTATAATCAGTTAGCGAGATTGGTTTACAGTAAAACGAGAAAAAGAAAGTTTTTTCGTAAGACATCGGAAACAATCGCAAAAAATTACAAAAACGATTGACGAAAAGTCATTTGGTAATGAAAATTACTCATAATTTCAACTTTATCGCAAACAAATAAATATCAATGACATTTTTAAGAAAAGTAAATAGTTTCAAGCCGTGCGAGCTGCGCTGATAATGACGTGCACTTCTGTCGCATTCTGTTTTGTGGAATCATACACTGCTGTCGGACATATTCCGAAAACACGAACATAACCGAGATCCATTCTACAGCTTGAAGTACTGTATGTGACTGTTGGGTGTCATTTATTTTATTTATAAAAAAAATGTCTGAAACGAAGATTTCGACAACTATAGGTACTATAGTTGTCGAAATCTTCGGTAGCTCTAAGGTACCAATATTTATCAATGTATGTTTATTCCAGGCTAGACTAAGAATGGTGCTATCATACCTATTCGCACAACTGATGCTATGGGTCCGAGGAAGGCCCGGCGGACTACTGGTCCTAGGTTCGTCAAACGTTGACGAAGCACTGCGAGGTTACATGACTAAGTACGACTGCTCCAGTGCCGACATCAACCCTATAGGGGGCGTGTCGAAACGAGACCTTAAAGCATTCCTGCATTATGCTAAAAACAGGTAAGAATGTAAAAAGTATTTTTTTTTAAATAAACATTTTCATATTTAATGGGTCCAAGGAAAGCCCGGTGGACTACTGGTCCTAGGTTCGTCAAACGTTGACGAAGCACTGCGAGGGTACATGACTAAGTACGACTGCTCCAGTGCCGACATCAACCCTATAGGGGGCGTGTCGAAACGAGACCTTAAAGCGTTCCTGCATTATGCTAAAAACAGGTAAGAATGTAAAAAGTATTTTATGTTAAATAAATATTTTTTTAAACTTACGTCCATTCTTTATCTTCCAAACTTCAGACAGTAAGTAAATAAGTTCGTATGAGCAAGTGGCCAAATCTGGTGACGGAGAATTTAAGCCGCTTAAAGGCCTCCGTCATGGCTTAACGACTTAAAAGCCGGGACCAACAATTTAAGCACGGAAGCGCTCAGTCACTTGCGGTCACCCATCCAAATTGTGACCGCGCACAACGCTGCTTAACATAGCGATGAATCAAGAACGTCTCAGCAAGCTACGCCATGAGCGCTTCAACTACTTTATAATAAGGAAACACTATAAACGGGATAATTACCATGATTTTTGAATTTTAGAGTTTATATTTCGGCATAGTTGCATGCGCCATGATCACAGTAAGTAAACTAAAGCTTTTAGCTGGTAAATATCCCGTTTATAGTATTTATAATGTTCATAACCATGAAAGTTTCAAAAGTTTTAAGTAGGGTAAATCTAGGTATAACTGGCCACCTTCAGTAACTAGCCATGTTGACGCTTAGACATTTAAATTAAGCAACTAGTGAGACGTACGCCTTATGTTATCATCTTAGAGAATTGTTTATATATTTAGCTTTAATTTTAGTACCGATTTCCGTCACCAGCCAAACAACTTAACGCGAAAATATTTCGTTAATGGTTAACAGTCGGCGAGCCGGATGGTCTATGACTGTCGAGTTGTTAAAACGGTAAGGATATTGTTTAGTTAAAATATCAATTAATCTTGTTTCAAACTAGGTATCTTCGTAGTTTATAGTGATTTAGTTAGCATTTAGGTAGTATTATCGTAATTTAGTCGTCTTTGATTAAGTTATTTGCTTAAAGCCTACAATGATAATGTGGCTAGTAACTGAAATAAAAAACTTTAAATTTTCAATAACTAGCCACCCATGCCAGTTATTAACAAAATGACTTCTCTATAAAATTGATCAAAATTACGTGCTGTAGTGCAAGATAATCAGGTTTTATAATAGGTGACACAATATTGCGAAATTTTATTAGGGTTTTTCAGTAACTGGCATAGGTGGCCAGTTGAGTGGCCAGTTACTGATGGTTTCTGTTTTTTTAACAGAAAGAATCGGATGAGCTGAATATACGTGGAAAAAAGGAAACAGTTATTAGGAAGAGAAATAGTAGGGGCTCAAATCTAAAAACAAACTTGATTCACAAGTCAGTCCATAATTTATAATGTTGATGAAGCAACAAATAGGTACAAACAATACTGAGACAAACATTGAAGAAAATGATATATCGATCTGTGAAGCATGTACCGTTGGTATACCTAACTAAGAAAAGGCTTGAGTGTAATAAATGCAAGTTCCATAAAAATTGTATAGGTACCTACCTATGTTTCACCAAATCCACATTCCCACTGACGCTGATGATGGTTTCTTGTGTCATTTATGCTATAGGGTAGGCAATTTAGACTTGTCTGATTAAGATCTTTGATGCTTTATTGAAAATAATTAACACTATAACAATTAAACTAGTAGTTCGCCCCCAACTGTGATCTCGCGCACCGTTGCGTTGATAGTTTATATTTGGACTTGTTTCTGACTACATGCTACGTCTGCTGAGTTCAGTTTTTATACAATGATGTGCTAGCTCAGTATGGTAAAAATTACAGGCATGCATTCAATACATTAAGTCGTGTCTATTTTGTTTACATTCAATCATTCAATTAGGTAGATACCTTACGGTCCTACCTAACGTAAGCTCCATACGTAGTTTTTTTTCAGGTTTCCCGACACTTATTTTCATTTTTTATCATGAAAAAAATTCAAGTAGCAACTAAAATCGGTAAAAATATAGTATTAAGAAGCAGGATTTTGGGGGAGGGGTGAGGGGGGGAGGGTTCCCCCTCCCCCCTGGTACCACTCCCATTACAAGGTAACGCACCGTTCTGGAGATAATCAAATTATTGTTTTTATATACAAACTGGTAAAAAATGGTAAAAATTTAGTATTCGATAGCAGTATTTGGGGGGGGGGAGGGTGGGGAGGATCCCTCCCCCCCCCCCAAATACCAGTTTTGTGTGACCAGATTTTGTGGGTGGGCTCGCTTCGCTCGCTTTTTTATATACAAACCTAACCTACAGGGTGCCCCGTGTCGGATCTGATTTAGTTTCTCTTTTATATGTTATGGGGGTTTGTGCCACCAGATTTTGTGGGTGGGCTCGCTTCGCTCGCTTTTTTATATACAAACCTAACCTAACCTACAGGGTGCCCCGTGTCGGATCTGATTTAGTTTCTCTTTTAGATGTTATGGGGGTTTGTGCCACCACATTTTGTGGGTGGGCTCGCTTCGCTCGCTTTTTAATATACAAACCTAACCTAACCTACAGGGTGCCCCGTGTCGGATCTGATTTAGTTTCTCTTTTAGATGTTATGGGGGTTTGTGCCACCACATTTTGTGGGTGGGCTCGCTTCGCTCGCTTTTTAATATACAAACCTAACCTAACCTACAGGGTGCCCCGTGTCGGATCTGATTTAGTTTCTCTTTTAGATGTTATGGGGGTTTGTGCCACCAGATTTTGTGGGTGGGCTCGCTTCGCTCGCTTTTTTATATACAAACCTAACCTAACCTACAGGGTGCCCCGTTTCGGTTGCCCTGTATAGGTTAGGTTAGGTTAGGTTACATTTGATTTTCTCAAGAACGGTGCGTTACCTTGTAATGGGAGTGGTACCAGGGGGGGCGGGGGATCCCCCCCTCCCCCCTCCAAAATACTGTTACCGAATACTAAATTTTTACCAATTTTTACCAGTTTGTAAAGAAAAACAATAATTTGATTATCTCCAGAACGATGCGTTACCTTGTAATGGGAGTGGTACCAGGGGGTAGGGAGGACCCCCCCTAACCTACCCCCCCACCCACCCCCCCAAAATCCTGCTTCTTAATACTAAATCCAACCCCTAAAATCATTGTAAACCAGACCGCAACGATGCCACTCTCTTTCTAAGACCGACTAGTTAATGAACTACGAAAACATCAAAACTCTATGAAACGGGAGCTCTGGCAGCTCTAGTTTTTAATTTTTTTATTTCGTCGTATTTCAAAAACTATATCTTTAGCTCATCTTAGAGTAAAAATAAAAACCATTTTGCAATGTACAAATTAAGTCCTTTCATATGACATCCCACTCAATTTAATTGGGTAACTTTAATTTTTTTTACCCTCTTGAGAACCCAATATCTTTACAACCCATTCACCGATTATGCTCATATGCTCCACAGCAAATTTCCATAGCACAACCTATTGACCGACCAAGTTTCCTTCCTAGCGAAGTGTGTGCATCTTAGTTAGATAATAAATGTTTAAGTTCTTTGTGCACCACACTTCGCGCAAATAAATCACATTATCATTTCACGCTGTTTGCGAGGAAGCAAAAAAAGCAAGGATATCAATAATGTGTAGGTAATTAAGTACCTAAGTTACCAAAGATGAAGCCTAGATCTTATAATACCTAATTTAAATTTGTTTTATTTAAGTGAGAAGTATGCTATTTTGTTGATTTTTAATAGTTCTATTAGCCAGATATTGTGTTCTATATTATTTTCTTAAAATTTGATATTAAATTTAGTAATTTCGTCAAAGAAATTTTGTGGCCAGTTACTGAAAAAGAACATGCCAGTTACTAATTTTTGCGGCCAGTTACTGGTCTAAAACAACTATTTTTATTTAAATTAATATAAAAAAAATTCAACTGATGATACGCGTTTTTCTTATAATTTGTAATACGTAATAACGTTTTCTCTTTCCTGTAACACTATAAACATAACACTTCTAGGACATACAAAGCAAATATAACAATTTAAATTGGTCAAAGTGCTTAAGTGGCCAGTTACTACATGGTTTACCCTACAAGCGTTCTAGATCGCGCAAACGACATTTTTGGCTCCCTGTATATAAACCAAAAACTGACATCATATAATTACAATCTTTTAACTACAGTCTTATTATCAGTAGGTATAGATATACAAATTTATAAGTTTAGGTGTAAGTCAGACGCCTTTTTGTAACAATAAAGTTCATTCCTCTGTTTAAATTTTTATTTTGTTGTTTATTTTAAGAAGATTTTATGTTACAAATAAACGCTTTATCTATCTATCTAAGTTAAGTTTTTAATCTCGTCCCCAGATTCTTCTTGCCATCCCTCTCTGAAATCCTCCAAGCTCCTCCCACAGCGGAACTGGAACCGCTAACAGACGGTCAGATCACGCAAACAGACGAACAGGATATGGGAATGACGTACGACGAACTGTCAGAGTTCGGGCGTCTTCGGAAAACGCACAACTGCGGACCCTACACTATGTTCCAGAAGCTAGTTCACACTTGGAGCGGAAAATGCACGCCTAGAGAGGTAAACTTAGGCTTTTACATCTTTTACTAGATGATTTATCGTATAAATTATTACCTCCGTGGTCTTTGCCTACCCCTGTGGGAAAGAGGCGTGATTTTATGTATGTATGTATGTATCATTACCTACTGACACAAATTTTATACAGTGTCAAGAGGCAATCTTGACTGGCCTCTTAGCTCAGTTGGTAGTAGCTCTGCCTTCTGCGCTGTAGGTCGTGGGTTCGATTCCCACTCAGGACAAACATTTGTGTGATGAACATAGATGTTTGTTCTTCATCTGGGTGTTATATAGCATTATATGTATGTATTTACAAATGTATATAAGTATTCATTCTATCATAATCAGTTATCTGGTTCCCATAGTACAAGCTTTGCTTAGTTTGTGTGAAAGGTAAAAAAAACTTCTATTCCCGGCCATTATCGATCTATTATTTAATTTTTAAAGTTTAGCCAAATCGGTTCAGTGGTTGTCGAGCTATAGAGGAACAAACACACATCCGTCCATTCATCCATCCATCCATCCATCCATCTATCTATCTAAACATCCAAACTTTCGCATTTATAATATTAGTGTGATTATTATTGTTATTTTTAGGTAGCGGAAAAGGTGAAGCATTTCTTCCGCTGCTACGCAATCAACCGTCACAAGATGACGGTCCTGACGCCGTCTTACCACGCCGAATCTTACAGTCCCGATGACAACCGCTTCGATCACCGACCCTTCCTCTACCGTGTACATTGGAACTGGCAGTTCAAAGCTATTGACGACGCTGTAAGTACTTAACTCAAGGAAGTGCACATTACACAGTACTTACACAGTACGAGGCACAGTGCCTCGATCGCCAGTATGCACAAGTTTACACAGTACGAGGCACAGTGCCTCGATCGCCAGTATGCACAAGTTTACACAGTACGAGGCACAGTGCCTCGATCGCCAGTATGCACAAGTTTACACAGTACGAGGCACAGTGCCTCGATCGCCAGTATGCACAAGTTTACACAGTACGAGGCACAGTGCCTCGATCGCCAGTATGCACAAGTTTACACAGTACGAGGCACAGTGCCTCGATCGCCAGTATGCACAAGTTTACACAGTACGAGGCACAGTGCCTCGATCGCCAGTATGCACAAGTTTACACAGTACGAGGCACAGTGCCTCGATCGCCAGTATGCACAAGTTTACTATTCGATCCGTGACTGTAGTAAAGGCTCTCAAATGTATGGGATTCCGGTGCAGCGCCTCCAGTGGTAACTTGACTGAACTAAAATCCCAATACATTTGAGAGATTAAACTACAGTCACGGATCGAATAGTAGACTTTGTGCATACTCGTGCTAAAGGCTCTGGTCACATCACATTACAAACCTCTAAAATTATCAGTGTTTCTCTGCTATATTATGCATGTATTATACATATAAACCTTCCTCTTAAATCACTGTATCTATTAAAAAAAACCGCATCAAAATCCGTTGCGAAGTTTTAAAGATCTAAGCACACATAGGGACAGACAGCGGAAAGCGACTTTTTTTATACTATGTGGTAATAGTGATGTAGTGATAGTGATATTACACCGTAATTAAAACATGAGTTATAACGGTGAAGGAAAACATCGTGAGGAAACCCGCGGCTTAGTCAGCCCCACACGTATTGACCATGTCTCTATTTATAGTTTTGTTTGATATTATATCTTTAAATCTTTGTTATTTCAGGTGTCACAAATGACGAAAGAGAAGCGATCAGCTAGCAATGCCAGCATCGAAGGAAAATCTGACCTGGGCTCTTCAAGCGTCTTCATGGGAAGCAAAAGGAAGGGAGTACTCATTTAAGTATCTTTCACTTGAATACTGAAACGCTACTTAGTTTAAGTGGTGCTTAACATTGACATTCATCATCATCTCAGCTGTTGGACATTAAATGTCATTTTTGTATACGGTTCTGAAGAGTAAGAACGTCTCAAATTTATAAGTGGGTCGTAAATATTTAAGTAGCGGTTCAGTATTCGGGCATTTATATCGCAAATAAAACGTAGAAACATTCCTTCAAGGAAATTAGCCGCGTATTTTGATACAAACTCAACTCAACTCAAACTATGTAGGTAAGTAGGTAGGTACAATACAAAATGTCTCAAATAAATTGACGCTGGTGTTCAATTCTAGTATCTTGTTAAAAAGAATGTGCAGTTCAAAACTAATGAAACAATGAACTTGAAAATACCAAGTAGTTTTGAATTTTTTTAAGTGTTAAACAACATTTATGTATTATTTTATTGAAAATTTGGAATTCCGTCGGAATCTAAAAATATTGACTTTTAATATAAACATTTTGATTTTTAACTCAACTTTCTCAAGAAAAAAGCGACAATTTTTACACAAACAGAAAAGATGGTGGCGCTATATATTCTTGTGTTGTATGACGTCGTTGTATGTGCACTATTGTCATACAGTTGTCACGTTTAATTTTAAGCTTGCATTTATCTGAGGCAATACGTACAAAACATAGTTGGTACAATGATTTACTTTTTATTTACAAATAATTAAGATTTTGCATACAACGATTTTGCTACATTTGTAGATATTTTGAGACTGGGAATAGTTCCTAATGGCTTTTAGAATAAGGTTAAGAGTTGTAAAAGTAGATTTATAATACGTTATAAAAATCAACAGGGCAAATATTACAAAGCATACTGATTTTTAGGTCTTGTCACAATAACAGAGCAGTTAAAGTAATAACAAGAAAACATTACAATCCCTTCATAAACTACATGAAAAAAAAAAAAACATTTTTCATCCTCACTTTTACCCTCCTCTAACTCTACTGTTATAAGATAAGATAAGATAAGATAAGATTTTATTTCAGAATAATTAATCCATATAAAATTAGACAAAACTCATTACACATTAGACAAAACACATTAAAATTATAATTACTTAAATCAAAATCAAAATTTTCAAAATTTAAATGCTCAGGTAAATTGATAGAACCCACCCAGAGCACCTGGTCAGCCCTGGGTGGGTCCCATCACCCTCAGCACGAAAAATTTCCACATAGGAGAGGAAAACCTGTCCGCTATGGTTTTCAGGATGCTGTTTTGACTGCCCCGCACTCTGCTCATCAGGGATGCAGTTTTTTTGCGGAGGATGGCTTCGAAACCATCCGTTTGGTACTCTGTAAACATCCCTGATGCACTGCAGAAGCGGGGCAGGCCCAACATCATCCTGAAAATATTATTGTACTGTATGCGCAGAGTCTCCAGCGGCTTTTTGGTGTAGTTGATCCATAGGTTCCCCGTGTAGAAGTTTTGGCAGTAAGCTTTAAAAAGTGTTAGCTTTACTTCCTCAGTACATCGGGTAAACCTACGGATCAACATGTTCCCTCGAATCGCTAGAGCCCTACGCTTTCTTTCTATGTCAGCATTGTCCTTAAGGCCGTCGGTTATAGAAATAAGGTTTTATTCACAATGATAATTGGTGCCTTGTAATATTAGTAGTACTGTTATTTATTCAGTAAAAGTGAATCACTTTAGATGAACCGTCTAATTCCGCCTTTAGCTATTTGTGTCTAAATAGCTTCAGCGCACTATCATGTAAGTCAAAACGTCACAAAATGAAATAAAACAAAATCAATTCTTTAAATAGTGTATTTATTTATAACGAAGATTTAAATCTTCGTATCTGTGACTAACTATTATGCCGCGGCCTACGTGAGCGATCTGGATGCGAACGCGAAGCGATAAACAGTCCATAACTATTGTAGTGGCCTACGTGACCAAACGCAAATTCACGCGAATCAAACCGAAAGTGTCACCGCGTCGGATCGCTTCGCAATCGTGTCCGCTTCGAATCGCTCACGCAAAAAAACTTACTTACTCACGCCTTAAAGTTATACGATAAAATCATTTAATCGTTGTTTAGTACAAGAATTAGACTAGTACTTAGTTACTTCTTCTCAAATTACTTCCGAAAGAAGCCTGGCTGACGTGCGAAAGCTGAAATAAAAAAAAAAAAAATTACCCGACTGCCAGCAAAAGGTGATGCTTTCGAGTGTAGGTAGGTTAGGTATGTCTATTTCGATGTGCCGCTCTACAACCTAAACGGCTTGCTGGATTTGAACTTATGAGGTGTCATTTAGATTTGGTTATGGAAGTGCTATAACTAAAATACCGGCCACCCACGTTCAATTATATCATCCAATCGATTGGATGCAGCCAGTTTGATCATTCCGAATGGATCGTGTGGACGTGGATCGGCATGACCGTTAGATTGGACGTAACAATGGAATTTCAATTCTTTTGGATCCTGCCGATTGAAAAGTGTATGGCGGTTGCGAGGCTATAAAAAATTTGACAGAATAGTGAGGGGAGGGGAGCTCCGCTTTATTTTGATAGTATAGATTAGGCTGTAGAAGAATTTGTGTGAACCTACATGACAAACCGCTCCACATGTTTCTGCCCGTTTTATACACCTCGTCTCCCACTCCAATCCAGGTGTCCAGCATGCCAGATATTACTCCTCCTTGTGGTGCAGCTGAAAATGTCAAATAACACACACATATTTAACCACTGCATTGTATGGAGACCTCCTTTAATTTTTGGAACGTTGGTCTGAAAGTGCTCCTAAGCGCATAATACACATGCTGGTACTCGCACAAAAGCTTGCCAGCTGCGGGCTAAAAACTAGCTACTGGCATGTGTTTCGAGATTCTGCCTGAAGCTAGCATGCCAGTACCAAGCAAAAAAGAAACCGTCAAACTGGTATACCAGTACCTGACACGCTAGTTACAGGCATGTGTAGTGTCTCCTGCGCTTTACGCTTCGAAAGATAACAGCCCTGACAGATGGACGGACAGACAAACAGACAGCAAAGGCTTAAGCGGGGAATTCTACGGACTAATAGACGGACATGCCCGCTGGACCTCGCTACTATAGGTCTGTGCAATGTTTGCTAGTGTAGGACCGTGGCAGACCGTATAGTAGTAAGGTCCAGCGGGCATTATCTGCAGACTTGCCCGCGGGCATGTCCGTCTAGTGAATTCCTCGCTTTAGTAATAGGATCCCGATGGCACCCTTATCAAAACAGCATCTGGCAATTCATCCACCATACGCACAACATAGTTTTGCTTGATTTATGGGTAGGAAGTACCTTGTGCGGGAGCTCCAGCTGATGCCGGTGGTTGAGCCTGGATAGAAGCTGGAGGCGCTGCCTGAGGCCCTGTCAGTGCCCCTGCCGGCTTAGCCGCCGCATCGGCTAAAGAAACAATAGAACGTGAATATGCTCACGTATACCCGAAGACAGACATCCATACAGATCTTTCATTCACAGTCGTTTCAGCACGTCCAAACATTTCATTAGGCACTTTTGGCTTTCCGTCATCGTTAACAATAAGTATTTTCAATTTTTCATGTCGTTTTTGTCTTCTTTATGCGATATAAGTATTACAGTAACCGCTTACCATTGGTGGGCCGTATCCTTGTCTGCTACCTTTCACACAGTCACATTCACATCCATCTTTTCTTTGGTCAACCTCTACTCATATATCCATCTACATTCATATCAAGCGCTCTTCTCGTCACATGACATTCTTCCCTTCTCATGACATGCCCAAGCCCATACCATGCCAAATTGCCAACCTATTGCTCCTCATCTTTTCATTAATTGGCACCATTCCTTATCTTATTCTATCCATTCGCGTTACTTCACTCATCCATCTCAGTTTTCGCATTTCAGCCGCATTCCTTCGTAGGGTATGTATGTATCCTAGTATCTATGAAAAAAATTGTGTGATGCGTACCAGCTTTAGCGGGGTCCTTGGCGGCATCGCTGGCTGCGGCAACGACGCCGGCGGCGGCGGCAGCGGGCGCAGACTTATCGTCCGCTTTCTACAACAACGATACATTTACCCACTCTCGCCTCAATACCACGCACTCAAATTCCAACGAGGGTTTATTTAAATACCGAGGGACGGCATGAAAGTGAATTGAACCTATACAGTACCTACGTAACAAAAAAACCCTGTCCGATACGAAAGGGGCAGTAGGAAACTCATTTTAAAAAAATTAAAAAAATGATTTACTCTCGTAAATAAAATTTGAAATGTTACTTTCATTTCTAAGTTTTTAACATAGTTGCAAAGATAGATAGAGATAAACAATACAATTAAAAATAACTAATTTTTAAACTCACCACGAACGCACAGAAAGCGACCACCAGAACGATACAGACAATCTTCATTTTTATTTCAACTCGTGTGTCAACCAAGAAAAGACTGATAGTACTAAACTACGTGTAAATATCTTCAAATATATACGAACATATTTAGACAATGTAACAATTGTTTAAACATGGTGTTGTTTTGTGAAGCTTCAATACGCGTCACTATTTTGAAAATTAATTATCTGAAACGGACTGTAACGAGGGTTATACTTTTGTTTAAGTCGACAAAATGATAAGGAACGTGAATTTACATGGCGTACCTAATCGGTTGTCATTTTTCCTTGAAAACTAGGTACTATCCAAAGACTTTGTAGGTATTTTGTTAGACGATGGGTATTTTGTTTACTTAGGTGTTTTCTTTTAAATGAAAACTTGTTGATTTGCTGATTGTCTTACCGAGCAACTAAGTAAGTACCTAACTACTTTAGGTACTTGCGCAACTTGATACAAATTCCTTGCGGCTTATATTTTAAAGTTGGTACTACATACATAAATGTTATGTTTATTCCCTGAAAAGAAAAAGACTAGTTGGCTCTGTGAGCTGTAGCCATCGCGAGTCTGTCCTTCCATAGCTTACAATTAAAACTGGATAAATATTCACAATAGGGAACTCCCACAATTTTTTTTTATGATTTTATACGATAGGTTATATCGTCAAATAACCGTCATAAAAATTCCAGCGCCGAAATACTAAAATTTTATAACAAAAATAATTTTTGAAAGAAGACTGGCGAAGTTCTTTGAAGCTACGACCCAACTATAATCTATAACTATAATCTGCCTCGTTCATGAACGAAATAAACCAAGATTTGTACAACCTACCACCGCAAACAAAATAATACTAAAAGTTACCCTCTAAAAGTTGGGATTACAGAGATATAACACGAACGAAATCGAAGTGAAAAACTGAACTCAATGCTACTAGCTTAGATAATGTCAGTCTGACTTTGACATTTGACACTTATTTTGATGTTGAACATTCCATTGCTGGCATTTATTTTATTTCTTCTGCGGTTTGTCTAGATAACTATAAAAAACCTATAAATAGATTAAAAACTGACTATAATTCTGATATTTTTTTGTAATAAATTCACCATTAATCTAATTAAAACAATGTGAAAAACAGTTTTGCACCAAAACACAACACGCAACAACAAGTGTGTGCGTATAACGAAACGTTTTCTCATAACAGTTAAGTTACGTTTAGTTTTCGTATCCTTGAAAACGTTTTGTTGTCAATCTTACACACATTTTTGAAAATCATTTAATTTTTTATACCCAGCTTTAAAAAATCACTAGTTTTTAGGATGAAAGTCTGACAATAAAATAATATTTATATTTTATGTTCTTCACCATGCACGGTTCTATAAAATATTGGGTCGACTTTCGCCGTGCTTCTTTACCAACATTTTCACGCATCTAAAACACGATTATTATTGTTGTCACAGATTACTGTTGTAGTAACAATTTGTGAACTTTGACGTGTGACGTCAAATTGATACTAAGTACAACAGTAATCTGTGACAACAATAAGTTCGAGTATAGGAATTGTGAAAATTAAAAAAAAAAACTTATCTATGGATCGTCATATCTGACTCGTCCTTGACTTTTCTTATGAACTCGTGTCGTCACATCCTTTCACATTCTTTTCAAGTATTTTGAAATTCCTACTATTTTTTGCAATTTTTAAAATTTATTTTCTAATCGAAAATGGTTTAATATTAAAAAATAATTACACACACATACCTCTAACTAAAGCAACAATGTTCATAATAAAATACATTTAACCCGCTTTTGAATCAGACGCATATTGCCTATTCTCTAGTTTTGTGATGAGAAGGTGGTCCCAGGTGCTCCATGCTCCTACCTAGTAGTTAAAGGGCCGATTCCACTTCCACTGATAGAAATCTAAAAGTGAGCAATTTACTTCATTTTGAGGAACTATTCTGCTCATCACGCAGAAGATCCTCATCAGATCCTCACCAAATTTTTATGAGACTAACTTCCACTTACAACATTTCAAATAAAAAGAGAACCATCGAAATCGGATGTTATAAGGCGGAGATATCCTTTAGCCCCCTTTTTGCCCCTTTTTAAAATTATTAAAATAACTATTAAAATACGTTAATACGTTGTGGGACTGTATTTCATTTACCTACTGAGTTTGTAAACGAAATTACTTATTTATCTATACTTATATAATGAAGCAGAGGAGTTTGTATGTTTGAACGCGCTAATTTCAGGAACAACCAGTCTGATTTTGAAAAATTATTTCTGCATTTGATAGCTGAACTCTTGAGGAAGGTTATAGGCTACTTTTCACCTTTATCATCATCATCACCATAATTATACCATCACTACAGGGGCAACGTCGCGAGGGCGCTGCTAGTCAATATTATAAGTACAGTGGACCCTTCATATAAAATTATGTTTTGTTGGAGCAAGCTGTCCATTGTCCATTATAGTACTGCCATAAGTACTGATTATACGTGCGTCATAAATAAAATTCGTGAAATTGTCTTTGGAATGTATTACAAAAACTATTTGTGTCGCTAATGGGCCACTTGGATAAATAATCAACTCGAATTTTAAACCTTAAAGAAGTTGTAGGTAGGTGGTATCTACTCATTCATTTTTCGTACGTGAACCAATAAGAGTCGACGTCATCAAAAAAAAATATTTATTCAATTCAACATCATACAAGAGGTCAGTTAACAAAATAGTGTCTTTCTCTTTTCCGCCTTGGTTAATTCAAACATTTATTTTTCTAACGTGTGATTCATTCACGATTACATTTTCGCAGCTAGGAGCGCATCTTTTGATTTAGGTATAATCTTAAAGTTTAATTATTTTTGGTACTTAGACATTCATCTGGTTCTTCCACTGCGATTTAGAGTTCCAAGATAAAGAATAAATTAAAACAAAAGTAATTAAAAGAAATACCCCCTTTACTATTCTGACGATTAAAATAGCATTTAGCACTTCCAAGCAATTGAAGCCAAATCTAATGACACCTCATACAATATTTCCACAAATTAAAAAACATGTTACGTTTTCAAACTAATTATTAATTATTTAATTATGTGACACATAGGTACCTACAGTCATACACTCGAAAAACATTAACCCTCCCTTCTGGGGGCAGTCAGTCGATTACTATAAAACGAAATATGCTCAAAACTGCCTAAGAATGATTGTGTTGCATTTAGATTTTCAGACATTCAAAATCATTTGAAAATGTTTTGCGATGAGGTCACATTAGATATAGGGTTAGGTAAATTAGGAAAAGCTAGTTGCAGCTGAACAGTTATGTACACAAGTGTCGTCGCAGCAATTCTTAACATGAATCCTGTGTCCACGTAGAATAAACTGTACACCGAGAATTTTGGATTTCGTCTTTCCAGCAGTTGCAATAACGTCTTAGTTAGCTTGTAGATTTTTGCTGAAAACAAAATGTTCATTACCTATACGATTGTTTTTTGTGAGTTGTAAGTACTCTTTCTGGTAAGTTATTGCCCGAGACTTCGATCGTTTTTTGTATAAAAACATTCTCACAAAGAAAGTCACATAGTTATTTATTACAAATTATTTGTGTCAAACTAAACCACATTCGTAAAAAAGATTACTTACAGCTATTTCTCTTCAAAACAGAGTTTTATAATAATAGCAGCAGTAGGATAGCAGGACTACTTAGTAGGGTAGTAGGACTAGTAGGATTAGTAGGACTAGGATAATAGGACTAGTAGGATAGTACCTAAGGCTATAAAAATGATAGGGCTATTAGGATAGTAGGACTAATAGGAGAGCGGGACTAGTTGAATAGTAGGACTATCAGGACAGTGTGATTAGTAGGATAGTAGGGTTAGCCGTATAGTAGGGTCAGCTGGATAGTGGGGCTAGTAGGATTATGAGGACAATGGGACTGTAAAATAGTAAGACTAGTAGGACTATAGTCAGATTGCTCATTATACGGACTAAAATTGAAGGAAAAAATGACATTTTTCATATATTTTTAGTCCGTATAATGAGCAATACGACAATAGTAGAATTAGTAGGACAAGTAGGGCTAGTAGGACAAGGACTAGTAGGACTACTAGGGTAGTATGATACTTACCTGGCTTATTCGGCTTCAGCTGTATATACGCACAGATCAGTTTAGTTTGTTCGATCTGTTGTTCGAATAGATCCAGGAAGAAGGATACTATGAGAATGAAACCCCAACTCAAAACAGCCCAGCCTATGATGATGAACGTGCGCTCTTGCTCCAAAGCCTGTTAAAAATAAAAGAATAATTCAACCACTTTTGTAGATTTAAATATCCCTTGATAGCGACAAAAGTTGATAAACTACTTCAATTCTGTTGTTGATCAAAATATATTAAGCAGAGCGCCTTCATTTTAACTGCCTTCAAAAAAAGAGGAGGAGACTTCGTCGGATTTTTTTTGTGCTTTTTTATGTAGGATTTTCACCGATTACTCGACGACATCTGGTCCGATTTGGAAACTTCTTTTTTGTTTGAAAGGGTATACTTTCCGATTGGTGCCACAAAAATTTGGTGAGGATCTGTCGAGGGTCTTCTGGGTTATGACCAGAAATGCACCTCGAGAGTGCAGAAATTTGCTCAGCTTATAACATTGAAGTAGGTTTTTTAAATTTTTTTAGCCACTTCCACTTACCTAGGTACTTCTAAAGTTTTAGCTCAAAATAAAAGCTTACTAAGCAGTTTCAAAGTTATTAATATGAACTTAAACACTAAATAAATATGTAAATAAGAATTTAATTTCAAAAATTACATTTGGGTTCTTGATACGCTCAATGAAGGTCTGTGATGAAACAAAAGTCCCCGACACGATAGTCCAGATTCCAAGGAGAAACTAAAACAAGGAATTAATATCAACCATAATTGAACTCTTTCATTAATTAATTAAAATTATATTAAATAAATAAATAAATAAAATATTGGGTGGCTCATAAATTGGGAAGTATAAAGCGTGGTATGGGCATGTCATGAAGAGGGATGAGAAGTCACACGGCCAGCGATGAAGATGTGAATGGATGGATTGGATATATCTACTGGCAGGGGTGGTCCTAGGATAAGATGGCTGATACTGAATAAGCACATTAATTTGTTTATTGATAGCACGTAAGCAGTTATTTTATACACCTCATTAAAGCTAGCTATACTTACATACACACAACGCCACTTTAGACACAATAGATTTTACAGGTACTTACCTAAGTAACTAAATACTTACAGGAAATCTGTAGAATGTCTCCAATATACGAAACATTTCAAAAACCATCTCGAACGCTGTCCTGTAATCTTCGAGATTCACTCTATTTTGAAACTTTACCAACTCATTATACGATTTCTTCCAAAATAGAACGTTAACCAGCGATCGCTCAGACAAGTACTTCAGGTTCACGCCCCCAATTTTTGCCAAAGCCACGTTCAGATACTTAACTCGTATAGCGACAAACGTGGAGTAGAGTAGGAAGAAACAGTAGTCGTTATAGCAAAAAAACAACCAGAAAAAGTATAAGGAACCAACAACATGTATCGTCATTGAGACCTCGTACGCTTTGTACAGAAAGACACCGCCTGATACATTCGTGATAGCAACCATAAGACTCATTGCAAATAAGGTTCTTGCTTCCAAATCTCTCATGAATTTGCTCTCTTCGAGTCCGAAATGCGAGTCAATTTCAAAACTTTTGTCGATCATAATCAGTCCACTTTTACGGTTTACGAATGTCAGGTTTAAAAGGAGCAAATTTGCAAATAAACCGAAATGCCCCAAGCATAGGCCATCAGGTAGTTTTAAATAGTTCCTTGATACAAATGAAGTGTAAAGTAAATAGCCAACTCCTAGGTCTGCTACGGTGAGAATAATAATGCGATAGACTAGAGTATTGAACGTCAAATTAACAATTTTGTTGTCTTTTAAATCGAACCTAGTGAAACCAAGGATTTTCATCGGCCAGTATAGAACATATTTGTATCTTTCAACGAATTCTTTTACTAATATTCTGCCGTTTTCGGAATCCATTTCAGAGATTTGTTTTGCTTGGGATATCGAAATTAACTGACTGAAAAAAATAACAATTTAACTCATTTTAAATGCTTGTTTTTAAACAATTATTGTACCTTAGGGGCTATTATTTCCTTCTATGATCGATTTTAAATGATGCCTTATCGGGTTCCATTGATTTCAATAATAGTTTGTAATTTGGAAATCAGCGCTAAGGGAATAGGTTGTAACTGATAGGTATTTTTTTGGTTTTTATTAGGTTTATAAATAAAACAAAAGAATCTTTTAATCATTATATATTGCTTATCAATACAGAATAACAAAATGTTCGTTTCCTTCTTAAATACGAATCAGTTTGACAACGATATCGAAATGCTAATAAATGCAATTGACAAAGTATTACACAGGCATCGCGCTATCACAAAAAAATCAAATGATAAGCCAATATTAAACAGTTCAGATCTATCAAATTCTTACCAAATTTTACAAAAAAATACATCAACAATAAATTTATAGAATCTCATAAATGCTAAGTAGGTACTATTAATACAAACGCAACTACGTTCTCCAAAATTTACTACTATTTTTCTAAATTTAGATTTTATTTACAAATAAGTACCTATTTCCACAAGCTTCGCCGTGAGAGCGCAATATCATTGAGCATCATTTCATACTTAATTTAACGGAAGCTCGTCTCCACGTGAAGTAGTTAAAAATAACAATTGACGCATTAAATAACACATTTACACATTACAATAAAATTATCAGACACTCACACACATTCACAGCACAGACTGTCCAATCAATACTTTAATTTAATCAATAAATAAATCTAGAAATGCATTAAACTCGGTACGACGTCGGTGCAACCATGCGGTCGTCACATTCAAATTCAACAATTTTGATGCTCATAATTACAATATTGAACAAACATAACATTTTCTACACGTAGTAAGTAATAATATAACTTGTGACATAAATTGTGTTAATATTTTGAGAAAAATAATTAGGAGCTAGTATCACTAATACGAGGAAAGAGATTCCTTATTATGGAGTAAAGTCGTTCCCTTGAACGCCTTTGATTTGTTTATGAATCGGACAAATTATTGTCATCCGAATCATGGCCGCTTCATTTCAAGTCAGCGAAACTATTGATACATATCGTCAACTTCGAGTGACCACTTGGAAATGTCAATGTGGAAGCGTAAGCTATCATGTCAGAATAATAAAAAATGCTTATAATGATACCACGGATTTTAGGCATCAAAACGAATCTAACGATATATATCAATAAGCGAAACCGAATCGCTTTTAGCACCATCCAATTCAATAATTTACTTCAATAATATCAACTTTTGAATCCTGGCTGGTTTGAAATGAAGCTTACAGTATGATAAATTCGTACTAAAACTAAATTTTAAAGTTAGTTACTGCCTAAACTTACAGCTAACCCCGTACCATCACCAAAGATTGCACATAATACCCGATACTTTGATTTTTTAATTGCAGTCGTGCCTTCTTAGGCTAGTGTACTCAATTTCATATTGACTGTTAAAAAATTAAGGTATTTTAGGGAACAAAATGATGGAACAGTCCCGTAGTTTAATATAAACTGAAAATACGTATGTAGTTTTAAAATTCTGGAATGACTACATCATAATAGTTTGGAAGACAATATACATTTTAAAACTAGAGGAATTGTGCAGGACGCACTAAAAACAGCACTGGATCGATTTGTGTCTACGGACGGAATAAATTCGTATTTAAGTACATCTTCCACTGCAATTAGTTCCCTTATTACTACCGCAAATACTTTAGAGAGTTTTATCAAAATTAGTCAATGTTGAGCGATTCATGCCGTTGTCTTGTTTCATGCAGACATCTTCTCCGCTTCTTATGTTTGAGCAGTGTTTCAAGCCGTAATATTACTATTATATGCCCAAGCATCGACTTTTTGTCAGCTTTCGGAAGAAACTGAGTCAGGAATCTACGCTTGAGACTCCATTCAAACTCCAGTAGCATTCTATGACGGTCCTTATCCTCAAGATTATTAATTTATGTTAGTTTTAATTGTGTACTGGCATCGGAAGCTGGCCCAGTAGTTGGTTCGCGAAGGTAGCATTCGTGAACTTGAAGTGTCGTTTATCGTAGAACTTCAGGAGTGCTGGGGAGTAAGGGTGCTGTTTCTTCAGATGCATGTAGTGTTCCTCTGGCTCAGATGTTGTGTGGCCACATTCTTCGCAAACGTACATCTAAAAAAAAAAAAGCTGAAGTTAAAACGCCGATAACTACTGAGAGTGTTATATTTATGTGTAGATTTCTGTAAGTCTAATTCTCGAGTGCAAAAACTATATAACGTGTCATTTATTGTGGTTTAACTTAATTATGATGGTAGTTAATTTTTTCAATAATAACTACCCCGGTTATCGTTTGTAGCTTTCAATAGTAAATATTCTGATGTTGTGTTATGATAATGTCTACTAAAGTACTAATACCTAGTTAATGATGAATTCTATTGTAACGTGTGCTCCACACGATACTTACCTTAGTCCTCCTCTCTTTATAAGCGTAGGTGTGTTGAACTCCGTGTACTTTCAGGCAGTGTGACTCCAGCGAGCACCTCTGTGTAAAGGACTTCTCGCAAAGGTTGCATTTGTACGGCCTCACTCCAGTATGCGTTCTCGTGTGTCTTTTCAGATCAAACGTGTCGTTGAACCCTTTGCCGCAAAATGTACACAGGTATCTCTTCACGTCAGAATGACACTTCATATGCCGGTTCAACAACCTCTGCAGGCTGAAGTTTTTAGAGCAAACCCGGCATACGAACTTGGTGGGGTCATCTTCGCTTACTAATACTTGTTTGTTTTTCTCCTCTTCTCGTTGCCGTGCGTTTACTTCATTAGCCAAAGGGTTCTTTACACCATGACCACCATTAATGAACTCCAATGGTAGTTCTGCTGGCAGACCCAACTGGAACAAAGAAAAATGATCATTAATTTCTCTGAAATTTAACACTTCAACAAGGTATTGGCAGATGTATGGAAATTTTTAAGTTTAAGATAAGTTATTTACACAAGGAATTATAAGGTAGTAGTAGTAGGTACGAGTGTTTAAGTTAAAGCATAGTTGATTCAGGCTCGGCGTAACATTGTGGTTTTTCATTACAGAAACTTCTAAGTCGTTTATGTATTTAATTTTCAATATTAAAGTTACCGACAAAGAAAATGAAAAACTGATCAAAGCTTCGCCTTTAAATCAAATAATGCTTACCCTTTGTTGCAAAATATTCATTTTGCCATCGTTCTTCGAGCATTTCTTGACACTTACAGCGGCTGCAGGACTGAGCGAAGAATTATCGATGTGGCTGCTTCCGTCCAGAGAGTTGTTGCCACCCGGAGACGGGAGGGACATGCCGGTTGGTGAATCGAGCTCTAGACTGTGGTTACTAAAGGGGAACCCGGGAGACAGGATCTGCTGCCTTTGCTGCAGCTGAACGTGGATTTGTAGCTGCTGCATTTGCCCTTCGTTGTGGGACAACAAGGCCGGATTCAGTTGCATCAACAGATCCGGCCGTTCTTTCGCAAAGTTGTACGACGACCCCTGTTCTTGTCCAGCGAATCCAGCCAAATAGTTAGCCTTCTCATAATACTGTCTACTTAAATTTACTTGTTCTGCAATCGATTCGATATCGACGGCGTTGTGCGAGTCTGGAGATATTGACGACGATTCACGGATATCCGTATCCGGGATGGAGTCAACGTGTCCGCCTAGTAGCGAAGCAAAGTCCTCTGTAGAATCTGATAAGGTGGCGGGGAAAGTCAATGTGGTGGTGAAATTATCTATAACGTTCTCGTCCATGTCTACGACCATGGAATTAGTGTCAAAATCAGTTCCGTAGCTGAGCCCTCCTAAATTTTCTAGCTTGTTTTCGTAATCTACATCTTCGTCTTTCAATGCTAGACCGTAGTTTGCGTTCTGCATTAGTGAATATTGTTTGGTCTGTTCCGGGAAGTTGGGGGTGTTCTCATTATTTTCACAATCCATGTTGAATCCATTGATAAGATTGAATTCACTGGAAAAAGTGCTGTTGGCGTTGAAAGAGTTTTGACCGCTTTTAGTGGAAGGGCCTAGAGTTTCATAGAAGGGTGGAAGGCTTCCTGTTGGTGGACTGTTGGGGCCGTAGTTGGATCGTCCGTCGCGGCCGTTGCCACCGCTTCCTGAACCACCACCCATGCTACCACCACCGCCAGATGATGGAGCGGTGCCACCACCACCAGAACTATAGCTGCCGGAGCCACCGCTGCTCTGAGAAGTACCATTAGAACTGTTACCGCCAGTGGACCGGCCATGACCGGCAGCAGCAGACAGTATCCCTGGTACTTTACTCGCTGGGCAATTTCTTAAAACTAAAATGGGTCTGGCCAAGATTCCGTTGGCAATTTTTGAACTACTTGTTCGTCTTTGTTCTCTAATTTTCTTTTCAGTTTCCTCATCTTCTGTTTCTCCCCGTTTCTTTGCAATTACGTAATCAATAGGCTGATCCTGTTCTGGCTCTGGAGTGGGTAGCGAGGGGGGTAGGGTTACGTCTACCACATCCTTTTTACTGAACTGAGACTGTGCTGGTGTTCTTTGAATGACTGAAACTTTTTGGCATATCACGTTGTCAGGTGAGGGTATCGCTTCTGGCGATGGAGTATTTTTCGATGGGAGTTTGATCGGTTCACTTTCCAAAGAATCTTTTTCTTCTTTGATCAGTGGTTGCTTCGTGTCTGATTTTTTCTCTGTTTTCTTGTCTTCGATGGCGATTGGTAGATACAGTTTACGTTCTGCTGCGTTCAAAACGTGTCTGTGACTGCCATAAGGCACATCGCCCCCGAGGATCGAAGATATAAATCTCCGTGGCTCTTTACTCTTCTCATGTAAACATCTCTTCTCTCCAAAGATATCATGATCTCGATCTGAAATAAAAGAAAAATAATGTTAAATTTCGAGGTCTCATAAAGTTGTTGGTGTTTGAAGTGAAGTCAGTGAAGTATAAATGGCATACCAATCTAATCGGTGTTCATAAAAGTGGGCTCACTCACGATGAAATTATACGTCAAAGTTATCATTAGAATAGCTCTGTGCCCTCGGCTTATTACTAACGTATTCATGTGGCGTCGGAGGCATGAGGCCTCGTTGACGTCACTGGTATGTGCGTCCATAACGGTAACACTCGCCTCCACACGCCCACATAACCACGGGTTTGTGTGTGTGAGTGTGTAATATTGTAATTGGCGCGCCCGGACAAAGTGACAAACACAATCTCGACCCAAATCTATTGATGCAGAGTTTCAGCCATACAAAGTTAATGTGTATAAAATTTCCAACGTCCTGTACCATATCTAGGCACACAATCAAGTATTGTATGTCAATAACCTTGTTAGTTTAATTCTAATTGTAGAAATACATATTTTAAACTTTCGCGACTTGAACACATTTATAACGTTTATAACGTCGAGGTAAATAAAATAAATTCATTACGCGATTAAGTCCCGTCAATAATAAATTAAAAATAATTGTAGAAAATTCGGATATAAACTTACAATTTCGCATTAAAATGAAATTCTGACATAATTTAAGATCTTTTGACCCGAATAAATAAATAAATTTGTAGGAAAAAGAAGCGCAAGAGTAACGAATCCTGAATAAATTGAAGATGAGTCCAAAAAGCGCTTATAGCGGAACGCGTAGGTAGTCAGTGAAAGTTCCAAGGCAGGGCCAAACGAGTTCCTTTTGCCCTTTCTCGGCTTTTGTTAGGGACTCAAGGACGAAGCCGGCATTGTTGGCGTTCTTTTTTGTACGTAATTGTATGCGTCTGCGCATCCAGGCGTGACGGCGGCGTTCCACTCTCGTTTTGAGTCTAACCAATAAAGCACAATATCTTCATTTCTCTAGTAAAGGAACATTAGACAGGGTTATGTTTGTTTAAGCATGCTGTGGTAATTTGTCCTTTAGTTTCGTAGAATTGCAGCAATGTTGGCTAAGCAAAGAATATTTTTGCACATTTTAAATAGCACATCACAACTGCTCAGTTGAAATCAATAAGCAAGTAGCACCTAACGAAGTTTTACTTATATTCCAACCTTAAACTGCGCACCCCTATAATTGACTGGTATTTATGAAAAATCCACTAGTAGGTATGATTTAGTTTGGGTACCTCTGTGGCGCAGTGGGTGACGCAGGGGTTGCAGGTTCGATCCCCGCCACGGGACAAATATTTGTCTCGGGTCTGGGTGTTTTCTATGTATACTACGAGTATGTTTGTAGATATATTAGTCATGTGGTTCCCATAACCCAAGCACTGCTTACTTTGGGATTACATGATACTGTGCGAAATGTCCTGCTTTATTTATTTGTTTGAAAGACTTTAGCTTTTGGATGTTCAATTACCTACTGTTGAAAATTATCCTACCTTGAAAATTAACCTATTTTGTTTATCTATGCTAAATAGGTCTGTCCGCCCGCCAAATCGCCTTGTAAAAACGACTTTACCTCGAAATAACACACGTTTTTGGTATAAATCGCGATGTGGAAGGAAATGAACGTCGGCTTACCTTCAATGATGGTAGTGATAGGTGATAACCTATTTTATGTTCCCTTACATTGAGATACAGTTCGGCCGACGGATCTAGGCGTTCGTGAAGTCAGGCTTTTTGCTGCGCAGTAGAAAATTTTGTATGAAAAAGTTGCACTGCGCATCGAAATGGCTAACTTCACGAACGCCGAGATCCGTTGGCCCTACTGTACTACTTCTAAAATTGTAGGATCTGAAGCATCTATTAAGCTCGTTACTGTCATATAACTAAATATACTGTGCTTTTTTATTATAGCAAGCCACCACACATATACTCCGTGGCTATACTATAATATATATTTTTGCCCTCCTTAAGTCTGCGGTCGGTATACAGGGTGGAAATTAAAGAAGAAGTACCACTAACCAGTAACACTGAAGTACAAGTAAGAGGAAATATTCCTTTATTTTTAAAAAGAAACAAAACTGCATTCAAAGATTTTCTATAATTTTCTTGCTTCATGTATCAAACCAGCTAAAAATTCAAATAATAAACCTCGCTATTTTATTCTACTAATCGATAGGGTTAATGTCAGGATAAAATCTCTACAATAAACATTTGGTGACATGTCTTTCTATATTCAATATTCTAAATTCTAAGTCAATCCACATATTTTGGTGACGTAATAGAAATATATATTAAAGCTCCGTCTGTGGTCGCTCGAATACTTTGGAAAATATATATTTGTAATATTATATTTCTTACGTCTTTGCCGGGCTTAAACCGAGCTCTGTATGACCACGAAAAAGACGCAAAATTTGGACTCATGCTAAAAGCTACGTGCCTCTGATGACTATTAGATATCTACAATCTTAAATATTCGAGGACATCAAATAATTTTCAAAGTGGTGTATATCAACATGGAATATCCACTTGTGGTGGTAAAGAATCTATTTTGTTTTTCGTTTTTTATAAAAGTTTTATCGTAGTGATAATATCAATTTGTGATGTACCTAACCGTATATTTTTATTTAGCAATTCAATACTGCCCTTTCAACGGTCAAGCTCACTTGACATTTGAAAACCAGCCGGTGTGATATTAGCATGTGCTGTTTAATTAATTAATGTTTTTTTACTTACTATTTTTATATCGCTTTTTTATAGCAGATTTTTTACGTAAGCCGTGTGTGCACTGTATCGGAATCGGAGCGTATGGAGCGTCAGAATTTGTTGCTTTGGCAGTTCTGCGCCAGAGATCGGTATGTCTGCCGATGACGTCATCCGCAGTGAACATTCGGACCCCGATCGCTTTGAGTTGTGACGTGTTGTATATTGCCAATGCCGATGCAAAATCCGCAAGCAGCGAACGCACCCTATCGGCATTTTGAAAATACCGTAAGCTCCGATACCGATGCGATGGACTCACAGCTTTATTCTTATTAAAGGTGGTTAGATACGGTACGATTCGTCTGTATGAGCCGTCGCTTCAGACCGATCGAAAACGATGATCGATAGTGTATGTCAAGATCGTTAATGATTTAAATATAGGTCCTAAGTACTATCGATTCGTCGTTTCGATCGGTTTGAAACGACGCGACGGATCGTACCGTATATGGGACCCTTTATCATAGATTCTTTTACATAAGGAAAACGGTCTTCGTCCGGACTTCTACGAGAAAATTAGTTTCGACGGATGCTCGCTTGATATAAGTGTAAGGTTAAGTTATGAAGGTGACACTAAAAGACTGAACGGCGGCCGGAACCAAGAAGAATAACAATTTTTTAATCAAAATATAATGTTGCTACACTATTAACATCAACTGAAACTGTTTGATTTACTCGGTCCAGTCTGAAAAGCGGGATAGAGCCCATACGCAAGACTTCAATTTCAGGCTAGACCACGGCCCTAATTCCCAAAAACAAACAATATATCTTGCCAATAGTTCAGCTTATCATCATCATCATCATCTCCTTGCCCTTATCCCACTAGGTGGGGTCGGCACAACATGTTCTCCTCTTCCATTCAAGTTCAATAGTTCAGCTTATGTTGGTCGAAATTTTCGTATTAGGCTTCCATCAACTTAGGCTGAACTACGATAGTTGGCACGATATATCGTTTTTAGTGCTGGGAGTAGGCCTACAGGACTTCCCGTCAAATTCGGGACGTCTGACAACGCTGATCCGTACGGAAATATTGAAACTGGAGGTTTTGAGATCAAAGTGTTCAGTAATGAAGTTTAAGGTTACATGACGAGGCTGACACTGGCCGAGTGACCGTGGTGTTGCCGTTAGCTTGCGTCACGAGCCCGATGAGAACATACGGTATAACTAGCGCATTGTTTGCGTTTGCAGTTCTGTACAAGTTGAAGTCAAATTAATCTATATTTACCCAACAGTGGGAAATGGGCTGATATAATGATGATGGATGAATCTTTCGATCACTTCTCGACCTTGTAAATATATGTACATTGTACACCCTATAAATACAGATGAATCCGGGTATTTATCACGTAAATTACCTTTAATTTACCTTTTTAAATAAAAAATAAATACCCGGATATAATAATGATGTACTTATCGCAATAGTTTAAAAAAGACAATATGTACACCCTGTGGTACCTTCAATCTTTCCTTACGTTGTCTTAAAGATATTGCTTCTAAACGATGAGACCGCCTATATGTTACTCGTATAACTTCGTAATAGAGGTTTTTTAAATTGCATAGTTACACCTCAAATGACTCTATTTCTTTGAAAAGCAAACTTTTAACTTTAAAAGAGGATATCGTATCAGGTAGGTCCAAATCAGTCACATTAGATAGCGAGCTTTGAATTCCTACCGTGCTTTTAATGCCTCCAAAAAATAGAAGAAGAATTGTATGATAAGTAATGTCTTTAAAAAAGAATATAATTCTAAAGACCTTACCTACTTATAAACCTTACAATTGCAGTATTAAAATGTTGTTCGCTCTAAAACGGTAAGTCAAGGCTGTGTGATTACCACATCCATATCTGCTGTTTCCTGAGGAGCCGTGACCTTGGAACACTCATTAACTGACTTCAAAAAAGGAGGAGGTTCTCAGTTCGTCGGAATCTATTTTTTTTTGTGCTTTTTTTATTTTTACCGATTACTCGGAGACGCCTCGACCGATTTAGAAAATTCTAGGGTATACTTTCCGATTGATGCCACAAGGTTTGGTGAGGAACTGTCGAGGATCTTCGTAACTATGGACAGAAATGCACCTAGAGATTGCAGAAAATTGATCAGCCTATAACATTGAAGTCGATTTTTTAAGATTTTTAATTTAGTCACTTGTTTGATCATGATCATAAACGGTCTGTTTGCAACAGTTTTGGCTTCAGTGGTTTTAGTTTTTCTTTTGCGATAAATTGGCTTTGTAGCCTTTCATTTGTCTGTTTAGCGATGTAGGTAGGTATGTATTTGGCTACGCAAAAGATAATTTAAATAAAAAAACATTTTTTTGATCATTTTCGTGCATTGTATGACACTACTATACTTACACGAAAAAGATTACATTAAGTCAATATTTATTTTGAATTTCGTCAACTCGTCCTTTGGGACCAGTTTCAAAACGGGACGAGTTGATGAATAAGTCACATTTATGTTTAAAAATGTAAGATCTTAAGAGATAAAATTATCGTGCTAGTAGTTTAACTTCATTAGGTAATACCACGTAATACACTTGTAGATTATCATAATATATCTTAATTAGCCATTTTCTGAATATATATATAATTCTGATAAGAATAAAATCTATTTTTGATTCAGCTCAATCTTCCTTAATAACCTAGGGTTTATTCTGATCTTTTTAAAAAAACTTAGCTTTCCTCATTTAAGCTAAATAGTACAATTTTGATTGCAAAACTATAAACTAATGGGAATGTTGTCTACAATATTAAAAAAAAATTCACAAGTTAATTTATCGTTGAATTTAAACTTCCTTTACCTTGAGAGGTACATTAACTCCGATAGAACAATGAATCACGGTGAATAATTATCAAAGTTGTAGGTAGTTAATAGAATATATCTACTAAGCTGCTCCAATTTATATCTAAACTGAGAATTAAATTATTTTTACTAATAAATAGCGCAAAAAAAACCAGAATAAAAACCATTTATTTTACTTTACTAGAATATATTTTAGTGAATTCAACATTTTCGTTACTTAACAGAAACAATGGAACAAAATAGAATTTAAAAATTCTAAGATTCCATGTCTAAACCATTTTACCGTCATCACAATTTCACAGTTTTGTGTACCTACCATATAATTTTTCCCCTACTATTTTTTGTAAAGTTTAGTCAAAATGACGTTTAATTTGAAGGGTTCCTTAGTTAAAATCCTGTGCGATCACTTTGTCCTCTTTATTTTCTAAAACGATTTTTTTTTTAATTAGTTCCTTAAGTTAATACATTTTTTTAATTTTTATAGTGTTAAACTACACTTAGGTATTACGCCCTTAAGTTTAATCAAATAAACACAACATACCAACTTAACCTTTATCCTAAACTGTTTCATTGTCATTCACACGCTGCACCATGAGATAGCGTGAGACTGTTATTATGAGAACATTATGATCAATGTTACGAATGATTAATTTATAACCTGTCTAAATGGAACAACAAATTAGAGTGCGTATTCAACGGAACCCGTGGATTTTACAGTACAGTCGGTTATAGAAGCTGATAGTAAAATTAGCCGTTACGTCTGAGAGCTTAATATGATGTAGTTTCTTTTTTTATATAAACGACTATTTTTATATAAATATATAATCGATTTTTTTATATAAATGGATTGTACAGTACAGTCGGTTACAGAAGCTGATAGTAAAATTAGCCGTTACGTCTGAGAGCTTAATATGATGTACCTAGTTTCTTTTTTATATAAACGAATTTTAAATAGGTAAGTACCTACCTACTTAGTAATTTTATAAGAATAAGCAAAATTCTTTTTTAAATTAGAACTAATTATAATAGTAGTTTTATGTAAATATATAGATAATGTAAGTATAGTAGGTATACTTAGTTCTTAAAAAATAATGCGGTAATTTTGTTTATGTTAGTAACTGTACTTGGTAACCTTCAAAAACCACAATTAAGGCATTTGATTGCGTTTCCTACTGCACGATTGGCTCAATTTGGTTTAGTTTTTGTCTATGGTAACATTAACATTTATGTGTGCCTAATGATTTTGATCTTGAACTAAATGGGGTAAAAATGTTTCACTGCCATTGCATTAACATTTAGACTAGAAAATCGCAATCATATTATATATCTTTTCTTATTTTATTGGTAAGTACATCCAAGTACTTAATATTGTTTTTCAAATAAATTAAGGAATCTTCAAAATTTAATTAAAAAAAAATGTAAGTAATATTATCACGACTGTACTCCCAAGGTGCGGTAGACATATTCTATCAGATTTTTAGGCATTTTTAGATCCTTTAATTCTTTAATTATTTATTGTACAAATAAAACACATAGAACAACGACATAAAGTAAGGGCATGTACAAAGGCGAGCTTAACCCTACGAAGAGTTCTAAGATCCTTAGAAGATGTCTATGGGGGTAGTCAAAATCTAAAGTTATTCTACTAAACGAATCATCCACTCCAGTCTCAGGTATTTTCTAACTTTATAGGTACCTACCAATAAAATATTCACTAGAATTTAATAAAAACTAAACACATAAAACCAGTGGAACCCGCTATCATTTAATTCACCTTTAAGACCCCAACATAAAACTCATCTATAATATATGTATCTATACATGAGTCTACAGCTATTATAGTCGACGTACCAAAGTAAAGTACGCACGATAGATCTATGCATTCGTGAAGTTTGCTTTTCGCTGCGCAGTAGAAAATTTTGTATGAAAAAGCTGCACTGCGCATCGAAACGGCTAACTTCACGAATGCCTAGATCCGTCGTGCGTACTGTAGTCTGTCCTTGTCAGGTTATCGGCATTTACAAACCCACTATGAACCGCTTCGGACCTCATAAAATTCCGTTGAAGCCTTTTTTTCTGAGTACCGATACCACGGTATCTAAAGGTTGCTACCAAGGACATTGAACATGTGGAGAACAGTTTTAGCCTCGGATTAGATAGCGTGTAATTATAGTACCTACCTAAGCTTAGAGAAACTTGGGTTTCTTACAGCTTAGATAGTACTTAAATAAATGAATATAAATAAATAATGCTGGACATTTCACACACACAGCATCATGCAGCCAGCCCCAAAGTAAGCAGAGCTTGTGTTATGGGAACCACATGATGACAATATGACTAATATACTTACTACTTACATAAATTCATTTTTTTGTAAATACATACTTACCTACATATTATACATAGAAAACACCCAGACCCAAGACAAATATTTGTACTTTTATCATACTCGTACAAACATTTTTTCCGCGTTATGGATCGAATCCGCAACCTCATGGGTCATGGGTCTCAGGCGGGCCTTCACCCACTACGCCACAGAAGTCGTCAAGGAAATCAAATTGAAGGAAGAATACTAACATTGTTATTGTGTTAGAAACATTAGCCCGTTGTGCCTCCTACGCAGGTAACGCCTACAAAGTAATTGTAATAACCTTTATTCCAAAGCCACTACACAAAAAATCTCAAGCAACGGCAAAAACTATTCAACAGTTTATTATTATTACGATCAGTGAATCACAACCAGATTTGGCGAGGGTTAATGACCTAAATATATTCAGCGAGGTGTTCAAGGCTAGTTACTAATTTGGTTAGCTAATATAAAAAAATCCGGTATCGAAAGGCGATTTTATAGCCTGTTTTCGATTTGAGGCACAACAATTTTATACAAGGTATTTCTTTACCGTTATTCAAATAGGTTCTTTATGTCATACAGGAAAATCTTAGACGTTATAGGTGTGGACACTTTACTGTCAATTGGAGAGGTCGAACGCAGGTGGAATAAAATATTATATCAATGCTGAACTGAACATGATACGTATAATAATGTGCTTATTTTGTACTTTATACTTGAGATTTTCATAGACCAAAACTCATTTAAAAAAGAAATATAAGTTAACTAAAACATACAAACGTTTGTGCTAGATCGTACTGCCCTCACTCTCAGAATTAAGTCAAATGATGACTTGTATTCCTTTGTAGCTAGGTCAAATCACGACTGGTTTCATGATAAACATCGTGGGCGGTCACACAAAATTACTCCAAAATACACGAATATATTATGATATTGCGACATGCACAACAATGGAACAGATGACCTTAGTACTGTAAGATTTAACCGCTGTGCTGCTGCCAACGTTAATCCTTCCACCTTTTGACATTAACTTATTATTTTTATCCTTTTATTTACGACCCGTATTTTAAAAGCCCAAACTTAAGCTTTTAAGTTTTTGATAACAGTTATTGGGTCTAGTTCTGTGATGGATAGTTTAAAAGTTTTGTTCTATGATAAGTCTTGCTTTTTTATGATAACTCCTTTTGAACTCAGTGATAGGTACAAACAAAGCACCAGTTAGAGTGATTTTGTACGTGTATAATGTGGTTTTATTAAAAAAAAAAAGGAAATTAGTAGTATAACAGTCATGTGGTTCCCAGAACACAAGCTCTGCTTACTTTGGGGCTAGAATTATGGTACCTATGTTAAATGTCCGCCACATTCTTAATTTATTTATTTAGTTCCTAGTGGGACCTTTTTGGCATTTAAATATCTTATGCATATTATGCTTATTTATTCGATATTATATGGTTATATATAATTGATATTTGAATGCCAAAAAGGTGCAAGTTGTTTCAATATAGTTTTGCAAATTGTAATTAATTTAATGACCTTTAAATTACTTTACTAATTTATTATTACCGTTATGTCGTTTATCATTAGTTAGTAAATTAAGATGGCATGCATACTTGAACATTTCTTATCTATTTATAATATATATTTTATTTAAGTTACTTACTTACGTATTTATTACGAAATATTAATAAACCTGACAAATGTTTGTAGGTATGATCTGCAAATATTTATCTCGGGTCTGGTGATCTGCAAATATTTATCTCGGGTCTGGGTGTTTTCTACTTAATTTATCTATTACATTCATTCATCATATCACCAATATCACCAAGGAAAATCCCGTTGCTGCACGGCCAGAATGCGAACCCACGAACTTCGGATCCAAAGTCGAGGTACTATCCCCCTCGGCCAACATGGCTCCAACTATGAAATAGCAACCGCTGGTATAGGTAATAAACTGACTGATAAGAAATTAAAAAAAAACCTATTTATAGCAAAATTTGATGTTAATTTAAAGTCGAAAGTAATTAAGATATATTTTTTTAAATATCAATTTAAAATAGAAAAATTATGTGAATTTGCTCTGAAAAACTCTTTTTTTCTATAGCAACTAAAGAAGCAGAAGCAGGAATCTATTGAGACAAAGCGCTCGTGGTATAGCTGCTTAGACGTTCTTGATTGATCGTTGAAGTTAAGCAGCGTTGTGCACGGTCACAATTGAAATGGGTGACCGCAAGTGTCATTACAAATTGAGCGCTTCCGTGCTTCGGAGAGCACGTTAAATTGTTGGCTTTTAAGTCGTTAAGCCATGACAGAGGTTTTTAGGCGGCCTAAAAACTCCGTCACCAGAGTTGGCCACTTGCTCATACGAACTTACTGTAGTTTCCTGTATGACAAAGTTGCCGATAACGTCGAAGAATTCCCTATGTATATCAATGAGATTTTACCAATAGAGCCGTTATACCTGCTCATTAGAAAAAGCTCTAAAATGCGGTGAAATTTTGTTATATCTACTTAGGTTGTAGGTATACCTAAGTCCTAATAGGTAAGCTTTGTTTAATATCAATCAAGGAAACTAAAAAATAGCAGAGATTTATAAAACCCCGTTGTCAGAAAGACCTGAATTATGTGCGTGCTATGCAAGACAAAGTGCGGCTGAGTTGACTAAAGCTAATTAGCTTGACTTGTTCGCCACGCAGAGCGGGGTACAACGCATCTACCTGTTTATATAGAAGATCATTGATGTATATTCCGTTAGTGCTTTGCAGTAAAGTTGTGGTTTGGCGTCGCTATATTATATCAATCTCTGTTTTATTGTTTCCGCAATATAGCAGATTGGACACACTCCCCCCACCACCCCCTACCGCTATAAATAATGACTTGTGTTCAGATAATACTCTTAAATTATGTTTTAATGGTACATGCGCAATAAAAACTATCCGTTTTCGACATATTTACAAGATTATGAAGAACGAGCTGTAACAACGTATTTTATCGATATTTTCAGAATTACAAAATTTTAAGTAGGTACTGAATTAAAAATTAGTAGTATGTGTAAGACAACTAGTAATAAGTAGCTTGAGGCTGAATCACCAAATTCCTTCGTCTTTTTGTATACAAAAACGACGAAAATTGCCCTGAAGCGTGTAAACAAAGTAGATATAAGCCAAGTGTCGCCAATACGTTTGATATGAAGCGAAAAGTTACCTACTTGACTATTGCAAGTTAGTAAAACTAATAAATATACAGCTTAAAGAAAAAAAAGAATGTTTCGTGAATGTAGCTTTTTGTAAAAATGTGTAGTACCTACTAGTTTTTATTTAAATTAACCTTTGCTGCTACCACCTTTTTCTATTAATAGGAATGGCACATAAAAGCAGATGTCAAGTTAATGAAGTACAATTAAAAACAGGAACAAGCCCGCATCGGTTTCACTATCGATACTTGCCAGAGATAGCAAACCTTTTAGCACTAACTTACAATGTTTACCAAAAAGTATGTCAGCAGGAAAACAATTTTGATCTAGGACGTAAACTTTGTTCGTGCTTTTCGAACAGGGGTTTCCTGTTCCAAAAAATGTTTCTCGGTCAAATGTTTACCTTCTCTGTGTTAGTAAATTTTGCGTACCGGCCTTGTGGGCATAGGATCATTCGTAGAACACACATGTGCGACATCTTGCAAAACAAAAAACGTAATGGCAACGACAACCTCTTGACTAATAGCCACTTATTGGATATCATCTGGAACGTGTTCTTACCATTCTAAAGTTCAAATACGTTCTATATTTTAAAACTCTTCTATTTTTGAAAAAAGAACTTTTGTTTTTTCTGTCGGTGATATAGCGTGGTTACATAGATCCACTTTAAAAATAGACCAGCAATATTAAACGACCACAGAAGGATTATATTAATCGTTTTCCAAGATTTAAGTTCCATAATTTAAAGATAATACAGATGAGTCCAAAACGTTAAACGTGCCAAAGCTTAGTCCATTTGAAACCATTGTTTTAAAAACCTAAATCGAAGTTTCCAAGAACAGATTTTCTGCGCCTATTCTGAGAGTAATCGCTTTTTTATGATCGCCAATCTTTAAAGCAAAGCCTTAAAGAGGTTGAAGCACAATAGGGTATGGATACAATAGAGACCACATGGTGATACTCCTTTTTTCACTCATAAAGATGCAGATTTTTACTGTTCGCAAAAGGAACTGCGATAAGGTGCCCTGTTCTTTTTGTAAACGGCTTTAAGGTATGCTAATTTGTTCGTTTTGTTCAAAGATTGATTGGATTAATGTCTTACTGTTTCTTTAAGTGCATGTTGTATTCATAAATAAGTGTAAAATTTGCGTTACAGCTATGAAATTATAAAACGGTTTTATAAAATAACATTTATGTTTTCAGCAAAGCTATTACTCAACTCATTTTCACCTCAAATAAAGGAAGTGGTTTCATTCGAAATCTAAAGAATTGCTCAAGCGAGGTTTTGAATCAAAACAAATTCCAAAATCAAACTATAAATAAAAAAAAAACAATAAACAAAACAATTTATGCAAAGTATCAATTAATCTAATGTACCTACAATTAGTGGATAATTATAGTATGCAACTATGTATGTTTAAAGTGCAGGGCAGTGAAACCCTTGGCCCTAATGTGAACGACAATACACACGGCTTTGTATGTAAAGCTGTGTACACAATCATGATAGCTCAAATATTAGCACCATTACTATTCTCTAAAATGAGTACGTAGAGGGCAAGAGACCTCGTGCAAGAGCTCTCTGGGTAGGTCTCCGACTCGCTGGATCGACCTAATAACTTAAGCTATCAGTCAGCCGCGGTACAGTGTGCTCGCAATGCTGAAAACCGCCAGAAATGGAGAGACATCGCTCGACGTTCAGCACTTGAGAGTGCTGGAAGTGACCGGAATCGGTGAGCTGCAACCCTGTCCATCGACAACCACGACCACTCTGACAAGAATGCCCGACTAAGAAGATTTCCTATAAAAATAGCAATACCTAGGTTTATAAAGTTAATGCGGAATGAATGGAAAAAGATAAATAAAGATGAATCTTTTAAAAAGTAATTTTAAATTGGTTAAATAACTTATCACTTCTAAACTTTTTTAATGATCTAACAAAAATATTAGTAGGTAATCATCGATTAAACATTCAGTTATTCTAGCGGCGCACGGCGGATTGATATATTGGTAAGAATAAAAACTAGTTATTAAATTCTAAACCCCTCCATGTTTTTAATTTAAACATTTTGATACCTATAAGATTGACTAAAATGGTTTATATAGCTCAAACAGTTGCTAAATCTCTTGCCATCTCTTTTCAATTACACGAGAGTGACACGAACATCCTCTAAAGCCTTACTAAACTGTCAGGTATGAATAACAGGGTAAATCTAATAATAAGCATCTAGTTCACGCTGTATGCACGGCTGCATTGACGTATAACGCATAATTTATGTATAGTCTTATCTATATAATAGAACCGCAATGTGAATGATGCTTGTGTTATATAATATTACCTACTAGTTGTGACCCACTGTTCTTATGTATGAAGTCTTTTCTTTAACAATATACTTACATGAAACGCATGAAGTTTTTACAAAAAAAAATATTTGTTTAGGATGAAAATATCGTAAAAGATTTCAGAAATAATTTAGCTTTCTAACCTTTTCTCCTTTGAAAATCGGAGATGGTTTTGAAGATGGTGAATCTAGGAGGGTCAAAAATTATACAGGAACATGGTCACAAAATATTTTGATAATTACAAAATTTTAAGATGAATTAAGAGTTCTAAATGATATGCAACGGTGGAGTAAATAATATTTACCTAGGTATAATTTTTTTATTTTTTTTGCTTATTTTTTATTTTAATTTTATTTATTTATGTTTTTTTCATTGTCGTTTTGGTGGTCTCTACGGCAACACAATGTTATTGTAATTTAAAAAATAAACATCACACAACAACACATACATACTGTTAAAAATCCTCGGATAGCGACGTTACATAATGAATGTCTTTTAAACATACAACTTAGAAATTATGCAAAACCTGCCTTCAAATGACGCATTGAATAAGTAAAATGACGGAAAACTAAACTTGTTCTGTAAGTTAACTAAACGTTATACAATAACGGTTGCTTATTGTCAAGGTTATTTATTAAAAATGTTTTGAGAACTCTTTCGCAGAATTAATTGTTATTTAGCTCGTTGAAAGTTTTATATACATAATTTGAAACGTCCATTTTTAATATATTAATATTAAAACTGGACGTTTTAATTTCAATTTGTTATTAGGTAATATTTTTAAAAACATAAACTTTAAGTTTGTTAGGAAGCGCGTTGAAATCTTTAATATGGGGTTGATGCGACTTTTTATTAATTTTATTTTATGTACTTATTGCAAATATATTATATTAAAATAGTTATAAACAGAATATTAGTTAGTTATATAATATAATTATCGTAACTGTCTTTTTTTTCTATAAACACATCAACATCGTCTAGGGATATTTCGGATTTTCTCAATTTACTCAAAATTTGTCAAAGACAACATGCAACATGTTTATATTTTTAAAATGCCCATTTAGTAGACTAGACTTTAGAATGAAATAAAAATATTTTTTTTGCGTAAATAAAATTTTATTCAAATAAAAACAAAAAGTGAAAAAATGGTAGAACTAAAGATGAATGTGTTTTGTTGTGAAAAAGTAAAAAATTATACGAATTGATTCCGATTTTTGCAATTATACGAAAAATCAGTGGTCGGTAAAACAACCCATGACGTTAACAAAGGTCCTGCAATAGTTTTTCATGCTTTGAATCAAGTTATCAAAGTCTTGCTGCGGGATATTGTCCAGGTCCGGCTAAGATGCAAAAAAAAATTGCTCTTCACTTGCAATGTTTGCAGGAAAATTATTCATATCACTTCTTTGGAGTATGCCCCACCCGTGCTCTATGGGGTTTAGGTCTGGTTATTGCGTGGGTCAGTTTAAGACCGACACGTCGTGCTCCTACAGTCAGCTGGTCACCACTCGCGCTGTGTGCGGACGGGCTTTGTCGTGCATGAGCGTTAATTCTTGGCCCATTTGGAGTTGATGAGGGTAGACTATTGATACTAGCACATGGTTACGCTATTTTTCAGTGGTCTTGGTGTTTCTGATCCAAACGTGGTAAGTTCTTCTACCAACATGAATTCCCGAACAAACCATAATTGTCCCGCCGTGATATGGATGGACTTCCTGATGGTGTTGCAGACGGCTCCCACGACCAGGAACTCGCCATACACGTACTCTTCGTGAATCTGGATGGAAACCGTATCAGAACTCATCGATAAACAGTACTACAGACCACTGGTTATCTTCCCAGAGCAAAATGTTCACGAGCCCATTGTAATCTTCGTCCACGATTTCCTCGGCGGAGTGCTGGAGTACGAAGCGGTCTGCGAGCATGAAGGTTAGCTTCATGCAGTCTTCTCCTCACAGTTTGGTCACTCACAAGCACCTAGTGCTCTAACTGGAGCTTCTGAACCAACTGCATGGCCGTAACATTTGGTTGTCTTCACGAGGCAACTTGCAAAAATCGGTCTTGTCGTTAGGTGGTTGTGCACCTCCCGCCTAGGCGTCTTTCAGCCACTTCACCAGTGGCACGATAACGTGACCACAATCTTGATGTCACGTTTTGTTTTGTTCCAATCTCCTCGGCAATACTCCGCTGAGTAGCCCCAGTTTGGAGCATGCCTACTGCCCTTAACATTTCGCCTCTAGTTAAATGGCGCCGCTGCATGATGCATTTAGTGGCATAAATTCAAAATTAATCGATAACTTGTTTAAAAACTTCAATTTGACACAAAAAACTACCAAAAACTATGGTAGGGAAATTGAAAACTTCGACCTTCGCTATTGTAATACCTCGCAAATCTTTTGTTTATAATTTATTTTATCAAATTCAAATTTGGAATCATTAAAATAAGTCTACAAAATAAGTTTTCATCAAAAGATTTTAAAACAAGTCAGTATTTTTAGAATTTAGGAACTTGATACAAAATATCCCTAGACGGTGTTGATGTGTGTATTCTTTCTGTTAATGCATACGAACTTAAAAAGAACATGCGAGCAACGAATCATCCCCTAAAATTATTATTCCCCTGCATTGAACAATAAAGTCGATGAAGTAAGTACTTACTTACAAAGGGCACTTTATAAGGGTGTGACCTTCAAAGGTTAGTCCACAGGTGTGAATGCACCTGTAGTTTAGTAGCTCATGCTATTTTTAACCCTTTACTGTTTGACATTCATATTTAAGTTTTGACATAATTTTATGTAATGGTCTTTGACATTTAACATAAAAAATAGGTAGGTAGGAACGTAAAATGTATGTTATTATTTGCTAAGTTATTTATAAAACTATTCATATAAATTAAACAGTATCCGCGTTAATGTGTGGGCAGTGTTTTAGATATCCAGTTATTAACCTATTTTTTATTTTTTCAGCTTGATACAGAATAAAATAAGATAGCCTTACTTCAATTAGGTACTTAGTTATTTGTATTTTTTATAGTATACACACATCAAAAAAAGATTGCGATCAGTTTGAAAACAACATATTTTTAATATCTTGAAATATTATTAAAAAAAAATTGTAATTCATTGTTACCTTGTCAAAAGTACAATAATTTAATTCTGAAGTATTTTTAAACAAAGAATATTACCCCTTAAGGAGGTTTTTATAATAATTTTAGGAATCAAAAAATATTAACTTTTAAAAATGATCGCAAACTTTTTTTCATGTGCGTACTTAACTAAGATGTATTAATTATTACTTTTTTGTACAGACAATTTGACTTCCAAAGTTCGTATAAAAACTGTTGTTTCGTGAAACAATACAGTATGCAGGTGAACGGTAGAGATAATTTATATGTAAACAGGTACACGTCATAGAAGCTAATTGTAATTGTATTGTAATGCCAGGCGAGATCGCGGTGAGTAACCTAAATACAAAGCGGTGATGGCGGGCGGAAGTCGCGCCATTGTGCCGCAACCATTGACACCTCGCATCATCCGGTCAAATCCTGGCTGTGCCCAAATATGTGGACTTTTCTTTCTCACGTTTCAAGAATTTTGATATTTCATTCTGTTGATAATTTAGCAAAACTAGATTTAGAATTATACAGTTTTTAAAACTAAGGAAAAAATAATTTATGTTGGTTCTACAGTTGCCAAATTTGATTATGTAAATGCAACGTAAATGTACCTACAACAGGACCAATAGCAACAGTTAGTTTGTCGTTTTATGTGGAGTAGAAGTTACGATATCAGTCTACATAATTAGTCTTGTAAATCTTTATTTTCATTATTCTGTCTAGGTATCTGTGATTTAGCTTACTTTACTTAGAAATTTGAAATTACTTCTTAGCTCTATCAAATATCTTACCAAAGTAAGCATACCTCTTCTTCATAGAGTGCCTCTCCAGTTATTGAAGGTCGGCGGTCATCCTCTTAAACTCTTCCTTGTTTTGGGCTATTCGAAATAGGTCTTCAGCCTTTTATATGCCTGTCCACTGCCTTATATTCCTTCCAGGATAGTTTTCTCCTACCAACAGATCTTTTGCCTTGTATCTTCCCCTACATGATAATTTGCAGCAGTTGTGTCGTAGGATATGACCGAGGTAGCCAACTTTTCTCTGCTTGATGGTTCGTACAAGGTTGGTTATTTTGATTTGCATTCGCTGTAGTACTTCAACATTGACTAAACCTACTAATTATTTACGACCAGTTAAGTTTCATAGTATTGAAACCAGCCGTAAATCATTATGTATTACAGTTATATGGATGACTTATACCCGAATACTGAAAAGTTACTTAAATATTTGATACGAACTTGTCTATTTGAGACGTTGTTAGAGAAACGTATGCAAAAATGACAGTTAATGGCAGTTATTGTCAATGATAAGCACCACTTAGATATTTCATATTCTTATTCAAGCGTTTCAGTATTAGGGTGTTTGACATTACATGTTAAGTAAAGGATTCTCAAAGTAACTCTCAAGAACTCATTGGCATAATGACATCCAATCAACTGTACATAATACTGTATAGCAATAGCAAAATACTTGAAAAGTATGAATGAATGAATGAATAAGTCTTTATTATATACGTCTTATAAAACATATGAAAGAATAAACCTACAATAATACAATAATACAATATAATACAATATAATAATAATATAATACAATGGGCGGTCTTATCGCATTGAAGCGATCTCTATCAGACCCTTTTAAGATTTTGAAGTTTAGGTCTAAGTCTTCAATATTTGCAATTTAAAAATATATATCTATTCTTGTTCCAGTATCCTTCTAACTAAACAGATTTATTGGTACTTAGTATTCAGGTGCTGCTCAGCATATCATTTTGCGGTTTTTAAACAGCTTAGATATCCAGTATGTGACCTGTTTTTTGAGTTTTTTTAACTTGATTTAGATTATGTTATGGTGTAAGATGAACTGTGGTAGGTATTGATATTCAACAAACATGTAAAAATTTTGCTAGATCATTTAAGTCAAAACTTCTCAGACAATGTCACAAAATGTACCAATTACAAACAAACTGAAGTGCTAAAAGTGACCAATCTTGCTGCCAAATTTTAGCACAAGTCTGTGAGTAAACGATTCCGAGGAAAAATCAAACATAATGATTCACGCTCTACCAAAAACCGTTCAATTTTACAGAGGTAGTTTAATATTTCACAATGTTTTTTTAATATGTGTAGCACTATCTATATAGCTATATACCTAAAGCTCTTAAAATTTGTCGAAGATACTTTGCGAGTATAAGTCCAAAAACATTTCAATCAAATACATCACTTTGATACCCCTTAGAGAAAAGAGATTCTACCATGAGTCGAGATTAATAAAGCAAAAAGCATAAACGCAAAATTAAAAGGAATTCCCTGCAAAAAAGGCATCGAAACCCAAAGACTTACCAAATGTAACAAAAATAAAGATAGGGACAGACAAGTGGACTCAGGTAGACAGTCTTAGCGGAACGGAGCCAGAACTGGATTCTGAGTGCGTCTTTTTTTCTTGAGCAAGTGGCCGTTACGGAGGAAACGATAAATAAAACTGTCTTGAAAAAACTGTTGGGAGCGTAAATATTGGCATGCCATTTAGAGATGAAAATAAATGTGTAGGATACTTATACCTAGTTATAAATAGATACAACATTAACAACATTGCAAATTGAGTATATTTTTCTCTTTGTCGGTCTAAATGTAAAAAAAGTAATTAAGTAACAGGTTTGTTTGTAAATTTCTGTGTCTTTTACTGTTCTCTATGTGTGTCGAATAAACTCTGTTCTATTCCTTTCTAAATATTTTAAGTACCTATAAGTCGAAGCAAGTTTTGTGCAGAGATAACAAAATTATATTTTTCTCTGTTTTTACTCGAAAAATGTATGTTTCTTAAGTTTAATCGCTATCGGCTTAGAAGATAGTTGCTGAGGAAAAAGGAGATATGTATAAGACTTACCAGCATTATCCTTCTTGGAGAGCAAAGCAATAGGGGCATCGTCAAGCGGCGATCCGGTGCACAGCGGATCAGTCTTGCTTAGCAACTCCTGACCCTCTTGCAGACCGAGCTGCTGCTCGTGCAGCCGTTTCTTGATGAGAAAGATCTTCGGCATCTTGAAATCACTGCACTATTTCCAAGTCAAAGTCACTGTCTTCAATTATTCACATAGCATTATCACTGCACGTTGAGTTTTGTTGTTGTTGTGAGTAGCGGCGCATGCGGTACCGTTGGCCGCTGGCAAAGGACTGAGAGGCAGTGTGCGGTGCTTGCACCGTTGGTCGGTCCGCCCGCGCGCCGGCGCCGCCCGCCCGATCCTGCGCACACGCACGCAACCCGCGCACACAGGCACACCACAGTAAAAGTGCTCCGGAGCCTCGAAGCTATCCTTTGTAATGCTTTGCTTATCATTATTGTTTACCCTTGGAGTAATTACGCTATTGTTGCAGTTTAACGTTACTGATAATGCCGCCTTGAATGCGCATTGTAGTTTGGTTGTTTTAATTTGAGTTGTGAAAAGAACAAATAAAAATTTACATTTCAAATGCTTTTACCGAAAAATTTTAATATTAAGGACACCTATTTTTGACAGCTATGTTTAAAATAATGCTATGTTTGAACATGTTTGGTGGTAAAAATAAAGGAAGGCGTATACTCAGCTGATGGTGATGATGGATTATAATGTATACCTAGTTAGTTATTTTTAGAGTAACAGTAAGTTTAACAATAAATTAAAACTCTACATTACTCGGCATAAGGAACACCAAAACAACATCATTGCTAATAAACCGCAGCTATACAAATATTTATTAGGAAATGAAAATTTTATTCAACGCTTTTAAAAATAAAATGAAATATACGTAAGTAGGTATAGGCAATTTGTTATTTATCTTCCTACAATGTAATTAAGTTCAGAAGAATTGGGATACTTGGAACGAATCTAGAAAAATAAATACTTATTTAACTACTTATATTATTGTATTTTACTAATTATTATCCGAAAGTGAACGTACATTTATTTGGATGCAAATTCCAAGTAGTTAGGTAATTAAGATAAGCTCTTGCATATCTATACTAATATAATGTAGAGTTTGTTTGTTTGTTTGAACGCGCTAATCTCAGGAACTACCTGTCCGAATTGAAAAACTATTCCTGCATTGATAACTAAACTCTTGAAGAAGGTTATAGGCTTTTCATCATCATCATTACCATTAGACCATCACTACGAATATTTTTCAGGTACAGATAGACCGTTGCGGCATCCTTCAATCTATACAACAATACGAAGTGCAATCAATTTCCGAAAGTTATATAACCGTTATAAAGTTTACGATACTGACTGTCTTGGATTGTCTTTTGTTTCTACTTGCAACTGGTCCTTTCGGCATCTTTGTTGCCACATGTTGCAAAACATTCTTCTCGGCTTTTTTTTTTTAACGGTTATTGTTTAGTTTGGAGAAAATGACTGGGTCTGCTATGTTTGCAAAATAGGTAGCTGTACCTATCTTAGTTTAGATAAGGTTCAGGTCAAAAATACCATAAACTGGAGAGCTTGTTTATAGAATGTAATGAGAGTGAGTGAGGCAAAAGATGTGTGTCAGGATCGTAGAATGTGAAAATTGGTGTTCTCTGCCTACCGCTACGGGAAAGAAGCGTCTATTTAAACATATATAATATATCGTTTTTATTAGAATTGTTACTTATAGGTTACCTATATATTTAATCATTCACTTACGTATTTACACAGTTTATTTATTTTTTATTTATTTACCTACTTAAATCGTCCATTATATTTTTATGAACCAAAAACCCTCTAATTATCTCTTTGATTTCTTCAGGTTATGATAGCATTGTTAGCATCATCTGCTCGTTCAATGCCGATAAGAAATTGAATCAGATGAATCACTTCTAAGGATTGAATCACAAACACTTTCGTATAAAGAACTTCCGTCTTTAGAACCTCTTCCGGACCTTTACAAGTTCTGCGAATAGTTTTAAGAAAACCTTATAGTACTCTATATAGTGGGCATTTCAAATATACTATTTTGGTACGATTTTTAAATATGTTCAGAAAATAGTACATGGACAAACATGGCTCGCCGAGACAAAATTGTCTTTATTCAATCTAATCTTAAAGGTCATTTTGAAATGCCTTAAACAGACGCTAGTTTTCGCAATCGGCATTTTCAAAGGCTATCCATGTCTTAACAAGAAAGAAGTAATAAAATTTAAAGAAATGAGTTGTGAAGGCTTACTTTTAATAAAAGAATATCTTCCTAATCTCTTTCTTTACAACGGATCAGCGTTATCTCATCCCGAGAAAAGTTTGGGATCTTTTTGTATGAATAATAAGAAACAGAAGAAGTGCATTGTTCATAAAGACTATAGGTTTCTCGAAAACTCAATCGAGCCGAATAACTCAAATTAAGCACGTTTTTTGGTCAAAGTTTTTTTTAACAAAACGCGTTGATGTCTTTTCTACGACAAAGAAGATTGTTTTTCATGTCGAAAATAATAACTTTTTTTTTACCATAAGTAAATGCAATGATGTTTTCAAACATCATTGGTTTTATGTATTTTATGGTAAAGTTAGTTAACGACAAAAATAATTTATTTGTGAAACTAAACTGCTAGTTTTTGTATAATCAACATAACATTTATGTTTTCGACATAACTTTTTAGTGTCCATAAATCAAATTTTAGTTTAAAATGCAACTAACGAGACCATAAACTGGCCGGCCATTTTGCCGAAATAAAAAAAATAAAGCGAAAATGTAATGAGCTACCGAATTGGTCCCGACCGAGTTTTTTGGTCCAATAAAAAGGTTGTTTTTTTGGACGCCTGCAATGGTTTTTTAGTATGGCGAAGTTGTAGCACGCGGTCTGATTAAGTTTTTATTCTTTAAATAATTTGAAAGCAATAAAATATATTAGCTTGAAATGAGCTAGAGCTCTGCAGTTTTTTAAAATGAGAATTTCATTCATCAACATTTATCTCACATGAGTTAATTTAGTGACCAAGGATAGGAATGAATAAGATTTTAAAATGCTCTATGTTGATATTTTCCAACATGTTGAAAAGTAAACTAAAAACGGAAGAATGAACAATGAAAAGCATTGGTTCAAATAAAATATTTTCAAAATGTAGGTCGGTAATCTTTAGCTCGTCAGTAATAACGTCTTTACAAACCTGCCCAGACTCTTATAGCATTGTGCTCAATAACGCAGTGCAAGTTCTTTGCCATCTAATAAACATGAATGCTGCCATGGAACTTATAACATAAATAGTAATTATGGATAAGGTATATTCCTATTTCACTTTCAAAAATGTTGTGAGTAGTACTTGATATTATAATAACGCGAGAATTACTCACGTAAAAATATTGATGATTTGGATACCGAATATGTTTTGATTCATCCGAAGAATCTTCGTCACGCGGTATCGTCTCACACTGAAGTGCACTAAATATCGCACCAATGTATTAGCTCTGTCTCGTTCTTTGACCTGAGAATTACGTACTGTGCATCCTATTTTTACATTGCTGTCTAACTGGCATTAATATATTAATATGATAATTTAACTTTTAGCACACGGAAAATTGGATAATGTAAAGAGCGCTTGAGAAGCGTGTGGGACGCGACAGCAAAGAGGGACCGTACCGCGAGTCTCCTCTTACTCAGATGGAGATTCTCCGGATGAATCGAAACATTGTCGATATCTAAACCGTCAATATTTGTAGATGAGTAATTTCCTTGTGTTTTAATTTCAAGGTATTTTGATTAGTAATAAGTAATATTGTTTTGTTACCAGTCGTCTGTTTCCTACGTTTTTAAAGAATCTCTAGGATACCTGCTTTCTAGAATGGTGTTTCTTTTGCCTTTCTCATTGAATTCCTAATGATTGTTCCAAATTTTTTAGGTTCTCTTGACCTGCCTTTATGCCTGAATCCAGACAAATCCCGCCCTTTTTCTTTTGTCTTTTTACTTTGACCAACTGGAACACAAACAAACATCTGTTTATTTTTTTCTGAAAAGTCTTGGTTTTTATGACTTTTGCAATTTTATAAAAGTTACTGCTTTTAGTTGACAGCAGTCAGTTATAGACAAACCGTGTTGGTGAAAATACATTCCTAATCATTCCAGCTATGAGTGAATTCTGTAACTTGACGCAACTACAACGCGACGAAATTCTATTGCTAAGGTATAGAGGAAAAAACATCTCTGAAATAGCAAGGGAACTATTTATTTCGGTAAGTAAACTTTATATCTTTTTATTCTTGCTTCCTTAAAAAGTGCTTAGTTGTCTATTTATGTTAGGGTAATTTTGGTACTACGTAACCATTTGTTTTCATTAGGGTAACAAACAAACATTGAGGTGTTTATTAATTCTAATTTTATAATAGTTTGATACAAAAAGGCTTTGTATTGAAATCATCTAAATGATGCTGAACGTCAGACGTGAGAAAAAAAAATATTTATTTTAAATACTTTTGAGACCACTTCTTTACCTAAATGCTAATTTACATCAAGTGCACATAAGCCTCTTCGGGAAGAGGCTTATGTGCACTTGATGCAACGACCAGATTCAAACTTACGACCTCAAGATTGGAAGACAGGGTTAGCATAGCACCACTTAGTGGTGAGAGTAATGAGAGCACTAGTCTAGTCTAGACTAGTGCTCTCATCTCACAATGTTCCTAATGCCTTTTTTTTTACAGAGAGTAACCGTCCGCCTTTGGATACGTCGCTATGAAGAAGAAGGGCACACCAAAGACAAGACGTACACTCGCCCAAGGAAAATTAATGGAGTGGATTTGAACCGTGTGGTTGCCACATACGAGCAACAACCATTTACTCCAACGAGTATTATCGCCGAAGAATTCGACTGCTCGACACAAACAGTAAGAAAATCACTGCGTCGAGCTGGCATACAAAGAAACAGGAAGCCAGTCGTTAAAATTATTTTAACTGATGCTCAAAAAGCGGCCCGAGTCCGCTTCGCTAAGGATTTTCGAGACTTCGACTTTTCGCACGCCATATTTTCCGACGAGAAAAGTTTTATGTCTACCGAACAGGGTCGTCGGCATTTATGGCGTGTTACTAGATCGAAATACGAGCCTCAAAATGTTAGTTCTAATACGGATTCGGGGCAAGTTCTGGTCAACATGTGGGCCTGGATGTCAGCGGGTGGCCCCGGGGAACTAATATATATACCCGGGAGATCCAACAGTGCCTCGTATTTGGAGATGTTGAGGGATACAATGTTGCCCACAGTGAGGGTGGTGTATCCACAGAACGAACTCCCGGAGTTTTTCTTTATCCACGAGAATTCTCCGATACACCGGGCTCACTTGGTCAACCATTGGATCAAAGAACAACCCGACATCAAAACCGTGCTGTGGCCTTCGCGTTCTCCAGACCTGAATCCTATCGAAAATTTATGGACTATAATGGTCCAACGGTGGGATAAAAGGTCTGAGAGAACAAAAGAAGCATTGGTCGCGCATGTTGACCAGATGTGGGAGTCATTTAGGGGTTCAGATCTCTGCGAAGGCCTCGTTAATTCCATGCGTAGTAGATGCGATGCCGTTATTGATGCAAACGGAAATATGACTAAGTATTAAGATCTTAATACTTAGTCATATTTCCGGATTAGTCTTATGTGAATTGTGTTTAGTGTTAGTTGTTTATTTTTAATTATTTTGTTGTAAATTTTTGTAGGTAAGTTATGTCTACATTTAGTTTCATGTGTAATTGTTTTGTAAATAAATAGATAGGTATTATTTGTAGGTAGAGTATGTTCATAAATCACAGAAACTGTTAATAGAAAAAAAATAAACTTTTATACCACCCATAAGTACCTATTATTTTTCAAAAACAATTACCGTAAGGCTTAAGTAAGTACCTACTTATCAAATGGCAAAATATCTTTTAAAATCGGATAAGTAGTTCTGCAGTGTGATTTAGACCTTCTTGATTCGGAAAGAGACGTTTCTTCGTTGAATAAAACGTCAACTTTCCGAAGAAAATAATCGAATCGGATGCATTTCCGGAAGTTTGAATCGCACTGCTGAAGACTACCTCCTAACTAGTAACCTTGCAAACTTTACCTGTTTATATTTATTTGCCTAGATGGATATCACATCTATTCTTCGTAGATTCTTGGAGTGGCGATGCTTGCGTGTGTTGCGCAACAGACCGGCGGTTCCACGCCGCCGACTCAAGTTCTTGGGCGACCTCCTTCCGAGACCTTAGCTTCACATGTTTGAAACGTTCTTTCTATGGCTATGGTGGGTTAATGACCTTGGCTGGCGAACGATTTGCCAGATCGAATAGCTTAGCCACGAGACCTCAAAAATGTGTTGTACTGATGCTTTTGATAAGTGGATCACGTGTGACTTCTATATAAAGAGCCCACCCCAATCCATCTATAGAATGTCTGTCCTTATTTTCACACCACTTTTCCCGATCCTGTGCCAGTCGGATCCTATTATTTCTATAATAAATAAGTAATAATAATAAATATTGGTGGATATTTTCACACAGCGCAATCTAGCCCATAATAATAATCTCATAATGATTCAATTCAGCACGAATTTATTTAATAAGATCATTTTCCGACTCGACTCCTGTGCTTTTTATTCATTGCCAATACTGCAAAGAGTAAGGGCAAAAAACATGATTTGTGGGCTTATTTTTCGGTAGTAAGTTCTTTCTAAACAAACCATATAATCGTATTGCTTATTATACGGACTAAAAATATTATGAAAAATGACATTTGTTCCTTAAATTTTAGTACGATTTTAGTCCGTATAATGAGCAATACGACTATAGATCACGAGAGTATCTTTTAACACTGTAAACATTAACCCAGAATAAGGCATCTAACATTCTTTGAATTTTCAAAGGAATTTTTGAAATCTTTTGAAGAGTGAGTGTTTTATCATAGAAATTCGTTTTGGTAAATGCCATCTAATACTTTAGTTAGCATTTACGTTCATACCGTACTGCGGCTAAGTCGACTGCCCCTAGATAAACTAGTGATAAGTACAGAGAAAAAATATGATCACGATTCTTCGAGTGTGATAGACATTATCTGAAAACATCAGACATCCAAGATAAAAAGAAAATAAGAGATAGCCTGAAGCACGCCCTTCGTTACTTTTTACTAAACAGAATTGATCGATTTTGTAGTAACTTATTTGTTTATGAACTAAGGCATATCGATTATGTTTTGGGTGACTGTTTACCGAATATTGAATGCAAACGATTATACTGTATGACTGATTATCTCCCCGAATATTAAAAATAATAATAAAATAAAATAAATCTTCGATTTAATAACTTCAATCCAGCATAGGTATTGTAAATCGAAGTCCTAGTTGACTTAATATACTTCCCTAAACTACTGTTTTAGAACTTAACAAAGTTAGCATAATCATAATGTCGGTATCTAGAGGACGCATCCGTGACACTGATTGTCATCATTGGTGTCACGATGCGTCCTCTCATTGGACAACAACTGATCGCCACCTTGCACGCCACCGCGGACGTTAGCTGAATACTTTGGTTTGGTCAAGGCTTAAAGATGTAAAAGCCTAAGTTTTCATTCCTTAACTGCATTCCTGCACATCCTAATGACAAAATAACCAAGTCCGTACAAACTACAGCAATCGCCGCTGGCAAACACTTCAGCTAGATAAATGAAGCTGCTGCACTTAGCTAATGAGCGCGCATGGACGCTCTTCATCAGCTCTGTCATATATAGATCGCAACGGTAATCTAGCCATGTAGGTACTGTGAGGAGATTGTGGGAATAATCTAAGGGTTTCATGCTACATTCAGAATATTGGAATATTGCTATATAAAAACGAAAGTCAATGTGATAGGTATTTAATTTACAGTAATAGACGTAAACAGAGCCTTGGTTCCTGTTTAAATAATAGGTCATGGTACAAAGATTTTTTCTTTATATTTTTATGTAGGTATAGTTTTTGGGATACTTATTACAAATAACTAGCTTAACTTACATTTGTTCTAGATTACTTATTTTTTAATCGATATTATATCTTCCACATTACATAAGATCCAAAAAAACTGAAAAAATTCGCGGTATTTGCCCAGCAGTAGACAGCTTAGGTCATAAACAACACATTCCAACACAGGACAATAATAATGTTCATCACACTTTGAAACTACTCGTAGGTGAGAATCGAACTCATAACAGCACAAGAACAATGCTCCTATAAAATCAGTAAATAGCATTTAGTACAGTTGTGTATTTAGTTTTAGTTAGTATTTATTAGTATTTAGTTTAGTACATTTAGTACATTTGGACCTGTTTTTGAAGTCGGTTAAAAATGCTTCGTCGGTTTTCAATTCGTCTGAATCCTTTTTTTTATGTATGTTTATTACTAATTACTAATTACTCGATGACGCCTGATTTGGAAAATTATTTTTTGAAAAAAGAAACCAAAAGAAAAAAAGGTAAGTACTTATAGATACTTTCCAGTCCCATAAAAATTTGGTGAAGATTGATCTGTTGAGGATCTTCGGAGTTATACCTACACAGAAATGCACCTTGAGAGTGCAGAAATGTGCTCATAACAATGAAGTCGTTTTTTTTTAATTTTCAATTTAGCCACTTGTAAATCTATATTCTCGTCTATTCCCCCAACAGTACATTCTGATTGCAGTGTAGCACGCGCTAGTCCGTCGTGAGAATAAATTGCAATAGAATTAATGCCGACTGATTGCTCGAACCACTATTTTTCAATTTGATCAGCCTTCGAGGATTTCAATTTATCAAATAACATGATTTCCATAAAAATAGAGCTTGGGCTTGAGGCTGATTTTAGTCTCACGCTCACCGTCAGCGCTGACAGGCGAGTGATCTTTATTACAATAAAATAAGGATACTGATTGTTTAGCAGAAATGGCTACGCTGATTGCTCTCGTCAGTGCTGGACAATCAGTATCCTAAAATCAGCCTTATTTTAAACGAGCTGAGCGCGAGCGCTGACGCTATTTTGGGTTTTCTACCTTGGGTTACAATATTGCCAATTTATTACGGATCCCTAATTTTTTTGAAAATATATTATAGCCTATGTTATTTCCTAATAATGTAGCTTTCTATTCATGAAAGAATTTTTGAAATCGATCCAGTAGTTTCGGAGCCTATTCGTAACAAACAAACAAAAAAATCTTACCTAATTATAATATCTATTAGTGTAGATGAGCTTTGAGCAGCGGCTTCGTTTGCTTGTGTATTACAAGAGTTTTAGTAAATTCAATAGGTACTTACTAATATTGGGGACCTACAGACATCCAAAATACGATTTTAATTTCAGAGGAATAAAAAGAACGTCCATTAGGTAGAGATCGCGTCATACAAAAAAGAACGCTCGAAGAAAGTGGCGGGGGTGTGTTTTGTCTCATGTTTGCGCATGGGTTACCTATTTGCAAACATGAGACAAAACACATCCCTCCACTTTCTTCCAGCGTTCTTTTTACATGAAGCGAACTATACGCGAATTTTTTAAGCTAAAAATTAGCTTACATTTTTGCAATAAATCAAAGGAGAACAATTACCAACACACGCAAACCCGGATTTGATAAATAAAGCTAAGCCCGGTCTTTAAAACTAACCAATAAAGATTAATATACAACAATTAGCGGATTCTTGTTGACTCAATGCAAATTGTTTCGTCATCCGACCGATTTGTATAAATACGGCCGCGCTAGCGCTTCCGAAGTCATTCATTCGGTGAACGTCGTAGAGAAAGGTTGTCTGGTTCGTTGTCGGTACAATTTGCAGTAAGTCAGATTATTATTTTTCTTGTGTATTTTTGATGGTTAATCGAGTGGTTAATATTTGAAAGTAACGATTGTTTGTTTCCTTTGTTATTTTGTTAATTGTTTGTGTAAAATCGGAGTAAACTGATTTCGGCTGTACTTTTATGTTTTTTTTGTTAATTAAATTCTACTTCTGGTTCTAAAATCAGTAAGTGGGATTGGCCTATGCTCACATCTAATGTTTTGTCTTTATTGGACTAAAATCAGTAAGTGAGATTGGCCTAAGCTCACATCTATTGTTTTGTCTTTATTGGATTAAAATCAGATGGTGGGATTGGCCTAAGCTCACATCTATTGTTTTGTCTCAGTTAAATTTTTATTGGATTAAAAACAAACAGCCGTTATTTCAAATCTGTGATGCCACGTTCATCTCGTTCACGAGAGAGGTTAGTTGAGCCGCTGTGCCGTAGGGCAAGGCGTAGCCGTAGCAAATTGCGCCGACACGACCATCTACCTCGCTCGCGTTCACGCCGTTGTGAGGCGCGTTCACATACTCGTGAACATTTTTTGAGGTTATAAACACAACAACAGATAAGTTCCCCTACTTACGCCGAATACGCGCGCCGATCACTGCTGCGCCTGCGTATTAAATTAAGGGCTTAAGGGCTCGGCGAACGTATCTACTTACCTAGGAACGTAATACCAAAATAGTTTGGAATTTGAGCATGTTTTTATCACTTTACGTTATTATGTGGATAAAGGTAGTATTTATCTGGGTTCCTGTTAGGCTTTCGTTTAAAAAAACTTACTATAGAACAAATGAAAAGAAAAAATGCCATTTTTGGTGTACCTACAAAGATTTCAATTCAATTGGCTTACATTTCTTTTTAGGTAAGTTTTTCGGAACAAAAGTTTGGCAGGAACCTAGATAAATACCTACTCTCCTAATCTAACAACATAAACTGATATAAACATGCTTACATTTTGAATGGTTTCGGTATTACGTTTTTATGGAAATTCGCCGGTCGCAGCCCTCTTAAGTGAGGAACTGGGACTCAATTCCTCTGTTTTGCAACGTCAATCATTCGGGTATGGTTACCGCTGCGTTTTGTTTTGTTCTCCAAAGTGACAATGATTTGCTAAACCTCATTGGTTATTTGTTTGAAAACGTTATTACGGCAGGGTAGACCTGGCCTCATTGGTCATTGGTGGGTTGAGAAACAGAACGAAGCAGTTGACGTTTTGTTTTGTTTGGAAGGTTTTTAGTTGAATTAAAGAACTGATGGTTCTGATAATCATACGCGGCATAAATGACGCGTAGGTTAAAGCGACAGCTACGAAATGCTTTAGTGCACATTCATAGTCAAGTAGGTAACTAAATTAAAGTTAACCTGGTGTTCTGATCTCTCCTCAGTAATGAAGGTAATGTTCTCGTCTGTGTCTATGATGTTGTTTTGCTTTTAATTGTTCATAAAGGTATTGAGCTACTCCATCGAGTGACATGTACACTGGAGCTGGGTTTTCTAACTTGCGGAAACGTACCTAACTTACTATCAAGGATTGATATCTTTGCAGAGTAGTGAGTCTTGGTCAGGTGAAGCCGAGCTTGTCATGGTGAGTATGTGAAATGAAGTTTGCGCTTGGTGATCTCACGTTTTTAATAAGGTTTTCTCTGTGTACAGTGAAGTTCAACGCGTGTCCTTTACAACAAGGTGTTCGGCATACTGGCGCAGGCAGTAGCACAGTGGCCGGTACGCGTGGCGTGGCTGGTGGCAGCGCGGGTGCGCTGACGGCTGCTGTAGACGCCCACGCAGGTGCTGTCGTGCGACGGAGGCATGCAGGGAGTGCCGCTGGCGGTGGACGTGTGCCGCGATCTTCGGCACGAGTTTTTGACTATTTTGTCTTAATCCGGCAAAACGTTGTCTACGATTAATAGTTTCGTAGGTGATGGACGGACTAAGATAAAAGGTACGGTTGGTATTATCTGTGGTTTGTGATTTTTAATCTGTAACCTGTGGTCTGTAAATTTTTATGTGACCTGTGACCTAATCTGAGGTCCTGCAAAAACCTGAACTGGTGACGAGTATTGTGAAGCAGATTTCGACTCTGGTATGAGCCCGGTAAGAAGCCCGTACGAATATGTTTTTTTCGTTTGTTTGAATGTTGTCAAGGTTTTGCTGAGTGGCCGTTATAAACTAATACTGTTGGGTGATGCGGGGTAAAACTACCCCAGCCGCAGTACCATGCCTTAGAAGGGAGAATGATATCCCGAGAGTTGTGCCGCATTTTTTTGAAAGGAATTTCTTATGTTAACAGTTACTTGGATCACACATGCGTGACGTGTCATGGTGTGTGTGTGCGTGGTGGCTGCGTGGCTGTGGGGCGAGCCATTGCTTGCGCTGTCAGGTGAGCCGTCGTTCGCGGCGTCGGGCCAGCCATCGCTCATGAAGCCGTGCGAGCCATCGCTCGTGCAGCCATGCGAGCCGTCGTTCGCGCTGTCTGGCGAGCCTTCGCTCGTGCAGCCGTGCGAGCCGACGTTCGCTCCGTCGGGTGAGCCTTCGCTCGTGCAGCCATGCGAGCCGTCGTTCGCGCTGTCTGGCGAGCCTTCGCTCGTGCAGCCGTGCGAGCCGACGTTCGCGCCGTTGGGCGAGCCTTCGCTCGTGCAGCCGTGCGAGCCGTCGCTTGCGCTGTCGGGCGAGCCGTCGCTTGCGCTGTCGGGCGAGCCGACGCTTGCGCTGTCGGGCGAGCCGTCGCTTGCGCTGTCGGGCGAGCCGACGCTTGCGCTGTCGGGCGAGTCATCGCTCGTGCAGCCGTGGGAGCCGTCTCTCGCGCAGCCGTGCGAGCCGTTGCTCGCGCAACTGTGCGGGCCGTCGTTCGAGCCGTCGTTCGCGAGTTGGGACGAGCATTGGTGGTGCAGGCGGGCTACCCGCTTCGCACGTTGCTTCCGTGGCGCCGCCTGGGCGCTGCACATCGAAGGACGCCTAGTCCTGTGAACGTTTGGTCCAGCGCATCCCGAGGGCTCTCCGCTGAAGGCTTTGCATCCCGACGAGGGTCGTGCATCGCATGTGTAATGTGCCGTTCTGTCGAGGACCGCTCATTAGTGCCAGTGCATCCCGAGGGCTCTCCACTGAAGACTGTATACCCCGACGAGGGAAGTATACGGTGGGCTGAGGATGTCATCCCGAGGGCTCTGACTGACTCACGAATTCCAATGTGTCTCCCTGAGGCTGAAGCATTGGTCCAGTGCATCCTGAGGGCTCTCCACTGAAGACTGTATACCCCGACGAGGGAAGTATACGGTGGGCTGAGTATGTCACCCCGAGGGCTCTGACTGACTCACGAATTCCAATGTGTCTCCCTGAGGCTGAAGCATTGGTCCAGCGCATCCTGAGGGCTCTCCGCTGAAGACTGTATACCCCGACGAGGGAAGTATACGGTGGGCTGAGGAGGTCACCCTGAGGGCTCTGACCGACTCACGAATGCCAATGTGTCTCCCTGAGGCCTGAAGCATTGGTCCAGCGCATCTTGCGAGCTCTGTGCTGAAGACTGTATACCCCGACGAGGGAAGTATACGGTGAGCAATTGCTTGCTCGAGGGTGATTCTCCAATCGTCCTGGATATCCTGACGAGGGATATCCGAAGCCACTGAAAGTAATTGAGTCACTCTTACTTTCAGTTTCAACGGTTGACTGTGTACTAATGCAAACAATATGACTTTAGGATGATGAGTCAGATGACTCCCGAGACCAGTCTACCGAAGTAGATCGCCACGACGTCGAGGTAGAGGTTCCTGCTCCTGCACCGACACCATCAGCTGCGGGCGAGGACGCACCGACGTCAGGAGAGGCCGAATTAGCGGATTCTTGTTGACTCAATGCAAATTGTTTCGTCATCCGACCGATTTGTATAAATACGGCCGCGCTAGCGCTTCCGAAGTCATTCATTCGGTGAACGTCGTAGAGAAAGGTTGTCTGGTTCGTTGTCGGTACAATTTGCAGTAAGTCAGATTATTATTTTTCTTGTGTATTTTTGATGGTTAATCGAGTGGTTAATATTTGAAAGTAACGATTGTTTGTTTCCTTTGTTATTTTGTTAATTGTTTGTGTAAAATCGGAGTAAACTGATTTCGGCTGTACTTTTATGTTTTTTTTGTTAATTAAATTCTACTTCTGGTTCTAAAACAACATTATACATCATGATGTATCTATAAGAGTTACAAAGCAGGTTAGGGGACATATAAATAACGCCATTTTCAACTCCCTTTTCAAAGATTCAAGCTTTACATAGTTATCAATGGGTCATCTTTTATACCTTGGTTCTTTAAATCGAGGCTAAGCTCGTCTCTTAATAAAAGTGCTCAATATACAAAGCTTAAACAGAACTCTGATGTTGTTATAAATTAGTGTTAATCTATGTTTGTATGACGTTTCTTTAAGTTTCTTTTATTTTAGTAACATTATATATCTTTGTAAAATAATGGTGAAAATAAAATGATCTTGTGATTGTTATTTTTTCAGAAAGTAGCATTTAACAGTCCATACGTAGTCTAATTATAATCGTAGTCAAATCATAATCGTAGTCAAATCATTTCATTTCGATCTATCACTAGGATTCTGTTACTGAAGCTGCGAATACACGCTGGCGCAAGCTCGCCGAACGCCTTGCATCCATTCGTCTACTCGCTTGCGCTCGCCCAGGTTCGCCCAGCATTTATACGCGGCATAACACACAATCAGAAACTACGAATAACACCATGGCAAGCCCCACTTGCACGATTCTCTGAGACTGCAGTTCTGATTCATAATTCGTCTTTTACCATCACTAAGTTTGTCCTACCCAAAGTTAAGTTATTATGATGATAGACTCGACTTTTGGGTACTACTTGTACCTATAATACTTAAAAATACATAAAAATATTTGTAGACACTTTTAATCCTTATTTTCATGCAAAGGTTTTTTTCCATCCATTACATATTAAATAATGTAAGGTTTATTCGTTTAAGACGTGTACCTATAATAAAGCGTTTTCATTCACTCGTAGGCCAACGGTATTCTTAAGTTGAATGTAAAAACCAGGTGTTTCTATAATATGACAAAATCCCATATTAACTTCATGAAGTCTTCTGTAATAAACTTCCAGAAAAAGCCATAAAACTTTATACTTATTCGAATATAAAACCTAATTATAGAATAATCCTACGAATAAGATTCCAAGATTAATCTTTTAATGAAAAAGTAATTAATAAGTACTATTCGTAATGAATGGATACGAATAAATAGACATTAATGAATCCGAATGATAAATTCGCGTGGTCTGATATTGTTCTGCTGCCCCTTTTCAATGACTTTACTTAGTCTTTACTTTACTGTCTGGCTTACTTTTGACTTATTTAAGGAATAGTTAAGTAAAACTGAGTAGCGTGTGGTTCCAGGTAAATTCGAGGCTTTAATTCCTTGGTATAAAATCACAGACTAGACCAGATTATCTTCATTTACTTTAAGAATAGTATCTTAATTTACCTTAATTTGCGTCGCTCTGTTTGATTGGTTCTCAACAGAGATTTAAAATGAAAGTGGGAAAACCGAAAAAAAAAAAACTAGATCTCATACCTTGTTTTTTTCCTTATTCTTCATGGCATCGGTAGCGGTAGAAGTAGACTCACTTAACTAAGAGCTGAGCTCCATCAAGACGATTCAAAATGACTTTGGCGTCAATTCACATGGGATTTGGCACTAAATCAAACACGATTTAAACCAGTTGGTAGATTCCATCGATGGATACAACTCGTTTATTCTACTTACTCGTAGTTGGGGTTGAAATTAAGTCGAGATTCAACTCAAATTCAAATCAACAGATTTAGAACCACTACGTTAGAAATTTGAATTGAATTCAAATCGACCGTCAATTCGGTAATTCTACAAAGTACATAGACCCAGAAACCTCCAGTAGTACATTCTCTCTTCATTCCTAATAGCGTGTATGACTAAATCATTGAAGACCTTCGCGGAAGAATGATGGACCGAGTGTCTGACCCAAAATGCTAAATGGGATCCAACGGTACTCTGACTGTAAAAGTGACTTGGCGTTGCATAACTCATTTTGTATTCGTTTAGTCAATATTGAGGATTGTTTGTTTTGTGGATAGGTCGAATGGATTTTCACACATTTGCTTCGGAAATAACGCTAATTTGTGTATTTAAACTAAATTTACACATAAAATATGGTTTAAAAATCATTGTAAAGAGTGCTACTCGTAATATTATTTAGCATGCTAGGATATTAGATACTTAGATTCATTGGTAGGCACTCATTTTTATAATCTCACAGCGGATTCAGCAGAGGCATTCTGTACTAGACTCACTTCGAATTCACTCAAGTGACCGAGCTCACTAAATACGCAAGAATGTATTATAAGTGTTTGTAGTATGATTCAAATTTCGAACACGAAATTTGAAATCTCACAGCGGATTCAGCGCTTCGACGTTTGAAGTGAGTTTACAGAATGAGCCTACAGCTCTTCGACGTTCGAAGTGAGTTTACAGAATAGCAAAGAGAAGAGAAAGTAACATTCGTTTTTAAAAGGCTTAGGTAATATTTAATTTTCTATGTATAATATGTATGTATTTACAAAAATGTATATAAGTAGTATATCAGTCATGTGGTTGCCATAACACAAGCTCTGCTTAGCTTGGGTCTACATGATGCTGTGTGAAATGTCCAGCAATATTTATTTATTTATTTATTTATTTATTATCTATGCTACGAAACGAATCAATAACCCTACGTTGAATAATAAATCAAATCAAAGTAAAGATTTATTTTTACCTACATAAAGTGCAGTGCTCCTTAGTTGTGGAAACCAGAAAAAGACATAAATTAATATCGACAATTTAAAAGAAGCTTATTGGCTATGTATTGAAAAGCTCCATCAAAAGTTCAACAGTGTCGTTATTGCGTTATTACGTGAACAACGTCAGAAAATTCTCAAGCCTGCTTATAGATACTGTTGTGTAATCTGCAGCGCAACTACCTACATACCGGTTGTCAAAGGCAGTCGGGGGAGGGGGGGGCGCGGGGTAAGGGGTAAGGGGGGGGGGGCGGTCGGGTACAGCGACCGCAATACCGCCTCAGCCAGCCATTGCCAAGATCACGGACCGCATGCGCGGCGAATGTCAGACACGTCACGATCGAGCTTCGTGCTATCGCGATTGGATCGAATTTAGAACTACGAATGCAATCACGATTCCAAATTGCTGTGCTCAAAAAAGATGATTCGTGTATATGACGGAATGACATGCGATCTAAATGTGATAAATCTTTGAGTGACGCAATTTTGCCGTGTCATTCCACATTTAGGCTTGTTAGGAAGGAACTTAGTTTAGGTCATATCAGAAATTTAAGAATCGAAATGAGTTCATAATGGAAACGGAGTACCTAACTAAATAGGTAGGTACCTATGTATGTGCTAATAGACGATACAAACTTAAGTTCAGAGAGGGCCTTTATTATGACCTTTAACGCGCGATCACGTCTGTTTTATTACTTACGACGAACACAAAGGTCACAAAATGCGTGCACTGAACTGTTAGTTCAAAGTAAGCATCCAAAGCTTCTTATGAATACAATGACCAACGTGCTTGGACATTCAAAGTACTGCGGCCTCAAATCAAATCACCAATCACGCTCTTCCCGTTCCCCAAACGGCGGGCATTATGCAACTCACATAAAGTTTTTTGCCCATCTCTTCTCCCCACGGTATATAATGTCCCAAGACGGAGCTATACGCATAATGGCCCTTGCCCTATCTTTATATGGGCCGAGCCGTAGCCCGATCCTCTATTCAATTCACGTAAGGTAGCGGCCCTAAGGACCGGGTTTTTGTAACAGCGCAACAGGTAGAAAGGAAAGGATTGCGAGAGGAGTGAGATGGGCGCATTTTGAGTCCGTCTCGCTCGTTAATTCAACCTCTCATTTAAATCACCATTCAATGTAGAACGAGCCTTATATCCTTCCTTTTAAATTCAAAATGTTTTTTTCGAATTTCGAATCGTTGAAAAAGTTTGTTAGCCCGCCGCAGGTTTAACGTGAATTTTACAAGTTGAATGGAACTATAGTAGACTGCGATAAGGGTTCATATCGCTCGAACGTGTGCTTTGACTGTATGATAGTGAACAACGGAGTTATAAAAGTGAGGTTGTATGTTTGTTGAAGTAGTATTTATTCTGTGTAAGAGCCACCAGGCATAGGAATGCCGTACGATTTGTGCTCGCGCATAATACAGACTCGGTTATGTGTGGGTATAAAGTCATAACACACACTGCCCTAATGCGTGCGGGTCGCGTAGCGGGATCTACAGAGTTTAGCCAGTGAAATTATATTGAAAGGGAATCTGATTGTTTTTGACACTTTTATGCATAATTGAACCCATCGAAACTGATTAGAAACGTAACACTGTTGTACTTAACTTTTTTCTAAATATAATTAGATATTTTTTCCTTTATGTTTGTATCAATATTAAGATCTAACTTAACATCTATCTACAAATCTCGGAAACTTTAGCTCCCTGCAAAACATATTAAATCATAATATAGGCATAAAATGCGATTTGACGCAGTTTTCTGTATGAGTTAATAAAATCGGAACTGAAATTAATCATATAAGTAAAACGTTTTATTTATCAAAAAAAGGACTAAGAATGTTATTAATAGTATCTTACTAAAGCTTTTGTCATTGTTAGGTACTTCCATGAAAATATATAGCAAAAGTTGCTAATTCACTATCAAACTACGATTATTTTCTGCGACTTTTTATTTTACGAAAAAGAAATATCTTGTAAGTACCTAACCTACACGCAATGTGACAAAATGACGTCATAATTCGTACGTGAGAAGTTGCAGTGTCATTATTTTTTAATTAAGTACTTTTTTACCACAACCGTCTCTTTTGCAAAGTACCTAGGTACCTACATACAAACTTTAGTCATTAGCGGTTAGTCACTGAGGTGAACCCAAGCAACAAAATCATTAAATTTACTGAATTTATACTCTTCTCAAAGTATACTTTTAATTATTTATCATTATCACACAATATTACGAGTATAAATGCGAAAGTTTGGATATAAGTTTGTTCCTCTATAACTCGACAACCACTGAACCGATTTGGCTGAAATTTAAAATATATATAGTTAATGAGCGGGAATAGGACATAGGCTTTTTATTTGGGTACCACCATGCTGCGGGCGGAAGCTAGTAAATAATAAAGGCTGTCTTCTTATCAAACTTGTTCCACACATTTTGTTATCGGAACTTTGTTTTCTTCTAGAAGAGATCAGTTTTTTATCACAACGGAGATACGAAAACCGAGCAAAGACCCAAAGGTTTGTTTGACATTTGAAACAAAGATTCCTGAAGATGGATCTTAAAAAATATTTTTACGTTGTTGCCATTTGTATATGGTCAGTATTCCCAGTGTTCGTACTAAACGCTTCGAGTCTACATTTTTCATACGCGGCGCGAAAATGTGGAACTCCTTGCCGGGGTCTGTATTTCCATAAAAGTATAATTTGGGTGTCTTCAAATCGAGAGTTATTAGGTTCCTTCTAGGTTAGCGTGCTCCATTTTAGATCACACTGTTGCTTTACATCAGGCAGGGTTTGGTCAAACGCGAATCTATTTCAGTACCCCGATCGCGAGTATGCACAGAGTCTACTATTCGATCCGTGACTGTAGTATAGTCTCTCAAATGTATTGGGATTTTAGTTCAGTCAAGTTACCACTGGAGGCGCTGCACCGGAATCCCATACATTTGAGAGACTATACTACAGTCACGGATCGAATAGTAGACTCTGTGCATACTCGCAATCGGGGTACAGTAAAAAAAAATGGTATTCCGTGCCTATTGATTCGGTCGATTTTACCCTGTATCGTTTCGTTATTACCGTAATATTGATAGCTTTACATTTATTGCTTCCTGTCATAAACCAAGTCTTAGACACTCAATGCAATTACTGTACAAATATATAAAACAGAATTCTTTAAAACAGTGGAACCGGTACTTCAAACATGACTTAAAACTCATCGAAGCGATAATTGGTCGAAATCCTGTTGCGGCAATTCACATGCTGAATTGAACATGTTTGGATGTCAACTGCTGTGCATATTTGAACACAGGTGGAACCATTCCGTATTAACATTTATTAGTGAAAATTTTCAGCTCGTGGATAATGAAATAAAAGTTTACTGTGACATAGTTCTGTCTGCGCGGAATGAAGCGATCAAAAGTCGGCAAATATTTTACTGAAAACCTGAGGTGTGGAATATTTGCAGATAATTGGAAGTATTTGTTGGATTGTTCGAGGTTAATTTTTTTTCTATAAGTACTTACTCTGTTTATTTACTTAAGTAAGTACCTAACTAAGTAATATTTTTACATTTTACTTTTGTTTTAATATTTTTGGTTTTTAAATAAAAATTGTTAGTGTGATTAGTCTGCGCACTTTAATAATATTTTATCTCTTTTTAGTAAATTGATTTCTATATAATTTATTAAAATACTAGTCATATCTTTCAATGGGCTCTGATTCTTTGTATGGACAAGATTAATGACTGCCAAAACTGGGTATTCAATTAATGTTGATGTAGTAGACTTTTTTTCTCTACCTATCCCCTTCATTTTTGACCTCGAATTTTTTATTGTAACCTGAAACCACTACGTTTATATTTTTTTAAAACACTAAGAAAAAAAAATGTTGAAAGACACAATGCTATTCAAATGTGGTTGTTTGCTAACTTATTTCTTACCGATTAACTGATAATGATATGAAATAAAAATTCTTGTCAACATCGCCTAACAGCGGCAGTGGAAACCAACCCCCTGATTGTCTATCTTTGATAGCGACCAAAATCGGTCTCAAACTGTCAAATATGTCAGTTCAGTGACCACGCAAGTAGCTCTGTCATTCTCATCTCAACGAGACTGAACGCGACAAAAGATAGCTACGCGATCGTTTTGACAGTTTGAGATCTATTTGAGGTTTGAGCCAAGTTAGACCATCAGCCCGCAGATCTCAAACTAAAAAAACACGTGTTGTTTTTAAAGTACACACCTATTACAAAATTGGATTTTTCGTTAAAGTCAAAGAGAAGAGTTACAAAGTACGAGTAGGTACTTATTACAATATTGGATCAACAAAGAGACACTTGATAAATGCGTCAGAAACGCAAAAAAATAACAAAATAATCAAGCAATGTAAACTAGCGTTGCAGCTGTTCCAAGATAAGTCAATTTATATCTCGTTAATACCTTAATTAAAACACTAGTTTTCAGAAGTCTATGTTGGTCTCAATTAACGCGAATGGCGATACTTCTTATATAATATAGGTACTTTATACAGGGTGCTATATAAGTAAAATGCTCTACATGTAGAGCCGTGCTGGCCTTGTGGGATAGTACATCGATTTTCGATCCGTAGGTCATGGATTCGAATCCTGGCCGTGCATCAATGGATTTTCCGTTTCAAAATATTTATATGCGAATTAACTCGAGCTCTAAACGGTGAAGGAAAACATCGTGAGGAAACCCGCAGCTTCTTAAGCCCCACATGTATTGACCATGTCTTTCCTGTGGATATGACCGGTTAAACTGAGGGAATGGTGTTGGTAGGTAAATATGTAAAGGCCTAAGTAGTAATAAGATATAATGAGTAAAGGTAAATCAAAGAAAAGATGAATAGCTCGGTGAAGCAGCAGTGGTCACAGTGACACAGATGGATGGGTTGTGTACAGCTCACGAGTTTGGAAGGGTTGAGTGATTAATGCATGTGCCGACTCTTCGAAGAATGGAACTAGGGTAGGAAAATGATGAAGATGATTCAGGAGGTACTAAGTAGAGGGAATTTTTTGTCAATTATTTAATAATCGAAATTCCAGCTAGCCTTTATGCTCTTTTTGTATGCGTTAAATGCGTTAAGGTTAGCCAAATACAATTAAATCGTTTTGCAAGCCGCCTTAACTGTCAAATATTTAATAGCTACCTATGAAATTCTGAAAAAAATAAGCATTTTAATTATGCATAGCATGCATAAATATTAAAATTCAACATTTCGAAAATGGAATATCTGGGGTTATTAGTTTATTACAATCTGAATATCTGAAATAAAATAAATATAAGTAGGTACCTACTTAATAAGAAAACATGCATAAACAGTTTATTTGCGTTCACTTGCATAAACTATACCACATTGAAATTACTAAAGAGAACAGATAAATTTTTACTTCATTTCGCGTAGTCGGTAAATCTTTCAGTTTTCAGAGGTAAGTATATTATTTCACACACATAACATGACCATGATGTATTCCTCAAAGCGCGGTTGACATTCTTACAGATCTTTTAGACATTCTAAGATCCTTTGAAGATATCTAAGGACGGTCAGAGGTATGCCAAGAAGCATATTTGTTACACCCTGTATATAATATACATGCATATTTGTTGTACATGTATATACGTGGCTGTACCTTTAGTAAACACGTTGCTAGCTTGAGGTATAAAAACGTGATCCGGTCCTACGGGTTTGAGATCGATGACCTCTTCGCGCGGTTTGACTTATGGAAATACTCGTTACACCTTGCTTGGTGGCTAAATTGATAAATACCTATGATTCAACCCATTGATTGATATTCTTTACTAAAGCTTAGGAATAACGGTTGAATTGAGGACGACGATGACGACATCAAACTTCGAAGTTCAAATATCGAAAGAATAAGAAACGGTATTATTATTGTTTTTTATAAACTTCAAGAGTTTTTTTTGTTGACCTTGATGTGACGGGAAATTGGCTAAAAGCCGGTTTCCAAATTTAATTTATCTGTGGTTTTGCTTAATGTGTTTAGATTTTTGACATTTCTTGTGCAGGAACTACAAAAGTACCTACCTAATTTTTTTTTACTTTAGTAAGCAAAACCATACATAAGTAGATAGAATATTGAAACTGGTAGCTCTGCAGTTTGCATTCCAACAGTGGGACAAAGACTATTTCTAGACTAAATCTAATACCATAGTTTAAATACTCGTAGTATTTTTCTCTTGGGGCTCTTTCCCTAAGACAAAATGCGGAAACTTATAAATCTATAGTTTTGGTTCTAACTTATTCTTTAGTTTAGTTTGTACCTAATCACAGGTTTAAATGACAAAATAATAATGGTGCATTTTGGGACTTTGGTTTCCGAATCAATATTACTGCGTTTGCGTTTATGCATTCAAAATATCAAAATCCAACTTCGATTAGAATTAGATCACTCATTCATTTGAAGAGCTCGTGGCGTAGATTGCGGTTCATGCCGAAGACCGAGACTGGAGACCGAGACCAGAGACAGGCTTTAAAGGGGCACGCGAAAGATACACGAGACAGAGAACCGTCAGTTTAAATGACAACGGTCTCCTGTCTTTGACTCTGCGGGTTGATTGTCTAACTTGTCTCAAAACTCAAATTGGTCTCAAACTGTCAAAACGATCGTCTTTTGTCGCGTTCGGATGAGATGAGAGTGACAGAGCTACTTGCGTGATCCCTGACTATGAGGGTGCTGGTCACGATCTTCGGTCTCGGCGTGAACCCCCAGCTGACAAAACATTCTTGATATATCTTTAAAGTTCAGTTCTAAGCAGTCACAATTTGGATAGGTGACTGCAAGTGGCATTGACTTCTGAGCGCTTCCATGCTTTTGAGGGTACGTTAAGTTGTCCATCCCGACTTTTAAATCTCTAAGCCATGGGAGACCTTCAGGTGACCTAAAAACTCAGTCACCAGCGTTAGCTACTAGCTTATACGATCATACATATACAACATACTATGTATTCGTAGATCATATGGATTTGAAACTGCTCAGTGGGGTCAAAGTAATGATTTAAAACTTGTTTGTGAAATCACGCTAATACCTCTCATGTCGTTTGACATTCAAAAGTCCTATTAATGCTAATAAGGATCTGAATTTTGTAAATATAACTGCGAATCTAAGTATGCGAAAATTAAATAAATCTCACAAAAAGTCGATAGATTAACAAAACACCAATTTTTACACTAGTGTAGGTATGGCGGGTTATGGTTTTTTTTTTAATTTCGTGTACTGTGTACAACATTATAGTACACATTGGTACATTATGGTAGGTACATTTGATGTACTTTTCGAGTGATTTTTCGTGTCGGATAATTTAACATTGTACGTGTAACGGTGAAGGAAAACATTGTGAGGAAACCATTTAGCATTGTAATAGGTATCGGAATTTTTGGTGTCATTCCCGTCAAGCTACTAAGTTACTAAATTATGATACTCAATCATAGTTTTAGTAACGGCACGACATCAAAGTGGCAAAGTAGTTTTTCTGCTCTCCTGTAAAATTTGGTTTTTGATTCATATTTTGTTTTAAAGTTTTAAAAAAAAAAGTTTTAAAATGGGACAGCCGGGATGGGTTTGCAACCTGTCACGTACAGAATGCTAATTTCCATAAAATGTAAACATTATGGCAAAATATGTATTTGAAAAGTAACGTAAAACCATCAAATAACCACGGGGCCTTGCTCTATTTTCGAAAATTTTCGTTCGATTCGATTCGATCATCTTAAAACTTAATAATCTCTAGATTAGCTAATTCTTACGATAGAATGTGATCATTACAAAGAGACCGCCGGAAGGCTGGTCGATAAGGTCAGCCGAATCGTGTGGGCTGAATCGGGGAGTAAAAGCCTTTCTCGCTTACATCAGCGTCGCAACATTACGGACCGGTTACCTTGCGCTTGCGCTACTTCACCGTAACTACTCGTCATTTTACTTTTAACTTGTATTGGCGTAATTCTTTGGCGTAATTAACTTGTATTGGCGTAAAGATAGACCCCAGTTGAATGTTAATTAGTTTTTTATATTCTATGGTTTTTTTGTAATTTTTCTTTATGAAATATTACACCATCTTGTTCTCGTATATTATGTTTTTGACGATTTGAAAATCGGTTAATGTGTTTAGATTTTTGACATTTCTTGTGCAGGAACTACAAAAGTACCTACCTAATTTTTTTTTACTTTAGTAAGCAAAACCATAGATAAGTAGATAGAATATTGAAACTGGTAGCTCTGCAGTTTGCATTCCAACAGTGGGACAAAGACTATTTCTAGACTAAATCTAATACCATAGTTTAAATACTCGTAGTATTTTTCTCTTGGGGCTCTTTCCCTAAGACAAAATGCGGAAACTTATAAATCTATAGTTTTGGTTCTAACTTATTCTTTAGTTTAGTTTGTACCTAATCACAGGTTTAAATGACAAAATAATAATGGTGCATTTTGGGACTTTGGTTTCCGAATCAATATTACTGCGTTTGCGTTTATGCATTCAAAATATCAAAATCCAACTTCGATTAGAATTAGATCACTCATTCATTTGAAGAGCTCGTGGCGTAGATTGCGGTTCATGCCGAAGACCGAGACTGGAGACCGAGACCAGAGACAGGCTTCAAAATATGTATTTGAAAAGTAACGTAAAACCATCAAATAACCACGGGGCCTTGCTCTATTTTCGAAAATTTTCGTTCGATTCGATTCGATCATCTTAAAACTTAATAATCTCTAGATTAGCTAATTCTTACGATAGAATGTGATCATTACAAAGAGACCGCCGGAAGGCTGGTCGATAAGGTCAGCCGAATCGTGTGGGCTGAATCGGGGAGTAAAAGCCTTTCTCGCTTACATCAGCGTCGCAACATTACGGACCGGTTACCTTGCGCTTGCGCTACTTCACCGTAACTACTCGTCATTTTACTTTTAACTTGTATTGGCGTAATTCTTTGGCGTAATTAACTTGTATTGGCGTAAAGATAGACCCCAGTTGAATGTTAATTAGTTTTTTATATTCTATGGTTTTTTTGTAATTTTTCTTTATGAAATATTACACCATCTTGTTCTCGTATATTATGTTTTTGACGATTTGAAAATCGGTAAATGAAAATAAATGCATTCAATATACAGGTGTGGTCAATTGTTGGGCACTTCAGGGTAGCTACCTTTTCTTTTGTAGTTAGAAAGTTTTGTTCCTATGAATCTATAGATTTACTTATTTTATAGAAAAAAAAAAATACTTACCTATTGCATTTTTAGATTTTTGAAAAAAAGTACATTGCAAAAAATATTGGTAAAAATCTACATCATTGCTATTTTGGACTAGGCTATCTCACTGTTTGCTAGTAGCCTTAGTGCCATTTACATGGAGAGAGATTCTCGCCTCAAAGATACGATTCTTGAAAGCAACTACACTATTCGCCTCTTTTGGATCCTTTGAATTCTTCCTGACATTTTTTTTTTTTTATTTTATGAATTTTTACTCTTTTCAAAAATCCATTGGATAGACAATATTATGATTATACTTACCGCTTTTCAATTAGATCTGGGCCCCAATTCCTCTATTTTACACCGTCAACCATTCAAGTATCATTGCCGCTGCGTTTTGTTTCGTTCTCCAAAATGACAGTAATTTGAACAACCTCATTGGTAATTGGTTTGAAAACGTCATCACAACAGAGTAACCTAACCTCATTGGTCATTAGTAGATTAACAAAACGAAGTTTTTGCTTTGGTTGGTAAAAGGTTTTTTAGTAGAGCCGCCTACAGCTCTATTCCATCCTATTCAATCTAACCTTTGGATCTTTTCCATATTTCCCTGCCTTTGAGAAATTCTTTAAATACTAATTCGGTGTGCCAAGTATATCGTGCTGCTATTAGAGTTGATTTTTGTCAAACTTTTGAATAAATAATAGAACCTTTGATTCCATTGATTTATTCCCTCTTTTTCAGAAAACCTTTCAATGATATTTTAGCATAGACAATATGACAAGCTGCAATACGAGTGGCAAGGCAGGCGGTCGCGCTCGACGGTGCAGCACGATCTGCTGTTCCGCTTTGCGCCGGCGCATCCCCCCTTTCCTTACCCCCCTCTTTCGTGTGTAGGGAATCCATCTATTTGCATTTATAAAACAATGTTGAGTTTGCAACAGGTTCATAATTACTAATAACTATTAAGTAGTGATTGAGTTGGATAGTTTTTCGATTTCAAAGTCGAAGGTCGGTTTCGATCTCGATTGTAAATCAAAGCATGTGCTCTATAAGGTCTCCTTCTTCTTATTCTTCTTTGAAAACTTCTTCTAACTTCGTTCTTCTTTCTTTCTACTTTTTGTTTTGTATTCTGACTCCTGAATACAGAAACGCTACTTAGTATAAGTGGTACTTATCATTGACATTTATCCGTCACTTTTGCATTTAAGTATAATATTAGTTTGATAATGTGATGTTTTTTTTTTGTATCTGTGCCACTTACTCCAAGCGCGTGGGCACCCTACCGACTGGTCTGACTGGCCCTGACCAAGACACAGCCGAGAGGCGAAATGTTACGAAATTGCCCATCCACGGAACTTGTTCTCAACCACGTTCCAACATTCTACCTTCATTGTACACGATTGAAACGGCTTATTTATAGAAAGGTGTTTGAAAGGGCTATGAGTTATTCTAGAGCCTTTCCTGTGTATTTACTCGTACTAATATAATAGTTTTTGTGCAATATAAGTGTATTTTGACTGGCATCTTAGCTCATTTGGTAGCAGCTCTGTGTTCTGGTCTGTACGTAGCGGGTTCGATTCCCACCCACATTTGTGTGATGAACATAGATGTTTATTCTGTGTCTGGGTGTGTTATAAAGTAATTTAGGTATGTGTTTACAAAAATTATATAGGTATTTTATCAGTTATCTGGTTCCCATAGTACAAGCTTTGCTTAGTTTGGGGCTAGACGGCGTTGTGTGAAATGTCCAACGATATTTATTTATTTTGTCTCCTTGTCCTATTCCCACTAGTAATCCATTATTCTGTACCTATTGCTATTGCATGAATTATCCGAATCAAATAAAATAAGAGTTAGGTACTTATGTAGAATTTTTCAATAAGATTCCACCGTTACCGCTGCACCTACCGACAACAAAAAAAAACAAGCATCTTAAATTCTTGATATCAAAAGAGATATCACAGAAACAGATAGTATCAATATCATGATGATGTGAATTTCGATGATAGAGACTTGATTGAGAAAATTCACATATAACCCATTAATTATGTCAACAGGTCAGACACAGAACACAACTAGAAAACTAGTGTCATAATCATAATAAAGGTGGTGGTCCGAACCGGAGACCGAGACCGGAGACCAAGAGTCAAGACCAGAGACAGTTGTTTCATTGCCACATTTATTTTATTACCGACTAGGAATGACCTGGATTTGTTAAGCTTGCAGACTTAAACAGGTTAACAAGCAGGTACAACAGACAACCTTTGGAATTATAAACACGATCCATAGATAGCTCCGCTGACGCTGATCCAAATAAATAAATAAATATTGCTGGACATTTGACACAGCGCTATCTAGCCCCAAACTAAGCAAAGCTTGTACTATGGGAACCAGATAACTGATAGAATACTTATATGTTTGTAAATACATACTTATAATATAATACTTTATAACACCCAGACACAGAACAAACATCTATGTTCATCACACAAATGTTTGTCCTGAGTGAGAATCGAACCCACAACCTACAGCGCAGAAGGCAGAGCTACTACCAACTGAGCTAAGTAAAGAGGCCAGTCGGAAAATGCCAGTTGGAATATTTGCTGACAAGAAACAATTTGTCAAATTCAATGAATACCCCTTGCAGCTGAAAGCAGGCATTTGACAAATAACATGTCTCAATTAGAGGATAAGAAATAAAATGACTTTAATTTTGGTAAAAGGTACAGTGGTTAACGAACTTTTATGATCATCAAGTGCTAAACATTTTTTTAAATATAAGATACTTAGTGAAAATGGCTTTTCATTACTTTTTCAGAGAAGATTTTGTACCATGAACTCTAACTATTTCAAAACCAAAATGATCATTATTATCAAAAGCGAATGAAACTAAAACTGATATTGTTCCGTGCTTGACTGTACCAATTTCTAAACCATTAGCCATATTTATTAGCCTTATTTGTCCCAAAAAATTAAAAGTCGTAAAAAGTAAAGGAATCTGCCTGCCAACACCGGCTTCACCTGCACGAAATTCTAAATATTTTGAGTCTTTTAGGCTAATTATAAATTATTAGCTCAAACACGAACGAAGAAATATCCAAGAAATTTTGAATCTTACTGAGTTGGGGAAGGGTTGAAAATCGAGGGGAACTTACACGTGACAAATATTTATTGCTTAGGCAGGTGACTTCAGAAGGATCATAAAAGATTTTGCAAGTTGAAGTCGGTATTTTTATTTTTCAATGTGAAGACAAAAGATGGTGATTGTATGTGGAATAAGACTATGCTGTTGGTAGACCCATTTTAGCTAGGCTCCAAATTGATTTTAGACGAGAGTAGCACCAAGAAATGGTTTAAGATAAGTATTTATTTCTCAAAAGAATTATTACAAATTCACTTATAGAGAAACATAATACTTATGGTAAAAAGTTTCGCCTTAACAGCGTAGCTAAATAATATAACAAAAAAACATCTTAGAATTTAAGGCGAAAATGACGAATTTTTTAATTTAATATCGAAAACCATAAAATTACTGGCCGATATAAAATCGAATCTAAAAACTTACCTAAGTCGTTTTGTAAATCCTTCTGCTTTGATAGGTCAAAAGGTTATTCCCCGACTACAAACCCGGAATAATAAATAAAATACTATAACCCCGAATCATTTTAAAGCTAAAATAGATATCAAAACATATTCTTTGTAAAAGTTTGATTAGTCATTTCATTCTATGTCAGTAGAATACTCTAAGAAAAAAGCTCTATTTATTTTGAAAACATAATTTTTGGCGCACATATGGCTCTTATTGTGTATGTCAAGGTGTAAATAGTGAGTTGGCCACAATAGCGCATGAATATTGATGCTCTGTCCCAGAATTACAGAGACGACCTGACACCATTTCTATTCTAGGCCGTTAGGTCTGAAAACTATCTGTTTGGTTTATTTAATGTCATCTTCCATCATACAGTGGGATTCAGACCTTCTCGGAATGTATTTCGAATTCGGAAAGTGACGGTTACGGTGAACGCAGACTTGGCCGCACCGCAGTCGCCGCAGTCATCGCTTTTGAAAACAACTGCGGCGACTGCGGCGCGGGTAGGTGTGCGAGGTTGCATAGAACTTCATATAAAGAAATCGAATGCGGGGACTGCGGTGACTGCGGTGCGAGCCAGATCTGCGCTCACCATAATTCGCTGAAAAAACGTCACCTTTCCGAAGAAAATCGTCGAATCGGATGCATTTTCGTTTCGGAAGTCTGAATGGCACTGCTGAAGCTGGATTTAGCTCTGAAAGGTTTTGAGTGGTAGATAATATCAAAATTCATATTACAAGACAGTATCATGATAAAAAACCAATTGGATTTTGTAATTTTTTTTCCACTCCCAATTGTCTTAACTGAATACGTTGAGCAAGAGGTTGAACCAATTGTTTTTTGTTCAAGTTGATTTCAAACAATTAATTAAAGATTAGGCAAGCCCAACGGCGCAGTAGACAAAATGTCTTGAACTATTTTTGATGCGTATTAAGGTGGTAAGTATTTAGAAGTAAATGGATAAGTAATGATGGTATTGACAGACACGGGAATGACTCACATATAAATGTAGTCGATTTATAAAGTCCTACAACTCACGAAAGTTTTAAGTGTAAAAAAGTATTCTAATAATTTACAACAGCTATCATAAACAATTTATCATCAGCATCAGCTCAATATATAAGTTCATAATTTTGCCTTATTATTGAAATGCTTGGCATTTCACGCAGCATCATCTAGCCCCAAAGAAGAAGGGACCAAAAGCGTGTGTTAAGGGCACTACATGACTGATATACAACTTTTAAACTTTTTTTTGTAAACACATGGTAGGTACAAAGTAGTATTCTACTTAGAAAAAATCCGAGACCAGTGACAAATATTGCAGATAATACAATACGAAGGTCTTATAATAATGTATAAGTATATAGTACTTATATAAAAAGCCACAATATTTGGGTTATTTGCCAGATGTTCGGATTTTTCCACAAAATCCAGAAACATTTAACCTATACGTGTGCCCATTGTTATCGAGTCACAATGACCTGAACATTTGCAATTGGGACATTGCCACCTGTTTCAATGGCTCATGAATACTCAATTTTATATTTAGGTGTTTCACAGTTGAAGGTTTTTCAGTATTTACTTATTGAAATACTACTACTACTAACGAGATTTTAGTTGATTATTTTACGTTTTAAATTAAGTATTTGATGTAGCGCTCTTTGTTGAGGCTTTTAATTTGCGGAGGTCCCGGTCAATTGAATTTTAACTTCATTTTTTAAGCAGATAACGGTGAAGGAAAACCTCGTAAGGAAATATGTTAGTATCCATATATGGGCCGATGTGCTTGCAACCTGTCATGTGGATTGTAAAACTAATGCAAAATGTGAATAAGAATAAATCGTGTGTTGGTACTTGCCTCTGACTACCTACCCCCCAGACCTCTTTAAACAGTCTTAAATATGTTAAAATCTAAGTCATTGCCATCTTTATGAACAGTCGTAGACCTGTTTGTTTCTGTTTGATAAATCATTATAATTATGATATTAAAATGATTGATGATATGATATTCCGTAACGTGTGGGAAATCAACAAAATAAAATTGAGCTAAACGAATTACTAATATAAATATCAATGCGTAGTAAATTAACTAGTAAAAGAAGTTATTAAATCTGACCACAAAATAAAAAACCGGAAGTGTTTAATAGACATGGTCCGGCCACCGGTGGCTGTGGCAACGACCTATGGAGACCAGGTGGGTGACCAGGGTGACGTCATCACTTCATGTTGAAGGTATTTTCCATTTGGTGGAGTCTCAGATTTTAACAAATGTTCGTCATCATCATTTCTTTGCCCTTTTCCCACTAGGTGGGGTCGGCACAATATGTTCTCCTCTTCCATTCCCTCCTATCACTCGTCATCTCAGTAGTCACTCCTCTCACACGCATGTCCTCTCTCACACAATCCATCCATCTTTTCTTTGACTGTCCTCTACCTATAAAGGTACCTATCCTTCCACTAAACAAATGTTTGTATGATCTGCAAATATTTGCCTTTGGTTTTTACCGTATGAAGTGATAAAAGTGGACTCGCTCCTAGAATTTACAAGGTCTAAAACAGAAAGTTAAAAGTTTTCACTCATATTCCATGAATATTGAAAACTTATGTGATAAGCTGCTACCTGCGACGATCATTGTCAACTGGTAAAAATAAGTACGAATGCGGGCGCCCACACGAATTAACGGAAGCAATAACGTATGCGCATATAATTAGATATGAGACTACCACACTACCAGCACAGTTTAGCTCTTCAATTCAAAGATCGTGTTCGAATCTTTTGCCAGTCACAAAAATAATATGATCACTGTCATCATCATCATGCCGGCCTTTTAGTGATCCAACTTTGGGTGTAGTGTAGGCCTCTTCCCTTTTCTTCCACTCTCGCCGTATGGAACTACAACGGTTCAGTATTGGCCATGTAAGTACACCTTGGACACTCGACGAAATCTCTATGCAAAAGTGGCGTCTAACTACCTATATTTACACTACACAATGTCAGTTTGGTACACAGTAAGGTTGTCCCCGTATGAATAATGTACAGTGTAATGTAGGTACACTGTGGTCTCGGTCTCGTCTATGCGTCAGCGCGTGTGGTGCGTTCCGCGTTCAAAGTCAGCTCCTCGCCAGCTTAAACTCACAGTGTCCATTCTATACGCAGTATTATTTATCTGTTTTGTGCTAGCAGCCCAACCCAACTAAACTATCGGCCGATAGAAAAGTTTACAAGTCTGCGAAGGGTCATTTAACAGAGGTTCCTCTTAATCTTTAAAGCCTCTATTACTTAATAAATTCCGCTCAACTTGTGTCAAATTTGCACCACGGATTTAACTATTGCCATCCTTTTTTGTTAGACAGGGACAAATAAGGATGGCAATAGTTAAATCCATGGTGCAACTTAGACACCAGTTGAGCGGAGTATATTAATAGAGGCCTAAATCTTTTTGAAAATATCTAATGATTGATTCTTATAATACGCGTAGAGCCGCAGCATTCACATCGACATGCAGCATTAAATTCCGTTTGAAAAAGAAAAGTTTAATTTAAAAGTACATCAATCAAAACTCAGTTTGAGTCTAAGTTCAAGTACCCGAAGAATGTCCAAACTGAAGGTTAATAACTCCTGAGCAATTTAAGACGATTTAATCAATTTCATTGTTAAGCTTTGCTGTGCTGAGAGGGAGACCGTAATTTAGCGGAAACAGATAATCCATCTTCTTCTTCTATCGTACCAATGTTTCAACTTTAATCTAAATGGGTATAGATAAATTTCTCTCAGTAAGAGGCCACCTTAACTCCGTTTTCGGCGGCATGGAGTAAATCCTATCGGGTGCAGCTGGTAGGGCACAGAGGGCATGAAAGTAAATGCACCATGTCTTGAACGGGAGCAACACAGTTGCACTGGACTTGTGCAGGGTCCCGGAATCCCCATTTGGCTAGTTGTCTTTCCAGCTGCCAACTTTAGTCCGGAGTCGGTTGGGTGCTTTCCACGCTGGTTACTGCAGTTCACGACCAGGTGGTAGGTGTTCGGCTGGGAAGATGAAGTCTGCAGAGGCACAGGACTTCCATAGTTCGCAGGCAGCAGTTGCGCTTTTGTCAGTGGGTGAGGTTAGCCTTAAAAAACTTAACAGATAATAATATCATCTAAACTACTAGATCCTTTGACGATATTAGTGGGGTAGTTTCACTATTGTTAAAATTTACTAAAGAACTTAAATTAAAACACTAATCACATAATTATAAATGCGAAAGTTTGGATGTTTGGATTGATGGATGAGTTCCTCTATAACTCGACAACCACTGAACCGATTTGCCTGAAATTTAAAATTTAGATAGATAATGACCGGGAAAAGGATACAGGCTACTTTTTATCTGGGTACCACATGAGCTAAGCCGCGGGCGGAAGCTAGTGGTTATTGTTTACTAGTTAACAAATAAAGTTCTTTTGATTGATTGATTAATAAGTTAGAATGAAACATTTACCTACTAATAAAAGCGATCGTCATATGACGGTTTTTATTTCTTGGTGAAACTGAGTTAAAACTCATCAGAACTTGGCAACGTAACTGTACTTCTTAAGAGTAAAAACTAAATGGTTAACAACTGGAGCAAATCGCTGGTGAATTAATTGTGATCCAATTAAACACCTATTGTGCAATATGGGATGGTAGTCACGAAAGAATTACATTTGAATTCATTTGATATTTATAAGAAGAGGAGTGCATTATAAACTTAACCACACCCTTGGGAATTAATCGGAAAAATATTGTTGATTTAGGTAGGTATTAATAGTGTCTCCATTCATACCTAGAATCTAAACCTGGGAAGAAGACACCACACTTTATAATCATACTAGGTGACCCAGCGAACTTCGTACTGCTTCAGTTTTTTTTTAAATATTTTATGGGCCAGAAACCCTATCAAAGTTTCATCACAATCTGATCAATATTTTAGGAACGCATAGAGGACAAACATATTAACATAGACAACCTTGAGCTCAGAAGAGAGAGCCAACTAGGTTGACAGGTCACAATAAAAATAACATCCAACAGTCCCACATAGTAGTACATAGTTCTGATCCCACACTTAGGGCTCCCTGTGTCGTGGGTATCAGAAAATACGAGTACCTACCGTGGTACCACAACACCCAGACACGGAAAAAACATTTGCGCAACATACAAATTTTTTTCCCTCAGCGGGAATCGAACCCGCCCCTCTTGCTTCTCAGCCAGGCCCGCCATGCCAGCCAGGTCAATTGGAAGTGCGTAGGTACTCTAGATCAGTGTTCCGCAAACTTTTTGTGTTCAAGGTACTTACATCTAGGAAATCGGAAAATTTTGAAGGTACACCATAAATTAAAAATCATTTTTTTATGCGAAACATGGGTTTGTTTAGTTGAGCATATGCGGTCAAAATTTGGAGTAACTTAACTGAGTTTGGTGACCTTATTTTTCCAAGGCTCACCAACTAATGACCACGGTACACCAGTGTGCCGCGGCACACTGCTTGCTGCTCTAGGTTCTACTCTCAAAAACCAGGACACTGGTGAAAACTACTTAAAAAGTTCATTTACCTTATGGTCATGCGGGCCCCATTCGCCTTCACTAAGCCCTGGTCGGTAAAGAGGTCGCGAGAGGGGGAGGACGATGACCGATGACGGCGGCACTCTAAATCGAAGCCAATGTCTAGTGTAAGGCCTTGCTGGAGGTGAGATGAAATATGAGACAGAGCATATTGTTGTAGAACTATTGGTTCATGTAAAGAATTCCACTGAAAATATCTTATTCTCTCTTTGTGTTGTTGATAGAGAAATTATATCTTTATTCACTCATCGTGTTGTTGATAGAGAAATTGTAGTCTATAAAAGTTTTTAAATCTTTAGTTTTCCTAAAGTCATTGAAATCGGTTTGTTTTTTTCACCATAACAAAGGAAGGCCTTGAGGCGGCCTAAAAACTCCGGCACCAGAGTTAGCCACTTGCTCATACGAACTTACTTAACTGGTTATCTGTCGGAGCACAGATCTGGTCGAGACACGATTAATTTTCTAGTGTGTCTGGAATCCCGAGTGGAATTACCACCACAAAGAATACAATATTGAATTGAAACTTCGTCACTGTTTTACCATAAGCCTTTTAAGTTGTTCATATCACCCACGCATGCGCTCTCCAATAATCTGTCTCCTTTTTGATCCAAAAGCTTTCGGTGGGCGGACGACACGTTTCTTTCTCCACAAAAAGAGGTTGCATAATTTCAGCTTCTTATTAAATTACTTTTTGTTTTGCGGTGCGGTGATCGAATCTGTAATTTGTAGAGTTTTTGTCTTGTTTATTATTTTGGAGGCTCGAGTGAATTAAAAATGAAATTTAAAAAGATTTTTCCCCTTGTAAGTTTGTAGCTATTTAGTAAGTTTGAGTGAGTTAGTTGCCAACTTTTGTGACGGAAAATTAGGCCGCCTGTATGCCTCCGTAGCTCTTAAAAAGTTAGAAATCATAGCAATTTTGAGTCGAATTTTAATGATAATCGTGTATTTATGTACGAATATTCCTCATTTTCAAATTTATTTATATCTCTATGTCGAAAAGTTAAAGAGACAAAATAATAACTTCAAATTCTTCAAAACAATGTATTTGGGTCACAGAATATATCTATGAATTCTGATTCGCCCACTAGAAGGTAAATGTTGTTTTGAAAGAGATATACGGGGTAATGCCCTCTCAGTTGCTTTTGGCAAAAAATGAGGGCGCTCGAGCGCTCACTTTTGGTTTGCTATGAATCAGCATCGTGAGAAACAATACCACTTATTTAGAACTTTACCCAGTAATGGTTGAAATTGTCCTACAATATTTAATTTGTAAGACAACAAAAAAATCATAAATTTACACAACGACAGGAAACAAATTGTTATCACTTACTACTATCACCTAGTAGACGTAAAATAAAAATATAACTTGGTGGATTCGAAGATAAAATACATTTCAGCTCTTGAGTTACTTTCCACCTACTTTATTTATCGAGGAGATAGATAGGGAAATATAGTGTTTAGCACATAGTATAGCCTTAACAGGTACCTGGGACCTTGTTAATATGGAGTAGGTTTGATCAGAACCTAAACCATCTTCTCAGCTTGCTCGGCCTTATTCATAGAAAAGACAATTCAACAATACGTGTGGGGCTGACTAAGCCGTGGGTTTCCTCACGATGTTTTCTTCAGTGTTTAAAACTAATGTTAAACTGCATTTACATGTATTAATTTAAAAATTCAAAAAAACCGGTCAAGTGCGAGTCGAACTCGTACGCCGAGGGTTCCGTACCTAGCCATGGTGTCAATTAAGCTAGTCCGCTTAATTGTATGAGCGCCCATACAACTCGGAGGACAATTTTAATTGTCGTCAACTATGTATGTATGGGAACACCCTTTAATTTTCAACTTTTTTAACTTTTTAGAATTTTTCCTTTATTTGTGCTATAAGACCTTACTTTTTGCCAAATTTCGTTATTCTAGGTCAACGGGAACTACCATTTAGGTTTTCGACCCAAAACCTCTAGGGTACTTCCGGTTGACCTAGAATGGTCAATTTTGGTTACAAGCAAGGTCTTCCAGCACAAGTAAAGGAAAAATTCCGAAAAATAAAAAAAGTTGAAAATTAAGGTAAGTTTTGGTACTCACAAGTTTTCACGAAAACCTAAATTTGCCTATATCTTTTTATAGTGTTGACTCAGGACCTTGATTTTTATAGTCACAGTAGGGACTATAGACCTTAGTATATGGTATAAATTTCAACTTGCTAGCTTTACCCGTTCCTGAGATAATCGATGGTGACACACGGACAGACGGACAGACAGACGGACAGACGGACAGACGGACAGACGGACAGACGGACAAGAAAGTGATCTTATAAGGGTTCCTTTTTTTACCTTTTAAGGTACGGAACCCTAAAAATCAATTGATGATCAAAACTCGAACCCACGACCTATGGATCAAAAGCCGAGGCATTATCTCACTAACACACTACACTATAGGTACCTACTACCAACACAATATTACTTCATTTCACAGCTATGGGAAAATCCCCTTAAACTTAAGAATAAAATGGTAAGATCACACGTAGTCGCTAATCTTGACTTTCAGGTTTCGTGACCCCATTTCCTTTCATATTTCTGAGCTGGTTTAAGCTGTACTTACTTTAAAATTAAACGTGTCCTACTTGACACAACATCCCGCTAAGTAGGTACCTACGAATAATATTTTCTCACTACATAGTTATACATTTGTAAGACATTGACTTCCAATTGAATTTTGAATGTTATAAAATCGGTCAAGAGTTGTAAACAACATTATTCTCTTTCCTTGAAGACCAAGGGCTTTGTTATTTCAATCTTGCTAAATATTCACTAGATTTTACAGTTTTCCTCTTCCACAGTTTTAGTTTTAAAAATTATTGATAAATACAGATTGCTGAATATTCTCTCCATTTGTTTTTCTTTCTTTATTTTGGCTTCGCACGGCTTGTGCATTCAGCCAGTGTCAAGAAATTATTAAATTTCAAGTTTATAGGTAGGTACACAAGATATAAAAATACATAAATATAATATCCCACCCCTCCCTTTGTGCCTCAGTAAAGATGTGGGGCTTTTCTGAAACATCATCACAACACGGACTTTTTGGGAGAACTCGAAATGCAATGATATCCAATTTTGTTTCATTTGCCCAGTTCACAAACACTCAACATCCACCAGAAACACAAGTTTTGGAAAATAAAAAACGAAAACATGACTTCTCAAATTCCCGCCAAAAAGCCCCTACATGAGTTGCTCAAAGGAGGTGCTGTAGGGTTACCAAGGAGAAGAAACTCTCAATAAATTATATTTTGATTTCGATTGGCCTATTCTGTTTGCCAAGTTCAGACATGGATGTAAATTAACCAAAGTAGTGACTTCTATAGGGATTTTTTTCCTTATTTCATAGAACGATTCGCTTTACAAATTCATCATTTATACTGTTTGCTCGACCTACTTCCATCCTGAATCCATGATCATTTCTTGGTTTCAAATTTGAATATTGTTTAAAAAAAATAGTGATCCCAATATTGCCTTATAGAATAGTTTACTTAAATATAAAAGTACTTACCTAAGTATTTTTTTTTAAATGCTTTAAAGTGCACATTTATACCATATTGTGTTATTTTAATATTTTTTCATTCGTCATATACCTACTTAACTAGTTCTAGTTTAACATACTTCTATAAATGTCTCTATATAAAATACACTGAAGTAGGTACGTAGACAAAGCCAACCAAAAACATACAACCAAGTAAAAAACAATATTTGATTTTGTAACCACCCCACATTTTAATTTCTTTGAATACGCTCTTCAATGTGCCCTACAAAAGATTTCAACGAGCTACGTCGTACTTAGAATTGATTACTTTTTATATTGAATAAATTGATGATTCAAAGTGATCATAGTTGTTCTACTGAATAAATGATTTTTGGATTTTTTTTTTTTTCATTATTCTCTGCCCTCAGAGCAGAAAAAAAATAGAAGAAGCATGTGGGCGTGGCCAGATAACAATACAATAATTACAATATTCATAGTCCCGCCTACTTTTAGTTTTCGAATTGACATTGGTGTGATTAATTTTGAATTATGTTCGTATAAACTTATTTTGATAAGTAAGTATAAATAAGCATTTTGGAATCTATGCAGAATTTATTATTCATGTTCAGTTTGGTACTGATTTCCATACTAAAACTATACTACTTCTACTTTTTTATAAGAAGGTACTTTATACTTTTTAATACTGTTGTACAGATTTCATAAAGTCCTAAAAGATTCATATCCAGGACACTCAATTATATTTCGAAAAGACGCGGCCACATCTTCGTATGAGCCAATCACAGCGGTGCATTCAATAATGCTCCTAATGGGCCACCGAACGAATACGTATCCGGCAGCGCCACCCTACGTTTTTTCACTGTAACTAACCTATGCGCACGATTTGCCGTGAACGAATTTTGAAAATTGAAAAGACTTTATTTTATGGTGGATTTTGTGATTCAAGAAGCTATTCCCAAGAACAGAAGCATACATCTAGCCGGCCGGCAGAAGATTCGCAGCAAGGAAAGGCGGAATACTCAAGTAAGTGGCTCGTTATAAGGTAAATGTACCATATTACGGGATATTAAGGCATTTTCAACTTTGAGGACGATTTTTAGAAGAAGTAGGAAGGTGCTAGGATTGAAAACTGTTTTATTCTGTAGATTGATATTATAAGATGAGTGTAGAACATTATTTAGCATCGTAGCGTGTCATTTATATAAATAATTGGTATTTTGCGGAACCTCTAGTTTGGCCCTAATTCCGTGATAAAATTTGGCTCCTTACCTAATCCCGGGAATCGTTGTACGTAATTCCGGGATATCTTCGAAGCATACGTTATTTAGCTACTTTGAGGCAAAAAAATAATGCCTAGGTGCCTTTATTAACATACTTGTGGATTAAAATAATTATAATTGGTAGGTACCTACCTATTCCAATAAAAATACTTTAAAACAATCATAAACCTACCTAGGTACATTTAATTAGAGCAAGCTTTTATTCAAAAATGAGTGAGCTAATTCAAATGGGCCCAAACGCGGATGTTCTACTGTTATTCACTGAGAAGTACTGAACAGGTCCTGACCTGACTCCATCATCAGATCAGCTCGCTGTCACCATAATAAAATATTGTACTTAGTCGGAACTTGCCAAATACCTATGCCGGGTTTAAACTCAATCGGCCTTTTTTAATGAGGAGTTCTGTTTTATAGCTCCTGACTCCATCATCAGATCAGCTCACGGTTACCCCCTCCCCCCACTGATTTTTTATTATTTGCAAAAGAAAACATAGAAAATGTTTCTTCTTCTCTCCTTACTTCTAGTAGTATACACTCCGGGTATACCGGAATAAAGGACATGAGTAAAACTCTCGTGTGCTTTATTACGGGAGTCAAAAAAATGGTTTATATTTAACTTTTTTATGAGGTAAAATTAAAGAAAAACATATCCCGTAATTACCTCACGATAATCTGCGGTCATTACTAAATGTAATTGCATTAAAGGAATCAATTAATTTAACCCCAGTTAGAAATAAAACACAAAAAACACTTGGGACCTACTTTCCCTTATTGCATGATACTCCCGCAATTATGTTCACCTCCTCAGATTGTATGAACATAATTGCGGGAATCATAAAATAGCTAATTTTTTTGAAAATAATGCTTCATATCCTCCGAATTAGCTATTAAACCTTCTGTTGATAACTACTAATCAATAATTTTACATTTTTTTATCAAATAAACTTACCGGTATCACATTATATCCTTAAGAAAATCGCACTGTCACCTTATGCTCACTGATAACAGGGTCGTACGAGACTGCAATGTGGTCGCAACTGGCGCGTTTGGAAGCTCGAAACGGATATTAGAACTATTATTTTTATTTTAAAATCGTGTTATTTTGGTTGTATTCAAACCGTAGTTGATGTATTATTGTATAAAATCATGATTTTCCTGACTGTTTTCTTATTTTGCGGCAAAAATCAAAATGCCACGGCATAATGTACTATCCCGGCATATGGTACTTTTACCTTACTGTGTTCGGTACTTTGCGAACTTTGTGTGCCCGTCTTTTCTTGTAATCTGTAGAAGTGTTCTCTTACGTATTTTAACATCTAGCTGTACATTTCACCCAAATGTGCGAAGCCTTCATGGTTCTCGTACATTTTATTGGTGCCGAAACCAGGGAACTTTGTTCCTAACTTTGTATTTCATCTGAAAATCTTCTGTCCGTTCTGTACCGCCGCCATTAGCTTACCACCACCGAATCTTTCATAAAATAAAATAAAAAGTTCCAACTGAAAACTACTTTCGGCTTATCACCTATCTAACAATTCGTAATGTTACAGTCAAATAACTAAGTATCTCAGGTATTAGATCCGCAAGATTACCGTCCTAATACCTAAAAACCGTAAACGTTATTTCATCATTTCATCGAACCTAGGTACCTGCATAACCTAGCTATCGTTACCAGGTATTATCGTATCGAAAAAGCTCGTACGCATCGTCTTACAAACTACTTATCGACTGGGTTATATTGTAGTCACAGTGCAAATATTCTCTAAATAAAATAACCGTAATTTGCCTTCCATCGTTACCTACAATTTAACCTCAGTATTCAAAACCATACCTAACCGATACTGTTTTCCCTTACAATACCTATCGAAGTGAGACATCCAACCGAATTACAGTGTATCATTTTTTAAAGTTAACATTATTACTGAGTAGGCTTATTCTGAATATAAACAGGGTTATTCTGATCAAGTATTATAAAAAGTAGGCTTATTCTGAATATAAACAGGGTTATTCTGATCAAGTATTATAAAAAGTAATTCATGTTTCTGTACCTAAAATATATAGCAGTCTAGTTTTTTTTTGGATCTTATCGGATAGAAGTGTCTCTAATTCATAATAAGTTTGCATGTTGATATAAAAGCTATAATTTAAAGTAATTGTAAATAATAATAGAGAAGTCCTATTTTTGTATTAGAAATTGTAGTTTTGAATACTTTTTTACTACTTATACATACCTTTATAATTAAAACTGAATACATAAACCTTACTTAACTAACTGAATACACATCCTACATCAAAATGTCTTACACACCAATGCGAAGAATAAAATCAAAAACTAAATCGATAGATATGAATCAAGCAAAAACAATTCATGATCTACCTGCGATGCAACGGAAACGAACTTTAGCATTCAACCGATTAACAAAAATATTGGAAGTTGCAAAATTAGCTGAAAAGGATGAACATCAAGTAGACAAATTCATGGCATATTTTAGTGATGCTTCACGACATGCTGCTAGATTTGAGGAAGCACATGATGCAATATTGAGTGTGATTGATCCAACAACTGAAGAGGCCGAGGATCAAATTAGAGCTGATTGGGATGAAATGTATTTTGAAATTCTGACTATACACCGACGCTTCAAAACCACAGTTCCTGAAGTTATCAAATCAGTTGATAATTCATTTCAGAAATCAGACGGAGTAAAAGTGAAACTACCTAAAATAAATTTACCCACATTTTCGGGTAATATTAAGACCTGGCCAGAATATTATGACATTTTTCAATCTTTGATCCATGAAAATACTTCTCTTTCGGATACTGAGCGGATGCACTATCTTGCATCTAGTCTAGCAGGTGATGCGGCAGCAGTTATTCGAGTGTTTCCAGCAACTGGAAAATATTACAGTGAGGCTTATAATGCACTTGTTGCTCGATACAAAGACAAACGTGAGTTGGCCTTTACATGCTGGAAAGAAATGCAAAATCTCTCGTTGCAATCAAACAATGCATATGAGTTTCGGCGCGTATTGGATACATTCAACGAAAACCTGGCAATACTAAAAAGACTTGACTTGCCAATAGAACATTGGGATTTTATAATCTGCTACCTGCTCTTGTCAAAGCTTGACTCAAAAATTCGTTGCGAATTTGAACAGGAGTACCCGGACAACGAACTGCCAACCTACGCGACACTCAAAGCCTTTCTCTATGCAAAATGTGAAGCTCTTGTCCGTGACACACACTTCATCAGCACTGATAAAGGTCTCACCGAACGCACGCGGTCATATCAGAGCCCGAAGCCGCTTACTAATAAAAAACCGACAACGTCAGCCTTCTTGTCAAATACGGAAACCAGACCTGGCAGTCCCCCACTATCCAACAAAAATATGTCGAAATGCACCTTTTGCGGAGAAAATCATTCCATCACCTACTGCGAAGCCTTTGCAAAAAAATCGATTGAAGATCGAGTGGAATACGCGAAATCTAATTACTGGTGTTTTAACTGTCTGAAAACATCGCACGGTTTGCGTGATTGCAAATCAATTTTTAAATGTCAAAAATGCCGACAACGACATCACACTCTCCTACATCCAGATGATTCTTCAAATACAACCGTTGCCGACGCCGTGGTTGCAAACATCCCAAACAAACAATGCAACGAATCTGGAAACGTGAACCAACAACAAGTCGTGTTGACCAACTTGGGCGATCGGTCATTGATTCTTTTATCCACAGCGATAATCGAAGTGAAGGACTCCAATAATCAATTTCAAAAAATGCGTGCATTGATTGACTCAGGTAGCCAGGCACACTTCATTACTGAGCGGGCTACATCGGCATTAGGCTTGAAACACACAGGGTCTTCTCGAAAAATAAGTGGTTTGGGCCAGTCAACATCATCAGTCTCTGGGAATATTACTCTAAACATTGGAATCGGTGGAGTAGTGTTGTTCAACATAGAAGCACTCACTTTGCCTCACATCTGCGGAAATATGCCTGCAATGAAGCTCAACACGACAACGTGGAATCATGTACAACATCTTCCGTTAGCAGATCCAGAGTGCTATCTACCAGGAGCGATTGATATTCTACTTGGAGCTGAAGTATTCGCTTCCATGTTGCTTAGCGGAGTTGTAAAAGGTGGACCTCATTCACCGTCAGCACTCAACACGGTTTTCGGATGGTTGTTAACAGGAAACGTAGAAGGAGCTTCCTCTCATGACATTGAAACTAGATCATTCTTCTTAAGCAACGATTGTTTGGAAACTCGATTGGACGATGAACTGAAACGATTCTGGGAACTAGACAATATACCAACTTCAACGAAATTGACCCCAGATGAAGATTTTTGCGAAGAGAAATACACTACCGAACATTTACGGGATGACTCCGGAAGGTACATAATCACCTTACCTTTTAAATCGGAACGTAATGACTTTCCGGGATCCCGCGATCTAGCACTGAAGCGATTCCACGGACTCGAACGACGTTTAGCAAAAGATTCTGATCTTCGACAGCAGTATAATAACTTCATGCAGGATTATATCGACAACGGTCATATGACGAAGGTACCGATCGAGGACTTGAGTAAAGGCAAATATTATATACCACATCATTGTGTCATACGACCAGAGAGCTCTACCACCAAGTTACGTGTAGTTTTTGATGCGTCTGCAAAAGATCTCACTGGAGTGTCACTGAACGAAACTCTACTCATCGGTGCAAAACTTCAGGCTAACATCGTAGAACTTTTGCTGAGATTCCGACTACATGCAGTTGTATATACTTCCGATGTTCGACAAATGTACAGGCAGATACTCTGTAATGAGGCTCACCGCGACTATCAACGTATCTTCTGGAGATTTGACGAAGTCGAACCAATCCTTGAGTACCGCCTTAACACCGTCACTTATGGAATCTCGTCTGCTCCGTACTCTGCTTTACGTACAATCAAACAGTTGATTCAGGATCATGGAAAGGACTATCCCAAGGCAGCATCTGTGCTGGATACAGACGTATACGTGGACGACATTGTGAGCGGAAATTCCACATTAGAACTAGCAAAGCAAACAAAACGAGAACTGATTCTAATGATGGCTAAAGGATGTTTCCAACTACGCAAGTGGGCAAGTAATGTTCCCGAACTGCTCAATGATTTGCCTCCGGAAGAACGACTCATGAATATCGAAAGCGTGTCCTTAGATGTCGAAAACTCTGAAACAATAAAAATTCTGGGCTTGAAATGGAATCCTATTACAGATAAATTCATGTTTGAAGTCAAACCATTAATACGTAAATGCACGAAGCGAACTATACTGAGTGAACTTGCGCGCATATTCGATCCTTTGGGGTTTCTTACACCGTTGACTTTTCTCGCAAAATGTTACATACAAAAACTATGGATCTTAAAGATAGAGTGGGATGAAGTGCCTCCTCAAGACATTAGGCATCAATGGGAAAACTATTGTGACCAATTAGATTTGGTAAAATCACTGAAAATCCCACGATATTTGTCGGGAACCGAAATAAAATCGATTCAGTTTCACGGATTTGCTGACAGCTCAGAGGCTGGATATGGAGCAGTAATATATTTACGTATAGAGGATTTCCATAACAAGGTTCAAGTGTTCTTCATCTGTGCCAAATCTCGCGTAGCTCCGGTTAAAAGGATATCGTTACCACGTCTAGAACTGTGTGCTGCAGTTCTGTTATCTGACTTACTAAAACTCGTTCAAGACACGTACGCCTCATCACTCCGAGAATTCAACACTATCGCTTGGTCTGACTCAACCGTTGTTCTGTCATGGCTTGATTCTCCTTCTTGTCGTTGGAAGACGTTCGTGGCAAACCGAGTAAGTCATATTGACGATACTATACCAGCGGCTAAATGGAACCACGTGCCAACGGAAGACAACCCAGCAGATATAGCCTCACGTGGTATGTTACCAGGCGAAATAGTGCGAAGTCAGTTATGGTGGGCGGGACCGGCTTGGCTCACTCAATCTGAAGAACACTGGCCTAAACAATCGTATAAAGGGGATATCCCGCTCGCAGAAACTGAAGAACGAAAAACGACGTTAATCGTAATTGAGACTACCCACTTCTTGGATGAACTTCTTGAGAAGTTCTCCTCTATTCGCAAATCACAACGCGTTCTTGCTTATGGCCTACGATTCATCAATAACATGCGAATCACTGCTCGCCCAGAGAAATGTACTTTGACGGAAAGAGAGCTTCATGAAGCTCTCCTCGTTTTAGTTAAGCGAACTCAGAAAATAAACTTTAGTGATGTCATCACTCAACTCACGGAAGGTAAAATGCTATCCAAACAAATGCGTAAGCTAAATCCTTTTATAGATAAAAGTGGTATACTCAGAGTAGGCGGGAGACTATCGCATTCAGGTCTAGAGTTCGAACACAAGCATCCAGCACTCCTCCCTCGAGATTCCCGGCTTACATATCTGATTATCGAAGCAATTCATCGTGAAAACTGTCATGCTGGAATCAATACTGTGCAGTACTTGATCACCCAACAATTTTGGATCTTGTCTCCGAAGCGTGCCATTAGACATTGTCTTTCAAAATGCCTAAAATGTTTCCGTGTGCGCCCCATACCTCTTGAACCCTTGATGGGAGATTTACCAGCTGTTAGGGTAAATCAAGTAAAACCATTCTCTGTTGTCGGTGTAGATTATGCTGGGCCTTTTCGAATCAAGCTAGGCAGTCATCGTGGAGCAAAATTAGGGAAAGCCTATCTTTGTCTATTTGTATGCTTCACAACTAAAGCCGTTCACCTTGAAGTAGCTTCTGATATGTCGACAGAAGCTTATTTAGCAGCCCTGCGACGATTCATAGGAAGACGAGGTAGAGTTAGCATAATACATTCAGATAATGGTACAAATTTCGTTGGAGCCTGCAATAAACTCGATGCCCTTATGCAACAAGCATGTGACCGAAATCAGATAACATTTCGTTTTAATCCTCCTTCATCACCTCACTTTGGGGGAGTATGGGAAATTCAGGTTAAGGCCGTAAAATCACATTTATATCGGATTATCGGAGACCAAACGTTGACATTTGAAGAGTTATCCACCGTATTCATACAAATCGAAGCGATGTTAAATTCACGCCCCCTTTGTCCGCTCAGTTCGGATCCAAATGATCTTAACGTATTAACGCCAGGCCATTTCTTAACATTAGAACCCTTGACCGCAGTTCCGGATAGAGACTTAACTGATCTTAAACTGAATCGTATTGGCCGTTGGCAACTTCTTCAAAGATTCCAGCAGGATTTCTGGAAACGATGGAAGGTCGAGTATTTGCAATCATTGACTCTGCGAGCAAAATGGACAAAGCCATGTCAACTATTAACAACTGGTGCCGTAGTTTTGCTCAAGGACGAAAACACTATTCCATTACATTGGCCTCTCGCGCGAGTACTAGATTTACACCATGGGTCGGATGGAGTGGCACGAGTAGCAACGGTGCGTACCGCTAACGGATCGGTTTTTAAGCGAGCACTGACAAAGCTTTGTTTATTGCCTTCTGAATCTGATACGAATCACAACTAGTACGTCACTACACGTATTGTTATCTAGGTGATAGGTTGTAAATAGTGTAGCAACTAAACTATTTAGTTTTTTATTCCTTTCCAAATTATTCTTTCTTTATTATCGTTCATTCAGTGAATTGTGTTGTCAATATCTTCAACATAATTCATGATTTCTCTATTCATTTTATAACTATCGTTTTTCTATTTTCTTTTGTTATGAAAATACCATTGTGTATTTTGGTGGGCGGTATGTACAGATTTCATAAAGTCCTAAAAGATTCATATCCAGGACACTCAATTATATTTCGAAAAGACGCGGCCACATCTTCGTATGAGCCAATCACAGCGGTGCATTCAATAATGCTCCTAATGGGCCACCGAACGAATACGTATCCGGCAGCGCCACCCTACGTTTTTTCACTGTAACTAACCTATGCGCACGATTTGCCGTGAACGAATTTTGAAAATTGAAAAGACTTTATTTTATGGTGGATTTTGTGATTCAAGAAGCTATTCCCAAGAACAGAAGCATACATCTAGCCGGCCGGCAGAAGATTCGCAGCAAGGAAAGGCGGAATACTCAAGTAAGTGGCTCGTTATACTGTGTTCGGTACTTTGCGAACTTTGTGTGCCCGTCTTTTCTTGTAATCTGTAGAAGTGTTCTCTTACGTATTTTAACATCTAGCTGTACATTTCACCCAAATGTGCGAAGCCTTCATGGTTCTCGTACAACTGTCTTTAATTTTAAGCATGAGAAATGGGAAACGAATTGACGAAGTGTAATATGTAGGCAGATTTCCATATTTCCATACAAAATGATTTACTTGGGAGCACGTGAATTCATGTATATTTTATTAACGTGCCTAATGAGATAGTGATTATTCTGAATATAATTATTACTTTGGCAAGACCATGAAAGTAAAAATACTGAATTTTTTAATTTATGATGTAGTAGCATTATTAATACCAATAAATTATCCGGATAGGTATGCCAAAATATTAATTATGGCATTAAAATTTAAAAATCTACATTATATTATACTGCTTTGATCTCTAGGGATGTCGTTATTTATTTTTATTTATTTATTTAACTAGTACAAATATGTCACTTATAGTTTTAAAAATAACAATATTAAGTACCTATAAGTATACTTAAATATTTTAATTTCAATATTTTTATCAATAGATAATGAAACCCCAGTACCCGAGTGAGAAAGAGAGAGATACATCGCGTTCTGACAACTTGATACAAGAAATAAGCCGAAGTCAATTGTCAATCAACTTGATTTCCGCATTTTCCAGTACTGTTAGATTTTTCCCAACTGTCGCTACTCAATGATTTTTCCGTATGTTCGAGGTTTGGCGTGGAATGGCACTATTGCCAGATTATTACCGCTACTTTCTGCTGGATTCACCTGAAAAAAAAACCAAACAGTTATTTGAATTTGTGCGTTAATTTTAAGTCAAGTAAAAAAAGTTAAAAAAACAACTTTTTTTAAGAGTCAAGTTAAATAATGCTAAAAAATCTTGAACCTCTTTGAATAGGCATAATTTTTTACACTTACTATGTTTTTGAAGTATAAAAACCATTAAGTATGAATGCTTAGAAAATGTAGCATTTTGGCAAAAATGTTATTTGATTTAAATTATATTTTCCACTATAAACAAAGTTAGCTGACATCATTTGACACAAAAAGTGGCTAGATCTGGCCTAATGCGAGCTAATCTAGCAACACTGGCTAACGGTTTGTTCACGTGTCTGGCAAAGCCATCGACCCTCAGCGGCCTCTGCGCAATATTCTACGCGCAATACTTTACTACACACTACAAAAAGTCTTATAAACTATTTATTGTCTTTCAAAAGTAAACTTTAGCAGAAAATGTATAAAGACTATCGCTTGCGTTTCTGAATAGGTTGTTGTTACATTTTCCTAATAGCACGTGCTGCTCGAATCGATCGGTACAATGTTAAATCATATTATTCAATTTTGAACCATATTCTATTATTAGCAGAGTTTGAATGATTTTAGACTATTAAATCAAGGGTAAGCTCGGTCCAGATATTCATAATAATGTATTATTTATTGATAACGTAATCTAAAGTACTGAGATGTAATGTTAGGTTTCTGGGCTACCTGGCAGTTCTTAAATGTAGTTTTAGTTGAAGATTGTTTTAATAAGAGCAATCGTAGGTCTACCTATTTTTAAATAGTCTGAAGTTTCATGCTTTCAAGTACTTACTGCACCTGAAAATTATATATTTTAAATCTAATCTTGTCTAAATAGCTTAACGAATCCAGCTGCTGGGCAAAATCATTCTCTTTTATCCTACGGGGTTCCCGCACGAAGGGGCTTATTCCAGAAATCCCCTGCGATTAACCCCTGCGAACGGGATTTTTGGACTTTTTGTCCAGAAATCCCCTTCCGGTTCTTCAAGGTATTTCTGGACAAAAGTTCCACAAATCTCCTTATCCGTAAGGGTGTCAGTAATCAGTGTCATTATTAAGATTACTTGTATACGGGACACTGTAATGCCTGGGACGTTGTTGAGTTGGAGTAGGCTTGCCCAGCAGCTAAACCATACTCTCAGTTTAACCGGCCATATCCACAGGAAAGACATGGTCAGTACGTGTGAGGCTGACTAAGCCGCGGGTTTCCTCACGATGTTTTCCTTCACCGTTTAGAGCTCGTGTTAATGAGCATGTAAATTTTTTGAAACGAAAAATCCATTGATAGCGCGATCGGGATTCGAAAGCGCACCATCAAAAACGTTTGGATTTGTACCGTATACTTATATGCATATGGTAACTATTTATTACTATTTATATAAGGTACATATATTACGTAATATATATAACGTCCATATATTACGTAATATATATAACGAACATATATTACGTACATATATGTATTACGTAATATATACTGCTGCGCGAATTACCCTTGACCTTCCAATGGTCAAATAAGTTTCTATAATAGACTTCGGGATTTAAAATTGTAAACTCTTGTTTTTATGAATGCTGACTTGTTTACAAACCTGTGTTACATAAAATGCGACCATATTTACTGAATATTAAGCGCATATCAGACTACGCTATAATATGATAGCATATAGCTTATAGTTCATAGCATAACAATATCGCGCACCATACATTACTATGGACACGTTTACACCTTACTGTACGATATATTATTGGTTTGCTATAAAAATGTATGGTGCGCGATATTGTTGTGCTATGGGCTATATGCTATGCTATTATTATGGCGTAGTCTGAAATACGCTTTAGGACTAGCATTGAATTGTTATATACCTCGCAATGATCTTTTCAAAAAAGGGAAGATAGGTGACGCACTAACATCACATGCCAAAACTTAAGCTCGGTGCACCACTACATACACCAAAACACACACATTGCTCCATTTTACTGTTGCCAATTTACAAGGATAGAGAGATAAATTAAACTGTTGTGCGAGCAAGCGAGAGGCTAGCGGCCGGCCCCTTTTTGAACAGATCATTGATACCTAGACTCTACACGACTCTATCGTCTTGGTACGGTATAATTTGTACTAGCATTACAGTTTAGTGCTTCCTCGCAGAGCACTGCAAATCTTACTCACCGCAGGAACACAACACCATTCGAAGAAGAATGATGTTATTTGGCCGCGATATTCTGTAAGGCGGAGGTACTTCCCCAGTCGGGCTGCTCGAATATAGATTCCGTTTATTACTAGAATACTTTTCAGACAGATTTGTAAGTCCACCGCTATCCTCCACGTGGTCAGTATCGAAACTAATCGACTTTCAGAACAGCACGTGCATGTAAATTCAGTTTGACAAACCTACACGAGCGGGGTTACATCACGGGATTTATTTCGTAACCTAAGCTCCTGGAGATACATCTACTCAATGTATTTTTGACATAACAGTTGATTATGTTACATGCTAAAGCGGCCTTTACACGGTAGAGTTTTTCCCACGGATCTGGACTGTACAGATATCTGTAAAGATATCTGTACAGATATCTTTACATATATCTTTACAGATAACCGCGGATAAAACTGTCAAAGGTTGGAATGGCGCGTGCTATTTCCCGCGGCATCTAGACTGTACAGATATCTGTGCGGATATCTCTGCGTGTAAATGCTCTGGCATCTGGACTGTACAGATATCTGTACAGATATCTTTACAGATAACCGCGGATAAAACTGTCAAAGGTTGGAATGGCGCGTGCTATTTCCCGCGTGTGTTTCCCTGTTTTAAGCTTGTTTTGACATTGCTCTAAGACTTGGTGGTACGCCCCCTGTTTTGTTCCTAGTAAGTAAATTATACATTTTAGTGAGCATACATGATTTTTATCTCCGTTAATTACCTACATATCGCTATTAAAAATAACGATAAAATTTTTACTACAACCATCATGAGAACTTTTGTTCACAATTCAACTTTATTATAAAGGCTGTTTCACACTGGCTCAAAGCCACAGGTGTTACCATTCATGGTCGGTTCCCACGGCCACCTTATTGTGGCCTCCCCCGCAATTCATAAAGATTGGGGATGAATTCTTACAGGTAGCTGTGAACTTTTGAAAGGTGGAATACGTTGTGACCGTTGAAATGTGGTGTTTGATGTATGTACTAGGTTTTATTCCGGATGTGTGGTGCGCAAATAGAGAAATACTGATTACAATATATAACTAGAGTAACAACAAATTAAGTATATCCAAAAATGTATCATGATTTATTTTAGATATGTACCTACCTAAATACTTACCTAAATATTATTATTTTTCATAAGGATAATTCAGTAATACCTACTTACATGAATAATGGTCTCCGACTACTACCTTCATAATTGTGTAATTTTTTGAATTTGGAAATGGGAATTTGTTTTTTGAAACTAGAAGAACAAAGAATTTAACTGTGAATTAAATATTCAGTTTTCTGTGTACAATTAACAAGATAAATAAAAGTTTTTAAAAATACACAATAATTTGAATTCCTAAAACTTTACTGAAACAAAAAAAAAAAAACTTCTAAATTCAATTATGCTTACGTAAACTAAATATATTAGTTCTATATATACCTACTTATATTCACTTGACTGACCTAGAAATGATCACATCCCTTTGTTTGTCTAATACTCTGTCGTTTTTTCATCTTACTTTTTAAATCCATCTCAAGTGGCGAAATATGGCAAAAACTTTTCGATCGTTCAAAAGTGGTAACTGTGGGCACCCGCCCACGGTTACCACTTTTGAATGATCGAATCGGCCTTAATTAGACAAATTAGCCATGGTTTGTGCCGAACCCCTCCTGCAGAGTGATTTAATGTTATGAGCGTCGGATTAATTAGGATGACCTACAGCCTTTTTTTATGGAAAAAAAAAATACGATAATTTCAGTCCTTGTATTTACTGTTTCAAAGAGAGAAAGGAAATACTTGATTATGTGTTTAGGTTGTGTAATAACATTTTTTTTTAATTTATGGGATGAATCAGTAGCTTTTGATTTTTTTTCTCAATCAATTTTTTTACATTATTAGTCATATTGAATTATCGCGATCACTATTCATATTGAAAAGTTTTATGGACACGGGATTTTATCGCGTAATTTACCTTATTTATCCCGACGTTTCGGCTATGTTCGTTTATGTACGGTTTTAAAAAAGACTACATTATTAGTCCTTGGCATGAATTTTAGAAACACCATTGTCAACAAATTGTGAAAAGTCCCCATCGATCCCTGTACCTATGATATATTTTTTGGGAAAAAATACATTGAATTTGTCGTAAAAATATCTTCCCAAAAATCACCAAAATGAAGATCATGCAATTTCTCACAAAAATGATTTGAAATATTTTTCCTAAGATTCACAATTTCTGAGATATAGCGGTTCAATAAACATAAATAATATATTTTAAATTGTGTTGTTTTAAACTATTTAAATAATTCCAACTATTTTCCTTCAGTATTAAGGACACGTTGTCCCTTCTCTAGTTACGGGAAATCAAGTCCAATTTAATAAAGTAAGCTCAAAATAATGATCACTGAACAATGCCCAAGGAAACGGAAGCATGTAGGTAACGGCGGCAGCCATTACAAAGCCTTTTTGGTATCGTGACGTGAGGTGTGACCTCGAAAACAATGGTGAGCAGACATCCATTCATATTCCGCAACTATGTTCTCAAACCGAAGGTTGTATGTTAATAATTAGGTTTTTATAACAGAATGTTTAGTTTTATTTAACACAACTTGTTAAACTTTTGCGATTTGTTAACATAATGATAATTATTATTACGGGATTTTATCGCGTACCTACCTTTTATTTATTTTCCTTTCTTATGCTGACAAATCGCACCCCCAGAATAGAAGTGACTCAATTCAAAAAATTGGGAAAATTACTTGAATACGTAGAAAGACTCGGAAAAATAACTCGATCTGCTAGTTATTAAAAAACTGCTATTTTTTGGTTAGAACGTGAAAAACATATCTATATATTTCGGCAGTGTCTCCTCCCTCTCCCGCGGAAAACGGTTATTTATCGCAATTCCCAAAAATAATGATTTTTGAATTGAGTCACTTTTATTCTGGAGGTGCGAAATGTGTGATCAACCTAAATCATCTAGTACGTACTTACAATATATTACAATAATTATTCCATCTGTGATGTGATGAAGTAAACGTACAAGATATTCCTGGCTACATAAAATTAAATTTGATAATTGCGCTGTGCTTCATAATTTTCCATAAATCTTTGACGACTTTTGAGCACAATAATCTGCAGTTTAAGGTTGGCAATAAATACGTCTCGGAGAACAGAGGGATTTATGAATCATGGATGAACAACTTTTGAAACTCTTAAGACTTTAAATACCATTCAGGCTTTCAACTAGTATTCAAGGCATTATATTGTGACCAAGCTTACTCCAGACTTATGATTCCAGTTGTAATTTACTTTATGATATATAATACTATAGTAATAGCCACATGGATCATACACATTTCACAAGCAAGATCGATGGAGGGAAAATATACCATTTAGGATCCTAATCGACAGCATTTTAGCCTCACAGAAAAGAGTAGTAAAGTAAGTAAGTAGGAGCTAATGGCCAACTCTGGTGACAGAGTTTTTAGACCGCCTAAAAGCTCCGTCATGGCTTAACGAATTCGCAGAAAAGATTTACTTGCCAGTTGAACCCTAGTCTAACCCATCATTAAAAGCACCACTGAACATATTATAAAATATTCAGATACGCACAATAAATCACATCACCATACCATAAATTCGCGTGTACCTATACAATTTAATTAATAAATAAAGCTCACGACGCGGAAATCATGAATGCTCGTGATTGCGAAATAAAACGAAATTCTGAACAATGAACATGGGTTATTGAACCTCGGTAACATTTCATGAAGGTTCCGTCGACTAGATGTTCTTGGAATTCAAATAAAATTTTTACATCTGTGATAACAAGTACTCTATTAGTTTATAGTCGGGTCAGCGACATAGCCACGATTAAGCACGTTGAAGTAGCTACGTGCTTTATGGGCTGACCATTTAACACGCAGAAACATGGCCGATGATGCCGAAAAGTTCTCACGTGGAGACCGCGGACAGCCAAGCACAGCGTAGGACGTCCACCAACAAGGTAGACAGACGGTCTTGTAAAGGCTGTAGGTCGGCGGTGGATGCAACGACAATACGTGGAAATCTTTGAGAGGCCTATGTCCAATAGTGAATGTCGTACGTCTGAGATGGTGTTCAGCTTATTGCGATTGATTTGTGGTTTATGAAAAGTCGATAATTTCTCACTATGAAAGCTTCAAGAAATGCAAACTTCGACACGTTTTGCACTAGCGCCCTGATGCAAGTCAGGAAAGTCGGCGATGCGATAAGCTGTCACTTCACGTATGAAATGCTATCTTCAACAAAATGTAGTAAGTTTATCGCAAGTTTCAATGTTAGTTTGTATAGGCTCAGGCTGAGACTCCACCAAAGCGGAGATGTGTGAGATGTGTTTTGAAACAACCAATATAACTTCGTTATTCACACATCTCGTGATGACATTGTCTGAATAACGAAATTCTATTGGTTGTTTAAAACACATCTCACACATCTCCGCTTTGGTGGACTCTCTGCCTCACTTCAACTGAAATAGTTGCGTAAGTTCGTATGAGCTAGTGGCCAACTCTAGTGACGGAGTTTTTAGGCCGCCTAAAGGCCTAGAAACATACATTTCATAGATATTAATAAACTAAATGTGATTATGAACTAAGCTTCATTCGACATTTTCAAAAGACTAATCTTAATCCAACGCATTTTATAATAGGTTATCGAACTGTAGTAGCATTTGTGAAGGTTCCTAGAAACGAGGTCGTCTAGATATTGTTTCAATGCTGTAGGTTGTTCGATGATTTTATCTGAATTACTGACATTTCTTTGGGTTTCCTGAACGACTATTGAAAATCGGCGTTGAATTCGATTGGTTGTAGTAGGTACCTAGTTGTATTCCCTTCACGATTCTATTTTTGTATCAGCTTTTAAGCTTTTAACCTTAAAAGGTCTCCTTGCTAATTGAAAATATTAATCACACATTCGTATTGATTTTCATCATCATCATTTTCATCATCATCACCATCCACACCCCGATTTACCCACTGCTTATTACAGGCCTCCCTTAGTTTGTTCCATCCATCACGGTCTTGTGCCAGTCGGATCCATTGACGCCCCGTGACGTGAACACAAGGTGAAGCCAGGTGGAGTACAGCTACGACTGAATGGTGGCCGAGAATGTAAATAGGTCAATAGGTCAATAAGTTAGGTCACAGTCCTTTAAATAGATTACCTAATGCTATCTAAATAAGAATGTTATACTTAGGTATAGTTTTCTGATTTAGCTTCCACATTATGTTACTGAATAGTGTAATAACTAGCTATAGTAGTTAAAGTAAGACTTTTAGAAGTTTTTCCAAACTTGAAATCCACAAAAACAGCCCAGCAACGCCGCCTACACCTCACAAAGGCAAACTAAGTCACGCTACACAGCACACAGAAACAATTATTCTACTATTGTACATTCAGTAACGCACACACACAAACGGACATAGAAAAACGAACATTACGCACGCACACAGGCGCAAACTGTTACAGCCTCTTACGTGAGGTACGTAAGCAACAGCGGAACTCAAGATGGCTGACATTGGCAATGGAGGGTCGTTGACCCGCCGCACGCGCAGCCTTCAAAGCTTAGATCTAGCATTAGAGAGGCTGTTTTGTCAGGTTTTTTATGTTGCTGCTATATCTGCAAATTAAGATTGGAATTTGAATTAGTCTCGCAAATTCAGGTTTTATATACTTACTCGTATCAACAAAGATATATAGATATTTGGTTATTACTGTTCGTGTTGAGGTTGTTCTAAAACATAAAAAGTAGATAAATAATTACATACTTAGGTACATGTTGATAAACTTTGCTTACAAGTAAACTAAGTCAACTTACACAAAATTGAGACATTTGGATTGGACTAGATTTTTATATAATAAGTATTTGAATAATTTGAGGGTAGTAGCTTTGTCTATACACACAAGTCGTACATAATATTTATGAGAATTTGTGAATTAATGCAATTACCTACCTCTATTTGATAGAACATTCTTTTAAGACCCCAGTATAAATAAAAAAATGAAATAGGCTGTTTTCCAAGTAGTGGTAATTCTTTCAGATCTTTATGCATTCCTAGATCATTTTGAAGATTTCTGCTGGTAGGCAGAGGTATAAATAAATAAAATAAATAAATAAATAATGCTGGACATTTCACACAGCATCATGTAGCAACAAGCTAAGCAGAGCTTGTGTTATGTATGTCCGAATACATTTGGTACATTCCCACATTTTGCAGAAGTTAACATTCCAAACGTGACAGGTTGCAAGACCATCGACGCTGTATAACAGTATAACACAGAACATAAAAGAAAAGCCGTAAAATCTGTTATAACACCTTTAGACAGCAAATAAAAGATGAAATTTATTTGAATGTGTTTAAGAGCCTACTGAGGTGAATTTGTCAAAATAGAGGTTTACCGTTTTAAAGATTTTCTTAAAGCAAATCGTATTAAGATAGTGAAAAACATACTCTAAGTACTACCAATGAACTGATCTACACTGTGGGCTATTTCATATTTCAATATTTTATGTATTTTTTTAGTAAATTACTGGACAAAGTACACAAAATATGAGCGCGGGGTTTTAAGCCTGACCGAACACTAAATTACTCAATTGAATTAAAAAATACGAAAACAACAACTTCAATATTTTATCTATCCTGTGCTCTATTTTTTTTTTCGTAGGTGTAGCTATATTCAACACATTATAGGCAAGAAAGTTGAAGATAAAACTCTCCATACATTTTTTCTATGGAGTAGCTACTATGAATAAAAGGACGATTCATTGCCAAAAATCGTCAGACGGCCGCGGCCATTGGAGCTGGGAGCACGTCACATTGCGTAAATACTATTAGCTAAGCTGTGGCAGAGCCAGTGACGTCACGTGACTGTGTTCTTACATGAGAAGCGGTCGCGTAAACGTGCTATGTCATATTTTCGATAAAATCAGATTACAGTATGTAAGGCATCTTTTGATAAAGATTTTGCCTGGCATAAAAAATGGACTATTTTCTATCAGCATAGGTACCTAAGTAGTAAGTAAGTGCCTATAGGTAAGTATACGTACGGAAGCATGCACATCCACATAGAAAGCTTTACAATCATTTTATGTTTTTATCATCTGGATTAAGTGATGATGATGCTGATGATGATGATTGTGGGGGTTGGCCTACAGTGGGTGGTGGAGGTGGAAATGATAACTCGGTGGTGATGGTAGTGGACTGTATTTCTTTGTTCTTATAGTAGGTACACCGCTGGATTCCTATTCTGCTACTGCTTGTTGACTTTTTCTTGGTTGATGTGTTGCTGTACTGAGCTCTCGAGTTGAACTGAATATAATAAAAATAGCTCCTGTATTTATACAAAATGACATCGATTAATAACCAATCAGAATATTGCTACCAAAAATTCCTCCAATTAAACAGTCGGACTTAATTTCCATACCGAGGTTATAAATATTGGCTACGCGAACTATAGGTACCTCATTATTCTTTCGACCGTCGCGTAGCAACCATCTTAAAATAGCATATTTCAGCCGTAAAACTAATTATATCTAGGTATCTCGATATAATCAAACATAAGTCTAAGTTTACATAGGTCATCATAAAAAACAGGCTAAAAACTTCAGACTTCCAAATAAAAACACAACATAAGTTTATACAATTCAAAATAATTAACCAGGCTAAAAACTTCAGACTTCTAAATAAAAACACAACATAAGTTTATACAATTCAAAATAATTAACCAGGCTAAAAACTTCAGACTTCCAAATAAAAACACAACATAAGTTTATACAATTCAAAATAATTAACCAGGCTAAAAACTTCAGACTTCCAAATAAAAACACAACATAAGTTTATACAATTCAAAATAATTAACCAGGCTAAAAACCTTAGACTTCAAATAAAACACACTAAGTCTAAGTTTATACAATTAAATTACCTAACCAGGCTAAAAACTTTAAACTATACGAAGTTGTCCGTAACAATGATGCTGATGATGATGATGCTGATGATGATGATGATGATGATGATGATCGTGGAACTTTTTATTGATATGGGTATCAAATGAAAGATTTTGATGAGCGAAACACAATCATCATCGTCATCGTCATATCTTTATCTTTTTATATCGTCATGACTTCATAACTTCGTGACTTCGTATCTTCGTAACTTCGTAACTTCGTGACTTCGTGACTTCGTGACTTCGTAACTTCGTTTCTTCGTGACTTCGTATCTTCGTAACTTCGCAACTTCGCAACTTCGTATCTTCGCAACTTCGTATCTTCGTATCTTCTTATCTTCGTAACTTCGCAACTTCGCATCTTAGCAACTTCGTATCTTCGTATCTTCATAACTTCGTAACTTCGCAACTTCGCAACTTCACAACTTCGTATCTTCGTAACTTCGCATCTTCGTAACTTCGTATCTTCATGACTTCGTAACTTCGTATCTTCTTACCTTCGTATCTTCGCAACTTCGCAACTTCGTATCTTCGTAACTTCGTATCTTCAAAACTTCGTAACTTCGTTTCGTACCTTCGTAACTTCATACCTTCGTAACTTCGTATCTTTGCAACTTCGCAACTTCGCATCTTCGCATCTTCGCATCTTCGTTTCTTCGTAACTTCATAACTTCGCAACTTCGCAACTTCGTATCTTCGTAACTTCGTATCTTCAAAACTTCGTAACTTAGTATCTTCGTAACTTCGTTTCGTACCTTCGTAACTTCGTATCTTTGCAACTTCGCAACTTCGTATCTTCGTATCTTTGTATCTTCGTATCTTCGCAACTTCGCAACTTCGTATCTTCATAACTTCGCAACTTCGCAACTTCACAACTTCGTATCTTCGTAACTTCGCATCTTCGTAACTTCGTATCTTCGCAACTTCGCAACTTCGTATCTTCACAACTTCGCAACTTCGCAACTTCACAACTTCGTAACTTCGTAACTTCGTAACTTCACAACTTTGTATCTTCGTAACTTCGCATCTTCGTAACTTCGTAACTTCGTAACTTCACAACATCGTAACTTCGTAACTTCGTATCTTCGTAACTTCGCAACTTCGCACCTTCGTATCTAGAAGTTACGACGTTGCGAAGCTACGAAGATACGAAGATACGAATTTACGAAGATGTGAAGATACGAAGTTGCGAAGTTACGAAGTTACGAAGATACGAAGATACGAAGATACAAAGTTACGAAGATACGAATTTGCGAAGTTGCGAAGTTACGAAGTTGCGAAGTTGCGAAGGTGTGAAGTTACGAAGTTACGAAGATACAAAGTTGCGAAGATGCGAAGTTGATAAGTTACGAAGATACGAAGATATGAAGATACGAAGTTGCGAAGATATGAAGATACGAAGTTGCGAAGTTACGAAGATACGAAGTTACGAAGATACGAATTTGCGAAGTTGCGAAGTTACGAAGTTGCGAAGGTGTGAAGTTACGAAGATACGAAGATACGAAGTTTTTCATATGGTCATAACTTCATATCTTCGTTCCTTCGTAACTCCGTGATTTCGTATTTTCGTGACTTCGTGACTTCGTAACTTCGTATCTTCGTATCTTCAAAACTTCGTAACTTCGTAACTTCGCAACTTCGCAACTTCACAACTTCGCAACTTCGTGTCTTCATATTTTCTAGATACGAAGGTGCGAAGTTGCGAAGATACGAAGTTACGAAGTTGCGAAGCTACGAAGATATGAAGTTACGAAGATATGAAGATACGAAGTTGCGAAGTTACGAAGTTACGAAGTTGCGAAGTTGCGAAAGTGTGAAGTTACGAAGTTACGAAGATACGAAGTTGCGAAGATGCGAAGTTGATAAGTTACGAAGATACGAAGTTATGAAGATACGAAGTTGCGAAGTTACGAAGATAGGAAGATAGGAAGATACGAAGTTACGAAGTTACGAAGTTACGAAGTTGCGAAGTTGCGAAGTTACGAAGATGCGAAGATGTGAAGTTGCGAAGTTACGAAGACACACACACACACACGCTGCACACACATACCACGAAAGTGCTTGGTTGTATGTAACTATTTTTATTCTTATTGTTATTTACTTTTCTCTAAAACCTATACTACCTAGTGACTAGACATTATTTAACACACGGGAATCACTCACGTAAAATTATCGTCGATTTGGTTTAGATTTGAAAGTGAAATAGTACCTAGTGACTGTCGTAATATATGTTTTACTCTAAAAAATGTAAATCCGTCATTGGCTGTAAGAAACATAAATAAGTCGATTTATTACTACTAAGAGCTGTGGATTTTGTCTAATAAATAAATAAATAAGATGCGAAGTTTTTTCAAATCTGACTTGTAGAATATCGCGTTCAAACAAACAAACAAACTCTTTCGCTTTACAGAATTGGTATTAGATTGGTATAGATGTCAATACAAAATCGTTATGAAGTTATAAATTTTAAAACGTAAAAAATGTTTGCCGAAACTTTGACCGCTTTGTGTCAGAGCGGCCCGCACTGCGTGGCGCTTTCAATGTGTGCGTTCTACGCACACAAGCTTGAGCGCTACGTTTCCCGCCCGTAAATACCTAAAACTGACGAGCGGCATAGCGTCGGAGCCCTCTTAAGAATATGACATTATTAAAACTGTTTATGATAGCGCTAAATAAAGTAATGTTTCGATAAAATTAGTCATTTGTGATTGATGGGATGATTAAGTGTTGAAAATATTATTTAAGTTTCGACAATGATTCTATGTAACGCTAAATATAATTGAATTACTTTTAAGAAACCCCTTATAATAAATAATGCTGGACATTTCGCACAGCATCATTGTAGCCCAAAGCAGAGCTTGTGCTATGACTGAAAACCTACTAACATATCTAGGTACTTGTTTAATTGTCGGTCCCGGCTTTTAAGTCGTTAAGCCATGACGGAGGCTTTTAGGCGGCCTAAAAACTCCGTCACCAGAGTTGGCCACTTACTCATACGAACTTACTTTTTTATCTACTTGGTTTTGTAAATACATACATATTATACATAGAAAACACCCAGACCCGAGACAAATATTTGCAGATCATTCAAACATTTTTCCCGCTGCGGGGATCGAACCCGCAACCTCATGCGTCTCAGACTGGTCTTTACCCACTGCGCCACAGAGGTCGTCTTATTATATACTTTCATACTAAGAGTATGAAAGTATGTATGGACCAAGATGTGAAATAAATATTTAACACTAGCTGAACCCCTTTTAAGCTTCTTTTCATCATCATCATCATTACTGTATTGTATACATACCATCACTACTCGGGCAACGCCGGCGCCGCGAAGGCGCAGCTAGTTGACTGATTGATTGCCTATTAATGTATACCAACTAGGTCTTCCTAGAAAAAACTTACTGGTCTGTTAAATACTCAGTGAAATGTAGAGGTATCTAGTAGGTCTATTATATTCTGATTTATTACAACTATACCTACCTTGTTGGGTGGGTACAAGCCGTGTTGACCGAGGAGGTTGTACCTCGAATTCACGAGTTCAAAAATGCTTAGATCAAATTAAGTTATGTTATGACCTTGATCTCTGTCACATCTTAAGGCGTGTCTCGACATTGCGAGGCTCCTCGCGAGGCTACTCGTTTGGTGCAATAAATCAAGGCAAAGTTCAAATTGTCGTGCAAATTGTCGTGGTAAATACGTCTCCACACCGCGAAGCTTCCTCGCGAGGCAGTCATAGCAGATATAAATTATTTGTAGAATTATTATTATTGGAAGAACTCTACATAAATAAGAATCAAAGTTCAAGCATTTATAAGTTCATTTCCATAAAAATTGTCACATTAGCCTAGCCCTATTATTATTCATATCCACATGTCATAATTTAGCAAGCTTATGTTACTTGTCACTTTATATCAAAGAAAAGACAGCAACAGATTTAGTAGTCATTTCAGTTATAAGTTAATTTTCAATATTTTTTAATTTTTATAGTAATATCCAAACTTAAGTAGGTAATATGTCATGGAACAATTCGTCAATTCGTCTGTCGCAGGCCTCTTAAATACCTAAAGATCTGAGAAAATGTCTACCGTGCCTTTCAGTTTCACCTATTTCAGTCATACTTTTGTTTCATTTAATAATAGTATAGACAAAAAACTTTATTTATGACCAGTGGCGCCACACCGCGGACTAGAACGCAAACCGCGGAATCTAGCACAAGAGCTCAACTAACGGTTCTGCTAGAGTCGCGCGGAAAAACTCAAGTTCACTATCACGGAAGATTGCGCGTCGCTGGCAATACCTACATCACTTTATATCACCTTCAAAGCAAAATAAGCTTTAAATCAACTGACTTGAGGATTTATTTTACAAGCTATTTAGTCAAATGATGTTTACCGGTATTCTATTTACGAGTATATTGAAGGGTGATCGCTCCTTGAGTTCTATAACGTTCTTATAATTAGACGTGGGTTATAATTTGGTCATTATTATAGTCTTAAAATTAAATCCAATCTAAGAATTAACAGGATAGAAGCGCAATACTAATTACAAGTTTAAACTAGCCTAAATGGGATTAATAAACATATTACTGTAATATAAATGGTGCCACAAACGATATATATTCAGAATTGTTTGTGGAAAACTTGTTAATTGTATATTGTTATAAAAGTACCTCTACTTATTATATATTATATACTTGTTCTATCATGGTGATGACGTAATATTATTTCCTCTACATAAAGCTCTACATATGTAATCATTAGGTCGGCGGTCGGTATTATAAATTATGTCGTGCTAATCTTTCCAAATATTTTGGGATGTAATAGAAAAATATATGTACTTATTCTAAATTCGGCGTCTAATACTATTATGAATTTCCTTAACATTTTTGAATACTAAAATACCTATGTCCTACTCGTATTTTCCGAGGCGTTGCAGAGAAAACTATTTCCAATACCTACCTAGAGTACCTAGGTATGTCTTGTTCACTTCATTTTCATTATTACAGTATTTATATGTACCTCGCATCGCATAAATAAAATTTACCTACCTATGCGGTAAATTAATAAACTTAACAGGGTAAATTAAAAATAAATCAATCTGATATTAATTTGCTACGATGAAAGAGTATGAAACAGGAAAAATTTGGGAAAACCAGGCTCAACCCAATTTGTAAGATTATTTTAAAGTTTCAAGCCCTCATACTGAATTTACGATTTTGGAGTTGTCAATATCCGATCAATGACCACTGATTTATACGTAATTCATGGTAGGCTGAGGCCCCATTAGTGCGTTGCTTTGCGTCGCGTCGGCAAAATGTATGAGGAAAACGTCGCAGCGTCGACGCTGCGACGTTTTAACTAACGCAACGCAACGCACTAATGGGGCCTCAGCCTTAGATATACTACCTATTATATGTACTATAAAACTACTATAAAGCTAAAGTCTTCGTGTTTTTCTCAATGGATAAGTGAAACATCTGGACTTGGTTGTACTACACCTTCTGTGGCCAGACTCGGTTACCATCACCGTGTTATGCCACTGACGTTTAGTTACACAAGCGCAAGAGTATTTATATAGCTTTAGATTAAATGATAAAGCGAGATTGATATTTTCCGTCGACTTTTCTGTGTAACCAAGAATTTTTTCTTTCAGTTTTTATTCTTTGAGTTGGTTTATTGTGTTCTGTAAGATATTTGGAACTCTTTAAGGCTTTCTATAAGTATTTTATACTAGCAACCCGCCCCGGCTTCGTACGGGTTCAATGTAAAAAGTACTTAAAGGATAAAAAATTGTTATTGTGGTTATCCCTAAGAGATAGACATATACCATTATGGATTTTTTGTAGAACTTTTTAAGGTGTACAATACTGTAGTACATTATTTTGATTTATCTGGTAGTGTTTAGCCAGCGTTTGCAATATAAGAGCAAAAAAATGTGTTTATTTACGACATCACATTAGAAGCCTCTAAAATATCAGTGTTTCTATATTATGCATGTATTATATACATAAACCTTCCTCTTGAATCACTCTATCTATTAAATAAAACCGCATCAAAATCCGCTGCGTAGTTTTAAAGAGCTAAGCATACATAGGGATAGACAGACTCCGGGCCCTTTGTTTTATACTATGTAGTGATGAAGTGAAGTGATTGTTAGTGTAACTTGAAGTACCTATAGCCTCATGTTTTGTTCAACTGGTAATTGAGTTTTGAGGTTAGAGTTATAAATAACTGGCCGACCAGGCGAACTTCGTACCGCCCTATTATTTTTATTTATACATTACAAAATTGCAATTTTCTTTCGGATCCCTAATTTTTTGAAAATATAAGATACCTATCCTATGTTATTTCCCGATAATATATCTTTCTATTGGTGATAGAATTTCTGAAATCGGTTCAGTAATTTTAGAGCCTATTCTATAATAAAACAACCTTCTTGCATGAGCTTACACCACAGACAACACATCTTTATTCATTAAAGGTTCTTACACACTAACGTAGTACACTATTAGGGACTCTGCACACTAGATTATTTTGCTAGTTATTACACTTCCACTCAAAACAATCTTTTACAAAACATTAACAATACCTAATGCATTCATGAATTTATAATGTTTTACAGAGTTTAAACTTTTTGTTAATAAATCTGCTGGCATATCAGCCGTACATAAATATTTAACTATGATAATTTTATTACTTATCATCTCTCTACAATAGTGATATTTAACTTCAATATGCTTAGTTCTATTATGAAAAACAGGATTTACTAATAACTTATATGCACTCTGATTATCGTTATATAAAGTTATGTTACACATTTTATTAATGACTTCGAATTGAAGATTCCTTAAATATACTGCCTCTCTACAGGCCTCTGATATTGCTACATACTCTGCCTCTGTACTTGAAAGAGCAATACATTTTTGTTTACTACATCTCCAAGATATAACAGATCCTGATAGTGTGAAACAGAAACCTGTATAAGATCTTCTATCGCTAACATCATTAGCCCAATCGGCATCTACATATCCATCTATATTACTATTACCATTTTTACAAAATCTTAGACCTTTACTTTTAGTTTTCTTTAAATATTTTAAAATTCTCTTTGCATGTATCCAATGTTCTTCATTATGACTATTATTAAACTGACTTAGATACGACACTGAATAAGCTATATCAGGACGTGTGAGCACAGCTAAATACATTAAACTACCTATAAGCTGTTGATACGGTAACTGACTTTCAGGCAGTGATTCTTTTTTGATATTTAATTTTGTTTCCATAGGAGTCTCTACTGTTTTACATTCTGTCATGCCAAATTTACTTAATAACTTATCAATAAATTTTTCTTGACTTAAAGTTACAATATTGCTAATCCTATCTATATTTACTGTCATGCCGAGACATTGTTTTACACAACCTAAATCTTTAATTCTAAATTTACTTTTCAATACTTCTTTGAGCTGACTTATCTCGTTTTCATCGTTAGAAAAGACAAAAAAATCGTCGACATACAATGTCACGATTGTTCGACTGCTGCCACAATTCTTTACATACAAACATGGTTCTATTTTAGATTTGGTATAACCATCTTCTAGCATGCATTTATCTACTTTTTTATGCCAGGCCCTGGAGGCCTGTTTGAGACCGTATATAGCCTTTTTTAGTTTTAGTACCTTATTTTCAGGACAAATCAGACCAAGGGGTTTTTGCATATATATTGTCTCATCCAGGTCCCCATTTAAAAACGCTGTCTTAACATCTAAATGAACTACATCCAAATCCAATTGAACTGACAGTGCAAACAACAACCTGAGTGTAGTGTGTCTCACTACCGGAGAAAATGTTTCATCAAAATCTATACCTGGTCTTTGGGAAAAGCCCTTAGCTACTAGCCTAGCTCTGTGACAAACATTTTGATCACTATCAAGCTTCTTTTTAAATACCCATTTACTCTGAACTATTGTTCCGTTGACAGGCATGTCCACAACTTCCCAAGCGCTGTTGTCATCGAAGGATTGAAGTTCATCGTCCATAGCATGCTTCCACTGCAAACTCTCGGGTCCATTTAACACTTCATACATGGATATTTCACCACAGTCATTGTCTCGTTCACCTGAAACACACACACCACTATAACCGTAAAAATCTGGTTTCTTTCTGATACGCTTTGGCAACTCGGGTATCAATGGCTCAGGCGCAGGTACTGATTCAACCTCTGGTGAAACCTCATCATCTAGCATTTCATTTGAAGCGTCAACAAATTCTTCTTCCTTCTGGCTCTTTGGTTCTTCCTCTGACTTCCAACATGCTGTATCTTCCACTGCTTCTGACTTTACTTCCGGTTTGGTCTCTTCCTTTTTTGTAACATCAATCTCCTTTTCACTAATGCTGATTGGCAAGACATTTCTATTGACTCCCTCCTGGATCACAACAATGTCTCTGCTCGTGACTATCAAGTTACTTATGGGATTGTATACTCTATAACCTTTAACATCATCTGGATAGCCGACTAGAATGCATTGGACAGCCTTCTTATCCCATTTTAGCCTTTTCTGTTTGGGTATGTGGACCATAACTTTGCTTCCGAAAATTCGAATGTTACTCACGTCTGGTTTTCTTTCAGTCCATGCCTCGTAAGGTGTTTTGTTGTTTAATCCTGATGCCACTGATCGGTTCCGTAGATAGACTGCAGTGTTCACCGCCTCTGCCCAAAACTTCTTGGAAAGATCTGCATCAAACAACAGGCATTTTGCTTTCTCTACAACTGTTCTGTTTAGTCGTTCGCACAACCCGTTTTGCTCGGGGGTGTATGGATTCGTTTTCTGATGAATTATTCCTGCATCCTGTAAGAATTTATCAAATTCCTTACTGCAAAATTCCATTCCATTGTCTGTCCTGAGGACCTTTATATTCTTTCCTGTTTGATTCTCTACTAACGACTTGTATTTCTTAAAATTCGAAAAAACTTCATCTTTTGTTTTTAGAAAGTAAACATGAGCCATTCTACTGTAGTCATCTACAAATAACAGGAAATACCTGGAACCTCCGATGGACTTTGTTTCCATGGGCCCACAGACATCTGCATGTATTGTCTCGAGCAAATTCTCGCTTCTGTTACCATTGTTAGGAAAAGGTAACCGCTCTTGCTTCCCTTCACAACACACTATGCAATCTGTTTTACTGGCCTGGGGTCTGTCTGTGTATGATAATCCAAGAACCGCGCCATTCTTCATTTTTTCAAGGTCACTGCTGTTTATGTGAGCAAATCTTCGATGCCACACATTGCCCGATGTCAACAAACAACCAACCTCCTTGATATTCAGTTTGTATACACCTTCTACAGAGTCTGCAGTTGCCACAACTTCATTATTTTTGTTGCGAATAATGCAGTGATTTTTGTCAAAGTTCACTTTGTTGCCTTTTTTTAACAGTTCACTAACTGACAACAAGTTTGTAGCTAGACTCGGCACATGCAAAACTCCCGTAACTGGAATCTGGTACTCAGTATTGTTTACCACTGTTGTAATCTGGATATCACCACAACATTCCACAGGAATTTTCCTCTGATCGGCAATAACAATCTCGGCTACTTCGTGTTGTTTTGACACATTCTTTAGCCACTGTTTGTTCGATGTCATATGCATACTAGCTCCTGAGTCTATGTACCAGTCTGTATTGTTGAACTTTGTGCTGAGAAATACCGCGCTGAAAGCATTTGATTCTTTTCTTTTTGTTGATTTTTCCGACTTGCATTGATTTTTGTAATGGCCGTACTCCTTACATTTGTGACATTTGACATTTGACTTCGACTTTGACGTTTCAGAACTTTGATGTTGCGGAGTGTTTTTATCAAGAAGATTCTAAACTACGCAACTGGAGTGCGAACTGACATTTAATGTACAAAGGATTTTGAACCTTATCGCGACTGCACAACGATCTATTATCATTTAATCTTGGTTATGAGGATTGTTGGTCTTGTTGAGAGGCTTTCTTGGGTGCTTTGTCTCTTTCACACAGTTGCAAAAAGAAAGAGACACACCGCCCAAGTTTGATTTCAAGCGGACCTTGTTTTCTGTCTCAGTCAGCGTTCCGGGTACGTAGTATAGAAATTCCTTGGTTTTTATTTTTATAATGTTGCCAGTTCTTCGATACAAATGCACTTTGCACATTGGATACGTCACTTCCTTCCTCCATATCTATGAGTTTCGATTTAATGGAGTCCGCCGTTATGTCAATACCTGAATGCTCAATCGCCATTATCATCGGCGAAAATTTCTCTGGTAATCCTGCTAATAACAGCGATCCGACCCACTCGTCGTCGATCTTGAATCCAGTATTATTCAATCTCTGACTTGTTTCCACCATTAAAGTCACATACTGAGACATTGATTCACAATTATCACGACGAATCGAAATGAGAGATCGAAGAAGTCCAATTTTTCTTGAGAAGCCGGTGTCATCAAACATTCTTTTGAGTTTTGTCCATAATCCTTTTGCACTCGTTTCGGTTTTTATATGCACGTATAGCACTGGATCAATTGTTAGGACAATTTTTGCTTTCGCCTTGGCATCGTTTGCATCGCCTTCCTTGATGATGCAATCTTGCATTCCCTCAAGCACTAGGAAATTTTCGACTGCAAACGCCCAATCTTCATAATTTTCTCTGCCTTTTAATTTTGGTACACTTGTTATAATGTTCGTAGACATATTTTACTAGGAAATCACTATTTATTCGCTTTATAACTTTAATAATTTTAGCGTGAGGCGCATAACCTATAATAAAACAACCTTCTTGCATGAGCTTACACCACAGACAACACATCTTTATTCATTAAAGGTTCTTACACACTAACGTAGTACACTATTAGGGACTCTGCACACTAGATTATTTTGCTAGTTATTACATATTCGTTACAAACGAAAAAAACAAAAAAATCTTTCCTCTTTAAATTAGTGTAGATTTTAGAAGAAGGATAATTACAAAAATCGTATTCGTATTTAATTGCTAGGAAGTCAGTCAGACTCATCACATTTGGTGATGGATGGGTGATGATTGACTGGTTTACTGGATAGAAAAAAGAATCTATTCATTCAATAACATGAAACAACATAAACATGTGTTAAAAATTACAAAGTGTCGTCTTTTTCAATGTATGTTAATGAAAACAGAGTACAATGTGAACAGCCATCACTGTTATGTTGTGCGAAGCTGTTAAAGCTATTGTACAATACCGTGGGTAAGCATTGCTTAATGTAAGGCTTCTTTTACACTATACTTGCAGTTAGTGGCGACCTCTGAGTCATCAGCAGGTCTAAAAAGGCCACTTTAGCTGAATCATAATACGAATCATAATATGCCGTTTCTTTTCATAGACATGAGCGTGACAAGAAAAAAATAAAACCGGTCAAGTGCGAGTAGAACTCGTCCGCCGAGGGTTCCGTACCTACCCATTATACCCATTATGTTATTGTAGCCCGCTTATTTGTATGAGCGCCCATACAACTCAGAGGACAATCTTAATTGGCGTCAACTATGTATGTATGGGAATACCCTTTAATTTTCAACTTTTTTAATTTTTTGGAATTTTTCCTTTATTTGTGCTATAAGACCTTGCTTTTTGCCAAATTTCGTGATTCTAGGTCAACGGGAACTACCATTTAGGTTTTCAACCCAAAACCTCTAGGGTACTTCCGGTTGACCTAGAATTGTCAAATTTGGTTACAAGCAAGGTCTTATAGCACAAGTAAAGGAAAAATTCCGAAAAATAAAAAAAGTTGATAATTAAGGTAAGTTTTGGTACTCACAAGTTTTCACGAAAACCTAAATTTGCCTATATCTTTTTATAGTGTTGACTCAGGACCTTGATTTTTATAGTCACAATAGGGACTATAGACCTCAGTATATGGTATAAATTTCAACTTGCTAGCTTTACCCGTTCCTGAGATAATCGATGGTGACACACGGACAGACGGACAGACAGACAGACAGACAGACAGACAGACAGACAGACAGACGGACAAGAAAGTGATCTTATAAGGGTTCCTTTTTTTACCTTTTAAGGTACGGAACCCTAAAAAACAAAACTACGAATCATTATTATTTATGCTTGTAGAATCGATAAGATAAATGTGAGCTTCTAACGTAACTGGTTACGAATCTCCTGTTTCGTATGCGGCCGAAGGGGATTTGACATACGACTTGCTGACGTTTCGGACAAAATATTTTGGGCCAGTGTCCCAAATGACACTTTTGTTTTTAATATTTTTGTTACTGTCGATTCGGACACCTTCAAATTATTGAAGCTGTTGAGTACAGTCACAATCCTAACAAAGTGCCTTTCAGTGCGGTGAAAAAAATCTGTTTGAATAAAAAAACTACTTAGACGCACTGTACTTTCGTTACTTTACGAATGTGTTGATTTTTGGACAATTTACACATGAGAAGCTGGTAATATTCTATTTTGCTTGGTGTAAAAGGTATCTAACATGTTTATAAGCGTACTTCAAGTTTATTGCTACCTTATTGCCATGTGAACATAGTCGGGAACAAATTGCTGGCGGATTGATTATTCTATAGATATCGCTTTTTGTTACATCTTTAAGACTATTGCTGTGATATCATTTATTAAAATATATAAAGGTAGATCTTCGTGAACTGGGAACTTATAACCGCCACTTTCATTTTAAATCACTCGAAAAAAATAATAAAAAATAATCACTACAATAATGCAATCACACAATACATTCCATCATAGGTAAGTAGATACCTATTTATGAAAAAAATTAGGAGATAAAAATCTAGACTAGACCAATTATTAAGCTATACCTGGCTATACCGTTTGCAACAATATTTGGATCATGAAACCTATTCAACTTCATAGTTTTATTACCTTAAATAAATTCCTCAAAAATCAATACTTACGTATTAATAATAATTATTATTATATAATTTAATTAACATTAATAATAATTATTATTAATATCTAGCCTGTGTCGTCCCACTGCAGGGCAAAGGTCTCCCTATCCCCTTTCCACCTTTCTCGGTCTAATGCTGTGGAAGACCAGTCTTCCGAAAATGAGTCTAGCTCATCCCGCCACCTTAATCTGGGCCTGCCGCGTCGTCGTCTTCTACCATTGGGGGCCCACTCGGTCGTTGCTTTGGCCCAAAGATCATTCGACATGCGGCAGACATGCCCGGCCCAGTCCCACTTCAATCCAGCTGCCTTCTGCACGACATCGACGATCTGTGTCTTAGAGTAGGTACCTACCTAATAAATAATAATTATTATTCATTCTAATAATATTAATAACTCATTTGAAAATGTCATTATACGATTAAATAAATCACGGTTAAAACAAAAACTAGCACCTGTTGTCCCAAATTTTCAATTTCCAGATCAGATTGTATACAAGGTGCAAAACTCAAGCCTTTACAAGTGGCCCGCGGCCATCGCTCTTCCAAAACAAACCAAATCAATTGATAATCACATCCGAAATTATAGCCTGTATTTAAGCTTAGCACAACTTTTAAAAACTACAAATCCTACTTATATTATTAAGGCTGGATTTTACCAAACTGGATTAAGTTTTATCTGGAGATTAAACCACAGATTAAACTGCTGTTTGTTTGAATATTTTGACATTGTAAAGTTGACACCTTATAACCAGGATAATTTGAATGCACCTAATAATGTTCGGTTGCGCTTTCTAAACAGTTGTATTTCGAATTCTGTTTGCTATCGGAATAGGTAGTAGTTATTCCGATAGCAACCAGAATTCGAAATACAACAAAAAACCCCGTCATAAGAGATAGCTACTAGCTATTACGAACTTACTAATTTACTTTAATATAATAAGTAAAGGTAGTTTGTGAAGTGATTTTGACCTTATTTTAATTTTAATAAGTACCTATTTTTAAGTGCTTTTTTTTAAATCACTAAGCTATGACGGAGGCCTTTAGGTGGCCTAAAAACTCCATCACCAGAGCCATTAGCTCATTTCAAATCGAATTGACGTCAGAAACTTGTGCTCAGGTCCTATTCCTGACCTACCATCACCTGCCTCATATCGACCCATATGTTTCAAATATAGGTCAATTAGAATACTCACAAAATTAGAGAATAATCAACTCTGTTTCAACCAGATTTCAGTTCAGTTTTCCATGGCACAGAAAGATTGCATTTGTATGGTGTAATGAATCTTCTAAAACAAGGCATTATTTCTGAGATTGGTGACAGGTGTGTAGTAGAACATTTGTAAATGTCTGAATTTCTCAGAATTGACGGCCATCATTTATAACGAACACAGTGAAATATTCAAAGCCTTCATTTCTCTCACCTTACCAAAGCTTAATGATTTTAACATTTGAATTTGTCTTATCCTATTCTATTAAACGAGCAATATTTGTTTGTTTGTACTCACGTTCTCGAAAACGGCTCTGATGATTTCGATGAAATTTGCGGTAAGAGGGTTAACGGGGGCGAAAAATCGATTAAGCTAAGTCTCAAATCTGGGAAAATTTTTTCGGCATGAAAGTTTTTTTTTAAATTCATTTTTCTTTTACTTATAAGTTTTTCTAATTGCACCCGAGCACAGCTCGGACGCCCAGATATTTATTGTAATATGAGACTAGATAAGTCTAGACAAGTATAAAGGACATTGATTGTCTAAAAATAATAGAAAATGTTCACTGTACCCTGCTTCGTGAGTCGTTTTGTTATGTTTTATAACATCATATTTTGTAAAATGCATACCTAATTAATCAGAATGGTCAGGCAGAATTCGAACTCGCAAGTTTCCTCAGCTTGCCCAAGGTTTTTTTAACTTTGTAATGCAAAGAAGAAACCCAGAAAATCAATAACACTGAATAAACAAAGTGGCTAAATTAAAAAAAAAAACGACTGCAATAAAAAAAATCCGATGAATTGAGAACCTCCTCCTTTTTTTGAAGTCTGTTAGTAAATGTTCACCGCTATTGACGGTCACCGTTTATCAAGAACACAAGGACAAGATGGGATCGTCCATTGAGTTATTATTTCTGGATCACGGTGAAAGTGTTTTTGGGGTATAAATATCCATCATTTGCTTTGGAGCAGGTGTAGAATTGGTGTCCAGTTGCGTATACTAATTATGAAGTGATTCATTCGACCCATGTTATTTACTAGCTGTAGATTGCGGCTTTGCTTACGGTATTTCAGGTCAATAGTTAAGATTTAAATTCAGCAGTTATTTATATTCAATGATACAAAAAAATCTAATTTATACTTAATCTTAAAAAAATAAGATTCATATTAGAGCTTATTGTTTAAGTATTATTATTATTTTAAGTATATTGAATCCCACTGCTGGGCAAAGACCCCCCCCCCCCCCCTCCCATTCCCTCCACACATCACGGTCATCTTATTATTTATATAAATCGTTAATAATTTATGATTTTTATTTATTATCCAACATTTAATATTGTCCCAGTTCTGGGGCTCGATTCCGGTACCGAACTTTTTATCAACCTCAACCAAAACCTCAACTAAAGCGACTGTTTCCATGACTACTAATAACAAACGACTCAGTTGTGGTGAGGTTTTGAACTTTGGCAGTACAAATTTTTGAAAAGCTATTCTACTATTTCACCAAATGGCTGACATTTAAGAGTTCGAACCAAAACCAAAGCGGTTGTCATTTAATAGAATACAGGCCCTGGGCAAAGTTCTCCTCCATATTTCTCTCTCTTCCCGTCTCTATACTACGAGATTTTAGAAACTAATTAAAACGACAATTTATCGCGTTACCTACTTACATTTCCCTACTTTTTGACTGTGTTGCAACATCCGAAGATTTTCGGATGTGTCTTCCGAACATGAACTCTGATAACAAAGTTTAAGAAAGACTATCATCTAAGATTAATTTATAATGTCACTAGCTGCTGCCCGCGGCTTCGCTCGCGTGGTACCCGGATAAAAAGTAGACTATGTTACTCTCCAGCCCTCCAACTATCTACACACAAAAAATCACGTCAATCCGTTGCTCTGTTCTGACGTGAAAGCAGGACTAATAAACAAACAAATAAACACACTCTCACATTTATAATATAGGTACGGAGGTACGGATTAATTCTACAGAATCATCCTTTTCGTAAGATAAGTACAATAATAAATGCAGTCTAACAAAAACTCTATCAAATAAGGCAAGTGCATCTGCGGAGAGGAAATGTTCCACACCTGTATCAAACTTCCACGATCACCTTCTAACAATACAAACTATATTACAAGCAAAATTGTATCTAAACTCCTGGAAATATGAGTCAAAATACGAGAGTATTGGATTATTGGAATAAAGAGATTGTGATGTAATACTATGAGCTTTATTACGTAGTAATATAAGTGAATTTGTTCAAAGAAGCTTTTGTTTAAGGCTTTATGGATAAATTAAAAGAAGGTAAGTACCTACCTAATTATCATTTCTCTAGGCGTATCTTTCTTTTTCACAGTTACATTTTATATCATCATTTTAATACCTACTTCATTCTGAAAGTTGACAATATTAAAATTTACAATCAACGGTAAAAAAGTACCTACTTACCTATGAATAAAAGTGCATGAAATCTTATACTTACAGCCTTTCAATACATACAAATTATGTGTCCTTTTTGTATATCGACATATTTTTATAAAATCCTAACTACAGAAAAATGTGTGGCATACGTGTGGAGTGACTTGCCTCTAACTACAACCTTTATCCAAAGCATATCAGTAGATTTGCGTATTAATCGACTGGAAAAAACTGGAAAAAAAGTGCATAGTCCGGTCGAACCAGGTTGCCACCGCCATTATTGTAAAGCCTTGTTTTTTTTTCTTAATCCAAAGTCAGAAATCGCAATCTGCTTCATTTTATTGTCCTCCAAATCTCTTGTTGTAAAATAAAACGGCCAACATCTTTAGATTAGCCTCCATTAGCGTAAATAACAAGTAACCGTTCCTTTGTGAAGCATTCATTGTTCCTCACGTAAATTAATTTTGTTAGTCAAAATCGGGACATAAATTCATTTAATTGATTCATCAAATCGTGATTTATATCGCCAAAATGTAATCTTGTAATCCTGTATCCATTTCCGTCTATCAGTCATCATCTGTACATTTACCCCTTTCTTACTTATGTCAACCTTCACACAATCCATCCATATTTTTGGCCTACCACTTCTCTACCCATATAAATAAATAAATAAATAATTGGTGGACATTTTCATACAGCGCCATCTAGCCCCAAACTAAGCAAAGCTTCATTGAAATTGAAAAATCTTATCAAAATTTACGATTCCGACGGGATGCGCATTAACACGAGCTCTAAAAGATTAAACAAAACATTGCATCGTGAGGAAACCCGATGCTTAGTCAGCCCCACACGTACTGACTATGTCTTTCCTGTGGTTATGGCTGGTTAAGCTGAGAGGATGGTTTAGGTGCTGGGCAAGCCTACGAGTATCTATCTCAAACAATGTCCCAGGCTAGTGCCTGGGACATTGTGTCCCGTTAAATGTAGGCAAAAGGTTGCCTACTGACGCTGTTTAAGTCATCTAGTAAAAGATGTAAAGGCCTAAGTTTTTTTATATCTGTACCTGAGACTGTTAGCTCTAGATGCGTCTGTGTACAAGACCACCTTACACAAGATAAAGGAAGATAAACGACTGTATAAACTTTATAACGTTTGATTGCTTGCCGATTTGAGGTTTATTTACGGGTATGTTCACTTGGACCCCCTAGCCACTTTCGTAATGTAACGATGATTCATCCTTTTTACGATTATTGGTCTTATATGTCAAAAGACAACAGACGCAATAATCTTTCTTAAAATTTTATGATTACAATGAAATTAAATAACGCCATAATTTCCGTGTCTATTTCTAGATGGATAGATAGATTAACTCTTTATTGTTACATTTGAAAATGAAATATTTATTGAAATTATGTAGGTACTAAACTTGAAAAACTTAAAGACTATTACATGGTGGCACAATGGGCGGCCTTATCGCTTAAAGCGATTTCTTCCAGGCAACCTTTGGATGGACTGGATTGAAAAGGTCGTGAGAGGAGGTGGTGTTACAATAAATACCTATGATCAAATATTAATTAATTCTAGGAGCTAGAAAGAACTAAAATTATTGAATGTAATGAAAAAAAAATATAGGTAGGTACTTACTGTGTTCATTACATTATAAAGTACTTACCTAATTAGAATTACTTTATAATATTCTGAGTTGGCTTTGACATACAGAAATACTGGGTGCCCAATGCCCATGTCCATGACGACCATTTGAGAGACTTCTTCGGATAACTTTCTATTTAGTTGTTATCAGTTTTAATAAACTATTTGATATGGAATATTCCCACGATGATTGAATGAGCTTTCACTAATTTTTTGTTCATCAAAACTTCTGTTCTGTTTTTTCTGTTTTCAATAAAGTAAAAAATTCCCTTTCGATTTCCGTCATGGCGCCATCTGCCTTTATTCTCATCCCTTGGAGCAACATCGAGAGCTTAGAATGAAAATTAGTAGACACGAACATCAATTTGACGCATCTGAGCTACATAGCTCACTTTGAATATTAAACTTTTATTTATTTACGTGTACATTGATGTACTCATTTGATGGATCTTGGGTGTAATCGATAAAGTTTTAAAGATATGCTGTTTTTTTCTTCTGATGATATAAAAATTGTAACCTTACTTATACCTATACAATAAGATAGGTTACCATTATTATAGGCAATCATAATAAGTACATATTAGAGCTTTCATTTACATTTACATAAATGTTTTTTCATCAATCTAATTCCACGTCCATCATACGGTACGGCCATGTTATGAGGAGGCTGGTAGATCACATAACCAGGAAAGTGCTAGATAGATAGATAGATAATGCTTTATTATGCAACGAAAAAAAATAAAGAAACAAGAAAAATAGCCTACCAGTCGGGTCAGAAACAGCGCAGGAGACCCCGACATACGTGAATCTGTAGTAAAAAAAAACAGAAAACAACAACATTGACCCAGTGACGACCCTGAAAAGACATCTTTGCAGAAGAACGATTAGGAGAGCCGACCCCAAATAATGATGGGATAAGGCCAGAAGAAAAAGAATCAATCTAATTCCAGAGAACAAAAAATGCGCCTATTTTATCAATAAACAGATGTGCTACCTATTAGTCTATCTACAAATTATTCAAAGGCATGTCTACAAATTCTTAAGTCTGACCGCCAATCCCATGTTTGTTTAGATGCGGTTTTTTGTCGTCCGGGATTTCACCGGAAGAAGTTCGATCAATAGCTGTGGTTTAACATTTAATTTTGAGCATAAGTGGATATGAGATAACTATCAATCTCCTAAACAGGCCGAGAGGATGTGGTGGAAAAAACAATGTGAAAGTAACACGCCCTTTGTTTTTTATGAGAATTTATTAGCGATGTTTTTTGTACGTAAGATGGGTACACGTTGTACTTACCACAACATTTTACGCAATTGTTCATCTAATTTCATTGTCTATTAAAATATATAGTTTAGGTACTAAAATATTTTTCTTATTGTATTGTTTTAAAACAACTGACCGAAATACACTGAACGGAAAGTTTTATTTCATTAGTATTTTATTTCATTTTTAACCGACGACGAGTACTTACGAGGTGTTTTTGTGCTTCTTTTGATGTATGTTTACCGATTACCTACTCGAAGAGGCCGGCTCGATTCCGGTACCGAACTTTTTATCAACCTCAACCAAAACCTCAACTAAAGCGACTGTTTCCATGACTACTAATAACAAACGACTCAGTTGTGGTGAGGTTTTGAACTTTGGCAGTACAAATTTTTGAAAAGCTATTCTACTATTTCACCAAATGGCTGACATTTAAGAGTTCGAACCAAAACCAAAGCGGTTGTCATTTAATAGAATACAGGCCCTGAACCGATTTGAAAAATTCTTTTTTTGAAAGAGTAAGTAGGTAAGTATAATTACTTTCCGATTGGTGTCACAATAAGGTGAGGATCTGTCAAGGATCTTCGGAGTTATGAGCAGAAACGCACCTCGAGCGTTCCAAAAATTGCTTAGCTTATAACATTGAAGTTGTTTTTTTTTTATTATTTTATTTATATCGATTAGCCAACGAGGTTGATATCGATATAGATAGCCATTGCCATATAGCCAATAGCCATAGCCATCCATATCATTGTTTATCACCTTTTCATTTAAACATCGTCCGTTCCCTATTTAGATAGGTATAACAAATAAGTAAAATAATTTAAGTTAACCTTCTTTTTCGAAAAACATGTTCTACCTGCGTTTTTGAACGGAACAAAGATATTACTCTATTTATGTTCATAATAATACAATTGGCTTGAAGAAAGTTTTACAACTCTATGAAAACATTACTCTCTTTTGGAAGTTTGGTAAAAAGGTATGAACATTTTTATTGCCTGAGCGCTGACATCAAAGGAGCCGACATAGTATGTACTTTCTCCGGAACAAATTATTTAGTATCTTTATATCTTGAGATAAGGAAATATTTGGCCTTATTTAATTCGGTATTTCCTGCCTAAAGTGTTCTGGTATTTTAAAAAATAGCATTTTGGCAAGTTGGTTTGTTTTATTTAAATTTCAAAATGTATATGTCGCAGTCAACTGGTTGAATTAGCCATATAATAAAATAAGGCTAGCCCTTTTATTGAACGCCGCCATTCAATTACATGGCTAGGCGGATAGTTGAATTATTATGGCGTTTAAAACGTTCAACACTTTGGCTGGCTGAAAAGCCGCCTTATTGTTGAATTAGTTTGTTGTTTAAGTATTTATAATTTAACATATAAACATTTTGAAAACCTCATCTGAGTCTTAATGAACATTTTATCTGCATGATAGAAGGCTGCAAAAGGTGTCGGGGGTTACCCCCCGCAATAAAAAAATTACAGAAAGAGATTACCACAAATTAACATAATTATCTCGACAAAATACATTAGGACCAGTTAAGCCTTATAAGAATCGTTGTTAAAAATCTAGATGTAGGTAACTCAACTTATTCATGCCTTTTTCATCATCAAGCGTACCAAACTTTTACCGATTTTTTTTTATATCTTATGAAAAATCTATTTGTAACATCTTGAAACATATCCATGAGTCCATGACTGAATTTTGTAATTTTGCAAAAGTGTCACCTTCAAAAGTGTCAACTACTGAGCGGAGGAAACTGAAAAAAATCTAAAATTCTAAAATATTATAAACCATAAAAAAATTTCACATGCAAAAGTAACTTTAAACCTTTGCAAGTGATAAATTTTTATGGTACTTAGTAGTATTATTGCAAAAAGTAATGCAAAGTTTATAAAAAGTAAGTAGGTACTGCGAATGTTCGAAATCACGGAATCACACCAATATCACGTTCACCGGATACACTAACCCTTCACATGTGTTATTTCAAATAAAATGAATGTTTTCGAAAATCTGATTCTATGTAACAAAGGGAGCCTCTTTCTCCATTGATCAAATTGGTTGCGATGGGTGACCACAAACTAATGAATTTTAGAAGTGGTCGGAAATTAGTAGATACTTGCGAGTATTATGACAACTTCAGTGGGCGAATGCCCGCCTGAAACACAGAAGGTTGATTGCGGGTTCAATTCCCGCCCCGAGGCAAATCACCAATGAATGGCAAATGAATTTGTATGACTTGAAAAATAAATGTTGTCTCGGGTCTGGGTGTTTCTCTATGTATAATATGTATGAATTTACAAAAACAAGTAGTATAGTAATATCAGTCAGGTTGTTCCCATGATAATGCATAATAGACATTTCACACAGAGAAAAATATAAAAAAACATTAATCAATGTTTTATTCAGATTTATTTTTGTCCTACAGAATCCCAAATCCTAGCCACCTTCCGGAGGTTTTAGAAAAAAGGCTGGTTCGCGAGTAGCATCTGTCGAGGTTCCCACGGAAAGGATTGATGTAATCATTCGATGTTTACCTGTCATACTCCTAGCTAATAAAGTGTTGTTTTTGTTATAAGAGGAAGTGTGTGCTTTCTTCCCATTAGGTTTGTTAGGACCAGTTTACTGTTTGGTCTGTCCGTTACATCCCTTATGGGTCTAATTACCGGTAGGTCTAATAACCATTTAGTGACTAAACTTTAGTCAATTCCCGGATTGTCAAACCATGAAGTTGCCTGAAAAATTAATGGTAGGTAGGTAGGTAGGTACCATTATAAATTTAAGTTTAATGATGAATGACAGCAGATTTAAAAAATTACAGATTACATAAAAAATTACATTTCCTTTCTACAAATGTTTCAAAACACACTGTAACAAAGTTATTTAAAAAAAATGTGATAAGTAAACAAAATTTGTATTTTTTGTATATGTATTTACTTAGGTAGGTACTATACATATTTGATCAGAACTTTATTCAATGTCATATTATTTTTATTATCACATTGGATAAAAATATTTGAACAAACCGGCACACCACCTGTTTTTTTGTAGTAAGGAGTTGGTACTTTTAAATACATAAGTAAAAAAAAATTCAAAATTTCATATGTTTTGTTTAGTGAGGCATCAATAATCATTTAAGGGCTGATTTTTCAATTGATAAATAACTTTTGTCTGAGGAAATAAATATGCGATTTGATAGATATTGTATTGAAAATATGTCATAACGCCATATAACGCCATATAATAGGTATGTAATTTTAATAAATAGGATAAATAATTTAATAATAGTTGGATGATGTAAAAATACAATGTCTTGTTTTATATACATAACATAACTGATCGTGAGTGCCACTGCTCGCGTGTGTACTTTGTGCTACCACGGAAGACCAGCGCTATGGTAGACTATCTACTGTAGCTTATGCTGAGTGGAGGCCTTTTTGTTAACTTAGCTTATTAAATGTGTTCCTACCTTATAACTTGTGTGTCTTACAGTTAACAAATAAAGTTTTTTTTGTATTGTATTGTATTGTATATTTATTCCTCAAACAAAAGTTATTTATCGATTGAAAAATCAGCCCTTAGTTAAACTAATTACTTATTTTAAATGATATTGAAATCTATTAAAATCAGCACAATTTACATTTTCATAGAAAAGATTTCAACGCGCTTCGTTCGTGTTTGATTTGTTATTTATTTACGCGCCAAAAATAGATTATAAATTTTAGTTTATTAAATAATTTGTATTTTCTTAGAAATATTAGAAATACTTACCTACAAGTTGTGTTTATCTTAGTTTCTTTATGGTTTAGTTTTGCCATGCATTAACAGCCGTTTTCAATTCACTCAATCATTATCATTAGGATAACTTCACCACCTTTTATTTTCACATTGACCGAATCTTTAAACATTTAGTTAAAATTTGCATCTGCTCTTTTAGATCACAGTCTCATCAATTACATCGCACGTCATATTTTATCTTATAACAAGTATCTCTCTCTGTGGTCGGGTCTTCATGTCTGAAGATCGTGATCAACTGGTTGTCTTCGTGATAGTGTGGACAGCTTGCCTCCAACGAGTTCTATTACCAGCTAGGTGAACCGCATCGTAGAACTTGGCTTTCTTCTCCTGGAGCTGGTCCGTCCATCAAGTTGGAGATTGCGTGATCTCTTTCCCTCGACGTTCCCAACGAAGACCAGTTTTTCAAGACTCTCATCGCCACGCCAAGTATAACTTCATAACAAGTATGAACTGTTATTAAGTAGTTTCATAATCGTGCTTAGTTTATATATGATACAGTTATTGTTGAAAGCCTTTCGAAGTATAATATACTCAATTGTGAATGTTACTAGCACTAGTTTACCAACAATTCTAATTATAATTTAACTTCGAACTAGCTAAATAATTTTATGATACACATTACATGGTTGATAAAAAGTATTGTTATCGTAAAATGTAAATGGTATAGAATCTATACCATATCATATCTATACCTACTTTATATAGACTATTTAATTCATAAAAAGGAAAAACTAAGTCTAAATCGCTCACTTATAAATCGTTTAAAATTGTAGGTACAGCTCACGCGACAGAATGCTTTTTAATTTTAATTTTTACCAAGCGTTGATATTATGTTTAGTAAGTGGTGGTCACCACTTATAAGAAACTTTTATACCGGATGGAACAAAAAACTAAAATGACCTCATATTACACTCAACTGCTGCTTGAGCTAAGTATCAATTAGGAAATTACACTTCGCACATGTTTAGCATCCTTTTAAACTCTTTTGGTTATTCAAAATATATTTTATTTTTTGGCGAGTAATCACTAGGTACAGTGGTTTTTGATTTGACCAACTGTCAGATAGTAACGAGAAATGAGGATGGTAAATATTTATTCCTCGCCATTTACATTGAATTTTGATAGAAAATAGACATAAATAAATAAATACAGCTTGCCGGAGCAGTTACGAATTTAAGTTAAGAACCATCGAATAAGCAGCACTGTAACGTCTAGAACTCCTAATTTCATAGAAAATGTATAAAATGGGTTTGATTTGATTTGGTAAGTTACTTTAGGAAAAGTGTTTCTGGTGGGAAATAGAGTCGATTAAGACTAAGTTGTTTTTTTTTGACAAATGCAATTTTTTAGCCTAACTGTACTTTTTATCAAAAATCAAAAAATGCAATAATTTTTTTTTTTCAAAATAAAACAATAGTTTTCTAAGAACAAAACTTTCTAACTACCCTGTATATTATAGCAAAGTCTGAAATGAGCTTTAGATTATTCTCTGAGAGAGGTACATATTTATTATGTAGGACGTTGTGTTTTTGAAAATAGCAGATTGCAAGCCCATTGCCTCTAATATCTATAATCAGAATTATTTATTGCAGTGTACCTGCGTAATGGTGGAGGAACATAATCCATTGTAAACACAATTAAGGCAACCAACTGCTTCCCTTGCACATTGAGGCTACAAGCATTTGTGTCAATATCTTGGACAGACTCTACAGCACTACAAGGAAGGCTGGTGCATACGTTACAAAAGTAACAAGCAATTTCTATAATTTTATCGAACATGGTTTTTTTTTTCTTTAAGACAGGTTAGCTTTTGACTTGGCTCCTTGCCTAGGCATGGATAAAGTCGACGTTGGAGCGAGCTTCCCTAGAAAATGCCTTAACTCTCCTTTTAAAGGTGTTTGGGTTGGATGTAGACGGAAACACAGACGAAGGCAGTTTATTAAATTCGACAGCAACACGCATTATAAAAGACGATTGGAAGCGCTTCGTTCTTAGGGATCTCAACCAAATGGATGATAGTTTACAGTGCGTCTGTAATTTCTATAGAACGTCGTTTATAGATAATAGAATAGTCAGTTTATCTTGAACTGCAGCGCGATTCAGACTTTCTCGGAATGTTTTCGAAATTTGGAAAGTGACGTTTCTTTCAGAAAGAGTCATCTTTCCGAAGAAAATCATCGAATTTGATGCAATTTTGGAATTCTGAATCGCACTGATGAGATATCTTGATGTCGCTATCATGAATTTTAACAAAAAAATTTCATAACACCTCACTCTTTGTAAAGTTTAATTTTTTTGTAAACTATATTTTAATAACCGATAACAACGATAACATATTAATAAATATACTTACCTAATTTTTAATTTTTTACTAATTAATTTTTTTACGCCAATATTCTTCTGACTGTCGTCAGTCGTCGCTTGCACGATCTTATGTTTTTATGCTGCCAAAATACACCTTAAAACTTCAGTATTTTGATGATCACACACCACTTGTACTCAGTTCTGATGCATGCACCCTTTAGCAGCATGATGTAGGTAGACGAGTAATAAGTTAACACCCAAAGAGTATGACGTCATGAAGAAAACTAGCTGTTACCCTGTACACTCATTCAGTTCCCAGTGACGCGAACCCTTTGAGTGGTTTGCGCAAGCGCAGATGACTCGCAATGTATTGTTATGACCGCAAGCGCAAATTGCACGGATTGCCCGCGCTTTCAGGGATCCGCAAATATTTTCAGTACATAAACAAACAAACAAACAAATTAATAACTTATCAAGTTGGTCAATGAGACCGTTAGTTGTTTTAGTCGTTAAAAAAAGTTTCATCTCTAGGGGTTAAATTGATATTGAAGTTATTTGTGTGAATGAAATTAGGTACAAATTGTAATTCTGACATCTATAATAAAACCACGGCACAGTTTTTTACTTTTAGGCATTCGATATCCTTTGAAGACATCAATAGGATAGTCAAATATTTGATTAAATATAATTTTGCCACATTGTATTTTGCAGAAGGCAGAATTTTTTAATTTAATTTTGAAAAGCAATAAAATCAAATCTGTTCTAGGGAAGGCTTTATAGAAGCTACTAAAATAGGCATAGATTTCGCAACTTACTCCTCCACTTACCGTTAATATACAGTACCATACCAATATAAAGCGCAAGAGTTTGTTTCTTTGAACGCACTAACCTCTGAAAAACTATTTCTGCATTTGATAGCTTAATTCTTGAAGAAGGTTATGGACTACTTCTCACTATCATTATCATCACCATATACCATCACTAAGCTGGTAACGCCGTGAGGTCGATAGTATGGTTTATTCATATTATTAAGTTGAGTTTTGATACGAGAAGAAAACAAAGAAGATGTAACATTTTACGGAACATTATACACATTATTCAAACACTATGACACTATTCACCAAAAGGTGCACCGACATCTTCCATCATCAGCATTCATAATTCGCAGCTTTTGCGTCATACTTTCAATAGTTTCGCAATGACAGAAACACATTGCTTATCCACTTGATATTAGTCAATAGATTTTGTATCCTATTCAAGTGTGATAAGGATCATTGTGGTGCGTTGAATGAACTAGGTGAATTGAACAATCTGATACAGGATAGCGAATGTCCGGTCAAGGTGTGTTGTTATAATCGATCATCATTCCCTATTATTCCGTCGGGTAGTTTTGATATGGAAATTGTAGATTTGCATTTTTTTTTTTATATTTCGGATGCCCAACAACCGGTAGATTGATGTCATTGTAAGGGTTGCGTTTGGTGGATGCTACACAGATCTGTAGCCGTACTATGAGCTTTTAGAGCAATGTCAAAATAAGGTTAAGGCAGGAATGCAGCACGACATGCGCATTACACTCTCTCGACGCTCTCTCTGCGCATGTCCTGCTCGATGACACCGAGCAGGACATGCGCAGTCCTGCATCTAGTCGATGTCATGTCCAAGGAAGTTATATACCTACATACAGGAATGCTAACTGCATTCTAACTAGCATTCCTGTATGTATATAACTTCCTTGGACATGACATCGACTAGATGCAGGACTGCGCATGTCCTGCTCGGTGTCATCGAGCAGGACATGCGCAGAGAGAGCGTCGAGAGAGTGTAATGCGCATGTCCTGCTGCATTCCTGCCTTAACCTTGTTTTGACATTGCTCTAAAAGCTCATAGTACGGCTACTGTTCATTCTGAATTAGAAAAGGGACTTTGTTCAGCAGCGGACTTCTAAAGGGTCATGATGCTAATTGAGTACCTAATAGTATTTAGAAACCATTTCCTATATCTATGATATAAGTTTACAAATTGACGAAGAAAATTGACACGAACAGAACTTCATTTACTTAGGCTGGATTCGACCAAAAGTTATCTTACTCCGGAGTAACTAGCCGACATAATTCTAAATGCAATTGTTTAGAAAGCGCAACTGAACTTTATTATGTGCATACAAATTATCCTGGTTATAAGGTGTCAACTTTACAATGTCAAAATATTCAAACAAACAGTACTTAGTTTACTCTCGAGTTACTTAATCCGGTTTGGTCAAATCCAGCCTTAGTAGATTTAAAAAAAAAATAGCAATTTGACCTCCAGAAACTATTAAAAACCATCCCAACCCTGGTTTGGATTTATTACAAAACCCATCTACAGTCCAAATAGAACTTCAGTTAAGTTGAAAGACCGATTAAAATGTGTAAATAACCTTAATTACTGAACAAATAACTGACCGAGGAATCTGTGGATTTCGAAATGTTTGAGGCGACCACTAAGATGTTTGTCTATATACGGTAGCACGAAAATTAGGTATCTGTAGTACCTATTACCGTGAAAGGGGTAGAATCTCGATTTTGGCATCGAAGGATGAATTCAAATCATGGCCTGCACTGCGATCATCAACCGAAAGCGGTTACGATCACCGAAACTCGCAACTAGAGTTGCTACGTGTGCACAGTTTCTCAAAATTATAATGAAAATCGTAAATACAGCTAGTTGCGAGTTGCCGGTTGCTTCAACTGAGAGCTCAAAGTTGCTATGTGTGCGGAACGCCTAAATGCCTTGGGGATATACAGTGGTGATCCGGTTTCGTCTTTTTTTTTAAACCTATAGACATACAATCAGGAAGTACATACGTAATTATTTGCGTGATGTTCTAATCCTAAACATTTCTAAAAATAAATAAAGAATTTTATCCATCTTCGCATCAAATAGCATCGTCTATAGATCGAGAGGTGACCGCTTCTGAGCTATTTCAATGGTATTTTTTGCGCGGAACAATTTCCGCGAGCTAGCTCCATCTACTGTGGGCAGGTGCCTAAGCACCGTTAGGACTAATGTGGATATAACACAAATATAAATTTAAAATTTATAAAACTTTCTACAAATAAATTTAAAATTAAAAAAACCTGACTCAACATCATTTTTCTTTCCGGCTCCAACATCAGACTATAATTACCATCTATCTGTGATCTATTTATTGAGATCATTCTTGTGGCCCTAAACACGCGATACTACAACTGTAAGTGAAGAGTTGGATATCCTACAGATTCCAGAAGATGCAGCATCAGGCAAGTTTGTTCATAGTAAATGGTCATGGACTCTGGTGTCGGAGCTTTTAGGCCGCCCAAAGGCTTCCGGAAACCCGGGACCGACTTGTGCCCACCGATTACCGAGACCGAGAGCAGAGACAGGCTTTGTAGGGGCGTGCGCGCAGAGACAGAAGATAGAGAACCGTCAGTTTAATTAAATGGGTTACGTATTTATGTCACGAAAAATACAAGACAGATTTTTGAAATCCATAGGAACGTTTGACAGATTTTTGATTTCTTTTTTTTCATAATACAGGAATTCGAATTCCATAAATTCTAAAGCCAGATTTTCATTTGTTTTTTTTTTTACAAGACAGAAATACAAAATACATCTAAACATTTTCCAGCAATTTTAACATCCAGATAATTCACTTTACCGCATGTTTGTTTTCCATATATTTTGTAATCCCGAAAAAATCATGGTTCAGGAAAGACCTATTACAAAGTTATGTATTCAATCTTTCTAAAGGCCTACTAGTAGCACCATCTAGTAATAATTCAGAGCGTTATAAATACTAAAATTAAATGACCGATGTCCATTATGTAGCTTGAAATACTGTAGGTAGATATCTAATACATATTGTACCTAGTTACTTTTTTATTACCTTTAACATTTCCTAACTAATTTCGTGCTAGATTTCGTGGTTAAGTAACCTCACCAAACACTTTTGGCAAATTATCAAAATTTAACCTAAATCTTCCATCCATTTCGAATTTGTGATGGCTCCAGCGCTTCGGGAAGTGCAGCCCCTCCACCCTTGCGTAACAAAACGTGGCATCAGCACGAGCCTTCGCAGCTTCGGCTGTTTGGTCGCCACCATCGGCGGCGACCAGCCTCAGCCGCTCCAGCTCGTGCTAGTGCCGCGTTTTGTCACAGCGGGCGGGGGTGGCATCTCCTTCGCGCCTCCGATTTCATAAAAACACTCTAGGGTAGGACAGACAAGACTACGTGGAAGTCGGGGTGGGCAGATTCGGTTCTGAGACCGATAATAACCTAAAAAAGTTTCGTTTTACGGTAACACAGACGCAACATGAAAAGTAACACAAATTACGTAGGTAAATAATATAATTGAGTAAGATGGAAAAGGTTTTATATGGTTGGAAATTTTCTGGTAAGCGTTACTTCTGTCTTTTAAAATAAGGTAAGTATAAGGATATTGTTGTCGAATGAAAAAAAAACTAACTGATAATCTGGCATTAGTGTTTCTGTCAAATGAAACTTCTGTGAAACATTTTATCGGAGTAATAAAATTATGTAGAACATAGCATCTGGATTTCGAGTTTCTATCAAACGTTTTATGGATTTCAAAATTCGGTGTATCGTTTTACGAAAGATTGATAGGTTACCAATTAAATGACAAAGGTCTCATGTCTTTGTCTCTGCAGGTTCATTGTATAACTTGTCTCAAACCTCAAATTGGTCTCAAACTGTCAAAACGATCGCGTAGATATCTTTAGTCGCGTTAAAGTTACTACCGAGCTACTTGCGTGGTCACTGAACTGTCATATTTGACATTTTAAGACTGATTTTGGTCGCTATCAAAGATAGACAATGCTAGTCTCGGTCTCCGACGCGAGCCACCAGCTTTTCAATAGTAACATCCACAACAGCCTAGCGTGCTGCGAGGTAAACGACCTCGTCTGTCCTCTAGCCATAACTCAGAGGCCTCCGAAGCTCCCACTTCACTCTGCAACATTATTGAGATATTTTGCACTAGAGTATACCTATAAATAATATTATAATGAGGCCAAATATTTAAGATGCAAAGTTCAAGGACTGTATCCCCCGCACGGCGTGTAGACATTCCTTAGATCTTTAGTCTATTAGCCTTTAGTCTCTCGGGATTCCAGACACAATAGAAAATCAATTGTGCCTCGACCAGATCTGTGCTCCGACAGATAACCAGTTAAGAACTTTTGAAGATAAAGGGGTTTCTTTTTGTCTCTTGTAGAAATGCATTTTAATTCCTTCAAGATATCTTCATCGTGTGAAAATTGCATTTACAGTGCTTGTGAACACCAATGAACTCAAGCAAGTGTTCAACTCAACCATTTATTATTTCAAGTAAAGCTCAGTTAACCGTCTGAATGCGTGACGGATGACTTTCAAAGACATCTAAGTTATGCCTAGTTTTGTAATAACAAGCTAGTGGTATATCCGTGACTTTGAATGCATTTCTGAATGATTTAAGATTTCTTTTACGAAGAATTTTCTGTGGATAAGACGCTGAGATGTCATGTATAATGTCCAAAGCATAAGGTCAAAAATCATCTAGATTCATCAAGAATACTGTATTTTTTATAATATAAACAATAGCCTACACACATAGAGTAAACATTTTTTCTTTCTTTCAAGTCAATTTTGGAGTGACATATAAAGATAAAACTTAAAAAGTTCAAAAGTTCTTGACGTACAAAAGTTTCATGATAATTGGCTAACTTAATCCGACTAGCTAGTGATTTGGACCAGTTGAGCTATCTATAGATCGTTTTGATGATCCCTAGATGGTCATATTGGTTCTAATCAAATTCAAAGTTATGTTATTATTTATTAGAAGATTCGTTTATGTTAATATCTATTTTCATACTTGTAATATGAATATTCTATTATGTGTTATCATATTTCAATGCAGATTAGATATTGATCGTCAGTCAGGCAGTAAAGTTATGTTTTATGTAGATACAAGATAAAGCTGCAGGTCAATAAACTCATAAACATAGTTACCAGACTATTCTGATGCACCGACTCATCCGCACAGTTTAATGTGAATTATACGAATTTGAGAAACCTGTTCTACTGTTTTTTTAAAGCAGAAACCGTCATATTACGGCCGTAGATCACAGCAGAATCACAATAGGAATTGAACTATGCCGTCTCTTTTCATAGACTGAGAGTGACAAGAACGGCACAATAGCGGCCTTTTAGCCAAGCTGTAGTCATTTTCCTAAATAATCTTTTGAATACTTTTTAACGACGAAAAAGAGGGGTGTTACGAGTGTAAGTTTGTAGTGTGTATCTGTGTCTCTGTGTATCTGTCTGTCTGTCTGTCTGTCTGTCTGTGGCATCAAAGTTCCTGAACAGATTAACCCAATTTCCTATATAATTTTTTTGTTTGATTGTTTGTCGAGAGTGCTCTTAGCAGCAATGTTTAATAAAATCTATTCAGACGCTTGAAGATCATCAGCTTTTTTCTAGTTTATGAAGGGATAATGTCGGCGATATTTCATTAAATTTTTACTTAGGTACTTACTTCAATTTTTATTTAATAAGGCTTCCCTTTGCTTGGTGAAACCTATATTTCTTATTTCTGTCCCAAATGGTTTGAATATCCTTTAGACTTTTTTAAATTTAATGATGACCTTTTACTGTGCTAAACCAATCAAATTAAATAGTTTGCTTAAATAGTTATTTTAGTTTGCTTTCATTTGCAAAAAACATAATTTCAACATATTTTTCCGGCAACCGTTTTTTGAAAAACAGGGTTTTTAGAAGATCCCAGAGTTTTAATGATAAAGTTGATGGTAATATAACACTGCTGGGTAATATTTGAGCAAAAATGCAATAAAATGGGTTGGGAATGACAGTGAATTATTTAAATCCGTTAAACTTGCTTAGATTTCGGTAGAACTAAATATAATTAGAATTTTCTATGAAAACTGAAATGCTTAACTGTTTACAAGTTTAATAAAAAATAGTAGGTTCAATATTGTTTTCCAAAAAAATTAAATTTAGCGTTGCTGTTTTTATGTGGATTATTAATAGTGTCTGGTGATACAAAATAGGATTCGAAACTTGTAAAACAATTTAGATCAGTTATTTCAACATAGTTTCAACCATGCAAATCTGCAGTAGATTCGCTGACTTTCTTTGCAAAGTTGACGTTTTTTCAGCGAACAAATGTCACTTTCCGAATTCAGAATACATTCCGAGAGACGACTTCCGGAAATGCATCCGATGCGATGGTTTTCTTCGGAAAGTTGATGTTTTTTCAGGGAAGAAACGTCACTTTCCGGATTAGGAATACATTCCGAGAAGGTCTGAATCGTACTGCTGATTATGAATTCAATTGTTTCTGCAATGTAGAACCATAAATAAACTTGAATTCAAAAAACTTGAACAAGAAATCAAATTCAAAAACCAAGTTTCATCAAAGTGACCTTAATACATATTTCCAAATCTAATAATGTTATATTACCTACTTAAAAATGCAGGTTATAAAAAAACCAAGAAACCATTTTCACATTTTTTATTATGTAGATTATTTTCCTTTCTTTAAGTTTTTGTTTAAAAGGCAGATCATCGTAACAGATTTAGTATTTGTACTATGATTCAGAGTAATAAAGTGGGCTTCCAAACTTGGCTGGCAATTCCCAGTGGTATGTACAATTGTACAGTCAACATCAAAAGTTCGTTTCTCATTCTTTTAAAGCTTTTTTATTTTGATTGGCGTTGTAACTGAAGAATAGAAGATTTTTTAGATATTTAACACTTTTAGTGCCAGCAACGCACGTGTTGTAACTGTTAGAATGAGCTACGCCTTGCGTCTTCCTTCTTAGGCGCGGGACACGCAGAAAAGACGTAAGACGCAGACGGGGCACGGACATTTGTCTCTTCCGCGTCCCTTTCATAGAAAATGTATAGAAGCATCGCGCCGCAAAACATACGGAAGGGACGGGGCGCGGGCGCAACTCTGTTCGCTGGCATCCTGTCCGCGACGCGTCTTCGTCTTACGTCTCTTCTGTCTGGCCTGCGCCTTAGGACACCGCAGAGGGTTGCCAGTGAAAGCAGCTCTATTTCAGTTTTATGAACAAAGTTTCCATGTTTTTTTTTTGATAAAATAAAATCTGATACTGTTTATTGTCTGACTGTACCCTTGTTGGTTGACCTACTGCCCGATTATTGACCTCAGAGGCTGACAAATAATATTACATCCTCCGATGAAAGATTTTAATACGATGTTGTCTTGAATTATGCGTTGTATTTTATTTTTAGTAGCCTTTGACATTTATGTCTGTACTGATTTGTAGGTACTTACAGATTTTGTTTATTTTCTAAATATTTGTAAAAATAACTTTTTCTCTTATAAATGTTGTTCTAAAATATATAAAAAAATAGTAAGTAAATTCTTTAGAAAAAAAAATGTACCTACCTATTATGTTGCGTTCACTGTGTACAAGGTCTTGATCACTGTATCCCCAAGGTGACATTATCGACATTATCTTAGAATTTCTTTGATTTGTGTACCTATTTCTCTATCTCTATGATCAGATGACATCTGCCCTCTGATTGTCTGTCTTTGATAGCGACCAAAATCGATCTCAAACTGTCAAATATGATAGTTCAGTGATCACGCAATTAGCCCTGTCACTCTCATCTCAACGAGACCAAATGCGACAAAAGATACATACGTGATCGTTTTGACCGTTTGAGACCAATTTGTGGTTTGAGACAAGTTAAACAATCAGCCCCCTGATGTAACAAAAGATTTGTTAACTCTAATCAAACGCGAAACATAAACATCGCAGCTAACGCTAAGCAAAAACCCTCAATTTTCGAACTAAACAATTACACACAATTTTCGTGTAGAATTTTCTCACAATACAATAATTTACAGTTACCAAGATACTATCAGGGTTTTGGTTAATTTAATTATTTTCATAACCAGTAGTGATTAAGAGCGAAGTTCGCAGGCAGGGTGACCTACTTGTAGCCGGGAGGCTAACGACCTCTCAAAATTATCCATTCAAGAACTTCTTAGGCTGTGGGTACTCCCATAAGATAAACTATGCCTGCTTTATTACGAATACTAAAATGTAGGGACGGTACTGTAGATGTAGATTTTCTTCGGAATGTTGATGTTTTTTCAGCGAAGAAACTTTCACAAGAAGTCACTTTCCGAATTCGGAATGTGACGGTGAAGGTCTGAATCTCACTGTAGAACTATCTTAAGTCTTCTTTTATTACAAAGAAGTAAGGCCTCTATTAATAAACTCGTATTAACTTCTGTCAAAGTTGCGCCACAGATTAAACTATCGCCATCATTTTTTGTTAGACAGTGACAAAAAAGGATGACAATAGTTAAATCTGTGGCGCAACTTTGAAGTTAATACGAGTTTATTAATAGAGGCCTAAGAGTTTGGAGTTTGTTGAGTGAATTTTAACAAATTAGTTCTGCCGGCGTACCACCAACTCTTAGAGCAATGTCAAAACAAGGTGAATGAAAACAGTCCTGCATCGCGTCAATGACTTGACACATGACACTCCACGATGAGACGTTACCAAACATTCCTGCGTTAGGCATACTTTAACCTTACTTTAGTCTTATCTTAGCACGGAATCAGGGTAATCTTACTTTGACATTGCTCTAAGAGTTCATAGTAAGACTCCTGTTTCAAAACACTAGAGCAGTGGTTCTTAACCTTTTAGTGATGGGGGACCATTTGATAAACTTTTTTTTTGCCGCGGACCACCAACCCGTATCATGATGATGGGGGGGGGGGGATGTATCAAATAATCAGAAGGGGGTCACATGACTTTGCACTCTCGCAAAATATTTACTTATGAATATGCGAGCGAAGCGAGCCGATTTTTTTTAAGTCAAATTCAACGTAGCTCATTTTGGTCGCAAAATACTCATGAAGCTAATATGCGAGCAATGCGAGTGAGCTTCAAACCAAGCGACTGAAGTGAGCTCCCTAATCCGCGAAGCGAAACAAATGCAACATTTACACTTTATTTTGCTTACGGTTCTCAAAGAAAGGCTGGCTGCTTGTCAGTTTTTATTCTGCGATCAGACGTAATTCAATTTGTTCGCAAACCACGCATGAAGCTAAAATGCGAGCGAAGCGAGCCGAATTTTTTAAAGAAAAATGCAGCATGTGACACTTAATTTTGCTTACCATGCTCAAAGAAAAAGCTGGCTGCTTGTCAGTTTCTATTCTGCGATCAGACATAACTCAATTTGTTCGTAAAATACTCATGAAGCTAAAATGCGAGCGAAGCGAGCCGAATTTTTTTAAGACAAATGCAATGCGTGCTTCATTATTTTGCTTACGGTGCTCAAAGAAAAGGCTGGCTGCTGGTCAATTCCTATTTTGCGGTCAGACATAGCTCACTTTGCTCGCAAAATACGCATGAAGCTATAGTTAAATAAAATGCGAGCGAAGCGAGCATAATTTTTTGAAGGCAAATGCAGCATGTGGCTATTTATTTTGCTTACGGTGCTCAAAGAAAAGGCTGGCTTCTGCCGATTTCTAGTCTGTGGACAGACATAGCATAACTCACTTTGTTCGCAAAATACACATGAAACTAAAATGCGACCGAAGCGAGCCGATTTTTTTAAGACAAATGACCTCCATGACCTTCCCCATGGGAACGCGCCTACTCAACACACAGTCAACCAATAATTTGATTCAAACGTATCAAAAGCGGAAAAGTTTTCTCTTTTAACTTTGATCCGTTGTCACTTGCTTAATTTTTTCGGATAGCTTCGCGGACCACTTCGGGTGGCTCCAGGGACCACCAGTGGTCCGCGGACCACCGGTTAAGAACCACTGCACTAGAGGCTAAAATATCTTGTCACCAAGTACAATAACAGAAATGTAACGCTCTAATGAGTGAGCAAACGTCAATGTCTACGACCTCCACATCACGACATCGACGTGCTAAATCCACCGAACCAAGACAAACTTGACGTGACAAACCACTAGCCACATGTTTGTGAACCACACTCACTATAGCATATCCCCACAGAATACCAAAAACTTACTATGGCACATCACCACAGATTAACAAGCTGTTGGTATGAGCTTGACCACAGAATAGGAATTGGTATGACGAATGTTGTGCAAATATGGATGAAACTGGAACGTACAAATTGACCTGTGTGCTTTGTGAAATGTTGACCAGTAGGTTCTAGTTGTAGGATTGGATTAGTCTCACTATAATTCTAATGCACGAAAGATATTATCATAAACAGGATAGCATTTTTTTTTCCTTTTACTATATAACTTTAATTTGCATTATATTTGTAGTGTTTTAAAATATAAGTCATAGCTTAAATAAAACTTGAAAATTACCAATGAGAGTAGGTTACTCTGTTGTGATGACGTTTTCAAACAAATTACCAATGAGGTTTTGCAAATGACTGTCTTTTTGGAGAATCAAACAAAACGCAGCGGCAATGATACTTGAATTGTTGACGTTGTAAAATAGAGGAATTGGGGCCCAGGTCGATTTTGATTGATTAACTATATAAAACCGCGAATATTTGAAGAGCGTTTTTAGGGATTTTTAAAAAGCATTTCTTACTAATCTTACTACTACTAGTCTCTTAAAATTCAGAAAATTGATTCTTATTTTTAATTTAAAGCACTTCAAAGCATATACAATACTATTCTGTTCTTTGACGCCAACCAAACCTTAGGTCCGTGACCAATCTTAATTCAGACAAATATTCCGATTATGCCATCATTACAGCAGTTAAAAGACGGCCACTATTAATTGGACACCTTGGCTTCACTCCAGACTTAAGCAAGAACTCGATCCAGGATCTCATTATGCTGCTAATGAAATAGCCAAGCTGCTAGATTACACAGCTCATGTGAACTGCAAATATACAGCAAACAGGGCTATTGAAACAAGCTTATAAACAATTTATAATCAATAATCCCGACACATTCGACGACCTCTGTGGCGCAGTGGGTGAAGGCCCGCCTGTGACGCAGGAGGTTAAGGGTTGGATCCCCGCCACGGGACAAATGTTTGTATGATCTGCAAATATTTGTCTCGGGTCTGGGTGTTTTCTATATACAGGGTGTGGCAAATTCTTGGTCACTGAAGGGTAGCTACCTTTTCTCTTGTAGTTAGAAAGTTTTGTTCTTAGGAAACTTCAGTTTTATTTTGAAGAAAAAAATAATTGCATTTTTAGATTTTTGAAAAAAGTACAGTTAGCCTAAAAATTTACGTTTGAGAAAAAAAACAAGTTGGTCTCAATCGACTCTATTTCCCACTAGGAACACTTCTCCCAAAGTAAGTTATCAAATCAAATCGTAAGTTTTTGCAATAATTCAAAAGAACACATCCCATACATTTTCTATGAAATTAGGATTTGTAAACATTACATTGCCACTTATTCGATCGTTCTTAATTTAATTTCATAACTGCTCCGGCAAGCTGGGAGGCTATTGTAAAGTGCGTATTTAAATTTAGAACAAAATGCTTCCCTACAGATGTACAAATGGTATGCTCCGTGTATACCATTCTCTCTTGCGGCTTTGTCTTAGGCGCCTAAGGCTTTACAATAGCCTCCCAGCATGCCAAAGCAGTTACGAATTTAAATTAATAACCATCGAATAAGTGGCACTGTAATGTTTACAACTCCTAATTTCATAGAAAATGTATGGGATGTGTTTTTTTGAATTATTGCAAAAACTTACGATTTGATTTGATAAGTTACTTTGGGAGAAGTGTTCCTGGTGGGAAATAGAGTCGATTAAGACCAACTTGGTTTTTTTGACAAATGTAATTTTTTAGGCTAACTGTACTTTTTTTCAAAAATCTAAAAATGCAATTATTTTTTTCTTCAAAATAAAACTGAAGTTTCCTAAGAACAAAACTTTCTAACTACAAGAGAAAAGGTAGCTACCCTTCAGTGACCAAGAATTTGCCACACCCTGTATATTATGTATGTATTTACAAAAAAATGTATATAAGTAGTAGTAGTAGTAAAATGTATATAAGAAGTCAGTCATGTGGTTGCCATCACACAAGCTCTGCTTAGCTTGGGGCTACATGATGCTGTGTGAAATGTCCAGCAATATTTATTTATTTATTTATCCCTTCATAAACTAGAAAAGAGCTAATAATCTTGAAACGGCTGAACCGATTTTGATTAAACATGTCTAAGAACCATTGCTAAAGAACCCGCTTTCAAATAAAAAAATGAATATAAAATCATGAAAGACATGATTCATACTTTTTAAAGCCACACGTCTTGCCACTTTATTAATCATATTCACTAAGTACTTATTCATATTTATTTATTACTTCAAGTTGGTACATATAGATCTTATGGTAGGTTTTGAGGGCCACAAGAAAATATCACTTCTCCAAAAACAGGAGTAGTCAACCTGCTTTAATCATAAATGCGGCTCCCACAAGAAGCAAGCTACGTTCCTTTAGATCGCGAGGGTGTTTTTGCAGGAGTCGCCAACCGGTCTGCATCCTGCACCGCTACTGGTTACACAACATTCATTCGGCAGCCGCTTGTAGAACCTTGTGTGTGTCAGGACAGACTTCCTATAAAGGGATAGGCTTAGGTACCTGTCGGACCGCCGGCGACAAAATGACTATCGACTATTTTCTCGCTTGAGAAACGTACAATAGATATTGTATGTATGTATGTATTTATTTATTTAAAACACGAGTTGGGCTTACAGATTAAACCAAAGCGCCCAAAACGTCTATGCTAATTACAGAATGTGGTAGGTACTTAAAACTATCTTAAATATAGTCATGTCATTGTAAATAATAATAAGTCATAATAATTCATTAATTAAGAAAAATAATATAATTAATTAATTATAGATATACATTCCGTATGAACAAAAGGTAGGTAGTTAGAGGCTGACTGGAGCCCTGAGACAGTGAGACGGCGCGGTAGACCACGCAAGCGATGGCGAGACGAGCTAGACACCTTCAGCGACTATCAGTGGCAGGCAATAGCGTTAGACCGAACTACCTGGAAAACTCGAGGGGAGGCCTTTGCCCAGCAGTGGGACAGTGTAGGCTAAAACCAACAAAACAACACTAAACAAAAGAGATGCATATATTAATGGTTGATCGCTGATTGTTCGGTGAGGACTCTCTTTACTATTTTGTCGTTGGGCGACAAGAGCAATCAGCCGCACTCGCACACTCGCTTATAGCCCAGCGACAGAACTATCGGGACTACACACTCGCTTCTCGCTGCTCATCAATCGTTGATAGTTTCTAGTTCTACTCGTTACTCGTTCATCGCCGGCAGTGAGACACCTTTAGAGTTGAGTTGATATTAGAAGATGACAGGCGGAAAGCCTACGGCTGCTTGTAATAACGTTACATATCGGATAGTATGGCCGCAAGAGGATTGTGCTTTATTTATGGTAATGCTAACTTCTGCAAAATGTGGGCAAATGAGTATTTGTTCATGCCCCTGACTAACCCCTTGGACGTTTCCAAAAGATCTTTATAACGATAGCTGTGTTAGCAGGTTAGCACGATGCTGTTTCAAAGGATATGCTTTGTAGACATAATAGACATAACGCTGATTGAATAACGTCTAACTTAGACGTGTAAGTAATGTTTATCGAAGAGTCTACATTGTTATTACGTCTTGCAACATAAAGCTGCAGCGAGAATTGCGCCCAAGCGCAACGCTTGCTCGTTTACCAAAGAGTAGTTTAAATAGATGTGTCTGTCGTCCCAAAAAAATAATAAATTTTTTACAAAAAACTAGAAACTAACTTCAAATCTCTACTATTCCGGTGGCGATATACAGCCAATGTCATCAGTTCCACGAAATTATACTTTTTGAACGCAAAATGATTGACTTGTTGTTGATAATGACAAAAATCGCTATGTATTCCTTCTAATTTGAGAAGATCCGTCAATACCTCGCAAAATCTCATCAGAATTTAATTTGATCAAAATGGGACCAATCTAGAAGTGCCTATCGATAGCCTTTTTTTATATTGTTAATGATCCGTTTCCAAATGACAAAGTTCTGAAGTAACAAACAAAAAAAACCTACTGAATTGAGACCCCTCCTCCTTTTGAAATATTCCGTTTTCGAGCTTTTTTTTTGAAACGAAGTTTTCAACCGACTTCAAAAAACTTCATTTGATTGTATTATTTATATTGTAGTTTGGACAATGAGTTCTATACCTTCTGTGCCTCAGGTAAGTGTATTCTGTGGTGCAGTGATTGCGAGTGCAGTAGAGTGGAGCGGGCCGCTGCACTCACGGTCAAGGTCTATGTAACTGATGGACTCAACTTGGCTATCGTGTGACCATCGCTCATATTGCACGTTATACTTGGGAAACCTTCGTGTTATTTTATCCTTTTCGTTTTCTAAGTTTAGAAAGAGACGGAGTTATTTAGCGGGGTCCTCCTAGGCGGACAACTAGGAGGACAAATTGGAATAAGCGGTTATTTCGCTTATCCTTTTCGTTTTCAAAGATTAGGTAGAGACGGAGGTGTTTACAACTGTGAGATGATAAAAACATTTAATGAAGTTGTATCGTGGGCAAAAATACCTTGATTGTTATTTAGCGGTTGTTTTACCTTTTTTGTTTTCAAAGTTTAGAAAGAGACGCACTATCAATGGTTTTTTGAATGATGTATGACTAAGTCAATGTCCGTTCAATGCATCCAGAAACCACAAAACTTAATTTGAGTAAAAAGTTGTTGTTTGACGGCGAGGCAGGCCTTGAAGATGCTATTACGATCTCGACACATTTCGGGCTGTTGGGGGAAAGCTTAAAAAATAATAGGGCATACTTTTGCCAAGCCTATGGTGTCACAGGCGTCCATAGGGTACGGTAACCACTTATACCATCAGGTGGGCCATTATGCTTGTCTGCTACCTTAGTAGTATTAAAAAAGAAACTGTAATCAGTACACGTTTGAATTATCGAATAAGCAAGCTTCACTTGAAATTAGATGTAGACTTTACATAGAGACACTGTTTGTTTAAAAGTCTCGAATACGTGACGGCAATCATGCAGAAAGATTGTATGTATATGACGAGTACATGCACAGCAATGTCTGTGACGACTATGGATGTAGGTACTTATAATAATGTTCTTGCGGTTTTGACGTCATATTTTTTATCGTTATCGATAGTCTGACTTTATAGTTTGCTGACTTCAAATAATATAATGAAATGGGAGTGGGCGGGCCACGTGAGTCGCATGCATCCGGACTGATCGTCCGGCGAAGATCGTCACGCAGTGGGTGCCTGAGGATGGATGGAGACGTCGGGGCAGGCCTCAAACACGCTGGCGTGATGATCTGGAATAATCTGGATGCTTTCGGGCTGACTTGTAGGGCGAAGCTGGCGATCGCAAGGCATGGCAGATGATGGGGGAGACCTTTGCCCAGCAGTGGGACAGTGCAGGTTAAAAAAAAATTTTTTATAAAATGCATGCCGGCTCTCTGTAGGTATTTATGACTTTTTGCGCATATCATTTTAATGTTATTATATTACTATTAGTTTGTAATAAACCCGTAGGTATGTTATTTAATGAGTGTTCAGTTGCCCGCAGATATTTTAATGAGTAACCAGTAATTTGCTCTATAAAGAGCTTCCGGCACGTGCGTTAATGCCTTATAATATGCATACGGTTTAATGAATTAAGATAAAATAAAATAACATTAGCATACTGCATTTTTTGCAATGACAATGAGTTATTTTGGACGATCGAAAAAATTAACATAAAATAAGAATGAACTATTTTCCTTAGTAGGTTCGGAGTTTCGTACTCAATTTTTATTGAAATCAGGAAAATCTTTTTTGTGTTTGTTGGTTTATTGTTTGTGTTTGTTTAATTAAAATGTGTACCGAGTGTATGACACTGTGCTTTGAAAATGGCCATAGTAGGTATAGGTATGAATTTGATTGTGTGAACTTAAAAAAACTTCTATGTTTTTTCCGGGTGAAGTGATAGTACACGTATTATATATTAATTTTAACTTGGTAACTCCTCTCGTTCCTGAGAAAGCAGTTTAAAAACCAAGTGATTCTATGAGGGTTCTGTTTTTCTCTTTGGGAAGTTTGGGAAAAGCTTATTGAATTATGCTCCCAATCTCGTGCTCCCAGTGGGATCATATAAAACTTTTTGTAAGTTTGTATTAACTCAAAAGTTTTGTATGATCCCACTGGGATCACGAAGTGGGAGCATAATGGAATAAGTTGAACTAAACGACGCAACGATACGGCAGCCAAGTACATGTGAATGGAACTAAAGTAAATAAAAACTGACACCTGCATGAGTCTAGATAAGCAGGTAATCGATGACCTATTCGATATTTTTCAATACGTTTTTGATCGTAAGTATTTCATTGGGTGTAATAAAACTACTATTTATAATGAAAACAAAACTCAGAAACAGGATCACAAGGATCAACAACTACATAAATCCTTAATGCATGCTCTTGTACGATATTTTAGGCAATCAGGATCCCCCTTCAGAAGCACACCCGAACATATTTCGCTCATGTACACATAAGGTAAAACGTTAACTTCTAATCGTGAAATATTGCTAGCCCATCTCTATTTGAATAAGTTACCCATTACCTGTCAGAATACTAGTTGTTTTCCTCAAGAACTTTGCCTTTTTACTTTTTAGAACCAAAGCTAATAAGCATAATTTTAAGGAATCTATACCGGACACGGTTTTTTAGTTTTAATTTAACCAGTTTGTCGTAAATCAAGCACCATTCGGATCAAAACAATGCTTAAGTACCTGTAGCAGTACCATGAACTCTAGGTACAGTAAATTCTCCAACAGAAAAATCTTAACTTTCACTTAAAAGATGTTCGATCAATTTTTGTTCTTTTTAGGAAGCATTTTCAGATCCCGTTTAAGTTTTAGGCAGTAATATTTTAACACCCGGTAAAATAAAGTTTTATTATCGGTACTTATTTTTAGACTAGTAGCATAGCAAAATAACAGTTCAAGAAGCTAAGGTCAAACTTTGTCCTCAAATGACTTTAGGTTTTTTGTCGATATGGTCAAAGTCAAGTAAAGTCAAGTAAAACGATGTCTCGAAATAATTTTGTTATCCACATATAAAGCTAGGTTTGTGTTCGTTGATAGTCAGGGACGTGATAAGAGTAACTAATTTATTTCCAGATCTATGCAAACACTGACTTCTCTGACTATCCCCTTAGACATCTTCAAAGGATGTCTAAACATCTGAGAGAATGTCTGCCACGCTTTCGATACCCTCGTGATCACGTTTCGTCACCCACATCAAAATCTCATATTTTGACAAAATAAACAGAGTCTTTGATTACATACGATTTATTTTCGAACGTGAAGTCTATAATATTCCAAGTTTCAACTACAATACTTTCAGATAAATAATGGGCATCAGCTAATTTCGTGTTTTCCTAATATGACCGACAGCATCTAGGCAGATCGATATAGAGAATATGACAGAAGCACACGTCGTTTAGCTGCGCAGCACGCACAGCTTGCAACTCATTTGCTTTTCTTAAAAATGACTCATATTTATTTAAATAAATAAAATAAAATAAAATAAATTATTTGTTTGCTTAAGTTTGATTAAATTTCATTTCCAAAAAATTACTTTTTGTCAATCGTTTTTGTAACTTTATGCGATTGTTTCCTATGTTTTCCGATACCCATTATTTATCTGGAAGTACTGTATATCCGTTCTGTCTTTACGGAGCCGGGAACAAACATTTCGCTTTAACAAATTAGTCTCAAGTTTGACTTGTCACGGAGAGGCCATTGAAAATACATAAAAACAATTCCATTCAATCAATCTCTTCTTAAATGACCAGCAGGGTCACAAGACAAAAGCAAAGCTACATAAGGACCATAATATGTCTGTCTGTCAGTGTTAAGAGACATGTAGGCGTCAGACACACCATAAAGAATAGCCTTGATGCCCATTAACTGTTTTGTATTAGAAACTAGCGGCCCGCCCCGGCTTCGGACATCACACATCACATTAGAAACCTCTAAAATTATCAGTGTTTCTCTAAAATTATCTGCTTCCGTGCTTCGGAGGGCACGTTAATTGTCGGTCCCGGCTTTTAGGTCGTTAAGCCATGACGGAGGCCTTTAGGCGGCCTAAAAACTCCGTCACCAGAGCTGGCCACTTGCTCATACGAAGAAGAAGAAGTGTTTCTCTACTATATTATGCATGTATTATACATTAAACCTTTCTCTTGAATCACTCTATCTATTAAAAAAAACCGCATCACAATCCGTTCCGTAGTTTTAAATATGCGGTGCGCAATGTTCACTGAAAATAAAAGAGAGATAATTTTATTTTGAAGCAAAATAAATGTATCTTTCTTCTAGTTCACTTTTCACTTGTAGTTCAGTTGGTGAAAGAGAAAAGTTTGCTCTTTATTTCTTATTGCGATAATTATGAGTAATTCAATTATTGATAATAATTATGCATGAAATTAATTGAAAATAAATGGCTCTAATAATTATAAAACAGAAGCAGTAATTACATAAACATTACCTACCTCTCGAAGATAGCGATCAAACATTACCATCATGTATTAATAAGCTGGTAATGAAGGAAACATGCACCGAGTAGCGGTGCGAGTAACGGAGCGGGTTATGTCACATGGCCTTGGCCTAGGCCGTATTATGCCGTTTCTTGAGGTCAACTTTTGATTTTCAATGTTCAGATTGCTAAAGCCACATATTTTTAATATTTCTGATGTATGTATGTATGTTTGCAAAGATAGCTTTGGTGACGGAGTTTTCAGGCCTCCTGAAGGCCTCCGTCATGGCTTAACGACTTAAAAAAGCCGGGACCGATAATTTTACGATAATGTCACTTGCGGTCACCCATCCAAATTGTAATCGCTCAGGATAATATGCCGATGAATAACGAATGTCCATACAAATGTAATACCAAAATCATTTTAAAATGTTAACCTCTTTACAGCAAAAATGTCATGTTTTCTTTTCATTTGTTCTGTAGTATATTTTTTTTATACCTATGCATGCATAGTATCTAGTATAGAATGAGGAATTGATGTACCTACCTAAAGATTCGATTTCTTATAAGATATTATGTTAAAATATTCCGTCTATTGTAGATGTTAGAAATTAAATAATAAGAAACATAATCAATGATCTTAGTACCTATAGGTAAAAATCTTAACATTCATCTAAGAACATAATAGGTACCTACTTATATTTACCAACATTACAACAACTGCCTACCTAATTTCATAAAGAATAAACCGTTCAAAAGTATTTGACCAACACAAAAAAACTATATATTATACATTTGCATATAAAACATCTTGCGTACACGTAACCTAGTTATCTCGGAATCTCGCTTCGCTCGTCAATTAAAATCTAGATGGATAAGAGAAACAACCCCTCATACGACGTTATTACATTACCCGAGATTAATGTACACATTACAACGGCCACCTCACAAGATGTTATCAGATTACACAGCTTTAATTTTCCTCCAGATACCATCAGTACAAGTTTGTTTATTACTTTTACGATGTAGCACCAGTTTTCAGTTGAATCGTCAGCAAATTCATTCTACATTTCGAATTGGTGAAAAAACCCTCACTTCCCAGCGTTAATACACGATCAAGTTCACCGTCAAGCTTGCAGCGGACTTGATGCGGCATCCAGTTTGCAGTTCGATAGCCAGTCGAAGTCATGGCGTCACTAGTGACGGACGACGACGCGTTGACCAACCGTCATACATATTTGAACGCTCACACATCTTCAAGTTTACATGACGCTGCAAACTTGATCAAATCGGCAGAATTCGCTTCAAGTAGACTTGTCACGCACACCCATAGCGATACACCGTCAAGTTTACTGGACGCCGCATCAAGTCCGCTGCAAACTTGACGGTGAACTTGATCGTGTATGGCTGGCATTAGTAGAAAGGACGTTCAATCGCGTCAAATTCAATCTAGATTTGAATATAAAGAACAGAAAAAACACCATTTGGAATTTGTTATAGGTACTGCACGACAGAAGAAGAATCTATCTACTGCAAAGAAATCAACCAATTCATGACCAAATACTTTTGGCTATGGTTTCAATATATTGACTTTAACATCTTCGTTTCAATAATAAACATTTATCTAGGATTCTAGACTAGTGCTAGGTCCAGAAAGCAGTACTGTCATCCTTTCTAGGTTGGCCATCAGTCTCCCTATCTAAGGAAGCTATCGTATCTATTTCGGACGCAAAACACGTAGGCTTGCGTCAGTATTTGAAATGGACTAAATAGTTTTATATGAACATAAGTAAGTAAGTACTTCAATACATTTTTTGCAAAACAAAAACCGACTTCTCTTCTTTATTATTTGACAAATTATAGGGCCGACTGGTGAATACCTTTAAAACAAAAAAATCAAAAAAATTGGTTCACAATTTACAGAAAAATCGGTGAAAATACATAAAAAAACATTGGCACTTACATACATTCAAACATAAGACTCCTCCTATTTTTGTATTTGAAAAGTTCTTGAGGACCCTCCTCCTCTCCACTTTTCATCATCATCATCATCACCATATACCATCTCTACAACGCCGCGAGGGCGCTCCTAGTTATAATTAAGTCTATATTATTTACATCTAAAAGACAATATTCAGTAACATAATTTACAGGCTCTAGCAATTATGATGATAAATTGCAGTCAGCAATCTGGCAGCATCTTGGTAAGCCACAGAATACGCGGTTACAAGTTTAACTATCCAGTAACCTGCTGCTTGGTTATCTCCTAGTTCACATGCTTACCGGTGCTGTAATAATTATGTTTGTAGCAATGATGTTTTCAAAAGGAAGATAGGTGACGTACTAACATCGCATGCAAAAACTTGGGCTCTGTGCACCACTACATACACAAAAATACAAACATTGCTCCATTTTATAGATTGCCAATTGACATGGATAGGAGGAGCGACTAAAGCAGTCGTGTAAGCGAGACAGCAATGGTTATCGGCCAGGTTTTGTTGGCTCCGGCCGAATGGAGCCGATAAAATAGAGCTCGGCCATGGCCCGTGCGTTCTGCAATGCTGTCTCACTCGCACGACTGCTTTAGTTGCTCTCTCTATCCTTGTCTAATAGCAACTTCAAGGTGCGTTCGAGACGATGTTCCGCACGGCACTGAAGCCAGGTTTGTCTTCAGGACTCAGTTTGGTAGGACCAGGCATTTTGGTGAGTCACATATCTTCCTCTTTTGAAAACATCAGTGGTTTGTAGGAACAGCTTAGTGCCTAGTTACAGGTAGGTATACTGTGATTTGATCTTGTGCTTCTGTATTGCATGGGTTAATTTGTTGCGCAAGATAATTTGTGTCGGTGTAAATTAGATTGATGATATCTTTTAGCTCATCGGAATATATTATATTTACTTTATGATATCTTTCTTCCTGATAAGTAAGTAAGTACCTACCTAAGTACCTAAGTAAGTAACCTACTGAATGTAATGAAACTAGGCCCTACCAAAAACTACAGTAAATTGAAATTAATTTCACAGTACGAGTATGTTCAGATTTTTTGTGTTTTAACTAATGAAAGATATTCCTAAAATATGTTTTATTTAATTACCTACTTTTTGTCGTGGTATTTGATCAAATAGGCAAAATACACGCTTATAAACGCATATAAAAAAAAACTTGTCTACTCACTACAAAGCAAAGACTACTTAGTAAAGACATCTTTTATACCGTCAATACCTGAACCAGAACATCTAAAACTTCTTAGACATCTTTTATACCATCAACGGGCCCCAATCCCTCTACTTTACAACGTCAACCATTCAAGTACCTATCATTGCAGCTGCGTTTTGTTTCGTTTTCCAAAATGACAGTAATTTGCAAAACCTCATAGGTAATTTGTTTGAAAACGTCATCACAACAGAGTAACCTAACATTGGTCATTAGTAGATTAAGGAATAAAACGAAATAGTTTACGTTTTGCGTTGGTTGTTAAAAGGTTTTTTATAGCCCCTCCAGACTCTCGAGAGCCTTTTCTCAGTCTTGATGTTTGAAATCCTTTGTCTCGGCCAAAAATACCGACACCGATCGGAGAACAGGCGAGCCAGAGAACGAGAAGGCGAGAAGCTCCTCACACTCACGCTTCTCGGGTGTTCTCGGTGGTTCTCGCAGAGAGTCTGGAGGCCTTATTAGGCCTACGAACGGTTTGACAACACTTGGGGCAACAGTCGTGGTACGAATTTTGTTTGGTATTTTTGATACGGTCTCTCTAATAATCACTGATCGGAGTAGGTAGAGCTATTTAGGTTCATTGACCGCAAACATTGATGTTAATATGGATATTCCACGGGATTCCGACTAATACTCCGGGATTCGATTATTATAATTATTTTTATCAATAAGTATAGAAAATTGTATTTATTATGTAAGCCCATAAGTAACTTCAGAATGAAAATGTTAAATGATTGTTGATTCTAGTATAAATATAAAAATTGTTACATAAAAAAATATACCTATGTGTTCATGAATCAAATTTCTATATATTTATTATTCAATCCTTAAACCCGTTTATAGCAAAAAGCAAAAAGCTTTTTATTATTTTTCTAACTAAAAAAAAACGAATCCCGGGATTCGGGGAATATCCATATTATTCTATCATATGGCAAGTACATAAAATAGCTCTACCTACTCCGATCACTGCTAATAATGGATGATCACTGAAGAGGATCACTCCTAAATAGACACAAAACCTAGTCTAAATGAATGGTCTGCACTAAAATCTATTTCTAAATTCTAAGCACGAGAATACGCCAAAAATGAATGGAATCCGTAGATATTCAATCCGAATTCCATTGATGCTCGCAGACTTAGCATCTCGAGGAATTCGTTTAGCATGCTGGTTGCGAAGCATTACTTCATTGGACGTTCTCACGAGGGCGGCATTCGTGGCACGTACTGGCGGAGACTATACCGAATCTACAAGTAACTGTTCACGCCGAATATCGATGCAAGTAAGTTGGGTATGACATGATTTTAGATTGACTCTTGTAAGAGTAGATTCAGTTTCATTTTGAGCCGGTACTGTGAGCCGGTTCATTTGAGCCGGTCATTTTCAATTGACTGTTCATTATTTTGGCGGACTACTCACTCATTCTCATATGACATCTGTCCGGTCAGTTCATTCTTTCTTCTCATTGTCAAGAAAGGAGTGATTGAAGATTGAATGAAGCTTGAGGAAAGACTAACGTCATGTTTTCTAATTTTGTCATATTGTGTACGGTCACATGAAATTTGAATTGAAGTATGACATTTGGCACAAAACCAGCAGGGGCGTGATGGCGAAGAGGCCTTTACCCAGCAGTGGGTGTTACAGGCTGCTTAGATAGATAGATAGATGACATTTGTAGAAGTTGAGCCGATCTTACAAAGTTGAATTTTGTACGGGACAAAAGAGCTGCCTCAGTCACGTCATACTCAACACTAGATGCAAGTTCGTGACAATGACTACCAGAATGTTTGCATTTGGCAAATGAGTCTTTACTGTTTGTGTTGGCTAAATTAGCATTGAATTTACAATTTTACATGGTTGGTATGTGATTTTGTCTAGCTTAAAAAACGTTTGGATCTAAGTACCTACCTAAGTACTTTAATTAATTTGCATCTTGGTCGAAAGAGATAGCCTGTGCCTTCAATTTTTGATCAAGGTCGTAGGTACAATTTCCAGTCTTATATCAATGGGTTTTTAAAGTTTAAATACACATTAACATAAACTCTACTTGATGAAGGAAAACAAATTGAGCAAACCTGTATTTGAATAGGCAGCGATGGAATTGCTAGATATACTTACCTAATGTTACGTCTTTAATGCCTTCTGCAAAATGTGGACGACAAATTGTTTTGCACTTGCCTCTGACTATCAATTAATAGCACTTAGGCGCTGGACACACAGAAAAGACGTAAGACGCAAACGGGGCGCGGACATTTGTCTCTTCCGCGTCCCTTTCATATAAAATGTATAGAAGCGTCGCGACGCAAAACATACAGTAGAGACGGGGCGCGGGTGCAACGCTGTTCGCTGGCGCCCTGTCCGCGACGCGTCCTCGTCTTACTTCTCTTCTATCTGGCCTGCACCTAGGAATTCATGAATAACAGGAATAAATGTTAGCTCTATTTTACCTATCACAATCATGACGTTTCAATTCGCATCAGTATTCACGACCTAAAAACTTGGAAGATGTACCACATACATAAATACATCTATGGTCCAAGGTCTGCACACGTGGCACCGCCATCTCGCGGTCTCCAACGTGAGCCCGTCTGGACAAATGGAGCATGGTGGCACGTGATCTTATACTGGGTGTTTGAAAATAAGGAAAAAAGGATCACGACCATAACTCAATGACAATAGCGGCTTTTACACGGTAGAGTTTTAACCGCGCATCTGGACTTCGTTCCGAACCGCGGATAAATCTGTGCAGTTTTAACCGCGGATAAAACTGTCGTGCTAATTACTGTCACAGTTTAGTCTGGCGCGTGGTACGATTATGAACGGTGATGCGTGCAAAAAACTCTCACAAAAACTGTTTGTCAACATGCCAGATCGAACTGTCAGGCCTCGCGCATCTACATGTAAGGTTTTGGAGCGAAGGATGGAATGGCGCGTGCTATTTCCCGCGGTTAAACTTTACTTGTAAAGGCCGCTATTCTTTCCCCTCCTGATCAGAAGGTCTAAGTAGCTAAATGTCCAACAATGCGAAACGTCTAATGCGTAGTAACTGATAGTCACTGCCTCTGTAGAAGGAAAGAGGGGAAGAGGCCGCAGCCCAACACGATGGTCCGACCAGGTTCGGAAGTCTCTCTCCATCCAGATCCACGATGCCATAGAAGCCGCAAGATCGGAGTGGCTGGAGAACAGTCATTTGCGAAAATGTGATCCGTGGAGGAGGTCACGACCCTCTGCACTGAGGAGAACGATGGAGGAGGAATGCGTTGTAAGCAAAACAAAACGTAAGCAAAATAAGCAAAACGTCCATGTCGCAAAACGTCCTCTTGCATTTAAGGTCCTTTGGCCCATCGCCGCTACTATAATGCTAACTAGTTTCCTCGTGATGTTTTCTTTCACCATTTAGAGCTCGTGTTAATGCCCATATACCTACATTTATTCATGCATTGATATAGGTTGTTGACAGAACATTGAACTCGATATGTGGGCTATTTTTAGATAATTCGCCCATATGGCTACTATCAGCTGAACTTACGTGTTTTTCAGGGTAAATAAAAATGGTTTATTTAGTTTCAGTGTTTAAAAACATTATGCGCATTGTTGCTTAGCTTTGTCTTACACTCAACGGGACGTTGTTGAGATGGATTGAGTAAGCTATCAACACATATTTTTTTATTACACATTAATGTTACTATGAAACAAATCTTGTATTTACGAGTAAGTAAAAACAATAATTAAAAGAAAAAAATACAACAGATAAATATAAAGAAATCAAATATTGGTGGACATTTTCACACAGCGCCATCTAGCCCCAAACTAAGCACAGCCTAACTAATAGAATAAGAATACTTATTATATTTTTGTAAATACATACATAATATACTTTATACTAAGAACACACATCAATGTTCATCACGCAAATGTTAGTTCTGGGTGGGAATTGATCCCACGACCTACAGCGCAGAAGGCAGAGCTACTACCAACTGAGCTAAGAGGCCTACACAAAAAAATATATCAAGACAACTTGCCTGTATTTAATGCAGATGCATTAACCTATAAAAATGCAACACATTCAATCTAGCACAAGGGAGAACACGAGACATCTTCAGGTCCATGGCCTGTTTGTCATGCTATAAGTATTCCGATAAATGTACAATTATCTTAGAATCCTATTAGTATTATAGACGTAAGGTTTGTACATTTGTTTTTAAAAACAGGATAATAAACAGGGCATGATTTGCATTTGGAAGTTTGCTTTGAAGAGATTGTTCCAAGGGTGCATGTATATTTTGACCGGACTGGAACCGATATAATAGAAAAACGTCACTTTACTTCTGAAATACATATAATAGAAAAAAGCTTTATTTTCGCCACATACATACCAACACAAATCAGAAATGCTACATTACAGCACCGATTACAGTGACAAGAAAATAAGGCTACCCCTCAGCATTTGCTCCAGCAGCGCCATAGCTGTTAGAGCGCTGGTTTTCAGTGGCGCCGAAAAATATGCTTTTCGCTTGAATTTTTTTTAAGTAAATGCGAGTAAGTAGCGAAGTAGTCTTCAACAAGTGACTAATTTAAAAATTTAAAAAAACCGCCCTTATTTTCTGCACTCGCGAGGTGGATTTCTGTTTATAAAGAAGACCCTCGACAGATCCTCACCAAATTTTTGTGGCACCAATCGGAAACAACCTTTTCAAACAAAAAAATAATTTTCTAAATCGGTTCAGGCGTCTTCGAGTAAAAAAAAGATTCCGACGAATTGAGAACCTCCTTTTTTGTAGTCGGTTAAAAATGACGGTTCTTTCGACGAAATTTTACTTTTGCTGTTACTTTTATTTCTAGATTCACTTTTAACATTCTAAGAACTGTACAATCAATACATGTTTCGTGACGAATCGCTTCCCAAACGGAAGGTTCTCTTGATTCCTTTGTCCCAAAATGAAAACAAAACAAAATATTTTCAACAAAAAAATTAGACTTTCTATTTCATTTATCTTTTATTTATTGCCGTTATACAAAAGTGTATGGAATTCAACAATACCATGAAATAGAACAGTAACAATTACTGTACTATTTCATGTATTGTCTTTGAAACGGCTTAAAATTTAACACTTTTGGTTATGCGTAAAATGGTAAAAATGAAAGTTTGAAAGGGATTTTTTGCTACCCCTTCGACGAACTATTTTCAAAGAATTATACGAAATTGATCTGTCTTATTTATTCTTCTCTTTAAAAACAGTAGTCCAGTCAAAATATCCCGAAATGTATGGGGTACCCATGCAAAAATTCCCAGAAAGCTGAAAAATTGTAGGAATATTAGGAACGCCATTGTCAACAAACTGTGAAAAGTCCCTATCGATGGAAAACTTTTTATCCAAGGTCAAAGTTGGCAAAAATAGGGTTTTTCTGATTTTTCAGCCAAACGGCAGAATTTTTGCATAGGTGAATCTGTATTTTGACTGGACTACAGATATTATTGGATGTAGTGGCAATCCATCTCTAACAAATTATTTGCCTAATTCTCTACAAGATGCAAATAGACAATACTTGTTTTGGGGGGCCCGATAATTCCAAAGATTCTGTAAGGCTGACACGCAATCTCACCTCTCCTTCACACTACAGGCTTTATAGAAAGGTGAAAGGAGACAAGTATAGTACTCACGTAAGTTGGCCAAAGTGAAATGACCGCAGATGACCATTTCGATGGTTGCGTCATTTGCCGCGGTAAGAATTCAAAATTTTTGACGAGACCAGAATGAAAATGAAAATCTTGGAAAGATAAACCGTGAATTTGAATAATAAGCAATGCCCTGGATTTTTATGAATGCCTTGATCAAAAATATTAGTCTATCTATTCAGTCCCGTGCTTGTAATGTTTTTCTTAAATGATGTCAGTAAGATCATTGACTTGTTATGACACTTCACTCCAAATCTGACGCCTTTCCAATTCCTTGACCCACCCATATAAAGAACTGTTTGGGCTAGGTACTTGGTTAATGAACTGTGTTTTGCATATTTTTTTGTCTTTAATACCTATAACCATTATGACCATAATTATTTGACGCAAAAGAAATAATGAGTACTTACCTAAGTATGTAAGTAAATAGGTAGATATATAAATATAGTACCTACTTACCTATATAATAGTAATAGTACAAAATGAAATTTAGGTACCTAAGTAAATGTATTCGATAAGGTAAGTACATACCTAAGTTAGTAAGTAAAGCGTTTTTTTTATTTTTTTATTTTGTCTAAACACTGGTCTATAACGTGTTTAGCTAAATACTGACCAAACAGCTAAACACGTGCTTAGCAACTGTAAAAATTATCGTAAAGATCATCTAAGCTGTGTCTATCTCTAAATACTCGTAAAACACTTTATTGTGGTACCTAAGAGTTTTTTTAAACAGTGCGTTCAACAGGATGTTTAGCTTTTTCGTATTAACTAAGTACCTACTTATCAAACATTTTTCAGAATTGTGAATATCAATAAAATTAATATGTTTAGTAGGTATAAGTATGTATATTAAGTTAACTAGACACTACTAAGTATTCACTCTTTCAGTTGTAAGGCAATATTAAGATGTTAACTATTTCAGGTCTACTACCTAGGTACTTGAATCTGGTCATTGACTTATTGCATGACTAAAAAAGAATAAGTATAAAAAAGTTCCTAAACCGATTGGTTGCACCATAATTTCACGAGCATGTTACAAAAAATGCTTGATCATTCATTTGAATTAAAATGACAAATCTTGATTCTAATTCACGAAGTGTTTTTCCACGTTCAAGTTCAGCAGTCATAGAGGAAGGAGGCTTGTCCTACTTGCCGTTCCCTGACCTCCAACAGCCTAGCACCTCTCTCTTTCACACTACCTAGTGGTTACAGCTGTCTCACTCGCTCCCGGAATATTTTCGCAATGTGTTGGAAAATGGCACGGCAGGACAAACCCGACAATGAGTGTGGTCACAGATTAGGTAGAGATACTACGTATAGTGTGGTTCTCTTCACAGATCACGTAGCTTGGTCACATAGAGATAGCGCCATCTACGTGTGCTTACTAAGAATTGGCGGTGATTTTCATATAACTAGGAATAATAGGATGCCTTTTTAACCTAACTACAAAAAAGGAGGTTCGCAATTCATCGGAATATTTTTTGTCCTTTTTTTATTTTTATGTATGTTTACCGATTACTCGAAGGCACTTAAACCGATTTGAATAAATCTTTTTTTGTTTGAAAGGGTACTTATACTTAAGGATTAAACGAACTTACCTGTGAGTGAAGTTCTATCCTAATTATACTAGCGCCCAGTCCGAATAGATTAGTTGTTTTCTTATTTATATTACTACTTGTAGTATCGCATAGTTACTACCACTCTGCACTAAGTTGAGAATTCAGACTTTTTTTTTTTTTTTTGTGGGTACCTGTCTACCCCGCTCGGTAATCGGCCATCTTTATTCATATAGTTAGGAGTTAATAATCTCAACCAATTTTATTGATGTTTTCCCTAATTATGTAATATTGAGGGATAAGTGTGTGTTTCACGCGCGTTGGGCGGGCGGGACACACTAATCTATTCGGACTGGGCGCTAGTATAATTAGGATAGAACTTCACTCACAGGTAAGTTCGTTTAATCCTTAATTATACTGCGCTTCCAGTCCTCTAGATTAGTTGTTTTCTTATTTATATTACTACTTGTAGACTTTGAGAGTCATTAGGGAAAACAATCAACAAACTTGTCATTTTCTGAAAACTTAAGAAGTAGGTTTTTTGAAAACTTAGAGGTTCATTCATTATAAACCGTAACTAAACATTTCATATTCAACAGAAGATCTTAAGATCTTGCAAATCCTTGTTTAAAATTTAGATCACTAGATTTAATTAATTAAGTACTTAGTTATGTAGGTAGTTATTCTGATATTAATCAAACACCGAATAAGTCAGATCTATAGTATCATGGTCAACTATATAGAATATAGACATAGTATAGGTATTTAAAGAAACGAGTAAAGGTAATGGACCGCTTGTACCAGCCAGCCGGCTGTGTAACGGACGGTATTAATGTTCACACCGACTAAGTGAGCTCGTGAGATGGCAACTGTGCTGTAAGCGTTAATAGTGTGAAATATTTTCTAAATCAACTTGAAGCGATAAATTATATTGAATTGAATTGAATTGATCTGAAATTCATTTTGTTCAGGCAGTAGGTAGGCCTTTTATTCAAGAAAGGTAGGGGTGATACTGGTTGCTTATAACCTAGTCTTGAGGTTTTAATTTTGTATGAAATTTTAATGATTACTATTTAATCTCATAAAATCTTATTGTTTTTTAGACAATGTTAGGAACTCAATGTGCTCGAGAGCTAGTAACATAGTGACATTTATTTAGTTTCATCAACAAATTTATTATTAGGCAACGAACCCGTTACGAACGAACGGTCTAGAACAAAGTTATCTAGGAAAGAATACACATTTAGACAAAATTTTCAAATGGTTGTCATCGTGGTCCTAAAATTAAGGACATGACCGATCACGAGTTTAATAATAAGTTTCATAGTAAAAATCCTCGTTGAAAAGACGTATCATAAAATAAATTGCCTGCTTGAAGTACAGAAATGTCATAAAAATCAGTTACTTAGGTAACTTAGTTTAACAATATAATAAAATCATCAAATACAAGTATCTTGTGTCATATTATTTCGTCGAAATGTCTGCTAATTATGCGTATAATATTATGTCTAACGCTGAGTTTTGAATATTGCGCCAGGAAATGAGTTGCATATCCGGAAACCGGAGTACGATAATAATGCATGCAATTTTTCAGTTTCTGTAATGAGACGGGATTTAAAAACCGGATACTACAGTTGTGTAGGCCAGTATGGTCCTACCATGATGTTCCTAGTTTTGTTTGTCATAACTTTTCCAAGCGTTTCTAGAATAGTAGAAGAAAGGAAGGAAAGGCATAAAATTTCTACTTTGTCCAAGAGATGGTAAATGAAGCTACAGTCAGTGCGTCAGGATCACTTTGCCAAGACCTATTGGTAGTAGTATACTCAATCTTTGATTGATAAATTATTAAAAAACTAAAGTGCAAACTGTCAATATAAAAATCAAAAGATAAGTCAAAGTTTCAAAGGCCGTATCACTTAACTCTGATAAGCTGATTCTATGTCAGGATGACATACTTAATCTAATTACTTGAGACCAAATTGTCAAAAAGTTATCACAAATTGATGAAAATGTAACACGCAAAAACACATAACTTCTACTTTAGCACCAATACCAAAATTCAATTTTATAATTTGTGCGAAACGTGGATATTGAATACTTTCCAGTCTTAGACATTACTTAATACCCGGGACTTTCCAGTCTATTGAATTGTTGTTGGTATGCGAATTGCGGCAGTGTTGTCGATTCGTACAAGTATCTGGAAGTCAGATAATGTTACGAGCAAAAAACTTTTAAGAGCTTTGAATGCAGCAAGTAGCTCAAGATACCTAATTAATAAAATAATAATTAATTAAATATAATTAATGAGATTTTTCTGTTTCATTATTGACCACTACCGCTCGCAGTACAGCCGTTCTAGGAAACTCCCACACCCCATAGTTGAGGCGTCAGAGAGAGGCAGAGAAAATTCAGCGCCTTCTAAATTGATGTAACATCTCTATTAATAAGCTACCAATTGATATCAGGCTGAGGGGACTGAGGAAATCACATAAGTAACATAGGTACTCAACCTATTTTAATATCCGTCTTCTAAATTAAGAGTTGACTCTTTCCATTTGTTAATGTGTACCAGCCGTACCTATTCAACGACAGGGCAGGCTAACACTAAAGTCACTTATTTTTTAAATCTTCAAAAATCTTTGATATTAGGTATTTATTTCTTTGACTCTTGATGAATTTTTGTAATAAAAAAATTTTGAGATGAAGAATTGCCATTCAGTAACGAAGCTAAATAATAAATAATAGCTAAATAAGTACTTTAGTACCTAAGCTTAAAATGGTCAATTTAATAAAATTTATCACTACTGGCTGAGTGCGCAAAAAATTATTTCATACCTATTTATCCTTAATAGGATAGGTAGTGCGAAAGTTTGTTGTACGAGACAATTTATTTTTATATGAAAGGTGTCGAGGTACTCAGCTGTAGGTATCCAGTATCAGCGTTGCTGCGACGACGTCCGCGATGAGTTCGCGTGCCTCGATGGCGGCGGAGGAGGTAGGGCGCGGAGGCGCACAGGAGTTCGCTGCGAGGAACGCAGTTGGGGCGACCGACGGAGACCGACGACGCGACGTGGCGTGCCGTCCGGCAAACTGTATGCCTACTAGGCAGTGCGGTTTAAAAACTTGACACGTCGGTCTGTGGTTTGGATTGGACCTCTTCAAAAATTATTCCCGTTAAATATAAAATGTGTAAATAATAATTTGGTCAAATAAAATTATGTGAAATAAAAATTTTATGTTAAATAAAAATTAGGACAAATGAAATTATGTTAAATAAAAATTAGGTCAAATGAAATTATGTCAAATAACAATTAGGTCAAATGAAATTAAGTTAATAAAAATTAGGTCAAATGAAATTATGTTAAATAAATATTAGGTCAAATGAAATTATGTCAAATAACAATTGGGTCAAATGAAACTAAGTTACTAAAAATTAGGACAAATGAAATTATGTCAAATAATAATTAGGTCAAATGAAATTATGACATATGAAACTATTTCAACTGTTGTTGTATTAATTGAACGTTAGGTTAAATGATGATTAGGTGAAATCTTCTTCTTCTTCTTCTTCGTAATTAGGTGAAATGTTGTTTAGTAAATGATTTGCACTTGGCTTAGGCCCGTGTTCGTCATTAAACTGACTCAAATGAGTCAAGTAGATGAGTATCAAAAAACCAATAAAATCATTGTTTTAGTTGAAACATACTTTTTTAAAACAATTTGATTTGATTTTGTATCACAGACGTGTCTGTGTCAGAAGTCCCACTGTAAACAGTTGTAATTAACCATCGGTGCGTTATTGAAAATAAACTGATGATGATAGAGAAGTCACCAATTTTTATAGTGTCCTGTAATAATTTACAAAACACTACCTACTTAGATACTTATAGGTAGGTAAATATTTTATTATCCTTAGTGGATGTTCAGACTAGTTATGATAATGATGATGCTGATCTCATTCTAAACAGAATGTGTCTTTGTATAGTGGAAGACTACTTTAGTCTAGGTAGGTATATATTTTTCTCCAGTGGAAAACACGCCAACTGTAGGTCGATGCAGCGAGACAGCGCCAATGACTGCATTTATACAGAATACCTACGTCGATACGTAAAAATCGCAAGATAAATACTGTATAATTTTTTAATTTTTACAGTGGAAAACCACACTTTGGTATTATTTCATTTGAAAAGGAACAATCTTATCAAAATTTTCAATTCCGACGGGGTTCGAACCCGCAACGATACAAGCGATCCTCCTTAGGCAGGAGTGCCTTTACCAATTCTGTGATTGTTATCAATTACTGATCCGAAAGGTAAACACCTGTTCCACTGCCTGTAGTCCAAATAGGCTAATGATTGTTTGTAAAAAGTTATGTTGCAGTCCCCAGGGGAAAGAACGTCAACCGTAAGTTTATGCGGCGATTATGTATAAACCATCTCAGTAGGTAGGTACTTAGGTAATTTGCATTGGTAAGTAAAATATTGCACGTAAATACATGTAGGTATAATTTGATAACGAGGGTTATCTGTTTACAAAAGGTTAGGTTACGATCCCCAGCGGAAAGAACGCCAACCGTGTGTCTATGCGGCGAGGTAGCCCCAATGGCAGCTCAGATTGCATTTATTTCTATGCGGCGAGGTAGCCCCAATGGCAGCTCAGATTGCATTTATTACATTACGTAAACACGTAAAAAATTATAGGTAGGTCTGTCTACTGGCAGCTCAGATTGCATTTATTACATTACGTAAACACGTAAAAAATTATAGGTAGGTAATCACCTGTACCGCTGGCACCGCTATCCTCACAATGTCGTGATTTGTGATTTGGTAAAAATCAGGTCCAATGTACCCGACGTCGTCACATCGACGTAGTTTCCCATCCTTGATCCTTGGAAAATTCCTTGGAGCACAACACAGTTAACACTTCATTTTTTAAATAAAACGTAAAATAAAAAACACTTTCAAAAATATACGCGAAAATAACGAGCGAGAAGTGCGAGTGGCTTGAGCACTAAAATGCGAATGAATAAAGATGGCCGATTACCGAGCGGGGTAGACAGGTACCCACAAAAAAAAAAAAAAAAAAAAAGTCTGAATTCTCAACTTAGTGCAGAGTGGTAGTAACTATGCGATACTACAAGTAGTAATATAAATAAGAAAACAACTAATCTAGAGGACTGGAAGCGCAGTATAATTTTCGATTGGGGCTACAAAAATTTGGTGATGATCTATCTGTAAAGGATCTTTAGAGTTATAAACAGAAATGCACCTCGAGAGTGCAGAAAACTACTCAGATTGAACTTTGGAGTCGATTTTTTAAAATTTTTAATTTAGTCACTTGTTATTCTAGGTACTTACTTATATTTCACAGATTAATATTAAGATTAGTAAAGGAAGTTTCCATACTAACTTATTTATATCTACTTATACAGGTTTTGATCAACGTCAACATGTTTTGATCTAGTTCAAAAGATTCTCTAGGCTGATATTAATATTTTGTTTTCAATATTTGACTCGGGTTTGGGTGTTTTTATGTAGGTATCTATGTAGGTACTATGTATTGTATTTACAAAAAAAATGAACTTATGTAATGAGTATGTCAGTTATATAGTTACCATAACTGAAGCTCTGCTTCCTTTGTGGCTACATGATGCTGTGTGAAATGTCCAGCATTATTATTTATTTATAGGTAAGTACTTACATAATTTATTAGTATAGTAATATGTATTGTTATATGCATCTATGCATATTCTATAATGATAGGAGAGTGATACAGTTTTATAAAAAAAAATTAGAAGATAGTTGCGCGTTGAAATCTTTTGTAGGAGAATGATGACTGATTTTTTCAAAAAGTTAAATAAATAAAAATATTTTTTATAAGAAACTAGCTGCTTCCCGTGGCTTCGCTCGCGTGGTACCCGGATAAAAAGTAGCCTATGTTGCTCTCCAGCCCTCCAACTATCTCCACAAAAAAAAATCACGTCAATCCGTCGCTCTGTTTTCACGTGAAAGCAGGACAAATAAACAAACAAATAAACACACTTTCACATTTATAATATGGGTACGGATATATATAGGTAGTAGGATTAACCATATTTGATCTTTAATCTACCCACATACAGATCGCAGTAGCGTCCTTGATGAAGCACAGTTAGCAAGGCCATCTGACTCATTGTTGATGTGTGCCTAACGGGAGCTTTCGGTCTCACAGGATAACGGGGGATACTTCGATTTCGTTTCCACCTTCAACTGGTATTCAGAAACGCTTGTGGCGTAGCTTGCTTAAGGTGGAATCAGACGGTTCACTTTTCGTTCATTTCTGTTCTTCATCTTTCACTCAAAGTGACACATCTAAACACAAAATGAAAGAGAAGTATTGAAAATTATATGGACACGAGATTTTAACAGCCGTGGTCTGCCCGCGACCACGGCTGTTGTAACATAGCTGAAACGTCGGGATAAATAAGGTAAATTACGCGATAAAATCCCGTGTCCATTTAATTTTCAATATGAATAGTGATCGCGAAAGTTTAAAAAGGACTATTGAAAGAAAAGTGTCATAGGAAACCCCAGCTTTCATTCTTTAACTTGAGTGAACCGTCTGATTCCACCTTTATGCATTCTTGATTGATCGTTGAAGTTAAGCAACGTTGTGCGCGGTCACAATTTGGATGGCTGACCACAAGTAGCATAACGAGCTGAGCGCTTCCGGGCTTCAGTGCTTCGTTAAATTGTCGGTCCCGGCTATTAAGTCGTTAAGCCATGACGGAGGCCTTTACGCGGCTTAAAAACTCCGTCACCAGTGTTGGCCACTAGCTCATACGAATTTACTTACTTACTGTGTAGGTGTAGCTGGTTCAGTAGAGATTGGTTTACTATCGGATTTTCTATTATGTAGATACCTACTATTAACATAAACACGAAATTGAAAAACCGAGCTTGCTTGTGCATGAAATACCAGCGCTTTGGTGGTCTTTCTGCCTTAGCAAAAGCTGAGTAAAGGTCGTTTTTGTTACTTAGAAGATAGATTGAAGATTTGGTAATTAAATAAATCATTTTTGAATTAATTTGTTTTTTAAATTAATTCCTGCATTCAAACAATTTTTATAAAATAATTTATTGTTAATTTTTACTGCTTATATTTACATCTAAATTTGATTTAAGTATGTACCTACTTATATTGAATCCTAGTAGGTAGGTAGGTACCTACCGCGTTGTATACAATGAAATAGGGTAAGTAATGCAATTATTAGGTACCTACCCTTAATTCGAATTTTATTTAGCCGTAATGCCGTGAACCACAAACATACGAACAGACTAACATACGAAGTTTCTTAATTATAGTCGTATTGCTCATTATACGGACTAAAAACATATGAAAAATGACATTTTTTCCTTCAATTTTAGTCTTATTTTAGTCCGTATAATGAGCAATCCGACAATAGTTAGCGTCCTTGATGAAGCACAGTTAAGGCCGCCTATTCTGAGTCATTGTTGATACGTAACGGGAGCTTTCGGTCTCACAGGATAACGGGGAACCCTTCGATTTCGTTTTCTACGTCATCAAACTGTGTTACTAAACCGGGCTCATCTCGATTCTTCCAAACATAATAAACGAGGATATTACAAGTTATTCAACTTTACCGAGCTTTGTTGGACGAGTGGTATAGTCCTTCGGCTTTCGATCCAAATGCCTGGGGTACGAATCTAGTGCATCAATGGATTGTTCGTTTCGGAAAAATCTAAATGGTGAAGGAACACATCGTGGAGAAACCCGCTGTTTTAATCAGCCTCGCAGTATTGACCATGTCTCCTGTGGATCTGACCCGTTAAGCTGAGAGGATGGTTGGTGTAGGTGCTGGGCAAGCCATCTCAAACAATGTCCTACAGTGCCTTTTGGAATGGTGCAGCTTCCCATAGCTACATTTAAAAATAAATTAAGTAAGTACTTAAGTAAAATTATCTTTCAGTGTCATTCATTTTATAGTATCGAAGAGTTGATTTTTTCATTTCCAATCGAAGAGTTGAGTTTTTCATTTTCAAGTTCCTAAGTATGTAGTAGTATTCTTATTTCTTAAGTGTATGGATGTATGTATTCATGGTTATTTGTGTATGTCTTGACTTGCCTGCTAGGTAATTTAACGTTCTGGTAAATAAATGAAACTGAAACTGAAACAGTGTCTCGTTAAGAATAGGCAAAGATTGCCTCCTCACACTGTACAGCTAGTGTTTAATTTTTGAATTTTTAGCTGGTTCGATTACGGGTGAGGCAAGCGAATTTTAGAAAATCTATGAAAACAGTTATGTTTCTTTTTAAAAATAAAGGAATGTTTCCTTTAAATAAAATACTGTGTCTAAAGAATTCAAATTTTCCTCCGGGGCCCATTCATTTTTTCCACCCTGTATATGTAGTAAAGTATTAAAGGCATGTTTTTTTTTTAATCCACGTCTGTACGCCACGAACAGCAACATAAACTCGTAATACTTACGTGAATGTAATCCGCATTGCCGTGTGCCACATACAACTAACGGGACCCGCTCCTGACCAAAACAGCGCGAATGTTTTCCGCTTTTTAATTAACTTGCTCCGTCTATGAGGGCTTTAACCTTAGCTTCATTCAGTTTGTCGCTGTTTTAAAATCTGCGTTGGTTTTATCTTTTTTTTAAACGACAAAAAAGGCTACATAGCGACAACATCGCCCAATCGGTAAACATATATCATATTTATCATAATAGTCGGTATGATGAAGAAAAGTGGTTACCTAGGTATATTGTGAATCGCAGCCGCGTAATCGATTTTTGTTTAACCAAGTTGGCCAAGTGGCCAACTCTGGTTAAACAAAAATCGATTAAAAGTACCTAAGTTCGTCTGAGCACTTACATTTTTAGTTCTGAAACAGTAAATAAAATAAAAAGACTTTTGAAAGAAGATCTTCCGAAAATGTCTATGGAGTATTCAAAGGTAAATAAGCATAAGTACTACGTGCAAATGAACACGTGCAAAAGACAAAGGTATCGTAAAGGAAGTCGAGACTTAGTCAACTTCACCACATTTAACAATATCAGCTCCAAATAATGTTGACCTTGACTACTCTTTGTACGATTAATTTTGGATATTGAATAAAAAACGAGGAAGCATAGAAGCTTAGCAACTTGATAAGACCTACCTAATCTGTGCAAATAATTCGGAAGTGAAACTTCTAGTTCTATTATAATAGAGACATAGGAATGCATACCTACTGCAGCACAAAATATTTACTACAAAGAAAGCGCCTACAAAAAATGTAATGCAAAGTTGTTTCCATCTTGCTATGAGGTACGGGGAGTTAATAATGCGCGTAGTTTTATACAGCGCCACCTAGTTGTTTCATTTGGAACACTTTTACAAGATGTTGATGAAACAAACACCGTAGTGTTGAAAACAGGTATCAGTATTAGTTCAGGCCCGTTCTAATAGGTGGCGGATTACAAAATTAACTGAATTCTTTTATAGGTGTTCGGAGGTGTGTTGTGTATTTTTTAAGGAAAGTACGTGAGTACCTACCTTGTAAGTACCTAAGTACATGATTGTTTATTTTGATTAAGTAAGTAAATGCCATATTTTTTTTTGCAAAGTTAATATGAAAACATGATTCGTAGTTTCTGATAAGTACTTGTATTAACATAATAGTAGCATATTAACTTTTCCTAGTTCCACCGGCTTCCCTACCCAGTCTAGAATGAGAAGGGAAGCCAGTGGAAACAGGAGTGCCTACATGATTGTTGGGTTTTACATAAGCAGGTACTTACCTATATAAGTACAGACATATATAAAATATCGCCTCTTTCCCATGGGGGTAGGCAGAGACTGCGGATTACTACTTGCTACAATCCTGACACACTTCTTTCGCCTAATTCACTCTCACTACATTCTTCATACAAGCTCGTCGGTTTAGAATAGCTTTTTTTTACCGGCTGGCCCTTCTCCAAAACGACATTAATTTGGTCCAAGGTCCCGTTAGGTTTTATTTAGAACAATTTATTTGTCATTTAAGAAATTACAAGTTAATGAACTTCAGTGTGGCAATTCATGCTTCTTCGTGCGTCAATTGAACGTCAGTGCTGACGCTGTCCTTGTGTAAGGCCCGCCCCGGAAACAACATGAATCCTAGGTAACTTGGCCTAGGAAATCTAGTCTAGATTAACCAGTTAAATAGTAAACTACAGTAGAAGTATACGCACTTGCTTAGACGTTCTTGATTGATCGTTGAAGTTAAGCAGCGTTGTGCGCGGTCACAATTTGAATGGGTGACCTCATGTGGCATTACAAGCTGAACGCTTCCATGCTTCGTAGGGCACGTTAAATTGTCGGTCCCGGCTTTTAAGTCGTTAAGCCACGATGGAGGCCTTTAGGCGGTCTAAAAACTCCGTCATCAGAGTTGGCCACTTGCTCATACGAACTTACTTTTTTAACGAATCGCCGTTTCGCACTCCAAAAGAGAGGGAATAAGAGAACACCGAAAAGGCGATGCGGTGCGGCGGCGACTGGTCAGATATAACCTTTATTCTTTAACTGAAAGAAATCGACAAATAATTTCAATACAATATATTAGTAGTTCGTTTATTTGTAAAACGTGATCTACGTGATCAACACAAATAAAATTTGAACAGTCATACTGACTTGCCACTTGCATGCATAAAACTATGCAAAATTTTAACCCGAAAGGAAAAACAGGAAATAGGTACCAAAGTAATTAATTATCAAAGCAACAAGTCTGTAGTCAAGTAGGTTAGATAAACTTAGAAAGAAATAACAAGGAATTATTCCAACTGCGGTTTTTTCCATACTGTGTGTGAGTTTTGAAAAATAAGATAAAAAAACGATTTAAATCGTTGGATGCGGTTTTAGCTTCGAGCGACAGCACGGAAATTTTGTCATAGTGGAAAAGTGAGTTCACACACACAGAAAATAAAAAAGTAACGTTGCAACTGATACGACTACGATGACTTACCTACCATCGATACGATATAGGGATATTCAAGAAGAGCTTATTCCTTCCTCAATGGCCGTCAACGCACCTGCAGATCTGTAGCAGTAACTGCTGGATAAAACTTAGGCCTTTACATCTTTACTAGATAAGTTTATTCAGTGTCAATAGGCAATATTTTGCCTACACTGATCGGGACACTGTAGTGCCTGGGACAATGTTGAGATGGAGTAGGCTTGCCCGGCACCTACACCATCCTCTCAGCTTATCCGGCCATATTCACGGGAAAGACACGGTCATTACGTGCCATTACAAGCCACGGGTTTCCTCACGATGTTTTCCTTCACCGTTTAGAGCTCGTATTAATGCGCATATAATTTTTTCGAAACGAAAAATCCATTGAAGCACGGCCAGGATTTGAACCCACGATCTTCGGATCGAGAGTCGAGGTACTATCCCCCTCAGCCAACGGCTCTTACGGATACTTCTACAAGGCCTCAAAATGTACCAAACGCTCGAATAAAGGTAGGTAGGTACAGTAGGTAATTCAAAATAAATAATGGGTTTCGGAAAACATCGGAAACAATCGCAAAACATTACAAAAACGATTGACAAAAAGTAGTTTGATCTTCATCATCATCATCAGCCTATAGCAGTCCACTGCTGGACATAGGCCTCCCCTAATGAGCGCCATCGCGCCCTGTCTTCAGCTTGACGCATCTTCAGTTTGATCTTAAACACACCTTTATCGCAAACTAAACAATTTCAACTTTATCGCAAACTAATAAAATATCAATGTCATTCCAAATTAGATGCAAGCCGTGCGAGCTGCGCTGATAATGACGTGCACTTCTGTCGCATTCTGTTTTGTGGAATACACTGCTGTCGGACATATTCGGTAAACACGAAAACAACCGAGGTCCATTATAGAGCTTGAAGTACTGTACTAAATTTACCCATTTACAGAGTCCGAATCATAAATATTTTATTGCAATAGTGGAGCAAAACAAGCAATAGTGAATGGCTTACCAATCTATCAAGTACTTACCTACAATGGACATTTTCTAAGTACCTACTAAGATCTACAGTTTTAGAGAGTATCCGTACCCATATTATCAATGTGAAAGTGTGTTTATTTGTTTGTTTATTTGTCCTGCTTTCACGTCAAAAAGGAGCGACGGATTGACGTGATTTTTTTTATGGAGATAGTTGGAGGGGTGGAGAGTAACATAGGCTACTTTTTATCCGGGTACCACGCGGGCGAAGCCACGGGCAGCAGCTAGTATTTTATACTCTCTTAAACTGTAGATCTGAGTCCTGGAATACACAGGGTGATCCTATTGTTTTAATTTTCAACTGCCTTGGAAGGCTTAGGTAGGAAATCTATGGAATTTATTGTAATACAGCGATTGTTTCATAAACACTGTGATTTGATTCTCGAAGTTACGGATGACGTCTAAACCTCAAGGTCTACTTCTTGAAAGCAGCTTAAATATCGCAGTTATACAGTTATACCTTACATAATTTGTTACTCAGCAGGTTGCTCCAACTTCATAGTTTATCTTGCGAATAATATAGGTACCTACCTACATAACTTGTATCCTGGTTATCTATACTACCTACTATGAACTTATTTAATAAATCAGAAGAGTTTGTTTGTTTGAACGCGCTAAACTCAAAAACTAGCAGTCGGATTTGAAAAAATATTTTTGCATTTGATGGCTTAATTTTTGATGAAGGTTAAAGGGTAATTTCCATCATCATCATCATCATCACCATATACCATAACTTTGAGGGCAACGCCACGAGGGCGCAGCTAGTAAATTATATAATCCATAGTTGTTTTCCAATGAGACATTACAAGCCGTATCAAATTAAATCTAATTTATATAGGCATCTACCTAATGTATGCGAACTCAACCGGTTTGAATTGTGATAATGAACTTTTGACACGTGTAAAATCAATTATGCACTAAGACTTGTCGAACACATAGGTACCTTTAGAACTGAACTGTCCAGATTATAAATTTTATTGCTTCTAGTTAAGTGCGAATTCAAATCAGAAATATAGACTTGGCCTTGTTAGCTGAGTGGTAAAGTGCCCCGACTTTTGATCCGAATGTCGTGGGTTCGAATCCGTGCATCAATGGATTTTTCGCTTCGAAAAACGGAACGGATTAGCACGTTGAAGTGGCAATAGGCTGATGGGACCGAAAAGTTCTAAAGTGGAGGCCACGGACCGGCAAGCGCATTGTTGGACTTCCACCAACAAGATGGACAAACGACTTTGCAAAAACTGCAGGTCGGCGGTGGATGCAGGCCGCTTCCAACCGCAACACATGGAAATCTTTGAGGGCGGCCTATGTCCAACAGAGGATGTCCAACGGCTGAGATGATGATGATGATGAAGGCCGCTCCTAAGCTCCTAACTAATAACTTCTTCCTAGCTTAGTAATCCCACCTATCAAATGGTTTAATCAAGTTTTATCAAATTATTTTTAATACCATTATTGTACCTACTTTGTGGAAAATAAATTAATTGATTGGATAAAGGTTAATTGAATGCATGCCAAGGCACAATAATGATTCAAACAGTGGTCTAATCTAAAGTATAAAACTAAATTATTGTTATATCGAAATAGATCGAATGGTCAACGTATTAAAAATAAAACTTAGTTACCTACGTATTATTTTATTGATCAAAAATCCGGTTCTAAAAAAAAAATAAAAACAAAAAAAAAAAAAAATCGTAAACTTGATTTTGAACTTGCTAAGAGTCACGCTGTAATGAACCGTCGATTTTTTTGCGCATCAATCATCAATTCTATCTCGCATACCTGGTAACAGGGAGTAGTTGTTTTTCTGGAGGCGACAAAGATCATTTTGGCGTTCACTGAAGGTTTTTCATTGACGTCGTCGTACACAAAACCAAGATTGAAGGAGAGACCCGGCGGTATCCTCTTGCATCGCGATAATGACATGTTAATGTACTTGATTTGCTCCAAATCGGGGATCAGTTTATAAAGTTTCACATAAATCGGTTCTAAGACGAGGTTGCAGAATTTGATGTGTTCAGTTGTGACACCTCCCCTTTTGTATTCCAGTCTGAATGAACTTGGGTATGAAACGAGAGTATGCTCGCTCATGTAAGATGCAGTCTTTCGTAATGGACTTGAAAAGTATTTGGATATTTCTATGAATCTTTCGACCTCTGATTTGAAAGCGTCTCTTTCTTCTGCTTCGTAGGTCTCTTGTGCAGCTCCTTCTACAAGTTCGGCTTTGGTTTCTTCTTTAACTGGTTGAAGATCAACAGCGGCTATTTGTTTTTCTTGCGCTGTTAAGTCGCTGAGTTTTGCAATTGGTCTCCCTTTTTTGTACGGCGGTGATTTTGTAAGACGTGTCCTAAGGTTTTTGTTCATGATTTTGGATCAAACTAAACTTTGCACTTGAATTTGTCAATATATCACGGTCTCTGCGTCATTTTCTCACAATCAAACGTCATGTTTTATTTCCTTTGGTACGTGTGCAAGGAGGTTCTTTGATGAATTAAGAACAATAAGGTTTATCCCAGAACAATAAGGTTTCAATTATTTTAAAATCTGTATGAAAATAACTGAAAATAATGAAGGTGTCCTTAAGCGTCGGATACACTAGGGGACATTTTGTCCCGCAACATGACGCGCAACACATAATTTACGTGACGCTGCAACGTTGCATATTGTCCCGCAACATGCCCCGCAACATTGTACGTGACGCGGGGCATGTTGCTTGCTCCAAAATGTTCGGCAAAATGTTCCATGACAATTGTCGCGGCACACTTCACGTAGTTGTTGAGGGACATGTTCCGCAACATGTCCCCAAGTGTATCCCAGGCTTTATAATAACCTCGCGTTTTCACTAACGACAAAACATGTTGCAAACAGCTACCTATCGCACTCACTCTTTGAGAGTTAATAAAGATAGATAGATGTTTGCAACATGTTTTGTCGTTAGTGAAAACGCGGGGTTACAAGACATTGTAGTATAACATGTACTTATTTGTTTCCGAATTATATTTATAGCTATGAGTAAGCCTAGTCTATATGAATAACGAAGTCTTAAATCAGCCCAGTAAAATCCATGCCATTGGGCGTTTTTCGACTAGCCCGGCACGGCACCGGCACCGGCACCGGCGCCGGTGACGCAAAAATGTATGAAAATGTACTGGTCGTTTTTCCACTTGCCGGCGCCGGCACCGGCAGATTTTCATACATTTTTGCATCCCCACCACCGGCGCCGGTGCCTGCCGGTGCCGGTACCTTGCCGGCTAGTCGAAAAACGCCCATTATTAACTAAACAACGTGGTTCATAAAGCTTTAGATAGGGCATGTTTTAGCACACGTTTTAGGCATTGTCTTTTGAAGAATGCCGTTTTAAAGGCACGCCTAGTTCGAGCAATAATAATACCATGTATTCCATTTTATGTAGATTACTGTAGTGATTATATCTGCGTTATTTGAGTAAAGTTATTTAATAAAATTTTGCATCATTCAAAACTAATTTGTCTCTCAGATTTTTTTGTGATATTTTTTTGTGATATTTTTTTGTGATATTTTTAGTAGGTACTTGTGTGCAGCTTGACTTGATGTTGTATTATTGTTTTTCTAATTACATTTTCAAATGAAAAATATTATAAATAATAGTGTAAATAATTTTTCAAACATCGTTTTAAATGTTGCAGTTAATATTCATGTGTTTTTTTCGAAGTCTTTTTTTCTAAATAATACAAACCTAATCTTTGAACCTAATATAGAAATAACATTAAAACTCTTCCAACCGTCTCTATTGTGGAAGAGTTCTTTGTCCTTTGAGTCCTTTGCCCAGTAGTGGGATTACTTAGTGTAGTGCAGTGGTTCCCAACCTATGGTCCACGGACCACTGGTGGTCCCTGGAACCACCCGAAGTGGTCCGCGAAGCTATCCGAAAAAACTTTTCTGCTTATGATATGTTGAGCCCCCCTCAGTTAGGTACTGTTGGTGGTCCGCGACAAGTCAGAAAGTTTATCAAATGGTCCCTCATCACAAAAAGGTTAGGAACCACTGGTGTAGTGGGAGGTTATTTAGGAATAATAATATTAAGACAAACAGCCATGAGAAATAGAGAATTCAGTGTTTTCCATATAACTACATATTTATAGAAGCTCGAATCACTTTTAAAACAAATAAACCTAAAAAAGTTAAAGCTATTTTTGACCTGAAGTTGTATTAATTGCAAAATAAATGTCTCAAAGCATGTATGGGTTTCTCCACTTATCCATTTCAGAAAAACTACAGGCTGAGTTTTTTTAACACCAGTATCTATCGGAATCTTAGAACGTGATTTTGACAAACTTTAAAACGTCGGATGAAATTAAAACTTTGCAAGGATACCTACTTATATCAAGGACCGATGACAGTACAAAAAATAAAAAAATAATTTTCTATTAAAGCGTGGTTTTTAGTTTTTTAATCTATTATTTTTATATAGAAATCAAAAGCGCCATTTACACGGAGATAGTTTATTGTCTCGAAGATATGATTATTGACAGAAAAAAAAATTAGAGCGTTTAAACTTGGCAGTGTAAACAAAACGCTTATCGATAATTAGCTTATGAATATCGTACTATGGCATAGGTAGGTACTCATAGGCGAGTTTTTCTTTATGTAGTTGAAAATACAAATGTGAATGCGAATCTCGTCTAAAGATTATCGTCTACGATTGGAGCATACGACTTCTCGCCACAAAACGTGCGATAAACTCTCTCCATGTAAAAGGCGCTGGTTGAAAGCGCTTTCAAAAGTCACAGGTTTTTTATTACTGGTTTACTTATTGTATTAATTAGTCTTGTATTTACATAAAATGAGTAGGTGTTTTCTGTTTTTTGTTTTTAAAAGAATAAAGACGTCTCAAAAAATATTTTTTAAATGATCTGTAGTTTTAAACAAAACAATTTTTTTGTGCTTTGTTTATTGAAACAAAAAATTAAGTTTGTGTAGGTACCTACAAACACTTGAGTTTGTTAAACCGGACAAGTAATTATGATTATCTCATAAGGTGTGGATAGATCAAATTAAAACTTCTGGCTCATCCTGTATACAAAAATTATAAAATAAGGGAGCTGATCTTGGAAAGCCTTACTTGCGTCATGCGCCTGCGCACATGCAAAAGTGTTTTACATCAAAATATTCCACTCAACCCGGTATTTATTATAAAGGTGTTTACACATTATACACTTTGTCTGCGCTTCAGCCGTGATACTCACGCAGCGGCGATTTACTTGCAACCTGCCTCTCACGTATGATACTGTAAAATGTGTATGGACGTGTCTCTGACTTGGAGATGCAATCGTAGATAGATAGATAGGTAACTATTTATTGTCTCCAACTTAATATCTACTAACACAAAAAATATAACAAAGTGAAAAACTAAAAACAGAAGGAACAATGGGCGGCCTTATTACTATAAGCGATCTCTCGATAGATAGATAGCCAAGTGCTGGCATAAGTCATGCCAATAAGTCATAATAGCCCTATCCTTATCCCACTAAGTAGGGTCGATATAATTTTTTTCTGATTTTTTTTATGACTACCAATAAGTCATTCATCCAAAATTTGACACCACAGAACGTCGCCTAACTTCAATGATCTGTCAAAAACGAATAAGCAATCTTCACCACGATCACTCATGAGTACAAATGTTCTAAATACAATGGACATTCACCTTAATGGGTAAAGAAATACTCAGGTGCAATAAAAACAATTGTTTCCTACCATTCTCCAAATCCAGTTAAGTGTATCAATAACTTGATTGAATTGGATTAAGGTAAAGTTAATTTAGTTATTTTAAGTAGTATAGTTGGCATTATATTTTTAAATACCTAGCATTTCTAATGTAAATTGTTAAGTTATGTAAATAGTAGCTTCTGCTCACGGCTGTGCTCGCGTGATACCTACCCGGATAAAAGTAGCCTACATGTTATTCCTGGTCATAAATGTACATTCCAAGTTTAATTAAAATCTGTTCAGTAGTTTTTGCTCGAAAGAGTATCAAACATCCATACATCCTCACAAATTTTTAAGACTTTCCCTAAGTGGCCCTGAAAAAACAATGTATCCTGTATATGATAGAAATTTTAAGCTGTTTTGTTTAGTTAGCAGAATTGGCTCTAAAGTTGTCATGACATTGAAAATAAAAAATAATAAAATAAAGCTTTTATAAGTAAAGTAGTAAAGTGGTAGATTCTGGTGACATAGTTTGTAGGCCGTTTGTAGGCCTCCGTCATGGCTTAACTACTTAAAAGCCGAAACCAACAATTTAACGTGCCCTCCGAAGCACGGAAGCGCTCAGCTCGTAATGCCACTTGCCCACCCATCCAACTTGTGACCGCGCACAACGCTGCTTAACTTCGACGATCAATCAAGAACATCTAAGCAAGCTATGCCACGAGCGCTTCGTTTTTATGGATCTGCATTACAGCGGAAATACACGATCAAGTTCACCGTCAAGTTTGCAGCGGACTTGATGCGGCGGGCGTCCAGTTTGCAGTTCGTTCATATAGAACACACACGATCAAGTTTACCGGCAAGTTTGCTTGATGGCGAAGCCAGTCGAAGCCATGGCGTCACCAGTGACGGACGACGACGCGTTGACCAACCGTCATGCATACCTACTTGAACGCTGACACACATCTTCAAGTTTAGGTACATGACACTGCAAACTTGATCAAGTCGGCAGAATTCGCTTCAAGTAGACTTGTTATGCACACCCATGTGTGTGGGTATACACCGTCAAGTTTACTGGACGCCGCATCAAGTCCGCTGCAAACTTGACGGTGAACTTGATCGTGTATGGCTGGCACTAGACAAAGTCGTTAAAAATCGATTCTGTAAAGCCGAAATTGCACTTAGCGAGTGGAAAATAACTGTTGGATTAGCTGCACGTTTTTTGCAATGATCGTATCCGTATTAAAAACCTTTTGAATAAAACCGTACTATAAATAGAATCGTACATTACACTATACTTTATAGATGGGATGTGACGTCAGTGTTTTTGTTTGGAAACTTACCTATTCATGTTTGTGATTATATAGAGTATGTTCAGCTATATAGGTCATGATAGATTTTTTTAGACTAGAAGGTACATAATTGTACAATAAAGTGTTTTCTATTCTATTCTATTCTAATTACCACCACTATTAGATGGAACATAACACGAGTCCTTTCTATGTACCTAATAGTAAGTTGGTAAGTAAGTTCTTATAAGAGCTCAGTGGTTCCTAACCTTTCCAAGCTTGTTACCCCTATGACAAATCAATGAAACAGCTTTTATCCCCTAGTTTAGACCCAGTTTAGCTGGGGTGAGATTTGGCTCGCCTCCCTCCCTTCTCGCCTCATGGATAAGCATAAGCATAAGTGGCTGAATGATGTGATAACGTAACCATAACTACTAAACGATTTTGAAGAAATTCGGAATGTAGATAGATTCTGGAATAACACAGGCTAATCTTATTTTTGAAAATCAACCACGTTGATTCTTTGACTGCGGGTAACATCGCGGGGCACAGCTAGTCTACACTATTTTAATTCTACTCCTACGTCATTTTAATAAAATCTTAGTGGCAGTTATCTATTAAATACCGGTCTTCCGGTGTATACTATATCACTTGATTGGTTTGTTTGGTATTTTAGCTAAAACGGAATCTACTTTGTTTTAAACTCCAAGGTAACTTCAGAGACTATGAAATCAATTAAAAACCTGTATTGATATGGAATTACAGGCTTTATTTTTTAATATAAATAGCTACTATTGTCAGAGATCCAATTTATATTCCGTTCACATGAAATAGGATTCTTATAGTAACTCATCCAGTTTTTGTGCTATATTTTATTGCTGCATAGGTACCACAGAATAACAGACATTATCTACAACGGTCAAATGACCTACCCCCGACCATTAATTATTAAGCTTGACCAAAGCTTGACCAAACCTCACCAATAACTCAGGCCTTTACTTTACTAGATGATTTATTTAAACAATAGCAGAAGGCAATCTATGCTACATTTTGGAGGCATACTAAGCAAAAACTAGGCTTATTGTAAGAAAATTATTTTAGGGATAGCTAAGCTCGCTTTTATACCTACATCACTTTTTATATCTATGTTTGTATATTCTAATTTTTTGTGTGCAATAAAGAATTTAAGGAAAACCTCATTATAATTTTTCAATTATTTCATTCTGTTTAATATTTGCAAATAAAATTTCAAATGTTTGTAATTTGTTTTCTGATTTCAATTTAACACACTTTGCAATTATTAAATTATCATAAAAAATCTGAAGGCCGCACAGAAAAAAAGTGTTGGGTGTGACCCGCACAGCACATAATTTTTGTAATTATTTGCGTAGTTCCACCTATTTCTTCTTCTTGTGGTGGCTCTCCATAACTGGAGGTTAGCTGTCAGCTCATTGAACCTTTCTCGGTCTTGCGCCAAGCGAAAGAGGTCTTCGATGCTGGCGATATTTGTCCACTCTCGGATGTTCCTCAACCACGACTTTTTGCGTCTACCAACGCGTCGTTTACCCATGATTTTGCCCATCATACACGAGTTATAGCAGTTGGTCCCTTTCGTGTCTAAGCACATGGTCCAAGATACCCAACTTTTCGGCGTTTGATAGTCTGCAAGAATTCACGGATTTTCCCAATGCGCTGTAGAACTCTCATATTGGAAACCTTTTGCTCCAGCTGATGCGTAACATTCTTCGGTAGCACCACATCTTGAAGGCTTCGAGGCCACCTATTTGGAGCTCTTGATATGACATTGGTATGTTCGTTCATCACACTATCATACTAATATACTAATATTATAAATGCGAAAGGATAGATGTATGTTTGTTCCTCTATAACTTGACAACCACTGAACCGATTTGGCTGAAATTTAAAATATAGATAGATAATGACCGGGAATAGGACATAGGCTATTTTTATCCCGGAAAAATGCACGGTTTCCGAGGGATACAAAAATACAGTCCACGCAGGCGAAGCCACATGAAAACATAGACAAGTACAAATGTCAAAAAAGTTTGCGATCGCCTTTAAAAGTTGAAATGTTTTTTGATGCCTAAAAATATTTAAAAAAAACTCTTTAAGGATGATATTCTTGGTTGAAAAATACATAATTTGGAATAAAACACATTATTCCTTTGTTTCTTTGTATAAAACGAAGTCAAGAACAATTTAAAAATGTAATGTTTTCAAACTGATCGCAAACTTTTGTTGATGTAACATTTTTTACTCTTGCTATCCGTAACCAAACCACTGGTTAATAAGTGGGAGAACTTTTGCTTCTTTGTGAATTGATAATTAAGTAAGATATAATTATGAATATCAACATGCTACATTAAATCTGAATTGTGCGATTTTAATCATAAATAAATATAAATTCATACATAATGGTGGTCATACATACTAATAGTAAGCTGGATTACAAATGATCCACTGATGGCTCAACTGGTTTTTGTAGATTTAAGGCACAGAACAGATAATAATACTACGTATAGAATGGGCAATGTGAGTTTGAGCTGGCGAGGAGCTGACTTTGAGCACGGAACGCGTCACACGCGCAGACGCAGACGACGAGATCGAGACCACCATATACATTATTCATACGGTGACAACCTTACTGTGTACAAAACTGACATTGTGTAGTGTATATAAGGTAGTAAATATAAGGAGTTAGACGCCGCTTTTGCATGGAGATTTCGTCGAGTGTCCGGGGTGTGTTTTAGGTATAAATAATACCAACTCGCGTGGTAAGTTCGCTTCCGTGCTTCGCGGACACGTTAAATTGTCGGCACAGAACATTTATATTGTCGGCCCCCGCTTATGATAGAGATCTAAAAACACCGTCACCAGAGTTGGCCACTAAGTAGGTCATACGAACTTACTTTTTAATGTAAATAATTTTTAATATATTTTAAATTTTAGAAATATAATTTTTATTAAAAATAGGTACGCTATAACTGCCCATGAATAAATTAGGTATAAATAAAAATTGCCAGATATTTCACACATCATCAGATCCTATTCTTCATTTAAAAAGGATATTAAAAAAGTTTTTTGGGATACAGTCTGGCATATACCTAGTGACTCTAAAATGTCACATTTTTAACACATTTTTATATTAAGAAGTGGAAATTCACAATCCCAATAATGAATATAACGAAATGCGAATGCATATTGCAACAATTTTTTATTTTTTCACTCTCTTCAAAGACAAAAAATCTGAAAAAAAAACACCAAAATAATAACGAGAAAGATACGATCTGGAGTTTCATGCTTATGATTTTGGGTATGTTTTAAAAATGTTTATATTTATTTAAATGAAATATGGAAATTATGACGTCACTAAACAAAAGCAACGAATTGATATAGCGACTATAGTCGAATTGCTCATTATACGAACTAAAAATATATGAAAAATGACATTTTGACCGTCAATTTTAGTGCGTATAATGAGCAATCCGACTATACGTCTACGGCTCTCTATCTTGATAGAGAGCCCAATTTTGAAATCTTTGCCGATTAAACTGAAAATTTCAGGAAAATTTGGTAAAAATTAGTAAAACTCGAAGCAATGATCCATAAACTTAAAGTTGAATTTAAAAAAGTTATGACCGAAGACTTGGGCTCTCAATTGAAGTTGTTAAAATGGAGCTCAAAAAGTACTATAGATGTGCTTATAACTTTTCTTTTCATAGTTTTATATCGATAAAAAACTGTATAGCATTAAAGTTATCTGTGGGCCTAGCATGCGCAAGCGCAACATCGAGAGAGATATTGTCTGAAACAGTTAAACTAGAGACCGATCGTGATATCTGGCCTACTTGGCCTTATAAACACCTCTCAACTTAATCACTGGTTAAACAATGCTCAAAATTCGCCCTGTCACTATTTGTCACTATCTAACAAAACAGAATGGCAATAGTTTAAACGGTGTTTCAATTTTGACAGAACTTGAGTGGGGTTTACAAGTGGACTATATTAATCTGTATGTTTCATTTTTTCCGGTTGAGGTACGAAAGCCGAATATAAATATCAACTCATTTTTTTTATTTAAAGTCAAAGTTATTCAGAATTGTATAATTTATTTATTTTGTTTTGTACCTTACCTTTATGTAAAACACGATAAACCTACTTGAGAATTCTTTGTCCTTTAATAATAAATTAATGGAGTAATCACGCAAAGCTACATAAAATAAAGAGTTTATTAACCGACTTCGAAAAAAGGAGGAGGTTCTCAGTTCGTCGGAATCTTTTTTTTTTTTTTTTTTATGTATGTTCACCGATTACTCGAAAACGCCTGAACCGATTTCAAAAATTTTTTTTTTTGTTTGAAAGGGTACACTTTCCAATTGGTCCTTTTGGTCATCAGGTCAGGATCTGATGATGGGATCTTGGAGAAATCGAGGTAACTCTTCAAATTTTATAGGCACACTTGAAGCGATTAGGGTATTTTTTTAAAGCTTTGTAGGTTATCGATGACAATTCAATATTATGGTAACATTGAACTGATCTGATGATGGAGTCAGGAGCTGTTCAACAGAACTCCTCAGTAAATTGGCCGATTGAGCTGAAACTTGGAACTCAGCATGTCGGTCAATTTTCGACTACAATGTAATAATATGGTGACGGCTGGCTGATCTGATGATGGAGTCAGGACCTGATCAATGGAACTTCTCAGTGAATAACAGTAGAACATCCATGTTTGTATTGAAGTCGGTTTTTTTAAATTTTTAATTTAGCCACTTGTTTATTTCAATAATTTGTAAATTGTACGAGTACTTTTAAAGACCCAAGGTAAACTTTCCTTGAGATAGGTAACTATGATGTTGAGATAGATGTATGTATGTATGTGTATTGGTATAAGTAGCTATCATAAAGATAAAAAATATTTAAAAAAAATAATATTTAAAAAAAAAAATTTAATTAAAATAATATTTAAAAAAAAAATTTAATTAAAATAATATTTTAGAGGAAGTTTGAATTCGTGCCTGTGACGGATAGTTGAGAAGTATTAGCAGGGCCCCAATTCTTCTAATTTACAACGTCAACCATTCCGGTATAATTATCGCTGCGTTTTGTTTCGTTTTCCAAAATTACAGTTATTTGCAAAACCTCAATGGTAATTTGATTGAAAACGTCATTACAACAGAGTAGGTAACCTACCATAATTGGTCATTAGTACCTAGATTATTTCTAATAGTCGGGCCAATTTAACAGAACACATTTGTCACTTCACCAAAATTCAACAACGTAACCTTGTAACGGCGGGCACAAAATAATAATTATTTCTTTTTTGCAAAGTTAGAACTGCACAATTGTTTAACTTTTTTCAGTTACATAATGTATTGTAATTATGACGAAATAAGTACCTACATTTTACGATTTATTTTGACTAATAAACCATTCTGAACTTATAAACAATTTTTGGTCTGAAAAACTGAACATCGTTACAAGGTTACGTCGGTGAAGCCTTTTTCTTTTTAAAAACTAGGGATGTTACTCAAAAACTCAAAAGATCGATAAGTTGAATTGAATTCAATGATAACCTACTTGTGAAGGAATGTTTAACCATAAATTAATAACCACATTGTGACTATACTAAAACTTTATTATTCTTTTAATAAACTTAAAAAATACAAAAATAAATTAAATAGAAAAAAAAATATAGAGATGTTAAAAGATGACCGGAAGATCTGTGGCGTAGTTGGTTAAGGACCCACCTGAGACGCTTGAGGTTGCGGGTTCGGTCTCCGCTGCGGGATAAATGTTTGTATGATCTGCAAATATTTGTCTCGGGTCTGGGCTACATGTTCAGTATGTATTTACAAAAAAATGCGTGTAAGTAGTACCCACCTATATCATTCATTTGGTTCCCATAACACAAACTCTGCTTAGTTTGGGGCTATTATGATGCTGTGTGAAATGTCCAGCATTATTTCTTTATCATTATTTATTTTATTTCACAGATGTTTTGAAGTCCGTATCGATTCATTCAATTTCATCGATGTTTTTAAGCATTGCAGGTCTCCTTACTATGAAGCTAAAGCCTGGGATACACTAGGGGGCATGTTGCGGAACATGTCCCTCAACAACTACGTGAAGTGTCCCGCGACAATAGGGAACTCCCACAATTTTTTTTTATGATTTTATACGATAGGTTATATCGTCAAATAACCGTCATAAAAATTCCAGCGCCGAAATACTAAAATTTTATAACAAAAATATTTTTTGAAATTTACCAACATTTTCACGCATCTGAAACACGATTATTATTGTTGTCACAGATTACTGTTGTAGTAACAATTTGTGAACTTTGACGTGGGACGTCAAATTGATACTAAGTACAACAGTAATCTGTGACAACAATAAGTTCGAGTATAGGAATTGTGAAAATTAAAAAAAAAACTTATCTATGGATCGTCATATCTGACTCGTCCTTGACTTTTCTTATGAACTCGTGACGTCACATCCTTTCACATCCTTTTCAAGTATTTTGAAATTCCTACTATTTTTTGCAATTTTTAAAATTTATTTTCTAATCGAAAATGGTTTAATATTAAAAAATAATTACACACACATATCTCTAAAGCAACAATGTTCATAATAAAATACATTTAACCCGCTTTTGAATCAGACGCATATTGCCTATTGTCATGGAACATTTTTGCCGAACATTTTGGAGCAAGCAACATGCCCCGCGTCACGTATCGCGGGGCATGTTGCGGGACAATATGCAACGTTGCAGCGTCACGTAAATTATGTGTTGCGCGTCATGTTGCGGGACAAAATGTCCCCTAGTGTATCCCAGGCTTAACACTGACAGTTGTTAAATAATATATGATCTATTAAATTGGCTCTACTATAATTCAATTTCCTCACCATAGGTAATTTACATTCGCTCTATGGTTCTGATAACAATATTATTGTTATCAGTTATTAATTTTCCAAAACCAAAAATTCGAGATTTGAACTAACTGCCTTCGGATAGAAAGCCGAAGATCATACCACTAAGCCAAAACGATTCTGACTGACGTCGCTGTCCAAATGTATAATGTATTTACAAAGTCTCACGTATTCTGTGTCAAAATGCGTGAGCCTAGCTAGTTGCGCAGGAGTGTGTTATATAGGCTTTGCGCACACGCACGACATCATTCGGGGATAACATACGGTTCAAATCGGTACCGCGGCATTTGTGCAAAAGGTACGCCAATTATTATAGTGTTTTTTTAGGTTATGGCTGGGTAATACAAGTGTGTTGTGAATAGATTTTTATTTTTATTTAGGGGTGTTTTGAGTGTTTATTTTATTTTAGTGATTTTTATTATTTTAAGTTTGTTTTAAGAAACAGGTATGAAAAACAATTTATATAGTTCACGATATTATTTACTAAATTAAAAAAATGTTTTTTTTTAATTTAACATTAAAAAAATCACACAATTACTGTACCCACTCAAAATCGTTATTTTGATTATCTTTTAATAATTTTATCATGTCTTTTTCTATAATACAAAAAGGTATCAAAAAATTGTACCTAAAGCAAATTAATTGTGCTAAGCCTTAACTAATTTTATTTAATTACTTAAATGGATTTTCGTTACAAAATTAGTATTTACTTACATTATATAATAATTTGTGTACTCTAATTCTAATAATCTTTTATTATTTAACATATTTTCGTTAGGTAGAGCGACCTAATTATATTAATAAAACTCAAATAAAACTAGATCAAGTTTTTTCTCGTGCAAATACTTTTCCTTTCATTTAAAACAAATATTCCAACACGTGCATAATAATCGCGAATCGCTAAAAATATCGCGAAACAGGCTAGCAACAAATCTTAGTACTAAAATATCAATGACAACATAGTTTTCAATAAATAATTGCTTATTAATGTAAAACTAATACGAACTTGAAACTGTGGAAGGTTTCAATATCTGCGGAAATATACTACCTACTCGTATTACTGTATCGCCTATCTAATGCTATAAAAATCTACATACCTACTCGTATACATAATTTTTAATGTCATGTTAATTTTCTACATACTCGTATATATTTTTTGATGTTATGTAAATTTTGGCGAGCCGATCGAAATTAAGAGGACACGCGGCCTAGAAGTTGAAAAAGAAGTTAGAAGTTGCCTCTGTCGCCTGAATAGAGGGCGATATAAATGTAAAGTGTGCATCTTTGTTTGTTTATTTGTCCTGCTTTCACGTCAAACAGCGACGGATTGACGTGATTTTTGTGTGGAGATAGTTGGAGGGCTGGAGAGTAACATAGGCTACTTTTTATCCGGGTACCACGCGAGCGAAGCCGCGGGCAGCAGCTAGTTTAAAATATTATGAAATCGCTATTTGATATTCCCGTTTTCTCCTCCAAAACTGGATCGATTTTAATATTTTTCAAGAATAAAGCCTTTGCCTGTAGCGCCCATGCGGCGTTGCCCATGTAGTGATGGTAAATAGTGATTATGATGATAATAAAAAGTAGCCTAATGATCTTCCTCAAGAGTTTTTCTATTTTGATGGATAAACTCTACAATATAACAGTGAAAACTGCATCCAAATCGGTTAAGCCGTTTCTGAGATTAGCGCGAACAATGCTCTGTGCAAACTAACAAATAGAAAAACATTCTTTTCTTTTGCATTGCGTTAATAGATGCCACTAAAAATTGTTTTTCTCAAATATCTTTCAAAACACATATCGATAGGTTTTTATACAAATAAATTTAATGACGTAGAATTTATCAAAGCGGTTGACCCAATAGGAACCCAATAGGAATAGGAAGGACATACACACACATTATACAGGTCAAACACATAACCCTTCTTTAGGGCTTCGCCGCAGCGGGTAAAAAACAAGCATTGGAACATGCCTTTGAGTAAACTTTTTCGAAGGATCTTAATTGTAAAAATACTCGTGTATGTAAGCCTTGTTGACCGAGTGGGTTAGTGCTCGACTTTCAATCCGAAGGTCGTCAGTTCGAATCCCGACCGTGCATCAATGGATTTTTCGTTTCGATAAAAGCCTATGCAGGAAAGTGGTGCTTTTTTTCGCGCAGCCATCAACCAAACATTAAAACATAAACTCTTGGGAGTATAAAAACAATATCTTTAAGACATCTTTTATCAGTCAGTACTGAGTTATATTGAGTGAGTTTTTTCAAGAGTGCCTCTAAGGCCAAATCTAAAACTATAAGCAATAGCGAAAAACACTCAGAGTATAACGATACTTCGGTAACGACCGATTTTGATAAAAAGTAAAACTGCATTGCGAAAGAAAAAAGGAATTCCAAGAAAATAAGGTAAAAATTGCATCATAGAATTTGAACTTACAAAATCACCATTTTTACTCGTAATCAACTATAGATGCCTGTTATGTAAATTGCATATTGTTAGGGCTGTTGCAAGTTCTATGCACACGATTGTAAACTGCGATGCCGAGAAGTTGCAAAATTCCTTATGAAATATTGGACATCTTTTGTGACAAGTGTTGCAGTTACATAGAAATAAACAACAGGACTATGTTTAGAACATTCTTACTTGCTCCAGTAGCACGGTCTTGTTATTTTTGTTTATTATCGTGTCCCACTGCTGGGCAAAGGTCCCCTTGATTTCTAAGACTTCCATTCCAATTCTTAGGTTGGCCATCATGGCTCGAATCCAGATCGTCACGCCATTTCATAGGTCTGCAGTGTCCTTTGGCTATCCTCGGGCACCCACTGAGAAGCTGTTCTCGCCCATCGTTGTTAAAATTATAACAGATTTTTATAAAATTATAACAATAACAATGAGAGCGCGTGCCCACGAGACGGTTTTTCGCCGGAGCTAAGCCCGGCGTCAAACCGGGCCGTCACAGTAATGTATGGGACAATATGGATCCAAACACACGACGCCGGCGCTAGCGCCGGCTCCCCGGCAACCGGGCACGGCACTCGCCCTCGCATAAAACCGGGCCGTTTTAAAACCGTCTCGTGGGCACGCGCCCTTACGGATCTTTAACTTTTTATATTAAAATCATGACGTCAATCGGCTGGTAGTTAAATTGGTAAGGTTAATTTAAAAAACTGCAATATCAAAAGGTAGAGTATTGAATTAGACTTTACAAGGAAAAGGTATTTAACAATTCTTTAAAAAAAACATCAGAGAACGTTCATAAACTCTGTGTGTAGCGACATTGCGAGGCAGCCTCGCGAGCAGTTCAAGGTAACGTTCAAATTAGCTCGCGAAGCAAAGGCGTCTCCACAACGCGAGGCGGCATGCTAACGTGACCATACGTCTCGCTTTGGGTGGGATTGTCCCGCTTTCAGGCTGTCTGTCCCGCTGTCCTCAGCGAGAGAAAAAATGTCCCGCTTTCGCAAACAAACCTTTCGTACTTTTTTAGTCGCCATTCTGTCCCCACACTGTATACAAAACTTAGTAATTATCCCGCTTTGACACAAAAAATAAATGGTCACGTTAGCATGCCTCGCGAGGCACACTCGCAATGTTGACACACGCCTGAGATTGTGTTTTTATCAAATTCCTTCATTGTTCAAAGCGAAAGCTTCTTTGAAAAACTTTGCTTTTAACTCCTCAGATAACGGCTAAAGCGCAGAAACTGGCGTTATTTATAATTTATTTTGAAGAAACTCGTTCGGTAATAAATAAGTGCGTTGCGCAATAAAATTTTTAATGTGCCTATCTAGGTAAAAAATATTTACAGAAACAAAGATTTTTTTTCTTTGTTTCTGTAAATTAATTACACAGTACACAATCCAATGTTACAGGAACAATTCTTATAATAAACGACTAAATTAAAAAATATCTCTGTTTTCTATCTAAAATTGGCTAAAGATAGAAGAAGACAAATACATATATACAAATAAATAGAAGAATGCAAGTTCAGCGATTCACACTTCTCGGAATTTCATCAGATTTGAAGATTTTCTTAGGAAAATTTACGTTTTTTCAGAGAATAAACGTCACTTTCCGAATTTGGAATGTATTCCAAGAGGAATATAACTTTTCTTCGCTGAAAAAGAATTCGGAAACTTTCCGAAGAAAATCTGGTTGCAGGGTTGCAGGGACCGCAGGTCAAGTGCAAACGCTGGCGGCGTTACCTGATAAAGTAATTACTTTTATTAAATTAGTTCAGGCACGAAAATGTAAATTATAATGTTTACTTATTTATAAGAAAAACACAAAGGTAAAAAAAATATTTGCATTGTTAATTATATTATTCAGTAGCGTAATGTTAAGGGGTCATTTTTTAAATAACTAATTTTTTATTACCATAAAAAGTTGGATCGGCCATGCTTGTCGGATGTCGGACGACTTGTGGCCGAATGGGTGCGATAATTGATTATTATTGATAAAACTTTATTATTTCTAAAAATAAACAATAATTGCAACATATATTTTTTTCCGATGCAGAAAATGCGAAAATGCAGATAATAATATTTACTGCAATTATTATTACAAAGGAATTAATATAGTATATAGCTATCAATTAAAAACGAAGGAAAATATATTCCTACTAATAATTCATAATTAACTTTGATTGCTGTAGATTTATATTACAAACATAAAAACCTCGTAAAACAATAGAAATAAATTCCTGCTTTTGACATTAATATTAATAACAATTAAAGCGCCCTATACATTTATCATCATTAATGATATAAAATAATACAACAAAGGTTCTTTATGCTCACTCGGAAGTAGTAATTATTCATGTAAAAACGATATTACTTGCAAAAAAATATTTTTATTAAAGCGGGTTTTTTATTTGGGAATTACATAAACTGAATAATTTATAGTTAATTACGTTTATTATACACATTATAGTTCTCATTACATTTGTTAGGCAGTTAGTTCAATTTGACAATCATAATTAAATAAGTTTCATAAAATTCGACATCAATAGATTACCGGTGAATTTTGAGTTTTATTATAATAAAAATACTTTATAGTTTGATAGAAATAAAATATGCATTATGAAACTGGATTTTACATGTGAAATTGAGTACCTAACGAATTTCTTAACAAGAAAAAAGAGGATTTATAAAAAGAAAATAAATCCACGAATCTTTGGAAAATAATAAAATAATTTTTACTTTAATTTTTTCTTACTTTAACTTCAACTTTACTTTATTGACATTCAGTTGTCAATGTTGTCATGTATGACATAAAATGTTTAATCTAATCTCCATTAGTTTATTTGAAAGAACAAACGTCCTAACCACCGAATTAATTAGGATGATAGATTATGTACCTCGTAGGTACCTACTCGTTTTTATATAATAATTATGTGATTTTAAACCAGTTTGAATTAGGTATTTACATTTTGGAACTATATACTAAGGAGCAAAAACATGAACATTGGGATGTAAGCGGAAATTCAACAACTCAATTTATGTTTTGGGTCCGGTTTTGTGAATTTCATAAAACGACTGCTTTGAGCGTCTAAAATTCTAAATCATAATAAGTACCTACGTACCTATAACAACACAAACGGACAAAAAATGAGGACATTTTGAGATCATACTTTTTGTAAGTAAGTAAATAATTATGTCTGACAATAGGTCCGTTTAGGAAGAGAAGTATAACAAAAAACTAACAGCAAAAATATTGTGCCTTGCATGCAAAACTGCAGTATTCAGATTTCCGAAAATGCCTCCGATTCGATGATTTTCTTCGGAAAGTTGACGTTTTTTCAGCGAAGAAACGTCATTTTCAGAATTCAGAATGTTTTCCGAGAAGGTCTGAATCGCGCATCAGGGGGTCTAAAGTGGCCACTTTTGATGAAACATCAGATTTTTCATCTAATAAAACATCTAATTTTTCATCAAATGTTTCATATAACTTTTGAAGCTATCATGGTTACGAACATAAGTATTATTATCAACGGGATAAATGTTTCATAGATGCTTCATAAAAGCTTAATATATGAAGCATCTATGAAACATTTGATGAAAAATTAGATGTTTTATTAGACGAAAAATCGGATGTTTCATCAAAAGTGGCCACTTTAGCTCCGCTGATCAGTGATCAGCCGTTTTTGCGTGATTGGGTAACAAACATCCAAACATATTTCAGGTTTTTAGTCAACTTACGAATGTCCGCATACTTATCGTCATATTGATGGTTACGTTTCTTACAGCCGCAAGCAAACCCCCTCAAGATGAGTTACACAGCAGCGGAGAGTGTGGTGCAGTCCAGCTCCTGGGCTGCCACCAACATGTTCTACGTTCTGCTAGTACCGGCCCTGGTGCTCTGGTACACGTACTGGAGGATGTCCCGCCGTCATCTATACGAGATGGCTGGTAAACTGAACGGACCGCCTGGCTGGCCGCTGATTGGAAACGCGCTGGAGTTCACTGGAGGTTCTGCTGGTGAGTTTCCATATCCTTAGATGAAACAGGATCGATTGGCATCAAAAAAAGTTTTTGTGTAAATTGCCCATTTTCTCGCTGACTGTACATTTGTTTCAAAATCTGTGAATGCAGGTCGAAATATTTTCAAAAATTAAGTATAGTCTCCTATAAACGTTTTCCTCTAGTTACAACGGTTAAGGTAGCTGCCCTTACTGCCACGTCTCAAAAATTCACCCTGTATACGTCTACTGTATGTATAGGTACGTCATGTAAATATGCATAAACTTTTGCATATTACATAAAACCCTCGGGTAGTGATAGAGTTCGGCAGTGAGATAATTAACAAATATTTGAATCAAGTCTGATGTTTAGGTAAATACGGCAAACACGTGCTCAATCTTATGACGAATAGGATAGCCGTAATAAGATTCAGCACGTGTTGTGACAGATAGTACAAACTTAATAACATTCAGAATGCGTTAGTGGTCTTTTTGGATTCATAATGTGGACTAGAAGCGTTGAAGCGCAAACTTGTCGTAGCTATAAGTGACGCAAGCGATGTAATCGATGCAATTCATTTTCGATGAAATACTACCTAATGCTGCGTGGCCACTACGTCGGTATATCGTCGTCGCAGCTTCAATTTTTACAAAAACAACTGGCGCAAATGCCGATGTATGCAGTACTATAGAAATCAATACAAAGCAACAAATCCTGACGCTCCGTACGCTGCGGTTCCAACAAAGTGCACGCACAGCTTTAACACTATTAAAATATTAATTGCTAATTTGACTTTCAATTTAAGTTCTTACCTATTTATTTATTTATTATTTATTTATAAGCCTGACGTTTCCCACTGCAGGGCAAAGGCCTCCCTTCCCTCTATTCACCGATCCCTATCCTGTGCTTGCTGGGGCCAGTCCTCGCTATAGGAATCAAACTCATCCCGCCATCGCCGCCTGGGTCTACCTAGTTTAAGTACCTATACTCATTTTATTTTTCTCTCGCAGATATCTTCAGAAACGTTATTACCAAGAGTGTGCCTTACGACAAAGAAGCTGTGGTCAGGCTCTGGATTGGCTCCCGTCTTCTTGTCTTCTTATACGACCCTCGCGATGTGGAGGTCATCCTCAGCAGTCACGTCCACATCGACAAGGCTGATGAGTACAGGTTCTTCAAGCCCTGGCTCGGAAACGGTCTTCTGATCAGCACTGGTAAGTTGATTTATCAAAAACTTCTGTATACTCCTAGAAAAATGTTTTTTTGTGTGCATCATTCTCAATGGTCTGTTATCGTAGTCAGTTCGTAACAATTTTTTTATTTAGGTTATGGACACAACATGATCTAGGCTATTAAAAGCATAAGCTAATTACTTGAAATAAATAAAGGCGTGTCAGGGGTAGCCAACTAAGTAAAACTAGACGTACAACTCTTAGGAGAAATTACTTCTTTTCCTACTTTCGTCATTTGGTCTTCTGATATAGATTAAACTAGAATCAGTTAGTTATTATTTGCATGTTAGTAGGTACCCTAAAAATAGAAATGACAATAAAACTAGTTCATCCAGTCTTGACATAACATTAATTAATTCAAATAGGTAACTATAGTTTTATTGATCAATTTGGTAATATTCCTTATGGAGCTAAAAACCCACCATATACAAGTCACATATCTATGAGGTCATTTACATTAAATTTCTTTAAAAGTAAGTATAGATAATTTCCATGCTAATTTCTTACCTTAAATGAACATGGATACCTACTTATTATGGTATAATATACAGGGTGGAAAAAATGAATGGGCCCTGGAGGGAAACTACCTTAAATCCTTAAGATACAGTATTTTACTTAAAGGAAACATTCCTTTATTTTTAAAAAGAAACATAACTGCATTCAAAGATTTTCTAAAATTCGCTTGCTTCACCCAGGAGTCGAACCAGCTAAAAATTAAAAAATTAACCACTCCCTATTTTATTCCACTAGTCGATACATTCAATACTAAAGATAAAACTTCTCAAAGAAACATGAGGTCTTACACTCGTCTGTCGTACAAGAAATCCATGAAATCTAATATTTAGTACATAAGGGCTTTAATTGCAATTTAGCTCTACAGTGGAATGGTGAGAGGTGTCCAGTAGACCTTCTCGGAATGTATTCCGAATTCGAAAAATAACGTTTTTTCGCTGAAAAACCGTCAACTTTTCGAAGAAAATCATCGAATCGGATGCATTTTCGGAAGTCTAAATCTCACCTCAGATAGACAAATACCGTCTAGAAAAGTTTTGTCGTGAACGGTGAAATAATAAAAATTAATGAAAAAAAATTGTGAAAATTAATGTTAGATTTCATGATCTTTCTTATTTCTAAAACCAAATGTGTGTTAAAAAGATTTTATCCTGACATTAATCCTATCGATTAGTGGTATTAAATAGAGCGAAGTTTGTTTTTTTAATTTTTAGCTGGTTCGATTCCGGGTGAGGCAAGTGAATTTTAGAAAATCTATGAATGCAGTTTTGTTTCTTTTTAAAAATAAAGGAATGTTTCCTTTAAGTAAAATACTGTATCTTAAGGATTTAAAGTAGTTTCCCTCCGGGGCCCATTCATTTTTTCCACCCTGTATAATATTTTAATTTTAATATATTTATATAATACGAGTATAACATCTGCGCATTACTTTGATTTCTATTAACAAACGAGAATTTAAGCTTATCTTCATAAATTACAATTTGAAAACATGTTTTAACCGTGTCTAGATTTAAGAATTCCCTAAAAACAAATAGGTACCTATGAATTTGTAAATGTTTCTTACATTTTTTATTGCACAATATTAACCACGCTTTCGAAATATATTTTGTAAATAAAAAAATAAATTATTAAGTATTTAAATGTTCGCGGAAAGTTTTGTCTATATTATTATTTGTTGACAAACAGGTCTAGAAATTAATAAGAAACATATTCCGTGTGATTTGAACCGGTTTTTTTTTCCGGCGTTATATTTCCTCTGTTAGATAAAGGTCAGTACATTTTCCTTACTGTAATTGATACATCTGTAGGCCAATTTGTTGTATGACCACACTTAGAGCTCCAGAAAAGGATGTAATGACACAACCTTAGCTTCAAGGTTTATGAAGTTCATGGGATTCGTAAAGGCTTACGTATGGCAATGTAATTTTATTGCTTACATTTTATCATTTTATACACAAAAAAATATAATTTGTTTAGGTAGTTTTATTTATATTCTAATGTAACTTGAACATGCGAGTAACAGGCAGATGGTGAAGAGCTTATGGTGTTCTCATTTAAAGTGGAATCACACGGCTCTTATTTCGTTCATTTCCGTCGTTCATTTTGCATATTTCACTCAAAGTGACACATCTGAACATAAAATAAAAAAGAAGTGTCATAGAAAACCCCAGCATTCATTCGAGTGATTGTTCACTCGAATGAAAGCTGTCACGATGTCACGATCCTAACACACATCTTTCGACTCACTCAGTTTATTACAGCTCAACACATACCTACTTCACACAAACGCTTCACTTTTTCTAAATTATTAAGCGATATTTTATTATCTTCCATTGTTTTGTGAGCATACGTTTAAACCCCAGCAACTGTTAAATTCAACGTCTTTCTCCAGGACAAAAATGGCGTACCCACCGCAAACTGATCGCGCCTACATTCCATCTTAATGTGCTGAAGAGTTTCATCGATCTCTTCAACGCCAACTCGAGGGCCGTTGTCGACAAGCTGAAGAAGGAAGCCGGAGATTTCGACTGCCACGACTACATGAGCGAATGCACCGTTGAAATCCTACTGGGTAAGTGTTTTGTTGATAGAATTATGTATAAGCTTATATTATTCTATTTATCAAATTCGTGTTGAGTCCATTTAACGAAAGAAGTTTCTTTGAACCGACGCCGCAGAGGCGCTTTTTAAGTGAGAAGATAAATTGTCTCAAGGTAAGTCTCTGAAGTTTACACAAACTTAATAATTTATACGAGAATGCAACAATAAACATAGCGTCGGCTAAATTCGAAAACCTCGTAACTCCGTATTTTTGACGCATATGATTTTTTCATGCAGTTTGGTAGAAAACTAGATTTTATTAGCCGACGATAGGACAAGTATAGTACAAAAGGATAAAAACTTTGAGTTGTAAAGCTGCCCATTAGACGTCATAGCTAGGTATTACAAAGAGTTCAGTCTGATATTTCACATGTCTTTTGCAATACGATTCCTTTGAGCACACCAAATATCGTTCGACCTAACATAAGCTTAATTTATCTAGCTTCCTAATCGAGTTTGGCCATGAGGAAAAGCCCGATCAAAGCTGTCAAGACGAGACCTTACACTTTTTAGCTATTGAAAACGTTCACAACGCCAACGTTATGAATGTAAATACAATTATAGCTCGTTGGTGCCATGTTTGGCAATCTAGATTATTTTAGATCAATCATCCAAGTTGAGCAACAGTTCAGTGTTCGATAAATGGCAGGCTAGTTGCGTCATTGAGGCTTTTAATGGTGGATATCCATTATGTTTGCGAACCTCGTTTGATGACCTCTGTGGCGCATTGTGTGAGGGTCCGCTTGAGACACAGGAGGAGGTAGCGGGTTCGATCCCCGACGTGTATGGTCTGCAAATATTTGTATCGGGTTTGGGTGTTTTCTATGGATAAGTAATTATGTGGTTCCCGTAACACAAGCTCTGCTTACTTTGGATTTACATGGTGCTGTAGGAAATGTCCAGCATTAGGTATTTATTTACCTACTGCGCTCTGCGCTCCTTCAACTGTTCCCGTAATAACGTTGCACGCTCCTTGTTTACGAATGTATCTACTACCGGGACTAGCGAGGAGCTCAGTAGATGCATTAACATAATATATTAAATCCAGCTTAACGCTGCGTATTCGAAGGGTTTGAATGGCAATATAACTATTCAATTGAGGTCTTGAACGGTTTATGTCATCAGAATCATTCAAAAGTTTTGCTAGTATTTATACATTTTATACATTACAATACTCTTGAGAAACGTATCCTGAAAAAAGTTACTTTATGACGTCAGCGGGGCTATAAAGGCCGTTATAGCAGAATCATAATTTGATTCGTATTATGTTTTGTTCTTGTCACTCTTATGAAAAGAGACGGCATCAGTACAATTCAGATTACGGCCTTTTTAGCCCCGCAGTTGATTAGGAGCTAATAGTAGGTATAAATCCGAGTGTCGAGGTCAATTCTAAAGCTGTAAGGAATATTAATGCGGCACGAGTTACTTTTAGGACTCACAGACGAGAAAACCCACCAAGATATATTTTAAGGAAAATGAGTTTGAAACCTTTAAATTTATATTTAAAAAAATTGGATAAGTAACACCATGGTATTGTAACTCAAGAAAGGCTAGACCGATTTTAAAGATCTTTAATTTTTTGAATTGTTTCCGCCCCGAATAGCAAAATTACTATTCAAAATACACGAAAAAAAATATATGAATAAAATTTTTTCATAGTATGGGTCACTGGTGCCTGTGCTACCTTCTGGGGTGATTGGGATAAACTGACGTAATTTGTTGTAAAACAGCTTATTTGATGATAGATACCTTCAAATTCTGAAAAGTATGAAATTCGCCGGGTCAGCCAATTAAAATATTATGTGCTAGGTAGATATTAAATATCATATTATCATATTCATGCTCAAACCGAAAATATTTCACATTGACTAAAGCCCGTCACAGACTTAGCTATAATATATATTAATATTTTTATAGCTAGGCATATTACTATATATTTTCTATAAGTACTTACTAATTTTCGCGTGACCGCACACTCAGCTATAATATATATTATAGCTATACGGTATAATAGTACGGTATATTAATATATATTATAGCTAAGTCTGTGACGGGCTTTATTCGTCAACTCGCCACTTTTGAAACTGGTCTTTTCTGACGAGTTGACGAAATTTAAAATGATCAAAAATAAAAATTTAAATTGCAAAACATAGGTAGGTACTTACCTGTTTAAGCAAACGTACCTGTTTAAAATAAGTATATCGTTATTTAAATATAAGGAGCTAGGTATGTAAGTACCTATAGGTAAGTATTGTTCTGAACGGCCAGTCTATTAATTCGCGAACCTTCTCGAACCTGTTCGAAAATTCACACTTGATCAAAAATTTAAATTTATAATGGCAAACATACCTGTTTTAAATGTATCGTTATTTATTTTTGGCAATATAAATAGAAATATTGATTAGTTGTTATTTTTTCTTGCTTCAAACGAGTTAGATACTATATCCGCATTGGATCTTTTAAAACTACAATCGGAAAGTACTTATTTATTTTGTACTATCTACAATTTACTAGAATAAGTCACGTAGTCACGTAACATCAGTGCAATCACGCAAAAGACGTATTACATAGTAAAGATATCATTATATCGTATGACGTTATAATGAAATGAGTGAGTTATGATTATGGTTCTTAGTCCTACCTAGTTATAAATTATTACTTTTCATCTACCGAATCTTGATGATTTAAACTGGATCAGTCATCACCAATAGATGATCCTATGTCTCTAATCATCCCACATCCACCCATTGCTGAATATAGACTTCCTGAGGTTTATACGCCGCCGATCCAAGAAAATTTCAAAATTCAAAATTCAAAAATCGATTATTCAGTAGGACCACTAGGAGCACTTTGAATCTTTGTTTAGAGCTACGTGATTCTACTCCTGTTCTTTCACGACCAACACCGTGAAGAATCAGGGCAACAAACACGGTATTGGGCCTAGCTTTCTTTTCGGTGATCCATCCTATAATCTAAATAGTCAAGCTCCAGTGAGGAGCCAGTCGAACAAAGTGAGGCTCGTCAAATTCGTCAAAAGAAAAACAAGGATTCCTTAGCAAAATTCGGACGGCAAGGCCAGTTGAAACCAATGCTTCCCCGTCGCCTTTACTATATCATCTGATCATCTAGCTGGTTGGTTGTCTACCAGGTGTTCTGTATCCCTCGCATGGCCACCACTCAATCACTGATGCCTTTGACCATCTACCGTCTTCCCGGCTTGCCAAATGAAGGGCACAGGAAAAGAAGGAGCTCATTAACATTTTCACCTTTTTTGAATTAACGGTACCATTACTTCATAATTCTATGGCCAATCAGAACACTTTATTTTAAACAGGATAAAAGGACTCATTACACTTAAAAGTTCATCTAAAAAAAATCCTAGTTCAGAATAAAACGAGCCCATTGCATTCCATACCAAGTTAAAAGGTGCCTAAAATAAAATGTTAAAATGTTAATGAGCTCCTTTTTTTCCTGTGCCCTTCAAATGTCCTGCCCATCTCTACTTCAATTATTTTATCACAATTATAAAGTTTTATTCTTAACAGCTATCATTGGAATCTCAATTACTTTATAGTGTCCTAAACCCAAATTACAAAACAAATTAAAATTCTAGGATTCATCTATTGTATTTCATATTAGTAACTCGCTCGCATCATATATGGCTATCCGCATCTAAGTATAGAAGGTATACATTATGTAGAGTACAAGCCATATTCTCTTATTATATTCCTGTTCTTCTTGACGTATATGTCTAGATACACTTGCGCATATTAAATACCAAGATACTGAATGGTTTTTGACGATTAAACAATGTAGCTTTAAAATTGAATTACGAAGATTTTTATACATAAACCTTTTTAAAAAACTAACTTCTTCGAATTAACCCGTACTCAGAACATAATTATATTGAAACCTTTTTAAAAAACTAACTTCTTCGAATTAACCCGTACTCAGAATATAATAATATAATAAACACAATAAATTCCTTAGAATCTTTGATACTAGTGCACGTTTAAACGTCACGCTATATCTGCATTTTAATATATCGTGTTAGATACTTATTAAATACACTTTTGAATTTTTGATAGCAATAGCAGTTAAAAGTGTCAATGAAACATATTAATGAAAGTTCTCATTCATCAGTTCTTAGATTGCGAAATTGGAAATCAGAAACCGACTACATACTACATAGGTACATACATGCACGATACCACACTACGTTAGGTATACACAATCAAATCACCATTTTGTTTAATTGTGACTCAAAATGTCGCTCCCTACCATTCCAACCCTCCCGTCCTCTCTCCTTTCCTCTCTTCATTATTACTTATTTTATTAGCTGAGCTCTTGCCTTTTCAGCAGGCGGACAATGTTTTAGTTTTAAATACTTACCTTAGTTTACTGTCTTTTTATTGTCCATGTAATTTGCTGAATAAACATGTTTTCTTTCTCTTTACATACTTCGTTAGCTTCACGCGTATTGACTATTTTCATTCCAGTGGATGAAACCGAAGATTCATAATAAATTGTGATTGTTGAAGTTTATTTGATTGATAAGCCTACTTCCAAACCCTGGACACCCGATGAAATCTCTATGCAAAAGTTGCGTCTAGCCATCTATATTTACAATACACAATGTCAGTTTTGTACACAGTAAGGTTGTCACCGTATGAATAATGTACACTGTGGTCTCGGTCTAGTCGTCTTTTGTACTAGATCGGTCTTATGTACTAGATTCTAGTACTTACAAAAAAAAACTTTAGTTTTGGGGATTACATTGAAATCTGTGAATATTCTTTATGAGATGATAATTAGCCACATTACATTTTTAAATTTCCACATGAATGAGAGTGGTACGTACGCAAACGGAATGAAAATGAGGCACCTACATTTATTTCTTCTGTTTGTACACCTATATTATTAGCATAAAAATTATGATAATTTTGTAGTAAGAGCATCTTTTTAACCTTTAGATCTTATAAAAAATCTAGTCACGTAGCTTCAGCTATTGAATGTTTGTTCGAATTTAAATTAATTTAGATTTCGTCTACCTACACGATTCATATTAGAATGTAAATTGAGTTTTGTTTTTATATATTTCTGATACCAATGAACGTTGGTCTAGGTCGTGGGTTTTGTTTCAATGCCAAAATTAGATCATAACGGTAGTATCATTCATTATTATCATCAAATGCAGATTTGATTCCGCTAATAAATGTAGCATTTGAATTAATTATTTAAGTATAGTTCTAGTAAGCATTGTGTATTATGTAGTATCAATAAACTTTTCTCAACTTAACGCGTTAGTAAAATTCAGTTTTATTATTAGGAAACATGCACCTACAACATAGATTAAATTCAGCAAATAAGTTACATCATCAATATATGTAACATTATGGAAACTCATCATAAAATCATCCTGTCTTGGTCTGCCCTGAAAAACAGTCGTGATTTTATGTTTCACCCAATGGTATCTATTCTATATAACCTCATTGGTTTCACACGCAAACATCAGGAACAGACTTTTATTACATTTTACGCTGTTCCTTATTATTTACCAAGGTTTGCTCATGCCTCATTATTAATGTTATTACTTCAAATACTTCGACAATTTGTAGTAATAAATGTAATAAGAGAACGTGACACAAAACGTAAAGTCCCAACACCATTAGTGTGAACTGTCTCAAATTTCAAGGGGTAATGGAGAATTATACAAAATAAACTGCTATTTGAATGTTCAGTCACGTAGGAGTCGACTTAGTGACAACACGTTGGCCCTCAGCATGGACGACCATGGTATACGTAAAATCAGTATCGCATCTTTACAACCAACGTGATAAACTTAGAATGGAACTGTGATTGTCATGTACTTAATGGCCGTAAAACTCCGTCACTTGTTGAGATGACTCACGCAAGAGCACAGCTTCTGATTATGGATATGGACAGTTCAACAAATTCTGACAAAGTCCTGACAGTTTTTTCTCCTGCTTGTGTTTACATATAGATAGTCTGAATACAATTTTAAGTCACATTACCCAAGAAAGTAATCTTGATTTTTGAATTTGTTTAAGTATTAAATTATAAAACGCTAGGAAACAATAAACTGTTAAGTTTATTTTTGTGTTCGGCACGACTTTGCCTTTCTTCAATCTCAAACCAAGTAACTGATTAGAGCCATTTAATATGTCATAAAGATGGAGATGAGATACTGTAAAATGTAGGTATAGTGTCAGGCAATAGGCTGTGTTCTTGAAACGAATACCTCAGGACCCATTAATGTTTGCGAAACGAAGATCACTAGTTATCCTAGTGTCTTACAGAATTTGCGATAGAAATATCGAATAATAGAATTTTCGATATTTCGTACATTTTGAGAAGAATGGTCTATAAACTCCAACCAATCTTCATGATACACTTGAAAAGAAGAATAATTACAGTACACCTCTGTACTAGGTTAAAAAAAAAAATTTAGTAAAACTGTAGGGTTTAAAAAAAAAAATTTCTAGTTTAGTTGAAAGGTCTTTGAAAGTGCTATATTTTTTATGATAGCTAGATCCAAGCAGTTTATTCTGCGCCACTGAAATCGACGCTAATTGCTTAAATAAACTTTTGTCAAAAGTCTATATAAAACACCTTTCAGGTAATGTGATCGTGGATGATATCTCTAGGGGCTTTGTCTTAGATAAGTGATATTTGTAGTTCGATAGTTTTTTTCATGTTATAAATCGAACCACGCATATAATAATCGTCAATAGAAAAAACAAATAATTATAAGTAAACAACATAATAGCTATGTACAACGATATCATTTGGTATGATTCCGATAATCTTAGATAATGACTGACCATAATAGCGATGTTGTTTCGAGGAAGTCTGCGCAGAATTGCGATCAACACAACGTCCGCGATTCTTATGGAAATATAATTATGAATTAGGAACAGAAAGCTACTTGGAGATTTAGATTTTATGGCAATATCTACGTACATTTATTCTATATCTATACGCATTAGGTACTATATTATTCTAAGTAGTTTTATTAGCTGGTGCTAGACAGATCGACGACATCGTCAAATTTTTTGCGGCTCATGAATGGGTTATTTAAAATTAAATGAAGGAAAGCAGAAAAAACGCCAACTCCCTGAAGAAAATCATAGAATATACGTTTTCGGAATGTGAATCCCACTGCAGGAATAGTATTGGGCAGTGCAAAAAAAAGGGTGTTGTAAGCGATAATTAGGCTCTCCGTCACGTGGAATAACTACCAGCTCAATGTGTATTAAAATACCTCTGACTATTTCCAAAATATCTTGTAAATATGCCTGAAAATCATAGAGAATGTCTACCGTTGTGTAGAGTATTTTTGTTTTAGTTAGGCACCCACTGGAGCTGCCCCCTGATTCTTCACAGGGTCGCGAAATAACAGGAGTAGAATCACCTAGCTCTTAAGACGTTTCAAAGTGATCCTAGAGGTTCTAAATTAAATAAATGATTTTTGATTTTAAATTTTTGAATTTTCGTACCAAAACATACAATTTTAAGTCTGCTGTAACCCTACACACAGAAATACACGTGTCCAAACGCTATAATTACCTTTCGATATTCTCGTTAAACAAACTTAAAAGTATTTATTACTTAATTTATTTAATTGTATTATGTATCACTTGGAACTGAGTATACATACAAGTCAAAGGTCTTGGAGATTTAAATTGCAAATATTTTATAGGTTCTTGATAAGGTATACTTTAATCGTATTTATTTGCAATAATCTATACGTTTATAATTACATCGTTTATAGAAGTAGATTCATAAAATAATATAAACATAAAGATAATAAAGCTAGTATTTTAATTAATGTAGCCTATAAAATCTTAAACTGGTTTAAATGATGATTATTTATTTATATATGGACAAAATCCTACTATTATTATAAAGGCGAAAGTCCGTGTGTGTGTGTGTGTGTGTGTGTGTGAATGGTTGTTAACACGTACTGTAACTATAACTAATAACTACTGAACAGATTTGGCTGAAATTTGAAACATAGATACTTAGATAATTTTTATTTGATAAAGTGTTAAACCACACTTAGGTATTTACATTTTTAAAAATATAATTAATAAATATAAATATAATTTTTAATACATAAAATTTTGATAAGATTTTTCATTTTCAAATAGATAGATAATGACCGGGAATAGGACATAGACTTTTAATCCCGAAAAAAATGCATGGTTCCCGTGGGATAAACAAAATAGTAGTCCACGCGAGCGAAGCCGCGGGCGTCAGCGAGTAAATAATACGTAAATTACAAAATTGCGCAACTTTAATTTTGAGCTTAACTTTGTACTAAATTATGAAAAGCTCATTTATGTTGTTTATGAATGGATTTGTGCAATATGCTAGCTATAATTAAAAAATCTTTATTTGGAACATTAACATTTTGTACATTCAAACATGAAAAACGATGATTATGCAGAAGTAAAATTACTGTGTCGCAAGCAATAATAGCAAGTAATACCAGCCAAAATTTTAGGTGTGAGTACTGCTGATGAATAATTTGGAACAAGTAGATTATTTGAATGGCCGAATGTGTCACGTAGGCAGATTGCCGACCCCCCGCACGCTCACCTAATGGCCAATATTCGCCTTACACGCCATCCAGCGGGCAATTCAGGTAGGTACTGCAATAATTGCGCCACTGATAGCCTGATTTACATTTAGTGAGGTCACTCTCATTAAGAAATTTATCAAAATTCAAATAGTTCTATGAAATCTAATAATTATTATTCTACTACTAGCTAACCCTACTAACGCGCTACCTTGTTCAAATGTTGAGTTACGAAAATACCATACATAAATATACTTACTTAATTTTTTTTTCGAATTTCTCGACTTTCCGAGCAACTATTACAATTTTTTTCTCCTAAAAACTTATTCGGAATATTGTCAATGTTTGGAACATTCCCAATAACATAAGAGAGAGAAACAAACCAATGAACAGCATTTCACTTTTATTATAAAGATTACCTACCGATGTTTTTTCGGTATTTTTCAGCATATCGGTAAATGGCACAAAACTTAGCCTTTAGCAGTGAGTGACGTCTCCTTGTGAATAATGATTAACCTCAATATTTTTCACAGTCAATTAGCTTCTTAGATATTTAGGAAAGCAAAACATGAAGAGTTTATGAATCGGCTATATTTTTTGATTTCACGAAAAACACTTTTCAGTGCGATTCATGATCCTCGGAATGCATCCGATTCGAAGATTTTCTTCGAACAGTTGACGTTTTTTAACAAAGATAGGTACGTCACGTTCCGAATTCGGAAAACATTCCGAGAAGGTATGAATCGCCCTGCAGGAAGCGCTCGTGGCGTAGCTTGCTTGGACGTTCTGATTGATCGTTGAAGTTAAGCAGCGTTGTGCGCGGTCACTTTTAGGATGGGTGACCGCAAGTGGTATTACGAGCTGAGCGCTTCCGTGCTTCGAAGGGCACGTTAATTGTCGGTCCCGGCTTTTAAAGTCGTTAAGCCATGACGGAGGCCTTTAGGCGGCCTAAAAACACCGTCTTCAGAGTTGGCCACTTGCTCATACGAAAGAAGAAGAAGAAGAACTGCAGGAAAGTGATTCTATATTTATTTTTATAATAAAATTAACAAGTTATAATCTTCAATCCCTCTCCAATCCGATTATACGATTTTGTAATCAAGCATAAAATGAATTTAACCTACGTCATCATCATTTTAGTTTACGGATGCACTTAAACTTTGTCTTTTTTTACCATTTTTCGATGGTCTTTATATACAAATCACAATTTAAATGATTTTCGTGTTTTATTTTGTGTAGCGTACAAGAAATTATTGTCAAAAAACTTTTGACGATTTACAAAATTAGTTTTGTAATCAATCATCATTATAATTACATACGATCGCACTTGACTTACTACAGAAATTACTCAGGTATTTCAAATGCGCAGATAAATGAATCGCCAATAATTATGATACAGGCACAATTAGATAAGTATCTATTATTTTGAATTATTCAAAAGTTGTTGTCCTTCGCAATAATTCGAGGATAAATAACTTAAATAATAAGGTGTTTATTTATTACGCTACATTTAGCATAATCACAGATAATTGGGTCCAAATAGACCATTATTTTAGTTGGTACCATTTATTTTGTCAGAGTTTAAGATATGCCTAAGCGAAGTGAGAAAAGCTCATTTACATTTCTGATTAAAATTAAACTAAATCTTATAGATAATGCTTGAATCGTTCTGCTATAATTTTAAATTTAAATTTAAGATAAAAAAATGGTTAACGTATTTACTACTTACAGAAACAAGCAATTTATTCAAAAATAAAAAAACCCGGCTGAACTGAAAAGTTGGAAATAGCATTATCTTATCAATCACAAAACAAAATTAAATTACAATTTTATTATTATGTACCTAGGTATCTAGGGTTCGATGCCGTGCGCATTTTCCTAAACGTTGTTCTCACAGTTGACACACAGATGGCTCGATGGCTCTGTGAGTAGGTAAATTAAATGCGCAAGTTATTTCTTAAATATGAGATATCTCCTAAATGGCTGAACCAATTTCGATGCAGTTTGTTCTAAAGGTTGCGTGTGACTAATTAGAAAGTTTTAGTATGCGTTTTGGTTAGCAATTCTATTTTGGGCGAAAAATAAATTTTCAAAAATTTTGAGACTCAATTTAGTCTTCGAAGATGTCATGTTAGATTTAAAAAAAATATATATTTGATATCAGTCCACCGACTTCTTGATTTTGACATGGATTTTGATATGATAGCGTGATTTTCATTTTGAAAATTCACACATTGTTGGATTTTCTAGCCGCACTATTTGATTTATCGAAATAAAAAGTATTCTAGAGCACAATCGAGATGGAGACGATTCTAACGATACCTCATTCATCAAAATCCATCTAGCCGTTTAGGAGCAACGTGGTAATAAAGAATATTACTTACATACCCACACCCATACATAGAAACGCGCGATCTACATAACCCGGGTGACTTGACAGTCAGCCGGGTAAAAATACGACTTTTAACCATTGACAAATTGATTAATAACGTTATCGTTATATATTATCGTTAGACACAGTTTCTGTACTCCTGCAGCGCGATTGTTCCTCGGATTGATCCTCGGAATATTTTGCGAATTCCGAAAGTGACTTTCCGAAGAAAATCATTGAATATGATGCATTTTCGGAAGTCTGAATAGCAATGCTGGTACTTTTTAAAAAGGTGCTAGGTGACTTAAAAAGATACTATTGTAAATTAATAGTTGATCCCAGTTTTAAGTTAAAACTTTTAACAGTCCCATCTCAATAGCATTTCTAAATAGTCCATATTTTTCAGAAACCGCAATGGGAGTCAGCAAGAGCACCCAGGACCAAAGTGGCTTTGAATACGCCATGGCTGTCATGAAGATGTGTGACATCCTTCACCTCCGTCACACCAAGATCTGGATGAGGCCCGATATGCTGTTCAACTGGACCCAGCACTCCAAAAACCAGAATAAGCTGCTTGGTGTTATTCATGGACTCACTAAGAAAGTAAGTCCTCATGATGCTATGATGATGGTTTTATTCAAAGAACAACGAACATTTTGACTCTTCCGCCATTTTGATAAAACCTCGATCTTGCAGCCAGTGATGAAACATGTGTCAATCGATAGGGGAAGTGATTACAAACAAAATATATTCAGTAATAAAATCTCGTAATCTTTATACTTTAGACTGTAGAAATCTTTTCTAAATAGGCATTATAAGAGGAAGTATGGGTTCTGTCTGCAACTATCAGAAATGTGTTCGAAGAATACAGCAATGTAGTAAAAGATACAAATTACAAAAAAAAAACTAAATGAAACTTTGATACCGAACTCCAAAACATTGTTCTCTTAATATCGAAGTTTAAATATGTTTTTTGTCTGTCTGAAGTCGCCTATGGTCTGGCTATGGTTCGTTCAAGAGTGATCTATTAAAAAAAAAATTTGAGAGTCATCTATTAGACATCTATTTTTTTTAAGGACTTTTACTGAAATGTTCTATTTCGTTACTTTCTGAAAAAAATATGAACAAACACATTTCAATGCGAGTACTCAAAATGTAGGTAAGTATAGATTACAATCAAGGACATCTGAGAACTTTTCGCACGTGTTTTTAAAAAGTAGGTAATTATTTCTCCAACAAAATAAATATTGAATGTTTTATTTATAGAATTTAGAATTGCGATCTTTATTTTTAAAATATTCTAATTTTATTATTTCTAGGAATAAAAATGATCTTGTACCTACCAGTTTCTTCCACAACCAGTTTTATTTACGCCTCGATGACGTCATTTGATGGGTACATGTGTAGGATTATAAATTAGGATTGAAAACGTGATCAACTTCGTGTGACGTCATGCGTTAGACCGATCTTTCGATCAGGATTTTTAATACCTACCTATTATTTTATTGGAAGATAAATTATAAGCTATGAGCAATTTACATCGATGTTTTGCAGATTATTTTAGATGTTTTTAGAACTTTTAGGTACCTATTTAATTAAAGTTTTTGGATGAATCGGTTTGAAATTGAGTATAAAAACGTTTGAATTCATTAATAGGTAAAGATTATACAATCAAGTCACCTGAGAACTTTTCGCACATCATAATAATACTAAATTAATAAATAAAAAAGAAACTTGTAATAGTTTACGACTTTTTGGCGTTTTATGACATAGATAAGATATGTCTTCTTCGCTTGGTATTCCCAAAACGGCGAAAGAAAACATCGTTATTGAACCCGCAACTTAGCTCTTAAATTATTAAATCCGTACCCATATTATAAATGATAAAGTGTGTTTATTTGTTTGTTTATTTGTCCTGCTTTCACGTCAAAACAGAGCGACGCAGCTAGTATATTATAATTATAGAGGAAGCTTAGTATACGGTACCTATCTCTATAACCAATTTTATTCACCATCAGGTCATCAAAAGGAAGAAGGAAGAATTCAAGAACGGAAAAGACAACACCATTGCCGAAGAAACCAAAGAGCCAGAAACCACCACCACCTCAGTCGAAGGCCTCTCCTTCGGTCAGTCCGCTGGCCTTAAGGACGATCTCGATGTCGATGATGCCGATGTCGGTCAGAAGAAGCGCTTGGCTTTCCTTGACCTGCTTCTAGAGAGCTCTCAAAGCGGAGTTGTTATATCTGATGAGGAAATCAAAGAACAAGTGGACACTATTATGTTTGAGGTGAGAGCTATTTGCAGTCCTTAAATGGTGAACTAGTGATCGCGAGGCGATAAATCGCGCATAATTTGATTGTGATGTATCGAGTGTTGAATTTAATTGATACCTATCATACTCTAGCTCCATTGGTGTATTTAGATTTTTGCATAGGAAAATCACAATAAGTAAAAATGACAAAATGTGAATTTGGTTCCATGGTTCAATTCTAATGCACACAATATCGCATATAAATAGGATAGAAAATAGTGGACTATTGTAGTCCTGCTATCAAATAACAAATAGGAATAGATGGTTTGATAAGGGTTTTCCTTCAGCATTCCTAATTGAATATTGTTCCAATGATGTGTAATATATACCTAAGGAATAATGATGGTAAATAATTGCTATTGTCAATATATTTTACATATACCTCTAAAAAACGGACCTAGGCAATATACAAGACTTGAAAAATACATTTGTCCAACTTATGCAGGGTTCATAACATTAACTTTCTTATCAGGGTCACGACACCACAGCCGCTGGCAGCAGCTTCTTCCTATCCATGATGGGAGTCCACCAGGACATCCAAGACAAGGTGGTTGAAGAGCTGGACCAGATCTTCGGAGACTCTGACCGCCCTGCCACCTTCCAAGACACCTTGGAGATGAAATACCTAGAGAGGTGCCTGATGGAGACCCTTAGATTGTATCCACCAGTACCGATCATTGCCAGACACATCAATCAAGACATTACTCTGCGTAAGTATATATTCCTTTTAAGGCTTTTTCAAAATATAAAGAATAATATTAGTTGGTTATTTAAAATCAAACTCAAGACGAAAGATGAGTGCTCATTGAAGATGCAAAAATTGAAATCGATGAAGAAATCATCGTGAAAAACTTGCGATTTCAAAAGCTTTACTCCAAATGGACTTGCATTTTTTGCATTCAAAACACCAATACTGATTAAGCTGTGAAGACTGTACAATTTGACAGGCAATTTCTAAACCTATCCCAAAAACTAAAACAATAAGCATTAGTTGCCACTTGACCTCTAAGCTGACCTTAAAATTGCGATCTTGACCGTTCCCACTCGATGAACAACTAAACATTTAATGCGATGAATAATCTAAGCTAAGGAAAATAAGTGCCTAGATGACCTGTAAGATGTGAGCCGGTACTCCCTGACTCACATAGCCTTAAAAGATAACCTAGTTTTAGCATTGATACATACCTACACTTGAAAAAATTTACCATCGTTTCTAAAATCTAATGCGTAACTGGCAATTTAAATGTGTCGTATTGCAAAGCGGCACAAAAGCAATCTTGACGAGAGATTTTGCCCCTGTGAGTAGCCCCCTGATTGTCTATCTTTGATAGCGACCAAAATCGGTCTCAAACTGTCAAATATGACAGTTCTGTGACCATGAAAGTAGCTCTGTCACTCTCATCTCAACGAGACCGAACGCCACAAAAGATACCTACGCGATCGTTTTGACAGTTAGAAACCAATTTTGGTTTGAGACAAGTAAGACAATGCATGCTGGTGTGGCCTAAAGTTTATGAAAAAGATTTGAAGGTGCATCTGTTGTTAAACGTGTCTTTGGAATTAAGCTCGATTTATTGATTCACATGTAGAATGACTTGCTTGAATCTTCTATTCAATCCAAAAATCGCTCTAACCTTGTCACTTGCGGCAAAATCAAAAAGCAGCTGGTTCTTCTGCAAATCAATATTCTCCGAAGCATCCGACTAGGCTAATATCATATTCCGTACCGGTTTTTAGATCATCTTATTCTGGACATCCTTTTGAATTTTCCTCATTCCATTTTATCTAGGTAAGATACTATAAGTGTTGCATTCCACAGCATCTAACGGCAAGAAGGTCCCCGCTGGCACCACAATAGTGATAGCTACCTACAAGCTGCACCGTCGTGCGGACGTCTACCCCAACCCTGACCAGTTCGACCCTGACAACTTCCTCCCAGAGCGCTCCGCAAACCGTCACTACTACGCCTTCGTGCCCTTCTCCGCCGGCCCAAGGAGTTGCGTTGGTAAGTTATTTAGAAATGTCAGCCTACAATACCTGCTTAAGGGACCAGCGAACGTATCTACGTACCTAGGAACGTAATACCAAAATAATTTAAAATATGAGCATATTTTTATCACTTTATGTTTATATTTGGATAAAGGCAGTATTTATCTAGGTTCCTGTTACAAAAAACCTACTATAGAACAATTGAAAAGAAAAAATGCCATTTTTGGTGTACCTACAAAGATATCAATTCAATTTGCTTACATTTCTTTTTAGGTAAGTTTTTCGGAACAAAAGTGTAACAGGAACCTAGATAAATACCTACTCTCTAAATCTAACAACATAAACTGACATACATAAATATGCTTAAATTTTAAATGATTTCGGTATTACGTTTTTATGGAAATTTGCCTGTCGCAGGCCTCTTAATAAGCCTCACCAGTATTTTGATCAATGCTACGATATTCTATAGCTTTTATTATAGATTTCTATTAATGATATTTGCTCGGTAAATAATTGGAAAGACGTCCAAAACTGAATTTACATTTTTAAATTATGCGTTTCCATTTCGTTCATCTATTACATGTTAAAAATAACGTGTTGGAAACGTGATTGTAAAACAATTAAATTACGCTTTTGTAGTTATTTAGCAGTAAGTTTTTGTACTACGCTCCAAAAATAGTGTAAAAAGACAAAAATAAACCGTACAGTATTCGAATAAGCGGTGATGAACTTGCAACCATCACTTTAGATCTTATAAAGACAACTTAAAGGATAAACTGATACAGCAAAAACCAATAGGTTACCTTAAAATATACAACGCATAGTTGTAGCTCTACTTTCACCAATTTTTGTAGTTTGGTTTATATTGGTGTTACGTTCTTATCTAAGTTTTCACCAATATAAACTGAACCACAAGAACCACGATAATAATATGACGATTTGTTGAGGCCCATGGAAAATTGTAGAAACTTTGATAGATACTACAAGCAAAGCAAAGCTAATCGATATCTAGAGTTTTAAAATGCCATTTCTATTTTAGGTCGTAAATACGCAATGTTGAAGCTCAAGATTATCCTGTCTACCATACTGAGGAACTTCCGTGTGCATTCCGACCTCAAGGAGTCAGACTTCCAGCTCCAAGCCGACATTATCCTGAAGCGGTCTGAGGGCTTCAAGGTCAAACTCCAGCCCAGGAAACGATTTGCCAAAGCCTAGAACTAAACTGAAACATTTTCAAGCTTACAGCTTACCTCGAAATTCTGTCTTTGTCTTGATTAAAAACGTACCTATAAGTGTAAGTGAATTGACTTCACAATTTTTATTGTAGGTCAGTAAAGTTTTATTTTTTTACAATTATTTTTTCACCTTAAATAATTACGGACCTTAAAAAACTTTAGACGTTAAAGTAATTGAAGAAAATTATACTCAAAAAACACGTTTTATTTAACCTGTTTAGAGGTAAAGTGTCTTGTCTGATATATAATTTTGTAATTAAACCGTCAGATCATTCGGGAAAAAATTACTACAATTTAGAATAAAAATATTCTAAACTTGTTTAGGCTAATTTGTCAAGCTTTATGTTTTCAGTTATTATTGAATCTATTTATGCATTTTAATGTATTTTAAAAAACATATTGTGATACTACGTTACATAGATTACATTATATTCTATTCTATCACGGTCATGGTGGCAGAAATCTTGGTATGAAGAAGGGTTTAACCGGAAAGCATATTTTGCTCAACTGTTTTCTAACTGCTAGGTTTAAATTGTAAATAGTTACTTTTAATTTATGTTGTGTCGTTTGCCAACAAATAAAAATAATTACAATTGCACTCATATTTTTATTTATAAGAAACCACTTAACCTACCTTTAACCTAAGCTCCACAGTGAAGAAAAACATCATGAGGAAAGCTGCAGCTTAGACATCTCCTGGACCATATATTTTATGTTGAGGAGAGAATGATGGAGGATGGTTTAGGTTAGGTTAGGATGAAATCTAGGTAATACACACATACCTAATTTTACAATATCTAAAACATCTTCATCAACGGAAGCTGCTGCGTAGTTTCCTAATGTCCTGTGTAGTGTCGATTCTACCCAAAAGGGCGTCGCCTTGAGAAAAATCCATCGATATGTTCTCCATAGCCGCTTTGAGTTCCAACTGGATTCTGTAAAATTACTGATATAAATATTTAAACTGAATAGGCTTAAACTCAGTATAGCTTAGTAAAAATTATAAAGAATATAAAGCAAAGTGTCCACTGGCAAGTAACTTCCGCAACTTTTTGCAGAAGTTAATTGACTAGTTTTCACTGACTGCAATTTTTCTATCATACACGTGGGACTTGCAGCAAGTTCGATAAGTCACTAAAACTTGCAGAAGTCCACTTGCGCGAGAGTTTACACGTTGGAAGTCACTTGTGCAAGTATTTTTGCCAGTGGACACTTTGCTTAAGAGAAAATGCAAATATTCAAAGTTACTTCAAAGAATAATCTTGACGACTTCCGTGAAACACATAAGGTTGCGGTTTAAAAGGTTTGTTAGATTTTTTTTCTGTTTTTTTTTTGTTTCTCGCCGCTTGGCAAATGTTTGTATGATCTGCAAATATTTGTCACGGATCTGGGTGTTTTGCTGGGCCACATGATGCTATGTGAAATGTCCAGCATTTTTACATTAATATTTTTACTAGCCGCTGCTCGCGGCTTCGCTCGCATGGTACCCGGATAAAAAGTAGCCTATGTTACTCTCCAGCCCTCCAACTATCTCCACACAAAAAATCACGTCAATCCGTCGCTCTGTTTTGACGTGAATGCAGGACAAATAAACACACTTTCACATTTTATAATATGGGTACGGATTAATTATTATTATTATATCGCAAGAATTATTATCTAAATAATTTCATAAACTAAAGTTTATGAAATTATTTAGATAATAAACTAAAGTTTATGAAATTATTTAGATAATAATTCTTGCGATATAATAATAATAATTAATCCGTACCCATATTATAAAATGTGAAAGTGTGTTTATTTGTTTGTTTATTTGTCCTGCATTCACGTCAAAACAGAGCGACGGATTGACGTGATTTTTTGTGTGGAGATAGTTGGAGGGCTGGAGAGTAACATAGGCTACTTTTCATACGGTATCATTGATGACGTTGATGATCAACTCTCGACTTTATTTTTCTGCCGTGAACGACTCTAGTATAATGAGCGTATTGTAGTTTAATGAGCGTATTTTCATACGCCAACAATCTAAATAATTGTATAGGTACTTTTACAGCCAATTCAATTGAAAGGTTATGCAAACAGGTACAAACGATAGGTATGAATTTCCATCCGCCTTGAAAAGACAATAACATACCTAACGGTTGCTGGGAACTTGGTTACCAGAACACTCAAGGCTAATTTCGACCCACTTAGAAGATGTATCTTATCTTTAGGATTCGGAGACGCTACGGAGTTGATGTAGTGAGTGTTGGTCCATAGCATTACATACAAAGAAATCCTTAACCTAACAAGGCGATGCGGTTCGATTGCGGAGTTGACGTGTCAGCTATGTCCTTTAACACGTTCGGTGCGGGACCGTATTTGCAAGACTTTCAGACAGTGCGATACAGGACATTTATGGTAGGTACGAGAGTTACTCCTGGTGCGGTACATGACATATATGTCCTGTATTATGTTTTTTTTGAAATGCCTATAATTTAATGAATTTCGTAATTTAATGTTGTTTTTTTAATTATTTGGGTAGATTATAACCTTATCTAACATATGGTAAGCCAGGACGGGGATCTGGTGAATACTTTAGAAGCTATACCTAAAACTAAATACCCACCAAAATTGTCCTGTACCGCACTGAAAATAGGGTCAAAACGTTTGTCCTTTACACAAGTTTAGTGATGTTCTAACCGTATTTTGAACAATCGATATCGATAAGGAGCATTTATTTCTCTGAATATGAACAAAACTTCATTTACTTAAATTACAAGCTAAGTTAAACACCCCGGCATGGATTTATGGTCCTGGTGGAAGTATATGCAGGACTCATTTTTGGTGCATCCTTGGTCAATTTTGTTCGGCGAAGACCGCCACCGCATACTTACAAAATTTTTATTTATAAAAACTTTGTCCGTACAATTACAAACAAAACAAAAAAGGAATCAGTCAAATCAGTCAAGCCGTTCTCAAGTAATGCGGTAACATACATGCGGCAATTGATTTTTTTAATAACTGGGTTAGGATGTTGATGATTTTCAATCCTCAATTAAATTGCGACCATCGATAACATTTTATGAGATCGCTTAATTTTGGTGTTAATGTAATAATCGACAAATGACGTGCTAATAAGATAGGGATTGCTCCGCACTACTGAAAAAATCAGCGCGACACCGGGTCTGTGGATACAGGACATATATGTATGGTAACGCACAGAATTACGAAAATTGCTTTTAAGTGCGTACTACCCATATGTGTCCTGTACAATTTTATGGCAAATTTTGCTTATATTTTTAATAAGCTACAGAAAAGTATACTTGACTTTTTTTTACATAAAGGATTTCGTATAGAAATAGCCCCCGCACCAGCGGTAAAACTACAATTTTACCTTCCGCACCAGAAGAAAGTCGCGTACAACCCATATATGTCCTGTACCGCACTGAACGTGTTAACGTCCTCTAAAACATGACGTGCGCGCTTCAATCTATATGTCCCGTCGAATATACAATATTATTATTTTTTAAATGTAAAATACTTTATTATAGTCTCTACTTTTTAATTTTATAGTTGAGCCCACTATGCGGTGCATGCTATGGCATCCTGTAAGTGGTAATTCTATATCTGCGGGCTGATTGTCTAACTTGTCTCAAACCTCAAATTGGTCTCAAACTGTTAAGACGATCGCGTAGGCATCTCTTGACGCGTTTGGTCTCGTTGAGATGAGAGTGACAGAGATACTTGCGTGGTCACTGAACTGTCATATTTGAGAGTTTGAGACCGATTTTGGTCGCTATCAAAGATAGACAATCTGGTGATAGAGATACCCACATGCCCTCCGTCCACGCAAGCTCTCAGTTGATAATCCCACTAGCGGTCATAAACTCACGGTACTGCCACTATATACCCCAGCCAGCGTGGAACAACTTCCACTAAATTGTCTATTAAACCATCTACCAAGAACGCCTAGGGCTTCGCAAATAATGAGTTACCGTAAGACGTCGAGTAAAGTTAGATTGTGGATGGGACAAGGGCATAGTAGGAACATATGGAGCTTCTTCACCCACCAACAGCTCGAAACAACTTCCAATCGACGTCTTAATTTTAAGCACCTCTCAAGAAAGCCTAAGGCGCAGGCCAGATAGAAAAGAGACGGGGCGCAGACATTTGTCTCTTCCGCGTCACTTTCATACAAAATGTGACGGCGCCCCGTCTCTTCTGTATGTTTTGCGGCGCGACGCTTCTGTACATTTTCTATGAAAGGGACGCGGAAGAGACATAATGTCTGCAACGCGTCCTCGTCTTGCGTATTTTCTGTATGTCCCGTGCCTAAGCAAGCTACCGAGAGTTTCGCAAATGATGAGTTACCTCAAGACGTCGAGCGGCGTCCGCTTATGGACGGGACAGGGGCAAGGAAGGAAGTCATGGTGCTGCCTCTTAACCCACCAACCGGCTCTAGAAAGTTTCCACTCAATTGTCTTCATCTGAGCAACTGCACAGCTGTTTGCCTCTCGTACCAGGTTGAAGTATGATGCCATCAGCTCTTGCCCTGTAATTAAGGGATTTTGTAAGATATTGGCGGGGCTAAAATTCTTTTTTACAATCAGACTAACATTAAGAAAGTCAAAAGTAAGTAAAACTCGACTTCATAGCGGTAAAATAGGACATCGTAAGATAGGCAGAGACAGTTTCGCAATATGAAACTTATGACTGATAAATTCGAAATGGAGCATGTGTGTAATTGGCCGGGTCACTGATAACGTACTATTACATCAAATGATCCTTTTTCTAGTACCAAAAGATAGGTTTACTGTAACCTGCAGAGATACCCATCATGAGCCTCGATTGCTCCGCTTCTTCTTCAAATATCTCAATCTCTGGAGACTTGTAGATAACTTCGATATCGTCTTTGTCCGATTCAATGTACATTCCTGTAGAACTAGGCTGGAAATAAAATTAAACTAAGTATTTACTAAGATTTATATAGGAGGTAACCAACGTCTAAAACTCAACGGGACGCTATAGACATTGTTGAGATAGATTGGACTTGACCAGCACCTACGTCATCCAGAAGAAAGGCACGTTCAACATGTATGTCGCTGACTTAGCAACGGGTTTTCTCAGGATTTTCTCCTGCACCAAGAGACTTTAGAGCTTATGCCAAAGCGCATTTCAATATTTTCCGAAACGAAAAACCCATCGCTGCTCAGCCAGAATTTGAACAAATGATTTTTTTTAATGTCAAGGCACTAGGTATCATACTCGATCAACACGGATTTGAAATGAAAAGGAAGATAAGGAAACCTATTTGCACCGACATCGGCAACTGCCTGTCAAATTGGTCATAATAACAAAATATGATGGCGCAATTTCATCGAAACGTGTTCTTGCAGTTTTGTGTTTATACCTACCCACTTTTTTGTGGAATAAGCATTGGTAGGTATCACATTATGCGGTTTATTGGTATGTAAGGTAAAGTCACTCAATAATTACCATAACAAAAGGTAGGTTTTTGTTTCAAAAGTCGAAAACAATTAATTAATAAAATAATTAAGAAAAATTTTTTTTGCTAAAATATAATCCAAATTACAATATTACATGGACGGACACAAAAGTTGCACTCGAATGAAATACAAAATTAGTTTTTCAATGAATTTTAAAACATTAAGAAAATATTATATAAAAACTACACCATGCGCATGCGTCAAACTTGATTCTACCACGTGGGTTTGTATAATCACCAAAAGCAGTACTTAAATTAACAGTTTTGGAATAAGCTCAAACACCGCCGCAGACGTAACAAACACATAACAAAGTTGTTCGAGTTCTATTCAGAACGATTGCACCCACTAATGGGTATAGACCTCCATGCGCCTCTCTGTCCGGTCTTGTCCTATCCTCTCCCACGTTTACCTGGCAACATTTGCGATATCTGACCATCGGGCAGGTGGTCTGCCTCTTGGTCATTGAGCATCTTTCATCTTCTTTCTACCCAAATAACCTTGGCACACACTTATAACTTTAAATTACTTGTAGTTAGCATCCGTTGCGGGCCGAACTTGAATGAGGCGAGCGGCTGACTGTGAAGATTGGCACACGCAAAGGGAGGTCTACACCCAGCAGTGGGTGAATTTGAGCTGCTGATGATGATGGTAGGTACATAAAATCATGCCTCTTACCTTTTGGAAGCCAAACCCCATGAAGCAAGCGAAAGCCTCAGATAGATGCTGCGTGCCCAACTCAGGCCTTTCTCTCTTGAGATGTAGTTCCCCCAGCAAGTGCAGGGCTTGGCCCAGCTGCCTCCGAAGACCGTGCTCCATGGCCATCGCTCCCATCTCGGTCAGCAACCGCGCGGCCGACTCGTGGTCGCCCAGTCTGAGTAAAGGCAGACTAAAAGTACCATTCGGATCTTGGCAGTGCCCCTCGGCAGCGCCGCCGGCGCCAGCGCTAGCAGCCGTGACTCACCAGTTTGTATGGGTTTGTATGTAACACCTTCCGATACAAGCCACCGAAGAGTGGCGCTGCCGACTTTCGATTGAAAAAGGCAAATTATAGGAAAGGAATTTAATAAATTGAAGTTCCAGAAACTAAATTACAAGGCATGTTGTAAATTGTGGCAATTGTGTTATAAGCTAAACCAAGGTCGACTAGAGAAGGGCCGTCAAATACTAAGGACTAACTATAGCCGATTATTATATCTGTTTTAAGTAAAATGTTTTGGTGCGAAGGCTACGAACGCACTCGGCGGCCAGACCGTGGTGGCCAGGTCACGGTGACCAGGCGGTTCTGCATCAGGCTGCTGGCCGCGTGTGTGTCGTGCTCGATCTCGCTGGCTAAGGCAGCGGCCAATCCTGGCCGCTGGCAGCTTGTCGCTAAATGCGTGCGGAATTTAAAGTTATGAACAATTTGATCTCACCGGGTCGCGCGACCTGGCCGCCCGCCGCGGTCTGGCTGCCGAGCGCGTTCGTAGCCTAAGACTATGCACTGATGTGCCTACATTTTAATTGCAAAACTCAAATTACTTTGACACCAAACTATTTATCTTATTGAAGTAAGAAACATTACAATCACGATTTTCAAATAGTTGTAAGATGTTTGTTTTGACAATGGGCATGACATGGACTCCGTGACCCATAAATTAACGTGGTTATCGTGCCTCAGAGCACGGTTCTCCGACAACCTCGGAGAACCGTGCTCTGAAGTAGTCCGAAGTCCAAAGTGCTGACGAAGTCCGTACCCATATTATAAATGTGGAAGTGTGTTTATTTGTCCTGTTTTCACGGCAAAACAGAGCGACGGATTGACGTGATTTTTGTGTGGAGATAGTTGGAAGGCTGAAGAGTAACATAGGCTACTTTTTATCCGGGTACCATGCGAGCGAAGCCGCGGGCAGCAGCTAGTAATTTATAATTTTAACTCAATTTGGTTTTAATCTGAGCATGTTTAATTTATCGGTTTATGATGCTATGTCACGTCAAATGTCAGCAAAACAAGTTAGAAATTAATAATTCTTGAATACCTATAAATAATTTTTGATTTATTTCACTCGTAACATGTTGGATTAGTTTCAAATAATCCAAAATGATACCAATTAGGATTGTTTTTTTTAAACTTGAAATATGCACTCACTAGAACATTCATAACCTTATACATTGTATTATTGCGGCGCAATTTCTAATAATGAGCACACTGCATGTAATGTGGACACTGGATTTTCACATTTGCTTCAGCTGAAATTCTCAGCTATTTTGAATTCCTTCGTTTGTAAAATTTCGCTGACCATAGTGGTAGTGAACACGGAAGCGTAGGTGAGATGAGTTTAATTCCTTCGAAAGAGGCTGGTGGTAGGCGAGGGATAGAGATGGATGAACTTGGAGAGACCTTTGTCCTGAGGTTTAATACAAAGTAATTAAAAAAAAATGATATGAAAATGAATCGAGAAGAAGGGGTGTTTGGATTGTGTGAAAGAGGATATGAATGTGAGAGGAGTGGATTCAGAGTTGACGAATGATAGAGGTGAGTGGAAGAGAAAAACATGTTGTGCCGACCCCACTTAGCGTGGGATAAGGGCAGGAGAATGATGATATGAAAATGAATCGGTATTTTGATCAAGTAGTTTGATAATATCTTTTAGCACGAGTAGTTTACTAATATTCCAAACAAATGTGTATGCAAATTTGAACCACTAATGAAATGAATAATGCAAATTCTTAGGAGGTGTAAGTACGTCAATTATACATAATGTTTTATGTATCACATTTAGCTATTAGCAAACAATAGCGCACTGGGTGTTTTTGCATTATTTACAATTTATTTTAAACTAATGATTTTCTATGAATACGGTCTTTCTTGATTATATTAGATAAGCCTTGTCTACTTTACTAGCACTATTAAATTAAATAGTGCTCGAAAAATAATGGCCAACATAATGATTTATACTATTAATAAGAACCATGTAGGCCGAGTGCCCCATGTTCGATTATTGTACTGTCTCAATTTTTGATCTTACTGCTCATATAAATGCATGCCAAAAAATGGCCTAGCCATGCATTTATATGCGCTGTAACACGAGCTTTTAGTAAATGGTGAAATAAAACATTGTGAATCAATTCTTATACTTTCCTAATACAGCAGGCGGCGATTGGCTTGCAACCTGTCACATATGAATGCTAAATTCGGCGAATTGTGCACTTCAGTTCTACAATGTATAAACTTTTTGAATCTTTTTAACGGATCTAAGAAGTGTATTTCGAATTTTGCTCTGTAGGTCGTGGGTTTCAATTCCAGCCATGCAAAATGTAAATACGCATCAACCTGAGCTCTGAACGGCGAACAAAAACCTTATAAGGAAACCTCCCAATCGCCTAATGTGGCAAAAAGCTTGCAATAATGTCACGAATTATTTTTGTACAACTATTTGCGATTGCGGTTCGTTAGCGATACAACTCAATTATATATGTAGAACTAGCAGCGCCCTCGCGGCGTCGCCCCCGTAATGATGGTATATGGTGAATGATGATGATGATGAAAAGCCTTCCTCAAACTTTCCTCAAGAGTTTAGCTATCAAATGCAGAAAGAATTTTTCAAATTCGACTGATTGGTGGTTCCTGAGATTAACGCGTTCAAACAAACAAACTCTTCCGCTTTATATAATTAGTATACCTAGATATAGATAGTATAGATTGGCCTCCTTATAGGTAATAATAATAACCTTTGCATTACAGCCGCCATATGCATCTTCGTCTCACACAGGCCGTTCACGTTGTTGCTGTCGGTGTGTATCTTCAACGCTCTCTCGAAGGTCCTCTGAGCGTTGTTGAGATTGTTCATCATGAGCTGACAGATGCCGATTTCTATGATCGCTTCTGCCGTTTTTGCTGTTTCATTAGCTGGTAAACAATAAAATAGATCCAATATAAAGTATTCAGTCATCTTTGTAGTAAGTTCGTATCGAGGTAGCGATCAACAAGGGTGGTCTAGGTTGCCGGAAAAAGCGTCTACTGTTGATTTATTTTTACATTACAATTCACATGTCCTGCTTCCAGACAGCTCTTACCTTGCTGAGAAGCACCGTGTGTAGTTGTAAGGCCGTGGCTGCAACCACCGTCTCCGGAAGCACCTCTTCATCTCACACACTGCTCAGTTATCGCATTTCAGGTGGATACAGCCTAAGGGATGTAAAACCTGATGAAATGGATCTAACCATACTTAGCCCGTATCTCTGTCAGCCACGACAATAGCTCCGACTTCCCCGTGTCCTGCTTTTGGACAACTCTTACCTTGCTAAGCAGCACCTTGTGTAGTTATATGGCCGTGGCTGCGAACACCGTTTCCCGAGGCACCTCTCTCACGCACCGCTCAGTTATCACATATTTCAGATGGATACAGCCTAAGAGATGTAAAACCTGATGAAATGGATCTAACCATCCTTAGCCCGTCTCTCTGCGAGCCGTGACAGTCGCTCCGACTTCCCCGTGTCCTGCTTCCGTACAGCTCTCGCTTTGCTGAGAAGCACCCTGTGCAGTTGTAGCGCAGTGGCTGCAAACACCGTGTCTGGAGGCACCTCTTCATCTTTCTCCGGTTCGTACAATGGCCAGTTCTAGAAAACGTTACCTTTCATGTTATATTTATTTTGAAAACAGTTTGTTTTAAAACCTAACTAACTTAGGCCTTAACATCTTTACTAGATGATTTATACAGTGTCAGGAGGCAATCTTTGCCTACACACATCGGGACACTGTAGTGCCTGGGACAATGTTGAGATGGAGTAGGCTTGCCCAGCACCTACACCATCCTCTCAGCTTAACCGGCCATATCCACAGGAAAGACATGGTCAGTACGTTTAAAACCTAAATAGGTATAAAAAGCAATTAAAATAAACTAAAATCTAAATACCATATTTTCTTTATATTAGAAGGCCTCTGATTTTAAGGTAAAGGAGATCGATCCTTAGCGATAAGGCCGCCTATTGTATACTGTGGCTGTCTTTCGTTTCATAGTTATTTATGGTGTGCAATAAAGAATGTCTTCTGAACAGATATCTAAACTCAAAAGAGCCTGAAGGTTTAAGAAAATCTGATTACTTGATTTTGATACTTACCCAAAAAAATGAGTCTTATTAAATGAAACAGGTGAATGAACTTTACATTAAAAGAAGGTAGGTACCTACATACATATGATAGCCATAGCTCAATTTTGCCTCCCACTAAGTAGAGGCAATTAAATTGGGTCATATCGTATATTATCGTCCTTCCAACCCAACGACGTCATAGAAACCTTTTTTCGAAACATAATAATTATAATTATGCCAGACTTGTGTTGGACTTTGTCTTTTGCGAATGTGATGAATAATAATTAGAGGTGGAATGTCGATTAAGTAGTTTTTATTGTTGATTGGTTGATAGTTGAAATAAAAGACCGGATGTTTTTATAAGAATGTTTTTTAAAGAAAATAAAATGTAAGTAACGGATACCTAAGTGTTTAGACTCATAGCAATTTCACTTTGAATTTATTCTTGAGGCTCACTCGGCCAAAAGCAACTTTATTTACTCACTAGCAGCGTTCACGCGGTGTTGCCCCCGTAGTGATGGTATATGGTGATAATGATGATGAAAAGTAGCCTATAAACTTCCTCAAAAGTTTAGCTATCAAATGCAGAATTTTTTTTTTAAATCCGGCTGAGATTCTCCGTTCCTGAGATTAGCGCAAACAAACAAACAAACTCTTTCGCGGTTATTAAAATTGGTATAAATAAGTATAGAATTTCCGAACGACATTATCAGGTTTACAAGATTACAAAAGTAAGTATGAACTGAAAAATCTTATCGAAATTTTCAATTCCGACGGGATTCGAACCCGCAATGATACAAGCGATCCTCCTTAAGCCGGAGTGCCTTTACCAACTCGGCCACGGAATCCATTTTTGTCAGGTTGAAAATCTTGTTAGGACCATTTATCGATTAGAGCATCAAAAATAATAAAAAATCATAGTGTGGTTTAACACTATAAACTAAAGCTGTCATTTCAAATCATCCAATTATTCCATTACCTTCAAAATATAAAGTTGTAAGTACTAAAACTGAACCAACGAAACTGACAATAAACAAATAGGCTGATACTCTACATAATTATTTAAATGGCTGCCAATAAAAAACGCGAACAAGACCACAAACAAAATATTTCGGCCCGTTTTTTTCGTCAATATTATTTGCTTAAGTATACCTATTGATAACCACTGAACCATAACTCGCCAATTATTCAATCATAAATCTCATTAGATTGATGGCTGCCGCGAATTATAAATAGAAAAGACCTTGATGAAACTGTCAGAGAAAAATTAGCTTTAAGATAAGAGGGTAGAGTTACCTTTCCGATAGCACTATCTCGGACTTCCGTCAGTTTCAGGAAAGGCTCTTCAGGATCTGCTCCTGGAACTAGTTTTATTTTCGTATTACTTTATAAATATCAAAATAGATAAAATTGTCAGTGCGTATGAGCTAGGGGCCAACTCTGGTGACAGAGTTTTTTTAGGCCGCCTAAAGGCCTCCGTCATTACTTAGGCTTGTTTCACTCTTCAGCGTGTCGCCGGTCACGTCCGCGAGTTGACCATTCACAGCACAGAGAATTTTGAATTTTCGAATTTCTCTGTGCTGTGAATGGTCAACTCGCGGACGCGACCCCGGCGACACGCTGAAGAGTGAAAGGGCCCTTAACGACTTAAAATCTGGAACCGACAATAAACCTGCCTGGCGAAGGACGAAAGCGCTCTGCTGTTAATGCCATTGTGACCATGATCCATTGGAAGAAGTGTAGTTTCGGTGTTATATCCGAAAACCGGAACCGGTGGAGACAGATCCGTTCCAGAGACAAACCCGAAGCTAACCATGATCCTCAGACATGAGGGAACGACGAGAGAGAGAAAATACTGTTAGGAAATAAGACTCACATTTGTCGAGCAGGAACTTCGAATAATGGTATTTGCAGCAGCCCTTCTGGCGACCTCCGTCGATGAGATACCGACTTGAAACAGCTATAGACGCTAGGAAGAACTTCTCAGCTAGCCATAGTATTCCTTTTCCCTTTTCAGCGTAGTACATTGCAAGTTTTAGTAGCTCAAGGCATTCTTTCTTTGTATTTTCTGAAAATAACAATAGAACATTACACATGTTTAACAACCCCAAACATATTTCTTCATAAACTAGAAAAGAGCTGATGATCTTTAAACGGCCGAATCGATTTTGATAAAACATGTCTTAAAACTATCGCTAGAAAATCAGCTTTCAAATAAAAAAAATTAAAGTAAATCGGTTCACTCGTTTAAGAGCTACGGTGTCACAAGGAAAAAATACTGTAATTTTACGCACTTTACGCATAAGAAAATATCGAATTCCAAATAATTTCATATTTCTTTACAGAATTACAACTTCAGCCTCCATACCCCTCATTTATAACAAGGTCTTAAGATGGATTTAAAATGTCGTACTCAACCAACTTTCAGGATTATATTTCACGAGATACGAGCGCGGTGCTAAGCAGAAAGCTCGTTGATCTTCAGTGGTAGGTAATTTAGTATTAATATGGAGATCAATCAACCTAGCTAATTTAAACTGTCATTATTTTATAGCCATTACTTTGAAATAATTTAATTATATTAAGCGTAAATGTAGCTTTACTTAAATAGGCCCTTTCTCCCCTTTCTCATTTAATTTTTCAGTCATTACTGTCCCACTGCAGGGCAAAGGCCTCCATTCCCTCCTTCCACTCTTCGCGATTTAAGGCCCTTTCTCAAATAATAATAATAGTAATGATTTTTTCATATTTATTTAAGTACACTTAGAAAAACATTCCCAGTCATTCACAGAAAGAACTGAAGGTGCTACAAAACGATGACACTTCTCTATCAAGATTTTCCGGACTTGAAATATTGTCAACCAGTATCTGAGGCGCGGGACACGTTTGCGTTTGTATCGATATAAATGCGCTTTTGTTTGGATACAATACCTATTTATTCTGTGGGAAGGGAGCCGTCTGCGCGTTTGTATCGATACAAACGGGCACCTCAAAAACGCGCACCTCAAAAACGCGCTGCGGAAAACGCAGTGTGGCCGCTCCCTAATGTGTATTATGTTATATCGACATACGAGTATATACTTTCAATCAAAAACAAAACTTGCCAGTATAATTCGTGGGCTGAACGTTTGCATGTAAATTAAATCGATAAGTAGAGGCCATAACCCGGAATAGATTAAATTATATTTTTATCCGGTATAACGTGAGCAAAACTACTAGCAAATAATTTACATATAATTTGCTTTAAATCAAAATTCAGCTTTGACTCGCCTCAGAATAAAACTTTTATTGTCTTTTACATTAGACAGAACTTTTATTAGTCTTGTATAAAACCAGGGTGACCAATAGATCGTATCTAAATAGCTCCACTAAATGTTCACCAACGTGTATTTATTTCTATATTCATTATGGAACTTTCCAACAAAACAAAACAATCATGTTGATTTTGCTTGAATTTTGCTGATAGTCCAAAACACATTAAAATTACGAGGTCATTGAGCAAGGTTTTATTCCATTAACATTATTTTGCAGCCCATGAGTAGCGAAATAAAAATATTCCACAAGGTAAATTAGTTGTACCCCAAGGCAAAATAAGTGATGTCTAAGCATTCACCCGTCGGTCGCTTCAAGTGATATCAACATTTAACTATTCCAGACCAATTCTTAGTACACATTTTTTTTTATTTATTTTTTTATTACCATGTAAAATTTTACAAATGAAACTTAGGTAACTATAGCACAGAAAAACCAATAAGGTTTTTTATATAGTTACCTAAGTTTATATAAGTTATAGTTATGGTTATAGTTATAAGTTATGGCTGCCGGCACAAGTTGGATGCGTCAAGCTGAAGACAGGGCGCGATGGCGCTCATTAGGGGAGGCCTATGTCCAGCAGTGGACTGCTATAGGCTGATGATGATGATGATGATGATGATATAAGTTATATAAATACTTTGTACATAGTATGGTAGTCGTCGATGTCGATTTGGATGTAGAATATCGACACAAAGGAGAATAAGCACAAATATATGGAGCTTTGACAAATGCCTGCAGAGTTGACACATAGTAATTTAGAAAAAGCGCAACAATTTCTTGCATGACAGCTTAAAATTCCATACTGCAGGATCGAGCGAAACACCATTACGCACAATCAGTAACTAAATATTATTATTGTTAATTTATAGAGAACTTGTTAATATCCAATATCTACATTCGATACTTACTAATATTTAGATTTCATACTGTTCACTAAAATATTTCATGTTATTACTATTATTACTATCTTAAACATAATACAATCTTGTGACATTTTAATTACTTACATGTTAATGTAATCTAGTGCATCGATTCCGGGGGACGCAGATGCCTATTGTACAGGCTTTTAGTCTAGTGTAGGTATCTGAGGCCTTAATATTGTTAAATTGTTACTTAAATTACCACACAAAGAATGTAGCGTTTGCAAGGGCCTATTAAAAGCGTTAAGTGCTCGTTCTAGATCACTCAGAATGTCAATTAAAACTAGGGTATAGATTAACATCATTGACTGAATAAATCACTTCGATTAACTCGATTTGCACGTGTTAATCTAGGCCATAGGTTCTCAACGTGGGCGATAACGCCCCCTTGTGGGCGTTTGAGACTTTCAGGGGGGCAGTAGAAGACCCAGAAAAAATTAGGGGGCATTGAGATATGGGGTGGGGGGGGGGGGCTCTTGAAAAAAATATATTCTCAAAGTGGGCGGTGGGCAAAATAAGGTTGAGAAACTAGATTCTAGACTAGACGGTAATTATGTCTATGTCTATGTCTAATTATTTGTAACCTTTGTCATGATTGTCCATTCTTCTTCTATGTTATTTAAGAACATTCGGATCGGAATAAGCAACCAAAATATAGTTGTTATTGAAAATATTAAACTACTTACTGCATTATTGTTTTTAATAATTGCATTTCATTTGTTTAAAATGATGCTAGATTGCTCTAAAAGCAGTTGGTTCACGAGAAAACGAGGAGTTACCGACAAGTAAAATGTATTTTCCTATTCACTGAAACTAGTTACGAAATAAAAAGTCAGTATCGTGTTACAAAAAAAGCATTCCTTAGTAACTAGTATCATATAAAGATGAATTTTGATTCTAACTGGCTACGAATTTCTGGTTTCGTATGTGGCCGAAGGGGTTTCTTCCGATCAATCATAAAATATTGCAAAGTAATACGATGGCGATTTTTCTCTGTTATTTCATGGAGATATCGTTATCATGCTACAGACTGACCACTAACATAAATGGATTTTGCCGTCGAGGATTCAGAACTTCAGTTTAGTAGTTTACCTTTGTCTCTTTCTCTCTCAGCTTTCTGCAGCCCAGCAGAGATGTGCTCCAGATAGTCTTCTCTTTTCCTCAGATCCACCACTATCCCTATATCGTCTTCGGCTACCAGCTGCATATTGTCATATATCAGGTCTTGGAGGTAGTCCGATGATTCTGTGAAGCCTGACTCTCTTAATTCGAGAATCAGGCATTCATGAAGGGGTAACTTTCGTCTAAAAAATGAAAGAGGAAAGATAAATGTTGTAAATAAGTAAGAGCGCTTGTAGACGTCCGTTTTTTTTTGGCCGGACAACGGACCGTCAATAAACTGATATCCTTATAAACGCCATAAATTGTTCGCCGGACCGATATCCGGCGCGTGTACTGTACACACATTCATTACGCGCCATACACCACCGCGAATCGGATGAAAAACACGGTCCGTTGTCCGGCGAAAAAAGCGGACGTCTACAAGCGCTCGAAGGCAGTTGATTGGCTTAGTGAACTGAATATTGACCTAATACCTACTATGTATATTTTGTGTGTTAATTTTGTTTTTGTTTCTAAGTTTCATAGAGTGATTTAGTTTAATATTTTTTTAATGAGTAGCCTGTATCTACAATGTCATACGATTAAATAAATAAATGTTGTGAATTGCGGTAGAGTAAATGAGTTGGAGCTAGTGGCCAATTTGGAGATTCTGCTTGAAAACCAACATCATGGTTAAATGTCTTTGTCAAAGGGGACATTGTAACGTGCTCTACAAAGCACGGAAGCGCTCAGTTTACAGCTGTTAATGCCAGAATGTTGCTAATGTAGTTTTAATTATCAGTCAAGAACGATCAAGCAAGTTTCACCATTTTCACTCCAGCTACACGACGAAAGCTTTATTGCAACTTATGGTGAATCCTTGGATAAAATAAATAAATCAATAAATATTGGTGGACATTTTCACACAGCGCCATCTAGCCAGAAACTAAACAAAGCTTGTACTATGACAAACAGATAACTGATAGATATCAGACACAACAATCATCTATGTTCATCACACAAATGTTTGTCCTGGGTAGAAATCGAACCCATGACATGCGCAGAAGGCAGCTACTACCAACTGAGCTAAGAGGTCAGTCATATAATATACATGTACCTATGAAAGATATGACTTTGAGAAAGGCATAAAATCATAGGCTGCTAAAGTCCAAAAATTTGTTCTCGCTTTAGGTTATTTTTGAAATATTATACCTACGCACAGTGTATCAAAAGCCCATATTTTTTAGATAAATTCCCAGAGTGACTTTTTTGGAATGTTTTTGCATACTTAGGTACAATAGGGTCAAAGAAACCCATTTTAGAAGTATGGGCCAATTTGCCCACCGGGGGGGCAAGTTGGCCCCCCCCTGGGGGCAAGATGAGATTTTATATCCCAAAAATTATATTAGGCTGCAGAGGTCTTATGGAACAAGTATGGGTCAAATCGGTTGAAAATAGCCTGAGATATGGCCGTTCAAACTTCCAAAATATCGGAAAAAGGGTGAAAAATGGCCATATTTGACCCCATATTGCTCAGAAGAGCACAACTACGCGCAAAATCTTTTTACACTCCTAGATTCAGCATAACGTGGGATTACTAGATCAATCAAAACCCCGATGGGTTTTTCCTAGAACCCGAGATATAGGACTTTGAAAATTTTCAAAAAAAACCCTAAAATCGAACCCATCTAAAGTGTTTTACATATGACAAAAATAATCAAATAGCTTCGGGAACACGTTATTTTCAAAATTTTCAAAAAAAACCCTAAAATCGAACCCATCCTAGAGGATTTTGCCTTTGCTGGGGGACTCCATCTTCAAAAGGGGGGTAGTGTTAGATAAATAATGTGATTGTTAGACAAAATTTTCAAAAAAAAACCCTAAAATCGAACCAATTTTTAGGGTTTTTTTTGAAAATTTTCAAAGTCTTATATCTCGGGTTCTAGGCAAAACCCATCGGGGTTTTGATTGATCTAGTAATCCCACGTTATGCTGAATCTAGGAGTGTAAAAAGATTTTGCGCATAGTTGTGCTCTTCTGAGCAATATGGGGTCAAATATGGCCATTTTTCACCCATTTTCCGATATTTTGGAAGTTTGAACGGCCATATCTCAGGCTATTTTCAACCGATTTGACCCAAACTTGTTCCATAAGACCTCTGCAGCCTAATATAATTTTTGGCACATAAAATTTCATCTTGCCCCCAGTGGGGGGCCAACTTGCCCCCCCGGTGGGCAAATTGGCCCAAACTTCTAAAATGGGTTTCTTTGATCCTACTGTACCTAAGTATGCAAAAACATTCCAAAAAAGTCACTCTGGGAATTTATCTAAAAAATATGGGCTTTTGATACACTGTGCTACGCCTGAATTGCTCAGCTTTTATTCAATTTATTATAATTTGTAATTTGACTAATTTTACTCTTAGATAAAGGAAAAAAAGATGACCGGTTAAAATAAGCATTAAGAAAGCAGCTCTTGGATTTATGACGTCACGACCTCATCAAGGTTATTATTATTTTATTATATTGATATCAAAACGACATGATATTGAGAACTCGTTATTGAAAATTGGGAGTTTAGATCCATTTTTTCAACAACACAACAAACCATTACCTAAAATAATTTAAATATATAAATAGATAATGACCGGGAATATGACATAGGCTAGGTACTTTTTATCCCGGAAAGATGCACGGTTCGTGGGATAAAAAAAAGTAGTCCACGCAGGTGAAGCCGTGGGCTTTCGCTAGTAATGTATTAATAAAAATCTCAATAAACGTTTACCGTTCCCGAGAGCGGTAAACGTTTACTGAGTACTAAAAAAAATTAGGCTTGTGTCTTCGGAGACACAATAGTGAGCCTAATTTTTTTTTTTACTTTTGATTAAGTAGGTAGGTACTAATTAAGTACTACTCTTTTTTTACTTTTAACCAGCTTACCTTCTAATTCCCTTAGCATCAAGCACATCCAAGCTAAACAGAGCTTTGTTCCTCAGATTCTCTAAGCTATTCTTCGTCATACAAGCCATGAGCTTCGGCAAGGCACGCCGGCTTGGGACATTAGCTCGGCTAGTCATGATTTATGTTTCTTGCTTTTAAAAACTACTAAAAAAGGGTTGATATATTTTAAATCCGAATAATACGAAAGCTACAATGTATTTGTTACTGTTTGCTAGAGTCTAAGCTATAGTCGTATTGCTCATTATACGGACTAAAATTGAAGGAAAAAATGTCATTTTTCCTTCAATTTTGATTAGTTTTGATACGTTTTATGTCAAAATTGAAGGAAAAATGACAATTTTTCCTTCACTTTTAGTCCGTATAATGAGCAATACGACTATACAAGGGCCTCCAGACTCTCGTAGAGAACCCCCGAGAACACCCGAGAAGCGTGAGTGTGAAGAGCTTCTCGCCTTCTCGTTCTCTGGCTCGCCTGTTCTCCGATCGGTGTCGGTATTTTTGGCCGAGCCAAAGGATTTCTCGGGCGAGAAAAGAGAAGGGTCCTACACTCACGTTTTGTCTCATTGCAGATTAATGAGCGGCGGTGGGCAGACATCCATATTGTTTGTTTTTTTCGAGAATTTTCTTTCGTAAAAATGTGGAATAATAAATAGAGTTGAAATTTATCGATTTTTTTCAATCTGAGCCTATTTTATGGGATGCTAAATATCGAAACTACTAAGATAAAAGTTTTTTACATTAAGTATTTTTTTTAACACTATTTTTAGTTACAACATTCACAAAGTTACAGTATGCAATGGCACACAGAGCCAAACCGGGTGCAGTTTCAAAATCGACGTCCATACCGGATAAGCAACGACTGAGAACAATTGAGAGTGTGGATAGCTTGTTTGTTCTTCGCGAAGTCTCGGGCGAGACTTCTCGCCGAGCCTTCTCTCGAAAGTCTGGAGGCCCTATACGAGTAGAGTAATGGTAAGCGTCCACATGTCGGTATCGTACGCAGCGGACGGATCGCATCAAACGGATTATCTGTGAAATGCGATGCGTACGATGCGGACATGTGGACGCACTTATATGAGTTTCTATACAAATAATACTACGATCCGTTGCGTGCGATGCGTCCGAAGCGTACGATACCGACATGTGGACGCTTACCATAATAGTTTTCTGTGTACGAGTATGTTGTCATTCATTTGACAAGTGATAATATCACAGATAATATCCTCAATAGTTTGATTGAAGTTGACAGTAAGTAAATATGTAGGTAAGTATATGAAGGTTGGTTGTAGTGATTTTTACCAAAAAGTATAAGTACAGAACCAACAAGGTGTTAATCCATTTAGTTAAAAATTTTGTATGGAAAAAAACGCGTTGCGAACGCGCGTTTGTATCTGTTACGGGCAACTTGATTAATCGGGCAGTATTCATATGGACCGGTCATTATGCATAATGACCAAGAGCGTCGGGTAATTTGATAAATTTATTACTTTGACCGGTATATCATAATGCCCGACAGCCCGTGGTCCATTTGATAAATCAAGGCTTGAATTTATCACTTAGACCGGGCAGTATGAATAGTGAACTTCTAGCCGGGCAATGTGGTAAATTGGATTAAAATGTGTAGGTTAGGTTATGTTAGGTTAGTAAAAAAACTACGCGCGAGGCGAGCGTAGAGTGCCGCGGTAGCGGCCGCCGAAGAGCCAGAAATGTAGTAAATCAAGTAAAACACTGCAATTCATCTAATTTATTACATTGCCCAAGATAGGGTGGTCATTATTCATAATGACCGGGCAAAGTGATTAATCATGCAGTTTTTATCACATTGCCCAATTGACACGGTCATTATGCATACGGACCGGTCATCGGATTTATCAAATTGCCCGTAACATATCGATACAAACGCGCAGCTCAAAAACGCGCTGCAGAAAACGCAATGTGTACACTCCCTAAGAGTCAGTTGAGCCACCTAAGGATCATTGGAAACAATCTATCCCCCTTTTATCACACAATTCGCTATCTTGCTTTTTCTTCCGTATCTCCAATTTATGTTATGTGAATCTGTTATCGATGCAAATTAAAGTGGTTTTGACACCATCTACTAAAAAAAAAATTTTAGTTTCAACGAACATTAATATCATTTACGAAAATAAGGGCCGATTTTTCAATCGATAAATAACTTTAATCTGAGGAATGGCGTTATTACATATTTTCCATACAATATCTGTGAAATCACAAAGTTATTTCTTCAGATGAAAGTTAAGTATCTAGGTATTGAAAAATCGTGTAAGTATGAGGCTGGATTTTACCAAACTGTCATCTTACTCCTATAGTCGTATTGCTCATTATACGGACTAAAAGTGAAGGAAAAATTGACATTTTTCCTTCAATTTTGACATAAAACGTATCAAAACTAATCAAAATTGAAGGAAAAATGACATTTTTTCCTTCAATTTTAGTCCGTATAATGAGCAATACGACTATAGAGTAGTTATTCTCGTAGCCGACAGAATTCGAAATACAATTGTTTAGTAAGCGCAACCGAACATTATTAGGTGCATTCAAATTATCCTGGTTATAAGGTGTCAACTTTACAATGTCAAAATATTCAAACAAACAGCAGTCTAATCTGTGGTTTAATCTCCAGATAAAGCTTAATCCAGTTTGGTAAAATCCAGCCGTTTAATAATTAACTGAATAGGACATTTTGTTGCGCTTTACTGGCCAACCGCATCATGGAGCGATCCAAATCCACCACTTCTAACTTAAGTAGGTAGGTACTTTAGTAAGTTTTCTAGTTAACTTTTCTAGTAGGTACTCTAACCTCAGTTGGTCCGATAGAGTCTTTTAATCCTTATCAGAAACAGGATCGATTGGCAAAAAAAAAGTTTTTGATTAAACTGCCCTTTTTCTCGCTGTCTGTACATTTTTTTTTAAATCTTTGAATGCAGGTCGAAATATCTTCAAAAGTTAAGGATAGTCTCATAAGAACGTTTTCCTGTAGCTACAAGGGTTAAGGTAGCCCCTGCCCCGTCTCAAAACCCTGTATATACCTAATACTAGCAGCTTTTCATTGTAGGTTCGGTGGTTCTCTCACGGGCGCCACAGCGCCGCGTCGCCAATTCTGGTGCGATCAATTTTCACTTGTAGAGCAAACAAATTATACAAAGCAGAACACAAGCTGTTCATACTTAACAGTTCTACCAGTAGAAAATGAATGAAAAGTTGAAATTGTTGATTAGACCTTGGATAAAGTTATGCTGCGACTTAGGTGCTAGGTACCTATATACAACTTCTTTGCAGCGAAAACTCTACGATTAAAAGAATACAAACTACTTAACTCAATGCAAACATATCTGCTCGCTGATTAGCGGCATTTACACGGTAGAGTTTTTACCACGCATCTGGACTGCGTTCCGAACCGCGGACAAATCTGTGCGGTTTTAACCGCGGATAAAACTGTCGTGATTATTACTGTCACAGTTTAGACTGGCGCGTGGTACGATTATGAACGATGATGCGTGTAAAAAACTGTCACAAAAACTGTGCTAAAAACTTTGCCAGATCGAACTGTCAGCGTCGCGCATCTACACATTAGGTTTTTAGCGAAGGTTGGAATGGCGCGTGCTATTTCCCGCGGTCCGATCTCTACGTGTAAAAGCCGCTATTGTCTATCTTTGATAGTGACCAAAATCGGTCTCAAACTGTCAAATATGGCATTGACGTTTCCGTACCATCACAGACGATCTCTATAACCGTCCAACTAGGTGAACAGCGTGGTTGGTCGGTTGGTAATAGACGCTCTATACTCAACCTTATTTTGCCCAACGCCCACTTTGAGGATATATTTTTTTCAAAAGCCCCCCCCCCCATATCTTTATGCGCCTTCTCAATGCCTCCTTATTTTCTTTGGGTCTTCTACTGCCCCCCTGAAAGTCTCAAACGCCCACAAGGGGGCGTTATCGCCCACGTTGAGAACCTATGCTCTACTATATGAACAATACTTTAACTTTGCTCTATACATTATTTTCCCTCCAGTAAAATCTACCCTTGACTTCATTTCACACAAACAACTGCTGTTCGACATTGGTTTTGCAAAATAAAACAATTGTAATTACTAAGTTAGCTTTTATCCTTTATTAGTAGGATAATCAAAGCTTTTATCAACGGTGAAGGAAAACATCGTGAGAAAACCTGCGTCTTAGTCAGCCCCACACGTATTGACCATGTCTTTACCGTGGATATGGCCGGTTAAGCTGAGAGGATGGTGTAGGTGCTGGGTAAGCCTACTCCATCTCGAACATCGTTCCAGGACTACAGGTTCCCGTTAAGTGTAGGCAAAACTGTGTAAGCACATTTGTGAGACCCCCACATTTGTGACGTCACAGGGGGGGGGGGGGGGGGCTCTTTACTGTGACGTCACATATCTTACAATTTTACATCTAGAAATCATTAAATTAAAAAAGTTTTTCGTTAATTGTTCAAATGACATTGTATAAGACAAATGTATAAGATTTTGAAATGTGTCGTCACGAAACTTAGGACCCTTCCCACCCCTTGTCACACAGTGTCGCACTTCGTTGACCCCTTCCCCAAGTCCCCACCCCTTAACGTGTGACGTACTTTATAGATGACCCCTTACGAGTATCTTTTATTTTTGAGTCTAGAGTTTGCCGATTGAACAGTGTGAGTTGATCCTAGAGTTTTAAAAGTGTCGAAGTAAAACAGAGACAGTCCTTCAACGCAAATGCCAGAGATAATCCGCAGACAAATTTTTGCATCTTAATTTTAAGCATCAACCAATGAGAGCTACATAAATCAAGTCAGGGTAACCTGCTAAGTGAATGCACTAAAACTAATTCAAATCTTATGACTCACCTAGTTCCCATATTATTGAATTACATAAACGATTTGCATTGTAAAATTAATAGGAAACTTTAATGAGTGAGCGTATTAAATTACTAGACAGATACCTAGGGTATAAATTGATTTTATTGATGAGATGTTATATTCAAGTATTAAGAAGTTCGGTGACATTTTTAACACACAATTTTTAGCGGCCTTTGGAATGCTTTTTCAGCGAATATGTGCCAAACGTTTTGTACCTAGCAAAACCTGTGTGTTTTGTAACACACTTCCCTTAAAGTGTCGAGCACTGGTGCTTTCACCCTACGTAATTAATGACGGCAATTTTTTTTGAAAGATTCGAGATAATAATATTCAGTAAGTATAGGAAATAGCTGTAATTCCTTTTAAATACATAATGTATCCGGGTATTTATCACGTAAATTACCTTTTTTATTTAGCCAGACGAGACGTTTCGACTAGACTGCACCAGCCGTGGTCGCGGGAAGAGTCTTCCGGCGACCACAGCAAAATGAAAAAGGTAATTTACGTGATAAATACCCGGATACATGTATTTATAATGTGTTCATCTCGAAAGCTGTGATTCCGTCATTCTATCCAAGTATTAAAATTATGTACATTCGTTGAATAAAATTTCTCATTCACAGCGGAAAGGTTAAGGTGATCGTTATGCAAATTATTTTATAGAAGTTAAAATGAATTTAAACGTTTCAAGCAAGTTTTTATAACGTTTAGAAAAAGATACAAGACACATCAACATTAATTACTGATCTTTTTGTTTTTTTAATTGATTATAATAACACTGGGATCACATTGATAAATTTCAATGACGTCTAGTTAGTTTTGAAAGTGAAATATTTATGTTAATTGGGAATTGAACCCACAACACCGTGCTAATGCTCTTCTACCAGGTATGGCATAAATTATTATGAAATATTATTCTAATATACTTACCTACCTAATGTTCAAGGATGCTCATCGACCAAGAGGCAGACCACATGCCCAATGCTGGGAGGGCATAGCAGGGGACAGCACAGGATCTGACAGAGTGGAGTAATAGAAAGCAGCGTGGGTGCAACCAAGCTGAATATTTATACATTTTCAGTGTTTAAAAAATAACTTTAACACAATTTTAAAAAAAATTATGGTCACAACTGTATCCTCAAGGCGTGGTAGACATTCTCTCAGATCTCTTTTAGGCATTTTAAGATCCTCGGAAGATGTCTAAGAGGGTAGTCAGAGGTATGTCAAAAAAAACTGTACCTAATAATCTTACATAAGTATTTATTCACAAAACTAGCTTATTCACTTTTTCTTCTCCAACGGCAGTTTTTGTGTTTTGAGATCAGTTTCTGGTTTCTGGTTCAAGGGCTTGTTCAGCACTGATGCTGATTCCATGGCGTCACTGGACTGGCCTTCCGGGTCTTCGGAGCCCTCTGGGTCGTTTGACCTTTCCTCTTTCGACTTCTTTGCATTTTTTATTGCATTCAGCATTTCTGAAAATGACAATACACATAAGAAAATCATTATATTACCTATACTATACCTACCGGCCTACGATTTTTATAGTTTTAACTATTATTGATAGATAAACTATCAAAAGCAAAATTAGCAAGGCTTTTTAGATGTTTTCTTAGGTATCACTATACTAGTACCAATGAAAAGAGATAACAGCAGATTTAGCAGCTTTTTGAATTACAGAAAGCTGATTCGTCCATAATGGCTAAAGATTACCTATACAAAATGAGTTAACCATAACGGAATAGGTAAAAAACTCTCACTTTGGCATTCAAAAGGTAAACAGTGGGAACTTGTACGGCAACGTGTAACTTATTTATGGTTCATATGAACTCCGGGCAGGGTAAAGCTCTAATGGCTTACATTAGGGGATATCTCTGGAGTTGGCAGATACTCTGCTGAACTTATTGCGAGAAAGTGAATACGACTTCCTTAAAATACTTACAGTCGACGGTAAACGCCTTGCTGTTTTGTGGAGGCAAAATAATCTTTGTTGCTTGAAGATTTTGTTAAGGGAAGTAGATAAATTACTTTCAGCGCGATCTTTTATACTTGCTAGCAGCGCCCTCGCGTTGCATCCGTAGTGATGGAATATGGTGATGATGATGATGATTAAAGTAGTCTGTTAACCTTTCGCCAAGAATTTATCTATCAAATGCAGAAAGAATTTTTCAAATCCGACTAGTAGTTCCTGAGATTAGCGCGTTTAAACAAACAAACAAACTCTTACGGTTTATAAATTGGTAGGTATGCTTAGCTAAAGATACTATATTTTTTTATTAATTGGTTATTAGCTTATTAATTGAATAATTGCGTAGGTATGTGATCATTATTTTTCCAATACACTTATTATGCGGCCGAAAGGTATGCGCCTGGTACCTAATGCGACGGCGGCGTTATACATAGATAATCCCCTTTGTGCATTCCACAACACATGGGCGTATATAAGGGGGGATTTAGGGGGTCTGGACCCCCCCCCCCCCTCCCCCTTTGAAACCCTTTGATTTCGAGGGAAACCTAGTCAATCTTTGTATTTTGGAACCCTTGGAACCCCCCCCCCCCCCCCACATAACAAAGACCTTTGTATTTTAGAACCCTTGGACCACCCCCCCCATAACAAAGCTATAGCTACGCCCCATGCCATACAACATAAAAGCCCTTCACCATTAGGCTTGTTTCACTGTTCAGCGTGTCGCCGGTCGCGTCCGCGAGTTGAACATTCACAGCACAGAGAAATTAATTTGACCATTTACAGCACAGAGAAATGTGCTGTGAATGGTCAACTCACGGACGCGACTGGCGACACGCTGAAGAGTGAAACAAGCCTTACTGCGCAAGGCAAAAATACACTTTTGTCGTCGACTCTACCCTCATCTAGAGCTGCCATAAGCTTACCTCGTCTGAAATTCGCTGAGAGCGGCATTTCCACTCTTTAATTTACCTGAACATTTTGAAATTTCATGAAATGAATTTGCGGGATCATTCGTAAACATTAGACAAATGACAAATACGAGTAATTGACTTTTGTACCGAGAATTGACTTGAAAAATACAAGCAAAATTAAAGGAGGTAGGTATAAAAAAAGATTTCTCAAGAAATAAATTAGAAACCGATCGATCGATGTCTCCATATTGGTCCCTTTATGGTCCATATTATTATAATCATCAAGTAAAAATTCTACATCTGTGATCTGCCTGGGGGTATATAAGGCCTTGGTGTCTTAGGTATGATTGATACAACTTTATGTACAAATTGCTGACTGCCAAGTCCTATACCTGAAGTACTATGCCGAAGCAGAGATCCCTTGTATCTACTTACAAGTATTTTCTATACTTAGTTAGAGCGAGGAGTTGACGCATTGTCATTGCTCAGGTTTTGGACAAGGTATCATTTCCTTTGTAATTTTAATAAGTATTACTAACTACTTACTTATATAAAGTGACTATACCAATATAGTATACATAAGTGATACCTTTGTCAAACCTACTAGAAAATAAATACTTTTATTATTATTATTATTATTAAGGGGGTGGAGGCTTAGGGGGTCCGGACCCCCTCCCATTAGCCCATTAATTTCGGGGGAAACCTAGTCACTCTTTGTAGTTTGGAACCCTTGGACCCCCCCTCCCCCTTAACAAAGATCTTTGTATTTTGGAACCCTTGGACCCCCCCCCCCCCCCCCTTAGCAAAGCTAAAGCTACGCCATTGGTGATCTGTGATCTGTTATCTGTGATCTGTGATCTGTTATAGCCTAAGATCGATTTAGATCGTAGCCTAGAATAGCTTAGAGATAGGCTATTTCAAATATTGGTACCACGCAAGCGAAGCTGGGTGGAAGCTAGTTATAAAACACCAGTAGAACACTCGTGAATTATTTTACACAAAAAAAGGATATTTATTATTAACAATCTTAAAACAAGGATGGAGCAAAAAGTTAAGACGTCAGACCAGACCAAACTAGTTTTTTTATATTATTAAGAAATAGGTGTCACCAGCCTATCCGTTCAGTCGACAGTGTCGCTTTTTCAGGATTTTAAAAATAAATTATTACAGTTAAGTAGATACTTACATATATATTTTAATTATGTTCTGTCCTTCTTTTCTCTTTCAGTTACAGTACAACTACTTTCTACTTTGGAAATAAAAGTAAGTTTCAAGATATTATAATAACCTTAGTTCAAATTTTTTCCACCCAAACAGAATGGCTGGTGGTACTAGGTATACAGTTAAAAATATGTATAAAAAATATGTATTATCTGTATTGACGTTCGAAAAATCATATCGATGTTATTAGGTACCTACCTAGGTATATATTTCTAAATTAAATAGCAGCATTTACACGCAGAGATCGGCCTGCGGGATTTCCCGCGGGCCGATCTCTGCCATTCCAACCTTTGACAGTTTTATCCGCGGTTATCTGTAAAGATATCTGTACAGTCCAGATGCCGCGGGAAATAGCACGCGCCTTTCCAACCTTTGACAGTTTCATCCGCGGTTATCTGTAAAGATATCTCTACGGATATCTGTACAGATATCTTTACAGTCCAGATCCGTGGTAAAAACTCTACCGTGTAAATGCCGCTTATGTCTATAATTTACCTGAACATCGTCGATATGAGAGAATGTCTACCGCGCATGTAAGTATATGCATGCATATACATGCATGTATGTGTATCGGTTACGTATTTATGTCACGAAAAATACAAGACAGATTTTTGAAATCCATAGGAACGTTTGACAGATTTTTGATTTCTTTTTTTTCATAATACAGGAATTCGAATTCCATAAATTCTTAAGCCAGATTTACATTTGTTTTTTTTTTACAAGACAGAAATACAAAATACATCTAAACATTTTCCAGAAATTTTAACATCCAGATAATTCACTTTACCGCATGTTTGTTTTCCATATAATTTGTTTTCCATATATTTTGTGATCCCGAAAAATCATGGTTCAGGAAAGACTTATTACAAATTGATGTATTCAATCTTTCTAAAGGCCTACTAGTAGCGCCATCTAGTAATAATTCAGAGCGTTATAAATACTAGGTACCATAAAATTAAATGACCGATGTTCATTATGTAGCTTGAAGTACTGTAGGTAGATATCTAATACATATTGTACCTTGTTACTTTTTTTATTACCTTTAACATTTCCTAACTAATTTCGTGCTAGATGGTTAAGTAACCTCACCAAACACTTTTGGCAAATTATCAAAATTTAACCTAAATCTTCCATCCATTTCGAATTTGTGACGGCTCCGGCGCTTCGGGAAGTGCAGCCCCTCCGCCCTTGCGTAACAAAACGCGGCATCATCACGAGCCTTCGCAGCTTCGGCTGTTTGGTCGCCACCTTCGGTGGCGACCAGCCTCAGCCGCTCCAGCTCGTGCTGGTGCCGCGTTTTGTCACAGCGGGCGGGGGCTGCATCTCCCTTCGCGCCTCCGAGTTCATAAAAACACTCTAGGGTTGGACAGACAAGACTACGTGGAAGTCGGGGTGGGCAGATTCGGTTCTGAGACCGATAATAACCTAAAAACGTTTCGTTTTACGGTAAGACAGACGCAACATAAAAGGTAACACAAATTACGTAAATAATACACCGTTAATTTTGGGTCAGTTTAAAGCCAGCACCCACTGCTTGTATTGCTTAATCGTATTCGTGTCGTTGGTTTAATTTTTGAATTTCATAAGTATTTCATACGAAACTAAATAGTTGAAAAGATTAACAAAAGTGAGGAAAACACTTGGTAAGGTGTCGTAGGCGCGCAGAGCTAATGACCTAGGTATGTATGTATGACTACGACATAGCGTAGACTCTACGCCGTAGCAACAGCTGAGCACAGAGCACGTATCTCCGTGATTTATCCTGCCTATGTTTCGTGATATTATTAATTGCAAAAAAATAGATCTCATTTTTATTTTTATTTTTGAGTAAGGTTATCGATATAGATTACGTAGGCGCCGGCTTTAAACTGACCAAAAATAAACGGTGTATAATTGAGTAAGATGGAAAAGGTTTTATATGGCTGGAAATTTTCTGGTAAGCGTTACTTCTGTCTTTTAAAATAAGGTATAAGGATATTGTTGTCGAATGAAAATAAAACGAACTGATAATCTGGCATTAGTGTTTCTGTCAAATGAGACTTCTGTGAGACGTTTTATCGGAGTAATAAAATTATGTAAAACATAGCATCTGGATTTCGAGTTTCTATCAAACGTTTTATGGATTTCAAAATTGGGTGTATCGTTTTTCGAAAGATTAATAGGTTACCATGTGTATCATATTTCATTTATTTTTTTAAGGTTTAAAGCATTCGTCAATATGCCTTTGCAATAATTTAAACGAACTAACGGGACTTTATCGCGTAATTACCTTTGTTTTAAAGGTAATTACTCGATAAAGTCCCGCTAGTTCGTTTAAATTATGTCTACAGATCGCGAAAGTTTAAAATGTGCTATGCCTTTGCGATGTCTGGGACAATATTTAAATGAACTAGGCTTGCCCAGAACCACTTCATCACCCTAAATGTTGTAATAAATATTGCAAACTTCAAGTACTCCAGTAAATAAACATGAATGCCACCTTCTTATTCGAAAGGCAATAAAACTGAAAATTGCGGGCGAATAGGATTTATTCGAGAAGTTTCCCATTTGCTAGCCATTCCCGGAATGCATGCTACAACCGCAGTAGCACTTTGTTAATGGTATTACTGTTTAAAATTGTTCTAGAACTAGGTACTGTATTCGTGAAACTACTGGCAACAGTGTAGTGTCACTGGAAATGTAGGTACTTACTTTTACCCGTAGCACTACCAGTAGTGTCACGGGAAAGTAAAATTTCCCTTCACACTACTATAGTCGTATTGCTCATTATACGGACTAAAAGTGAAGGAAAAAATGTCATTTTTCCTTCAATTTTGATTAGTTTTGATACGTTTTATGTCAAAATTGAAGGAAAAATGACATTTTTTTCCTTCACTTTTAGTCCGTATAATGAGCAATACGACTATAGTAGTGCCAAGCGGTAGTGTCTAAGGAAATAAAGGTAGAATTTAAGTACTAGCTTTGGAGAACAAATGAGTAAACTATCCGACTATAAATTATTTTTAATCTGAGGCCTCTATTAATAAACTCGGATTAACTTCTGTCAAAGTTGCGCCACGGATTTAACTATTGCCATCCTTTTTTGTTAGACATTGACAAATAAGGATGGCAAGTTAAATCCGAGGCGCAACTTTGACAGAAGTTAATTCGAGTTTAGGTATTAATAGAGGCCTGAATGTTTATTTTGTAGGTAAAGTGTTCTGAGCGCATAGAATGCGAAATTGGTCTTATAGTTTCTGGATTATATTTTCAGGTTCCTGTCAAAATAATTATTATAACTACATTTCATTTCATTTTTCAGCCATTAGGTAGGTACCTACTGTCCCACTGCAGGGCAAAGGCCTCCCTTCCCTCCTTCCACTCTTCGCGATTTAACACCGTTACAGGCCAAGATCTTAAATGGGCATCCAACTCGTCACGCCATCTCCTTCTAGAGAGAGGTTTCCATTATAACTACAATTAAGTAAAATATAATTTAAGTATAATCTTATTATTATCAGTTACTGTAACGGGAGCTTTTATCTAAAAATTTTTGGTTCTTTTAAATATTGGTTTTACACATTTAATAATTTTCTTAGGAAAAACACATTATTCCTGAATTTTGAAAAAAGAAGAAGAAAACATACCTACAATGATAAAAAAAAGATACAAACGCGGGGACTAAATAAAATGTAAGTAAGTACCTAATACCTGTTAATGGCCGAAGACCTGTTGGACGTCCCAGATACCGATGGATCGACGAGGTTCAAAAAGATCTCAATGAACTCGGGGCCGTCGACTGGACTCAAACGGCGTTAGACAGAAATTCCTGGCGGTCTTTAGTGTCGGAAGCCAAGATCCACTTCGGGTCGTTGCGCCACAGCAGTAAGTAAGTAAGTACCTAATAAGTTTGATTATTCTTTTGATAGTCAAATAGTCTCGCTTTGCATGCAAATCATCCTCAGCTGCACTGCTTTATGAAGCAATTTTAAACTTTATCAAAGAGTTTTTCCTGGATCACAGAAGAAAAAATTGAAATATTGCGAAAAAACTGGATTTCATCCATAAATACTTAGGTAGGTACTTACATACAACTTACGCTTAAAAATCTTCAAAAATACTCTAGTCTTTGGCTTCCATAAGGTCCTGTAGGTAGGTATAAGTACCTATATCAGGATAAGGTGACCGACCGACCGACGCCGACGGCTGAAATTATTAAAAAAAAATCATACAAGTACTACCTAAATGAAGCCAGGAATGCGATTCAGACCTCGAAATGGAATGTATTCCGAATTCTGAAAGTGACCTTTTTTCGCTGAAAAACGACAACTTTCCGAAGAAAATCATTGAATCGGATGCATTTTCAGAAATCGCACTGCAGCAGTGAAATTCAGTGCGAATGGACAGTTTTTTCAGCGAAACAACGTCATTTTCCGAATTCGGGATAGATAGATAGGTAGATGGCATTTATTGTCATACAAGCAACACAATAACTTACATATTATTTATCACATAAGTAAATTAAAATTACGTGCTCATTGTATGAATAGGTAGGTACATTCCGAGAGAAGGTCTGAATCACACTGCAGATCTGCTAAACCCTGAAAGAAGTAAAATTCTAATCTTTTACCAAAAAGACTGGTCTACGTAGACCAAAAAACATCACGATTTCAAAATTGTAATGCCTGAGTGGATCATGCTTACAAATTACGCCTTCATGAATTTCCCAAGCAATCTGAATTCTTTCGCATCAAGACGATATTGCCAACATTTTTTAGAAAGGCCTTAGAAGATTGTGCCATTACGTTCTTTTGATATTCTAAATTTATGACAAGGATGCTTGTTGTTTGTAGTTGTTTCAACCATAAGATTCAACATTCATTGTAAATATTTTAATTAAATTATGCTACATAGTGAGAGCCGTACCTATTGGCCAAGTGGGATAATGCCTCGACTCCGAAGGTCGTTGGTTCGAATTCCGGCCTTTCTTCACTGAATTTTTCGTTTCTACGAGAATATAATCACTAAGGTATAAGTAAGTACTAACTTCTGCAAAATGTAAGGCTCTTTCTATGCATGTAAGTATTTTTTTTCTCTGAACTCCTTTCATGAATCCTCTAAAATAAGACCTGAAAGAAAGATTACCGTGCTCTGAGGATACAGTCGTCCTATGTTTTACTAGTTCTTAAAATTATCTTATTCCAATATCATTTTATCGCTGCAGTTTGGTACACGGCCGATATTCGAAGCGACCTTTGAATCTCGAGGCACGAACCTAATTGAGCCACATGGTTCTTTTTAATAACTAAGTAAACTAGATAATCCATCATCATCATCATCCGCAGGCCGCAGCCCGATCTCTCCCACTGCTGGGTATAGTCCTCCCTTTGTTTTTGCCATTTTCCTGATCCAACGCTTGCCTGATCCACTGCCGGCCCGCGACGCTAACAATATCGTCGACCCATCGTGCTGCCGGACGTCCGACGCTTCTTTTGCCAGTCCTCGGCCACCATTCTAGATACTTACGTTTATCTAAAAAATATCATATTGGACGCGAGCCATCAACAACACAAACATCGAAACAGACTCACAAACTTTAGTATCTTAGGAAGTAGAAAACGATAGACCATCATTATTTGTATAACATAGATTATTCGACCCGATGTTTACACTAGCATCATGCAGAGCAGATTATATTATTTGATATTTAAGTGTACTGACCGGATTTGATTGACGAATATAGACCAGTCAATAACAGACGGTATGTTTGTAGCTAAGGGCTTACTCTGGGCTAAAAGAAATAGGCTAACCTCTCAATTACAATCGTAACGTAACCTAGAAAAAAAAATAACGTCAAAAAACAATCAATCAGTATGGCTTCTGAGATCTTAATAATAGAGCTAAGTACGTTTTTATTTTTCCTCAGAATTTTTTAAGTATTTTTCTTATTTTCATTGTAAAATTCTTTGATTCTGTACCTGTTGATTATATGTGTCTAATAAATCAATGATAAAAGCGCTCATGGCGTACTTGTTAAGACGTTCTTGAAGTTAAGCAGCGCTAACGTTTATATAGTTTTACATCAGTAGGCATTCATGGTATGTAGGTATATGTATAGGGATTGCAATCCCGCAGCCCATTCAATCCCGCGCGGGATTAGTGCGGGTTTAGTCAATCCCGCGCGGGATCCCGCGGGATCCCGCATCTTAGAAATTATGTATAAAATCAAATTGAAACAACAGTTTTTGAGTAAAAAATCAACTTTTATTAAACGTTTAGACATAGACATAGACATAGACACATCATTTATTTGCTACTAAACACACAAAGTACACTGTAGCATTCGCATCAAGGATGGCTTTCTGCTACGTTGGGAAAGACCGGAAGATCCTGGTCTTACGATAGCTCTGATTAAAGGTTTGGTTCACAAATCGATGGGCAATCAACAGTCAAAGAATATCACAGCAAGTACGTACCCAGGACTGCATCTACTGCCCGACGATGAAAATTCCACTGTCCTGATGATGGGAGGCTGCACTTCACAGATGGTCACACAATTACAAATTAAAGTCCTCAGTTGAGAGAAAGAATAGTTCAGGGTTTCCAAAAAAAGGTTGCTTGACGTGTGCGCGCGCGATGGAGGCTCGTGAAGTTGTGTCTGCCTTTCCGTTAGGGGGCGCGGGCGCGCTCCTGTTATTTGAAAAATACGACTTGTGTGACGTCATCAATGGATGACGTTTCGATGTCTGTTGGTGTCAAAGATTTGTGAACCATACCTATCGTTACAAAATTGAATGAAAGAAAAAATGCTTTATGAAAACGAAACATACACAGTGAAATGTAATAATTATAAAAAAGTAACAGTAAGGTACAAAACCTAATCAACTACAATACAAAATAGGATTGTTTGTGTGCTACAGTAGCAAATGGGCTACGACTCAGCATTGTTGCCCTCTGTTTTAGGCAGAGGGCGCTGTTATTCTGCCGCAGCCACAGCAGTCACAGGACCCTGGGAGAACAATTGAATATTAAATTAAATAAATTAACAAACAAAATATCTTAAGCATAATATACTTATACTTACATAAACATATTTTTACTTTACACACTTACATAAACGTTTCTTACATTAAGCAACAGGAGCCAGCATTATACTGAGACTGGGCCTATTTGGCACCACAAAGAGTAGTAGGCAGGTACGCACGCACATTATTGTTAACAGTTTTCTTTAGATTTTAGTTATTTTTTTTTGTGTAATTGTTTATTCATTAGGTACCTACTTTATGCTGTGCTTTTCCCAATGTACTTACTGTAACTTGTGTGTGTCAAATAAACGTTAATATATCCTATTATATTCAAAAAAACATTATATTAACAACAACAACTTTAATTATATTACTATTTACGGCACAATCAGCTTTTAAAATAGCACAGAAAAAAACTAAATCAAAAACATTAAAATTTAGGTACCTACTTACTTACGTAAAATGCCGGACGGTGAGTACGAAAACACTCGTCACCTACAGAAAGACGTGCGCAGCGCAGTGCCATTTATTAAAAACTAGCTGCTGCCCGCAGCTACGCTCGCGTGGTACCCGGATAAAAAGTAGCCTATGTTACTCTCCAGCCCTCCAACTATCTCCACGCAAAAAATCACGTCAATCCGTCGCTCTGTTTTGACGTGAAAGCAGGACCAATAAACAAACAAATAAACACACATTTGTAATTGGGTACGGATGACAGGACAGCCCGCCAACCGTCTGCTAGTCGCTGGCGCGGTGGTCTGTGCGAAACGGCATGTACTAGAGGATGGAGGGACCATGTCTCCCAGCAGCAAATGAAGTATCCAGGGGGTTTGTAAAAGTCTTCAAGCGATTGTAGAACTTATTAGAAAATTTGTAAAACCTCTAGAAAAAAAGTTATAGCACATTTTGTGTGGTCCCTCAGTTCTCTCACTGAATTTTCCAGATCTCGGAAAGTATATTGAAACTGAAGATAACGTGACTACAGACCTTTTGTAAAAAGTTTCCCACGACTAATTAACTGAAAACCAGGTCACGAAGTCATTTCTACAAAAAGATATAACGTAAAAACTGTGGTCCCTCAATCCTTCAAAGCATTTTTGTAAATATCTCTCATTTAAATCAAAATAACCAGCTCTCTACCATTGTAAAAGTTTGTAAAAGTGCTATAGACATTTGTAAAAATAAAAAGAAGCAATAATACTGTCACGATTCCGAGATAGACGCGGTTTTGTATGGTCCCTCAATCCTCTCTTTAAACAATTGTGAATAACTTTTTGTAAAAAGGAGTAATAGAAAAATAAACCTGCTCACCTTTTAGTAAATTTTTTTTACAAACGAATAGCAAAGTTACATTTGTGATCAACGATATATTTGCTGAGTTATTCAATAAAAACTAATCCTATGATAGTAGTGTGACCACACATTTAAACAATTAAGGAAAAGTACAATGTACGGCAGGTACGTAAATATGTACCAATGACCTACTAAACAATATGGATTACCAGTTAGCGTGCCGCCGATAGGGACAAAAAATCAAGTGGATCCATGTTTCGTAGTAGGTACACAAAAGGGCCCTATTTCATTACAGAACTATAGAACATAGATTTTCTTTACCAATGACCTTTTGAAAAGATCATTCATTGTTCTCTACCTACAAAGAGCCGGCACACGATGAGTGAGGGACAAAAGATATTATACTCTGTCTCTTTTTATCACAAGAATCTTGTACTTATAGGTACGTAGATATATTTATCCTTCTTTGTTTTGTGTAAGTGAATGTGTGCGTCCAGCAGTCCATGTACCTATACTTGGTCCATGGTATGTACGTATCTACAATGTTTTTGTTTTACTAGGAAGGTAGGTAAGTAGGTAAGTACCTACTTTGTAATGCTGCGAATAAACGCTGGGCCAGCCTAAGCCAGCGCGAGTGAAGGCGAATCGACGCAAGGCGAGTGGTACCATCCACACGCTTGGCGAGTCGACGCAACGCAAATCAATGTAAGTTGGCGCTCGTGTTCACTCGGCCAGCTAGGCGAGCGATGGCAAGGCGAGGCGAGTGGTGCTGCCCACACACACGTTGGCACTCGCGTTCACTCGGCGAGCCTAGGCCAGCGTGTGTACGGGCCTTAAAGCCTTGACCGAGTACCTAGTGGATTTAAACCATGGATGTAGTCGTAGGTACGTAGGTAGTAGGTATTATTATCTGTTCTGTAGTAGCACAGAGAAATGAACTAGAGAAATGAGAAATGACTTCTCTGTGGTAGTAGGGAGGTAGGTTGACAACAGATTATTTGTTCTAGTACCTATACTTACTCTATAGTCGGGCAAAAAATAAAAGACATAAATGGGGGCGCCACTGTGCAAGCTAAATACGCGAAATAGATAAATTCTCTTCTAAAAGGAAATTATTACTTCTCACTTACTTCGGTAGGTACCTGTATCAAAGACAAGAAACCTGTACTTTACTATAGATTAGTAGAAAAAGGGTTTCCATTGTAATGAAATTTTAGTTGCCGTTTCTACCCGTTTTTGCCAGACTATAGTTCCCGAGATGCGCGTTCAAACAAACAAACAAACTCTTGCGCTTCTTAGAATGGTATAAAACAGAGGCAGGTGTAGATATAGAAGATATAGGTAGATAGGTGTTATGATCACGAAAGTTTAAAAAGACAAATAATAAGGTATTTAAGTATCGTTAGTAGATTTGATAGGTAAGTACCTACTTAATTCAATTTTGATTGATAATGGTAGCATTCCAAATTGTAGAAAATTTGACAATATCTACAAAAACTGCAAGATGTCTACTTATAGTCTGGCAAAAACGGGTAGAAACGGCAACTATTTCATTACAATGGAAACCCTTTCTTTACAAATCTATGGTAAAGTACAGGTTTCTTGTTTATGGTAGAGGTAGGTACCGAAGACGTCAGTCAGAAGTAATAATTTCCTCCTAGAGTAGAATTCAGCACTCACGTCCTACGGAAAATGCGTGAACTAATTGTTTTATTTACTTTATTATGCTCTTTTAGTCAAGGTCGTACAGTTGTTCTGGTGTGTAGAGCTAACGAACGTACAAACTAGCATAATTATTATTGTTCAAGCCTTATTTGGACATGAGTAATTTTTTAAATAACCTAGTTCTGCTATAGCAGCGCTGCGTCTATCGGACTTCAGTGTTGAATCCGACTCTAAAAGAGAATTTATCTATTTCGCGTATTTAGCTTGCACAGTGGCGCCCCCAGTTATGTCTATTATTTTTTGCCAGACTATACTTTAGCACAAAATTGGAAATTCCTCTGTTCTTTCTTCTCTGTTCAAAATGATAAACCTATGTAATGGCGCCTCTCCCTCCACCTAGGAAGGTTGAATAGGTACAGTATTCATTAATCTGAGCCCATCTGAGCCCTCCACAGACGCCGATAATAGACGTTGACTTGACACGCACACGATTGTGTAGAGGGCTTATTCGCCTTTCTAACCTCGCATCCACACGTTGGGGCCAACGTTGGTCCCAATGTCACTCGCCAACGTGTGGATCTAGCAAAATCAGCCCCAACGTTGGCCCCAACGTTGGGGCCAATGCAATAGCCTATGCCGGAAAGTATGCCTTTTTTGTTTCGCGCGGCCATCAACCAAACATTAAAATATAAACTCTTAGGAGTATAACAAACAATATTTGTGAGAGCACTATACAGCTTCACTCAGCCAGGACCGAGTTATACAGGGTGAGTTGTTCGAGAGTGCCTCTAGGGCCAAATCTGAAACTATTAGCAATAGCGAAAAACACTCAAAGGAGTCTCATAAGCGATTTTGATAAAAAGTAAAACTGCATCATTACATTTTAAAAATAATCATTTTCCTGGCCAGGAGTCGAACCTGTTGGTTACAAAAAAAAAACTTTTTGTATTATTACCTATACCATCCGATAGTGTAGATAATAAGGATCATGTTTAGCATCCCATAAAATAGGCTCAGATTAAAAAAATCGATAAATTTCAACTCTATTCATTATTCCACATTTTTACGAAAGAAAATTCTCGAAAAAAACAAACAATATGGATGTCTGCCCGCCGCCGCTCATTAATCTGCAATGAGACAAAACGTGAGTGTAGGAGCCTTCTCTCTTCTCGCCCGAGAAATCCTTTGGCTCGGCCAAAAATACCGACACCGATCGGAGAACAGGCGAGCCAGAGAACGAGAAGGCGAGAAGCTCCTCACACTCACGCTTCTCGGGTGTTCTCGGGGGTTCTCGCTGAGAGTCTGGAGGCCCTATGAAAGTCTGCTTATAGGTACTCTATACTAGCTTATCTGCTAAGTATACCTACCTACTATACTAGTGGTACCTACCTTTTTAAATTGTAGGTATAAATTGTAGGTAGGTACTTATTTAATAAAACTAATATGTTGTAGACACGGCATTTTATATTATTAATTACTTACACCTTTTTCTTATAATACCTACCAACTAACAATAACAAAACATTTTTAAAATGAAAATAACAATCACTTTTACTAATTACCTACCTGCAGTATTTCCAGATAAATAATGGGTAGGTAGGTATCGTAAAACATCGGAAACAATCACAAAAAATTTAGAAAACGATTGACATAAAGTAATTGGGAAATGAAAATAGTGAAATATGGGGAGTATTAAGTCGAGCCACAGAACTTTTTTTTTATAACTAGGTACTTAAGCAACGGGAAAATGAGAAAGCTTCTGATAAACAAACTCGTCTTTTTTACAACACTAACAACACTATAGGTACATATTCCAAAGAAAGAATCAATTAAAGAACACATTTTTTTTAACTTGACCAACTGATTTATACATCGCCATCGAATTTACTAACTCAGCCACGGATTTTACGACTCACCAACATTTTAAGTTAGGTTAGGTTTGGTTAGTGAAACAAATACGCGTGACGCGAGCGAGAGTAGCGAGCGTGCCGTGGCAGCGGCCGCCGAAGCGCCTGAAATCGAGTTCTTAAAGAATACAGTATTAAAGGCATTTTCGACATTTTAAGCATTCGTCATTTCAAGCATTCTACCTTCAAAGTATTAACTTCATAAACTTCAATCAATCGATCTTTAAACATTTCATGGTTGAAATGTTTAAAGACTTTAAAGATCGATTGATTGAAGTTATATATTTTGAATTTCGCTATTTTAAGCTTCGGCATAACAAAATTAAATCATGTATCACTAAATTTTAAACGTACTGAACTACTGAGTTATTAAATTAGAAGTCGATAAAATTACATTATTGGTGTCATATTTAAATATTTTAGGAGCTTACTGCTTGAATCTATTTTACAAAATGTAGATGCTAAAAATAATTACCATGCTAAGTTGTATTTACGGTGGCTATGTTAGTAGTTTTCCGACGCACATTGATAGTGGCTGACTTAGTAGAGTACGGCCAACGGATCTCGGCGTTCGTGAAGTTAGCCGTTTCGATGCGCAGTGCAACTTTTTCATACAACATTTTCTACTGCGCAGCGAAAAGCCTGACTTCACGAACGCCTAGATCCGTCGGCCCAACTGTAGGTAGGTAATTTAGAGAACAATGTAAATTTTAAGAGGCGAAAAATGCGTTAAAACATCTTTTAATAAAAGATGTCTGTTTACCGTAAAATATTAGATAAAATTAAGTTTGAGCATAAATAAATATTCTTATTGTTGTAACCTATGATCCTGGTGACATTTGGCTAGGGTAGGTAGGTACTACCTAGAAATGCTACCATGTGATTAGATCGGAACGTATTTTTACCCGACTGCGCAAAGCAAAGGAAGGGTAATGTGTTTATCAGTCTATGTTTGTATGTTTGTATGTATGTTTGGATGTTTCTATGTGGCACTCTAGAGGCCAAACGCGTGGACCGATTTTGATCATTTTTACGTCAATCGATTCGTCTTAACCTTGAAAGTGTCACTAAAGACATGACAGTAATCAAAATTCACCAGTGCCACAACCAGACGCCATATTGTCAAAATTAAAAAAACCAAAATCGTCACACTATATCAAGTGGGGTATCGTTGAATAGGTATTTTAAAATCAACTTTAGGTTTCTTTTACCATTTTTCATTCTAAGTAATAGTTTATGAAAAATAACGGTTTAAAGTTGATTAATAATAATTTGTCGCTATGGATGTTTCTATGTGGCACTCTAGAGGCCAAACGCGTGGACCGATTTTGATGATTCTTACGTCAATCGATTTGTCTCAACCTTGGGAGTGTCACTAAAGGTATGACAGTAATCAAAATTCACCAGTGCTACAACCAGATGCCATTATTGTCAAAATTAAAAAATCAAAATCGTCACACATATCAACACGTATATCAAGTGGGGTATCGTTGAATAGGTATTTTAAAATCACCTACTAAATCAACTAAAAAGTGTAAAATAAAAAAATATTTAAAAAAAACAATAAAAAAATATTTAAAAAATCAAAAACCCGACTGCGTTAAAACTAAAAAGAAAAAAACAAGCCTGCAAAGAATTACTCAGAGTCGGTACCCATTCATTTTATTACCAATCAAATCTTCCCAATGTTATGGGTCCCGACTGTGAGTAATTCTTTGCAGGCTTGTTTTTTTCTTTTTAGTTTTAACGCAGTCGGGTTTTTGTTTTTTTTTAAATATTTTTTATTTATTAATATACTTAAATAAGTATATTATAGAATTTACACACCTACTGTATTTGAAGTTTCGGTCTAGAAAGGAGCTGCACGCGAAACAGGGAACCAAGCTCATCACCGGACCATAGAAGAATTAGCATTGATGAACAGAGGCGGACATTATGTTGTAGTAGACAGAGCACGCGTCGCAGTCGAAGTACCAGGTCTAGTCACACGATAACATCGTGTTGGAAAGTCAGTTGCATGAAAACCAAAAAATGAAAGCAAGGGTAAAATAAAAGGGGAGACTTTATTCTTACGGAAGACTGGGTACACGCCATTTACAGAACGTAAGTAGCATTTCTCCCGTTTTTGCCCTATTGGTCACAAAATGATTTCTAATGATTGTAGGTACATTTCCAATCCTACCTATATGTGGCGACCACGATCAAGACGGTAGCTCGCAGTAATTGTGTTCTGTGGTAGTGAGATCCGGCAGATTATGGAGCTGACCAAACAAGTCAGTGCCCTCATCGCTTAGTTCTAGAAGGCCGTAAGTCAGTGAATGTAAAAACATTTCATTTTTAGGACTTTCCATAATTTTAAAATGCTGGTCATCGTAGCAAATTATACGATCATTCAGAAAACAGTGACAACGGTAATGGCCAAGACCGTCGGGGATGGGAGATGGAATGAATTCCGTTGCGCCTATTATTTTGTACGTCTTGTTCTTAATTGTTAGGGTAGTAGGGACATTACTAAGATAATTTTTGTCGATGCCATTTAAATCAAATGAAATTATTTTTGATACCTCGTAATTATACACAAGTTGGTCACTACAAGCGACACAGTCCTTATTTCCTTCGTCAATGTTTATTGCTTCTTCTAAAATACTGATGCCAAACATTCCAATTAAGTTTACATTCAAGGGCAAAAACGCAACGTGTCTCGAAATTGGGTTTGATTGGCAGGACGTATTTAGACAACGTTTAGTGAAAGTTGCACTGCAAAAATATTTTAAAAGTATATGCTCAAATATGTATGAGACATTACACTGACAATCATAGGTGGTCACAGTCACATGGTTTTCTTCCCTACATTTTTTTGGGCTAAAATATTGTGCAACAATTTGTGCTCTCATCTTGTACGTATCATCTGTGGATAATATATTGTCGCAAAGGCACTGTATAAACTTAGGAATTAAATCTTGGCTAAAATGGGCCATAATATCGCGAATACTTTCTATTTCTTTTAATCCTATACAAATCAAATAAATAACTGAATCCAAGCCACAAGTGTTTTTAAGATTGACGTTCATATTATTATTCAGGATTACAGAACTACACATGTTACCATTTCTTAAAAATTTCACATTTAAATTTGTCTTTACTTCATTATCTAATTTGGCTTCCCCTCTCCAATTTTCAATAAAAGAGGGCTGGTCAGAGAATATAGAGTCAGCGTTAAAAGGTCCTGTAGAAATATTTGTTAATGGCTTAACTTTTTTATTTTTTTTTGTTATTGTTTTGCATTTTATATTCCTCGGTCGTTTTTTAAGTGTTTTTGATCTGAACGTTTTGTACAGTAAGCCTTCATCAAGATCAGTGAATGCAGTTTTTATTTCTCCATCTAAGAACACTGAATACAAGTTCATAAACTCGTCAAGTCTATATTTTTGCAGTTTAGTTTTGAAAACGAGATGTTTCAATGTCTTAAAATAACTTTCTATTCCTGATGATGACGGAGCTTTGTTTTCAGAATTGAAATGCGAACATGGTAAATTTGACCACAAGGGAAGTCTTAATAATATTCTTCTCAAGGTTGGGATAAATAGTGGAAAATAGTATACATTTTGATTTTCTTTTACAGACATAGTATTTCGATAATTATTTTTAACAGCTGTTAGAATGTTGTCGAACCAAAGAGAGAAAGTAAAATCTTCAGAAATAGAACTATCATCAACGTAACTTTCATCAGCACTTTTGTTTACTTGCTCTAGATGGTCTATCTCTACTTTGTTTATCAATTTGTCTAGTCGTAATTTTGCTTCCTTACAATCACTGTGCATGTCATTATTATACTGGCCAAGGCAAACCTTAATTAAATCATGAACGGTTTGTTTTACAATGTCATAATTTTCACATTTTTTTAAAAAAATCAAACAGCGAATGTAAAAATGTTTGATTTGTAAATTAGTATCAGATTTAAAACAAGCTAAATTATGTAATGATTTGATAAAGTGACTAGTGTCCAGTCTGACAAAAGCATTAGGCTTCTTCGAAATTTTACCTTCAAATATTGAAAATAATGAGGCTATATAACTTTTTGTTGAATAGGACAGAGCGAAAGCTTGTATGCAAGCTGCGACTAAGGCTGACGAATCATCTGTAATAATTTCTTGGGGTGGATTGTCTATAAAAGCTAACCATTTTCTCAACCAAATCAATATATTGTCTTGTGAATGTGAATCAGTGATCATTGCAAATATTGGCACGGACTTTAACTTATTATTAGCTGTAATGAGCCCTACGTATAAAAACATACGTTTCGTGACTGTGGTACCATCTGGAAGATTTATTTTATCAAAAAACGAACCAGTAGCATCTATTGTAACGGTAACTTTGGAATTTTTTGCGTAATACTCATTATAGTACTTAATTTGTAAATCACTCCAAAAACACAAACGAAAATCAGGGAAGATACAAATTTCACGTATAGTATTTACGTTGTTTTGCTTATCAGTTTTAGCCATAATCAACAAAGATGTAATTACATTTTTATCTGGCAAATGCCCCAACTTAGACTCTGATTTGATTTTTCTCAAAGCAGATAGGTTTGGCAATGCTGGAGGACTTTGGTACTCTTCTGTGGTAATCAATTTTGAAGCTAACTCATTATGTACCAAAATACTAGGTTTGGAACGTAATTCTTTCGAAAGTTGTCGTCTGCTGAAGGGTGTTAGCTTAGACTTTTTTTTCGGATTATGTTTGAATTTTCTGTCATAATAACTAACCTTACATAGAATTTTAGTAATTTTGTCAGTTTCGTTTTGATTAATAACGTCGATTTCCGCACTACATTGGCTACATTTCCCATGTAAATTAATTTTATTTTCCTCTATTTTCTTTTTTTTTAATATCCATGTACAGGGTAATCTTGAATTAATCCAAATCTTTTCTTTTAACATACTGCTCCATTTGTGTTTTGGCAAGGTTTGATATTCTCTGTATGATATAGTTCCGGTTCTTTTCTTAAATCCACTTAACGGTTGTATTTTTTTCCAATCATATACATCAATTTTGAATGAAAAGTGTCTCGATTCTTGTTTGCTTGTGTTTTTTCTGGGAAAAATTCTGGAGAATTTTCAATTTCTGATAATATGGATTCGTCAAAAGATTGGATACCGAAAATAGTATTTCTGTTCCTCTGTAACGACATAAATAAGGCGTATGGAGTCATTTGATGTGAAAGTTCTTCGGAAATTACTTGAAATATCGGATCATTGTATTTAGGATTCGTTTTTTGCAAATATTCAGCATGTTTTCTGAAAGCGTTCTGTATATCTTCACGGTGCAATTTTGATTTTCGACTGGCAATTATGCAACTGCAAAAAAATACCTACATTAAGTACCTATTTAATAATGAATGATATCGTAGAAAAAGTGCTAGAACGTTTTCCTTGTCACCCCAGCAGGAATACCCGAAAATAGCGTAGGTAGGTAACCAAAATCGAATAGTCCCCTAATTTTACTAATAATATCTGGGCAACCGAGCTCTGCTCAGGTGCATAACGCCATCTAGTGGTTCAATTACGAACCACATTGCACTTTTAAATCTTTTTGCGTGAAAATGCCGAGAAAGCGGCTATTCCCAGATATGAGACCTAGCTAGATCGATTTTTCTCCCCCGTAAACACCCGTACCTACTGCAAATTTCATCGAAATCGTTGGAGCCGTTTTCGAGAATGTCCGTCAGTACAAACAAACAGTACAAACAATTTTCGTCAGTAGGTACAAACAATTTTGTTTATTGATGGTCCGTTGTCCGGCGATAAAAAACGGACGTCTGAATGATAAGACGTCAAATGGATTCAGATGTTTGAACTTATTACGAGTACCTAGGTAAACTTATGGACTACCTACTTAGGTACTTCCCTGAGTTGCAAGCTACCTAGTTATACCTACCTATCCAAGCCAAATGTTATCGTAAGTACCTACCTACTTAAGTACCTATTTCTGTTCAGCGGTTTATGTGTGTGTTTAATAGGTGGATGCGCATCGGAACGTACAGTACGGCCAACGGATCTCGGCGTACGTGAAGTTGGCCGTTTCGATGCGCAGTGCAACTTTTTCATACAAAATGTTCTACTGCGCAGCGAAAAGCCTAACTTCACGATCGCCGAGATCCGTCGGCCCAACTGTAACCTACCTAGAGCTAGATCCATTGAGCGGCAAGGAATTTACCCAGTGGGGGTAAAAAGGCCGTTATGTTATACCTAGGTAGCAGAATCACAACAGGAATTTGAACTACATAATGCTTTTATCATAGACAGAGTGACAAGAACGGCATTTATTTTGCAATTGAAGACTCTAGGGAAAAGACGAACTTGTCACATTTTTTTCGAAAGTAGGTAGGTAATCTGTGAATGCGATTCCAAACTTAAAAAATGCGATAGGTATCTCAAAATCTTTGTTGCTTGACAAGTTCGTCTTTTTATCTGGGGTCTACAATTCCTGTTGTGATGCTGCTATAGCAGCCTTTTTAGCCCCGCTGATCATAACTAGAATAGAATAGATATACCTACCTACGTAGATAATAGTAAGGTATAGGCCCGTTCTTTGAGTACTACCTACGTACTGTACCTACTAGTATTCTGTGCTAGTAGTAGGTACTACCTACCTACTCAAGGGGAGAAAGAGCTTCTATCTGAGTCCCATTGAATTGAAGCCACGCTGACTGTGGAGCGTAATAATAATAATAATACCTAATAATAATGACTGGCCTCTCAGCTCAGTAATGGCCAAATCTGCCTTCTACACTGTAGTTCGTGGGTTCAATTCCCACCCAGGACAAATGTATAAAAAACATAGGTACCTAGATGTTTGTTCCGTGTCTGGTTATTATAAAATATAATTTAGAAAATATCTGTGTATTCTATCAGTTAATTTGTTCCCATAGTACCATGTATCTACTTACCTATGTATGTAGGTACTTGCTGGTTTTAGTAAAAATAAAAACATTATAACAGTGGGGACCAACGGGAAGTCGAATTCTCGTTCGTCCCCATCGAAATTAGAAGTGGGGCGAGCGGGAAAATGGGGATGAAGCGTTGGGACGAGCGGGAATAACCCCAAACCGCTTGCTGTTCATGCATCGACTGGCCGTGGTGGCCGTTTACCTCACAGACAATTTTTGCCTGCTCGTGCTCGCTTGCCCACCACAGCCGCCCTCGCCGCCCCCGCCCCGGTTAGGAGTTGGGCACGTTGTTGGCCATTCATTTTATTACCAATCAAATCTTCCCAATGTTATGGGTCCCGACTGTGAGTACTAATTCTTTGCAGGCTTGTTTTTTTCTTTTTAGTTTTGACGCAGTCGGGTTTTTGTTTTTTTAAAATATTTTTTTATTTAACACTTTTTAGTTATGATAAAGTAGATTTTAAAATACCTATTCAACGATACCCCACTTGATATAGTGTGACGATTTTGATTCTTTTAATTTTGACAATATGGCGTCTGGTTGTAGCCCTGGTGAATTTTGATTACTGTCATATCTTTAGTGACACTCCCAAGGTTGAGACAAATCGATTGACGTAAGAATCATCAAAATCGGTCCACGCGTTTGGCCTCTAGAGTGCCACATAGAAACATCCATAGCGAGAATTATTATTAATCAACTTTAAACCGTTAATTTTCCTAAACTGTTACTTAAAATGAAAAATGGTAAAAGAAACCTAAAGTTGATTTTGAAATACCTATTCAACGATACCCCACTTGATATAGTGTGACGATTTTGGTTTTTTTAATTTTGACAATATGGCGTCTGGTTGTGGCACTGGTGAATTTTGTTTACTGTCATGTCTTTAGTAGCACTCCCAAGGTTGAGACGAATCGATTGACGTAAGAATTATCAAAATCGGTCTACGCGTTTGGCCTCTAGAGTGCCACATAGAAACATCCAAACATACATAGACTGATAAACACATTACCCTTCCTTTGCTTTGCGCAGTCGGGTAAAAAACATAGGTACCTAGATGTTTGTTCCGTGTCTGGTTATTATAAAATATAATTTAGAAAATATCTGTGTATTCTATCAGTTAATTTGTTCCCATAGTACCATGTATCTACTTACCTATGTATGTAGGTACTTGCTGGTTTTAGTAAAAATAAAAACATTATAACAGTGGGGACCAACGGGAAGTCGAATTCTCGTTCGTCCCCATCGAAATTAGAAGTGGGGCGAGCGGGAAAATGGGGATGAAGCGTTGGGACGAGCGGGAATAACCCCAAACCGCTTGCTGTTCATGCATCGACTGGCCGTGGTGGCCGTTTACCTCACAGACAATTTTTGCCTGCTCGTGCTCGCTTGCCCACCACAGCCGCCCTCGCCGCCCCCGCCCCGGTTAGGAGTTGGGCACGGTATTCACCAGCTAGAGCGGCGTGCCGCTGGCTAATGCGGCTGCGACTAGTGGCTTTGGCGTCGGCGTCGCACGATGGTCCCGAATTTAGTGCTCCATACACATAGAAACCGAAACTCGATTTTTTAATTTTTTTTTATTGGGGATTGTTCTAGTACACTATTCTTATTCAAATATGTAGGTACAGTCACCATAGCAAGCTTCATGACGGAATAAAAAAATATTTAGTTTTTTTTTGTATGGAGGAGAACACATAAATTGGATTATCTCTCGACTCTTAGAAACTCAAGGGCTGCCGCTTATAGAGGGTGTACATCCACACGAGGCCGTCCTCATAAGCTACCAACCTTGCACGGCTGGGCACGGTTTTGGCGCCCAGAGCAAACTGAATATTCGAAAATTTGCCAACTACACCAAAACTAGAATTTCGTAAATGTTTGCGTGGTAGATTGTTCTAATTCACTATTTTTATCTAACTATGTAGGTACAGTCACCATAGTAAGCTTTACGTAAGAAAAAAAAAATATTTAATCTTTTTTTGTGTATAGATGAAAACACTTAATTTGGATTTTCTCTCGACTCATAGAAACTCAAGGGCTGCCGCTTATACAGGGTGTACACACACATGAGGCTGTCCTCATAAGCTACCAATCTTGCACGTCTGGGCACGGTTTTGGCCAAAAAACGAATAATTCGAAAATTTTACAGCAATACCGAAACCAAGATTTCAAAAAAGTTTGCATGGGGGATTGCTCTGATACACGATTTTTATCTAAAAATGTAGGTACAGTCACCATAGCAAGCTTTATGACGGAATAAAAAAATATTTAGTTATTTTTGTATGGAGCAAAACACTTAAATTGGATTATCTCTCGACTCTTAGAAACTCAAGGGCTGCCGCTTATACAGGGTGTACACCCACATAAGGCCATCCTCATAAGCTACCAATCTTGCACGGTTGGGCACGGTTTTGGCGCCCAGAGCAAACTGAATATTCGAAAATTTGTCAACTACACCAAAACTAGAATTTCGTAAATGTTTGCATGGTAGATTGTTTTAATTCACTTTTTGTATCTAACTATGTAGGTACAGTCACCATAGTAAGCTTTGCGTAAGAAAAAAAAAATATTTTGTCATTTTTTGTGAATGGATGAAAACACTTAATTCGGATTTTCTCTCGACTCATAGAAACTCAAGGGCTGTCGCTTATACAGGGTATACACACACATGAGGCTGTCCTCATAAGCTACCAATCTTGCACGTCTGGGCACGGTTTTGGTCAAAAAACTAATAATTCGAACATTTTACAGCAATACCGAAACCAAGATTTCAAAAAAGTTTGCATGGGGGATTGCTCTGATACACGATTTTTATCTAAAAATGTAGGTACAGTCACCATAGCAAGCTTCATGACGGAATAAAAAAATATTTAGTTTTTTTTTGTATGGAGGAAAACACTTAAATTGCATTATCTCTCGACTCTTAGAAACTCAAGAGCTGCCGCTTATACAGGGTGTACACCCACATGAGGCCGTCCTCATAAGCTACCAATCTTGCATGGCTGGGCATGATTTTGGCGCCCAGAGCAAACTGAATATTCGAAAATTTGTCAACTACACCAAAACTAGAATTTCGTAAATGTTTGCATGGGGGATTGCATGGGAGATTGCTTTAATACACTATTCTTATCTAAATATGTAGGTACAGTCACGACAGCAAGCTTTGAATTTTTCTTTCGGTGTAGTTTATAGATTTTCAAATAATCATTTGGCTCTAGGCGCCAAAACCGTGCCCAGCCGTGCGAGATTGGTAGCTTGTGAGGACGGCCTCATGTGGGTGTACACTCTGTATAAGCGGCAGTTCTTGAGTTTCTAAGAGTCGAGAGATAATCCAATTTAAGTGTTACCCTCCACACAAAAATAGAACTAAATAGTTTTTTTTTCTGTCATGAAGCTTGTTATGGTGACTGTACCTACATTTTTACATAAAAATCGTGTATTAGAGCAATCCCCTATACAAACTTTTTTAAAATCTTGGTTTCGGTATTGCTGTAAAATTTTTTAATTATTTGTATTTTGGCTCTGGGTGCCAAAACCGTGCCCAGACGTGCAAGATTGGTAACTTATAAGGACAGCCTCATGTGTGTGTATACCCTGTATAAGCGGCAGCCCTTGAGTTTCTATGAGTCGAGAGAAAATCCGAATTAAGTGTTTTCATCCATTCACAAAAAATGACAAAATATTTTTTTTTCTTACGCAAAGCTTACTATGGTGACTGTACCTACATAGTTAGATACAAAAAGTGAATTAGAACAATCTACCATGCAAACATTTACGAAATTCTAGTTTTGGTGTAGTTGACAAATTTTCGAATATTCAGTTTGCTCTGGGCGCCAAAACCGTGCCCAGCCGTGCAAGATTGGTAGCTTATGAGGATGGCCTTATGTGGGTGTACACCCTGTATAAGCGGCAGCCCTTGAGTTTCTAAGAGTCGAGAGATAATCCAATTTAAGTGTTTTGCTCCATACAAAAATAACTAAATATTTTTTTATTCCGTCATAAAGCTTGCTATGGTGACTGTACCTACATTTTTAGATAAAAATCATGTATCAGAGCAATCCCCCATGCAAACTTTTTTTGAAATCTTGGTTTCGGTATTGCTGTAAAATTTTCGAATTATTCGTTTTTTGGCCAAAACCGTGCCCAGACGTGCAAGATTGGTAGCTTATGAGGACAGCCTTATGTGTGTGTACACCCTGTATAAGCGGCAGCCTGTGAGTTTCTATGAGTCGAGAGAAAATCCAAATTAAGTGTTTTCATCTATACACAAAAAAAGATTAAATATTTTTTTTTTCTTACGTAAAGCTTACTATGGTGACTGTACCTACATAGTTAGATAAAAATAGTGAATTAGAACAATCTACCACGCAAACATTTACGAAATTCTAGTTTTGGTGTAGTTGGCAAATTTTCGAATATTCAGTTTGCTCTGGGCGCCAAAACCGTGCCCAGCCGTGCAAGGTTGGTAGCTTATGAGGACGGCCTCGTGTGGATGTACACCCTCTATAAGCGGCAGCCCTTGAGTTTCTAAGAGTCGAGAGATAATCCAATTTATGTGTTCTCCTCCATACAAAAAAAAACTAAATATTTTTTTATTCCGTCATGAAGCTTGCTATGGTGACTGTACCTACATATTTGAATAAGAATAGTGTACTAGAACAATCCACAATAAAAAAAAATTAAAAAATCGAGTTTCGGTTTCTATGTGTATGGAGCACTAAATTCGGGACCATCGTGCGTCGGCTTGAACCGTGTCGGCGTCGCGTCATCGTGCCTACGGCTAAAGCCGGCGTACGCTGGACAATTGCGACCGCCCCCGTCGGGCAGCGCCGGCGCAGCCTTCATAGACTACGTCCTAAGACCCAGGAGATGAAGCCGGGGTGTAAGGAGTGAAGCTCGATGGCTTACCTACCATTTTGTTGTTGAGAGAGAGAAGAGGTAGATAGGTAGGTAGGTACTTACTTTGTTGTCATCAACAGCAAAATGAAGATTATAACTATTTCCTGTAGCAGATTCATCGTAGATTAGATTATTACGTAGTACCTATCCTAGTTAATCCGTGCAGATGGGAATGTATTGTAATGTACTTAATATTTATTTAGGGCAAATAATTCGTATCACGTCACGAATTCACGATGTAACTGCTCTCACAGATTAGGTAGAGATCTGCTCTACGTAGCTAATTTCAAATTTCCAAAATAATGATAATTTTGCCAGACCCAGCAGACCAATAGTGTAGATTTCAATGAATCACGTGATCACGTAACGTCGTGTCAACACCATACTATTGGTAATGTTTGCTACAAATGTGGTTTTGTGGCCAATAGGGAATAGGGATGCTCGTTTCGTTTCATCCTTATTGGCCGCAAAATCAGATTTGTTTGTGACGAACATAACAGCTAGAGTAGGATTCAGCACTCAAGTCCTACGGCAAAAGCGGGAACTACTTGTTTTATTTAGTTGTTCTAGTGTTGTTCTACCATACTTCACGCAAATAAATTATTTCATTTCATTTCATTTCATGTGTAGAGCTAACGAGTGTGCGTTTCGCCAGCGGAAAACTTTCGAAAATTGACATTTTAATAATGTAGTTAATTAGTTGTTCAGTTCCTTCAATTGTTGTGCTAATTTTTAAATTTGTTGCGCTGATATTTTAGTAGTTATTGGAAAAATAGAGTTGCCGCTGTGGAAACGTTTCAGTGGCGGCAACTTTTGTTAAATAATGTGTTTATTGAAATAAATCTTAGCTAAATAATTAGTTGCCTACACGTAGTAAATGTTCCACAAAAAATATATTTGTTTCTGCTACGGTTGCGAAGATAATTAAGATGCCGCCGGAGTAATATTTGCGTGTTTGCTGGATTTCAGAAACGGTTAAGCGCATAAGTATGATGTTTTGTATACGACTTCTTATGAATTAGTAGCAATTTGTTTATCAATAAAAATATTCAAATAATGCACCGTTTTTAAATTATTTAATGTTTTAAAAATAAACTATAGGTAATTGGTCCTAGCACTTTAAATAAGGGCTATAAAGACTTACTTCAAACGTTATTCTATAGCTCATACATATTTACGGGTAGTTATAAAGTTTCATTGTGCTGTTGCATTCATTGGGTTTTATCACTTTACCTGAGTACTTAAATTTTGATTTTAATTTTTTATGTAACTGTAATTTTTAAATTCTAATAATGTGATTTGTATAATTTTATGTGCTATGGATGAATTTATCTGAAATAAAATTTTATTTATTATTTATTTATTTATTATATTAGAACAGATTGACATAGGTATGGATTTAAAGTTTATTACAGCGGGGGTACCTAATAAACTTGGAGATGGAAGGTTTATTTTTCATTCAAACTATAATGTACCTACGCGTCAGTACACTATTTGCATGAATATTATCCTGCATATTTTAGAAGGTTAGCACAATGTACGTAGCGGCCGCTTTTTTGTAACCATCTCAACTCGGTCGGGTTACCATGACCAGGTATTTACAAGTTTTTTTTTTTTGGCAGAATGCAAGAAAACTTGCGAAGCCAAAATGAAGAAAAATAAAAACCGGTCAAGTGCGAGTCGAACTCGTATGCCGAGGGTTCCGTACCTAGCCATGGTGCCAATTAAGCTAGTCCGCTTAATTGTATGAGCGCCCATACAACTCGGAGGACAATTTTAATTGGCGTCAACTATGTATGTATGGGAACACCCTTTAATTTTCAACTTTTTTAACTTTTTGGAATTTTTCCTTTATTTGTGCTATAAGACCTTGCTTTTTGCCAAATTTCGTTATTCTAGGTCAACGGGAACTACCATTTAGGTTTTCGACCCAAAACCTCTAGCTAGGGTACTTCCGGTTGACCTAGAATTATCAATTTTGGTTACAAGCAAGGTCTTTCAGCACAAGTAAAGGAAAAATTCCGTAAAATAAAAAAAGTTTATAATTAAGGTAAGTTTTGGTACTCACAAGTTTTCATGAAAACCTAAATTTGCCTATATCTTTTTATAGTGTTGACTCAGGACCTTGATTTTTATACTCACAATAGGGACTATAGACCTTAGTATATGGTATAAATTTCAACTTGCTAGCTTTACCCGTTCCTGAGATAATCGATGGTGACACACGGACAGACGGACAGACGGACAGACGGACAGACGGACAGACAGACAGACAGACGGACAAGAAAGTGATCTTATAAGGGTTCCTTTTTGTACCATTTAAGGTACGGAACCCTAAAAAAAACAAAAATTGAATGTTTTTCGAATAACTCAATAGGCGGGTCCACACAGAGCGAGCAGCCTCGCGAGGCATTTGCCGCGCGAAGCAGCTCGGTTAGTGTGGACGTGTGGCTCGGGCGTGCGCTACCGTGGGCGATCGTCCGAGCGCCCGAGCCACACGTCCACACTAACCGAGCTGCTTCGCGTGGCAAATGCCTCGCGAGGCTGCTCGCTCTGTGTGGACCCGGCTAATAAGTAATAAGTGTTTTAAGCTGAACATTTGCATATATAAAATTATACTAAGCAACTAATTATTTAAGTAACATTCAGTTATTGAATCCACGAGAAACTCGCTTGATATGCGTTTAAAAACTCAGTTGCAAATCCATCGTCTGAGTTAAATTTCATCATAACTAATTAATTACTTATCAGACACTAATGAACCTTTATAACTACCCGTAAATATGTATGAGCTATAGAATAACGTTTCAAGTAAGTCTATAAAGCCCTTATTTAAAGTGCTAGGACCAATTATAGTTAAGGCTTTTTGGCGGGAATTTGAGAAGTCAAGTTTCATTTTTGTTTTATTTTCCAAAACTTGTGTTTCTTCGAATGTTAATGTGTAATAATGGTGGATTATTAACCGTTAAGTGTTCGTGAACGTGCATAAGTGTAGGGAAGTGAAACAAAATTGGATAACATTGCTTTTCAAGTTCTCCCAAAAAGTCCGTGTTGATCTTTACTGAGGCACAAGGGGAGGGGTGGGATATTATATTTATGTATTGTAATATGTAGGTATTTATATATCTTATTTATCTATAAACTTGAAGTTTATTTAATTACTTGACACTGGCTGAATGCACAACCGTGCGAAGCCAAAATAAAGAAAAAAATAAATAAATTATAGTTTATTTTTAAAACATAAAAAAAATAAAAACGGTGCATTATTTAAATGTTTTTATTGATAAACAAATGCAACTAATTCATAAGAAGTCGTATACAAAAAAATCATACTTATGCGCTTAACCGTTTCTGAGATCCAGCAAACACGCAAACATTACTCTGGCGGCATCTTGATTATCTTCGCAACCGTAGCAGAAACAAATAGGTACATATATATTATGTTAATAGGTACATATATACCTGTAATAATACCTACTACCTACGTACCTACGACTACATCCATGGTTTAAATCCACTAGGTACTCGGTCAAGGCTTTAAGGCCCGTACACACGCTGGCCTAGGCTCGCCGAGTGAACGCGAGTGCCAACGTGTGTGTGGGCAGCACCACTCGCCTCGCCTTGCCATCGCTCGCCTAGCTGGCCGAGTGAACACGAGCGCCAACTTACATTGATTTGCGTTGCGTCGACTCGCCAAGCGTGTGGATGGTACCACTCGCCTTGCGTCGATTCGCCTTCACTCGCGCTGGCTTAGGCTGGCCCAGCGTTTATTCGCAGCATTACAAAGTAGGTACTTACCTACTTACCTACCTTCCTAGTAAAACAAAAACATTGTAGATACGTACATACCATGGACCAAGTATAGGTACATGGACTGCTGGACGCACACATTCACTTACACAAAACAAAGAAGGATAAATATATCTACGTACCTATAAGTACAAGATTCTTGTGATAAAAAGAGACAGAGTATAATATCTTTTGTCCCTCACTCATCGTGTGCCGGCTCTTTGTAGGTAGAGAACAATGAATGATCTTTTCAAAAGGTCATTGGTAAAGAAAATCTATGTTCTATAGTTCTGTAATGAAATAGGGCCCTTTTGTGTACCTACTACGAAACATGGATCCACTTGATTTTTTGTCCCTATCGGCGGCACGCTAACTGGTAATCCATATTGTTTAGTAGGTCATTGGTACATATTTACGTACCTGCCGTACATTGTACTTTTCCTTAATTGTTTAAATGTGTGGTCACACTACTATCATAGGATTAGTTTTTATTGAATAACTCAGCAAATATATCGTTGATCACAAATGTAACTTTGCTATTCGTTTGTAAAAAAAATTTACTAAAAGGTGAGCAGGTTTATTTTTCTATTACTCCTTTTTACAAAAAGTTATTCACAATTGTTTAAAGAGAGGATTGAGGGACCATACAAAACCGCGTCTATCTCGGAATCGTGACAGTATTATTGCTTCTTTTTATTTTTACAAATGTCTATAGCACTTTTACAAACTTTTACAATGGTAGAGAGCTGGTTATTTTGATTTAAATGAGAGATATTTACAAAAATGCTTTGAAGGATTGAGGGACCACAGTTTTTACGTTATATCTTTTTGTAGAAATGACTTCGTGACCTGGTTTTCAGTTAATTAGTCGTGGGAAACTTTTTACAAAAGGTCTGTAGTCACGTTATCTTCAGTTTCAATATACTTTCCGAGATCTGGAAAATTCAGTGAGAGAACTGAGGGACCACACAAAATGTGCTATAACTTTTTTTCTAGAGGTTTTACAAATTTTCTAATAAGTTCTACAATCGCTTGAAGACTTTTACAAACCCCCTGGATACTTCATTTGCTGCTGGGAGACATGGTCCCTCCATCCTCTAGTACATGAAACGGCAACGTCGCGCTCGTGCTACTCGCGATTTACGCGAAAGTTTTAACGCCAAATTTTTCATTTGCGGATCCGCGGATCCGCGCTTTGAAGGTGCGGGATCCAGCAGACCAATAAAAGCTGCGGGATCCCGCGGGATTGCGGGATCCCGCATTGCGGGATTGCAATCCCTATATATGTACCACAACCCCATAGATGGACAATTTGTATAGAGTACACAGTGGTGATTACAGCTATCAACCGCGCCTGTAATTACATGACTCACCCGTGACATCCGATACCGTGTGATGAAAGATCGCCGAACTTAATTAATGATACTGTTTTGGTTGCCGACTCGATGTAGGTTGAAACGGATGGAAAAGGGCTAGATAGAGTTAGTTACTTTCGCTCAGCAACAAAACGTTTTAAAATTCAATAAGTAGGTACCTACATAATTTATCTCGACCAATAGGTACGTTAGATTATGTCGAAGATCTTTCAAAAAAACTCAGGCTATTACGAGTCCATCTGTTCAAGATTACTTTTACAGTTTCAGGAGGTAATCCTTGCCTACAACTAAGGAGTTCATCGAAAACATCGTTTCAAAATTGGTTTTTAAAAGACACTTTCAACTATGTAGGTACTTACCTACATTTTTTTTTTAACCAAAATAGGTTCGCGTTTGACGACACCCTGCCTGATGTAAAGCAACAGTGTGGTCTAAGATGGAGCACGCTTACCTAGAAGGAACCTAATACTCTCGATTTGAAGACACCCAAATTATACTTTTCTGGAAATACACATACCTACATCTGAAATATTTTATGCGCCGAGAAAATAACTTGGTAGATTACATTGTAAAGAAAACGAACCACTCCGATTTCTCTTCGAATTTTGTCTCTGTTATCAATTGCGTTGAAGAAATAGCTTCAAGAATTTTCAGCCAATATTTGTCGCCCGACATTCCTAAGAGAATACTTCTGTAAATCACTATGTTTACTGCCTACTGTGTCTCAGATAGCCAAGCGTAGTTTATTACTGTCTATATTACTCTAAATTAAACGGTACTTCAAGAATCTCAACTATTTAGAGCCAGATAAGTTCTTCCGTGTTGTTTGGCGAGTTCTATATCTATTTTTATGCAACTACATTAGACTTCACTTACGAATAGAGTGAGACAACGAGCCCACATTCCAGCACAGACTTTCTCTGGAGATGTCAGTCTCCTTTTGCCTGATTTGTAGGTAGGTACTTATTACTAATCCTACTATTATAAAGGCGAAAGTCCGTGTATATGTCGCACCTCCAGTATTAAAGTGACACATTTCAAAAAACACGATTTTTGGGAAACGCGAAAAAACGATTTTACAATCGCACAATTTTTACAAAATCATTCATGACATAACCAAATTGCGACATTATGTATAATTTTTACTATTAAAAGGTTGAATTAGGGTTTTATCTATAGTTTTAGCTATATACTGAATTTAAATAATTTTAATTTAGGACAGTAATTATCATTTCAAAAAAACCTTCCGAAATTGAGTCAGTTTTGTACTAAAACCATTAAAATACTAATGACTTATTTTGAAAAAGGTCTCTTTAGTTCTGATTATTTGACAAAATTAGTGGTTTAAAACAAATTTGTGCATTTTGGAACTATGGGATTCATACAAAAAACACTAAAAAGTCAAAGACACATTATTAAGAACAGAAAACTTTATCAAAAATCAGTGGCATCACAACATTATAATTTCTTAAGTTGACTATTAATTATCAGTCTTGAACAAATATAATGTTTAACTTACGAGTTTACACAAATTATAAGATAATCTAAACAAAATTAACTCAAATTTTAAAACTTCTCAAAAATAAACAAACATAAAGGTACAATAATGTATTTGGACCTGTGACTACCCCCTTAGACATCTTCAAAGGATCCTAAAATGCCAAAAAAGAGAGAATGTCTATCGCGCCTCGAGGACACAGACGTGCGTGATCATCATTCCTACCTATTTTATTTCATTTCTAAAGAGTTTACTTTTAGGTAGGAAAGTAAACAAAACTGTAGGTAGGTACGTAGGTATTCAATCAAAAAGGAATCGAATAGGTACCTATAAAATCTCGTTTTCATTATGCAACTACAGTTACATAGTAAAAGTAAGTACCTACTACTAGGTAGGTATTTATTGATGATTTATTTAAATACAACAAATTATAGTAGGTTGGAACCTACTAAGATTTAAATATCCTATCATAACATCCTTTAAATAAGCCTTTCATATCTTCCGGAATTTTATGGAATGTTAATTTCCATTCATTGCTTTTCCTTTTGTTTAGACACCCGTAAACACAGCACTATCTTTTATACGGATTAGATCGTTTAGTCATCATTTTTTGCAAAAATCACAGAAATAAAAAAGTAAGGTCAATGCGGGGAAGTCCGTCTGCGGGGCAAGACCGTACACTGAGCTTTTTGACGAAACTATGCACCCTACGCATGTTTTACCTATATTGGCAAATCAATCATATCCATCTGGTATCAGCTAGCTCTAATAGATGTTTCTATGTCGCAACAGTTCGCGAAAAAACGTTCACAAACTTTTCGTGTAATTTTAACTCAAATATCGAGATCGACATGTGGTGACAAAAACGAATATTTTAAATATAAAGAGTGAAGTTGTCGGATTTAATTATGATAAGAGTTTTTAATAATATTGCCCCCTCCTATTGCTCTTATCAAATTTCAAAAGAACGCCATATCTTCTGAGATAATCGCATCCAAAAATATCTACCTTCCAAAAGTTCAAGTTGGGAAGTCCGTCTACCTTACGCGGGGCAAGACCGGCATATGCCGGGCTTGCCTCAAATCAGAAATCGTAAACCTTTTTATTCCAAATATATTGGATATGACCTCTTGATGACCTTTTGACCTCACATGACCCCTTGACCTGTCATGACCCCTTGATCGTGTCTTTTATTTCTTTAAAATTAGTAATAACTGTTCCTTATTTTCTTTCTATTATCTTGTATGGTTTGGACCTGCAATAAATTATGATATAGTAGAGTAGAGGGTTGACTATCATAATAGGTGTTAAACTACATAACCAGAAAGTCTTTACTTACTTATAATTTTTTTCTGTTTTTAGATAAGTACCTAGTCCCTACTATTAGATAGGTATACACATAAAAATCACAAACCTAGTAAAATACTTTAAAATTGGCTATTGCTTGCTCTAGTAGATTGTTATTGTGCTGCTTAGATTTTTAAATTTACTAAATTTTTTTTTTTTATTTACTCGGGTACCTACTGTACCTACCTACTTTAATAATTTTAATAAGTTGAAATAAGAATAAAGTGATTAACACAAAAAATCACAAGTATTCATATCCCACGGGAACCGTGCATTTTTCTTACAATACTAACATTATTTTTATAGAAATAATGTTTCTTTAGAATGTTTAATAAGAAACATAATGGTTCTTAGTTTGAAAGTAAACCCCTACCAAAGAATTGGATGCTTTGGTAGGGGCTTACTTTCAAGAAAATGTTGCAAAAATGTTCACCACCCCTGAATCCTAAAATGTGACGGACTTACCCCGTTTTACACATTTTTGACAATATCTTTGGATTGGGACCTTATTTCGAATCGTTGAAGACATAAAATTCATTGTTAAGATGTAATACATGCTGTGAGTTACTTTAGACTCTTCTAAACATCTCCTGTCGCCTACAATAACTCCTAGACGGACTTCCCTCATTTAGCCGGGGAAGACCGTCTACTGCCCGAGTTTTAAAAAACCTCCGATTTTATTGTTAATTTTATATAGTTTTAAAGGTTTAATAGCTTTTTCTGATTTTTGGATAAATTTGCTAACAATGAATATCTTTAACTTTACAGAAAAATGCATAGTGACTGAGATATGATCAATCAAACCGAACTTTGAAAAAAGTATGCCGGTCTTCCCCGCATTGACCTTACTTTGATAATTACGCGCGATGCGCCTAGCCTGCAAGCCGAGCGAGCGGCAAGTGGCAACCTATGCCTTGCGCCTACAAGCGCGGCGTTCGGCCGATTATACTTAAAAATCGGAAGTGAGACTCCCCTGTTAATAAGTTCTTTTTTGCATAGTGATGTGACCTACTGAGAAAATTATTAATAATTTCTTATCATTAAAAGGCATCATACCTAAATATTTCACAAAAAAATCTGGCAAGTTAATAATAAAATAGCCAAAAACACTAATCTGCCAATAATGCTATCCAATGCTAAAGATGAAAATAGACCTAAACTTTAAACGGTTAATAGAACGAGTACAAATTATTGTAATAAACTGATTTGAACTCGATTTAAGTCACAAAATTTTCTTCGTTGATTGTAATAAAATAGCGCAAAACAAACAAACGGTCGTTTTATTACTCAAAAATTCAAACAATTCTTACCTTATTTTCGCGTACTAAACAGCTGTATTGAGATTTAGGTTATTTTAATTCTAAACACTCGGCAATCTCGGCTGACACAATACTGAATACGGCCGTTTTTCCGCGGGGGAGGCAGGCGTAATCGCCAAAATGAAAATGACGCAGCTATTGTTTTTCACACGTTCTAACCAGAAAATGGCAGTTTTTAAAACACTAGCGGGTAGAGTTTTTTTTTCTGAGTTTTTCTACATATTTAACTCATTTTCCCTATTTTTTGAAATGTGTCACTTTAATACTGGAGGTGCGATGTGTGTGTGTGAATGTTTGTTACCACGTATCTCAAGAACTACTAAACCGATTTTGATGAAATTTGGAATGTAGATAGTTTAGGTTCTGGAATAATACATAGGCTACTTTTTATCCCGGAAAAATTTGTGGTCCCCGTGGGATAATCATATTTCCTTTCACTTTTCTAACACTCAACATCTTGCAATTTTATCAAAACAAACAAACTTCTGTAAGCATTGTGAGGTTAATAATACGAGTACATTACATCTACAATATCATTTATTGTTTTCATGGTGAAATATTGGCAGCTATTGACCGTTATTATAAGGTCGTGGTCGGCTCGTAAATCTTTAGTTGGATTTATCATGTTCTCGTTATTTGTGGCTAGTATTGACTCATATTTCTAAGAGACGGCCTTGATACCTATACTGAATCTAACTGAAGATTTAATTTCATATAGACATAGACATAGACATAGACATAGACACATCATTTATTTGCTACTAAACACACAAAATACACAGTAGAACGTAATAATTATGATAAAAAGTTACATAGAGGTACAAAACCCAATCAACTACAAAATATATATCACTTGAACAATGGATAAAAATCCTCTTCCAATCAGTTATGATAGATATTCATTTATCTCCTAAGTTCCTATGGTACTGACTGTCTTTCCTGAGGACAAGGGCAAAAAGGCTGAGCTGTTGGTGAATTCTTGGCAATCCGTCTCCAGTAAAGGATAAATCTTCAGAAAATTGAAAAAACTGGAACTCGTCATTGTCGTCACACTCAATAATTTAGAAAATACTGTGTAATCTACGCGGAAAAATAAAAATAACCAAAAATATTCTCTCAATGGACCTAAGGTTTTATATTTTTAGTTATTTGTAGTTTTTAGCAGATAATCAAGATTATTTTTAACTTATTGGGTGTGACAACAATGACGAAACAGACTTCCGGTTTGTTCTATTTTCTAAATATTTGCCTTATTTTTTTTCTAAACACTTTCCCCCTTAGGTACTTAGGAAAGATGTTTAAAGTTGAACACTGGTTAAACAACGTCTTGTCTCTATTCGTCATCATCATCATCATCATCAGCCATTTTGAACCCACTGCTGGGCATAGGCCTCCCTTCGTGTCTGCCATTCGCCTCGATCCTGCGCTAGCCTCAGCCACGTACAACCCACGGTCTTGCGGATGTCATCGACCCATCGTGCCGGTGGACGTCCCCTATTTCGGTGTCCTTGTCTCGGCCACCACTCGGTCAACTTCTTGGTCCATCTGTCATCGCTCCGTCTCGCCAGGTGACCTGCCCAACTCCACTTAAGTCCCAATATCCGCTCGGTTATGTCCTGGACTTTAGTCCGTTTGCGGATTTCGGTGTTGGGGACTTTGTCTAAAAGCGTAATACCGAGCATGGCGCGCTCCATGGCTCTCTGTGCAACGCTGATTTTGTGCACAGCCTCCTTAGTGAGCCGCCATGTCTCAGTAGCGTAGGTCATGGTTGGCAGGACACACTGGTTAAAAAGCCGTGTTTTAAGGCATTGCGGTATGTGGGTGGACTTAAAAACATCGTCTAACTTCCCAAAAGCTGCCCATCCTAGCTGCACTCTCCTGGTGACTTCCTTCATTTGATACTCTCGGCCAAAAGATAGAACATGGCCAAGATACACGTATGAGTCAACTATCTCTAGAATCTCGCCCCCAACTTTGACGTCAGGAACCGAGGTTCCAGAAATACCCGACATAACCTTGGTCTTGCTCATGTTCATCTTGAGGCCTACCGCTAGAGAAGCATCATATAGGTCTTTTAGCATAGTCTCCAGGTTTTCCATCGATTCAGCAAACAATACAAGATCATCGGCAAAACGTAGATGCGACAGGTAGACACCACTTACATTTACACCACATTGGTCCCAGGAAAGCGTTTTTACGACGTCTTCTAAAACAGCCGTAAAAAGCTTGGGTGAAATAGTGTCTCCCTGTCGCACACCCCTTTTGATAGGAATAGGGTCGGTCAAGCTGTGTAGCCGAGCCTGTAATGTCGCCGAACGATATATTTCCCGAAGTAGGTCCACGTACCGAGAGTCGATGTGGCAGCGGTGGAGAGAGTCAAACACGGCCCAATGCTCGACACTGTCGAAGGCCTTCTCGTAGTCGACGAAGGCCATGCAAAGGGGCCGGTTGAACTCGTGACTCTTCTCCATTAGCTGTTTGACTGAATGGATATGGTCGATGGTAGAGAACCCACTTCGGAAGCCAGCTTGTTCTGATGACTGATACTCATCCAGTTTTCGGGTAAGTCGATTACACAGAATCTTAGCAAACAGTTTATAGGTTTGGGAGAGCAAACTTATAGGCCTATAGTTAGTCAGTTTTGAGATATCTCCTTTTTTATGGATTAATGTTACTACAGCATTTTTCCAAGACTCTGGTGTTCGAGCTTGATACATGGCTTGGTTAAAAAGTTTAACTAGTACGCTTATCACTGGTGGTCCACCTGCTCGAAGCAGTTCCACAGTAATGCCATCTTGGCCAGGAGATCGTTCACTCTTCATCTGACCAAGAGCATATTCCACCTCACAAGGTATAATCGGTGGTAATTCATCGCTTTCCAGGTTTCCTGCAGGTGGTGCCTCGTGGGTTCTTGTTGAATGTGAGGAGTACAATTCTTCATAAAATTCTTCTACTATATTTAGTATCTGCTGTCTATCTGTCACAATGTTGTTATTTTTATTTTTAAGTTTTAAAATTTGCGAGTTTCCTATTTTTGTTTTTCTTCTGAAAATTTTTGGCCCTCTAAATTGTTTAATCGTATTATTTATAATATTTGTATTGTAAGCTCTTAGGTCTTTTTTGATGGATTTGTGAATGATTTTATTAATAGCTATTAATTCCTGATGGTCAGCTGTTGTGTTCTGCTTCATTAGGCGTCTGCGCTCAATCATATCTATGGTTTCTAATGAGAGCTTTTTGACTTTTCTCGGGACAGCACCTAAATGTTTTCGGGCTGTCTCGGACAGAGCATCACACAACACCTGGTTGATTTGGTCAACGTCCATGTTCGATTCTTCCAGTAAGTCAAATTGATTTCGAAGGTCTTCCCGAAATTGTTCTTGCAAAGTAGCTACTTCTTGCTTTTCAAATCGACTGTGAGATCTGATCATCTTCGCTCTTTCCTGCCTGAGATCAAACTTGAACGTCGCTCTTACCAGCCTATGGTCGCTCCCCGTCTTGAAGCGAGATAAGACAGATACATCTGTTACTATGGTTTTATGTGATGAAATAATGTAATCTATTTCATTTTTATAGTGGCCGCCAGGACTGGACCAGGTCCACTTCCTAGAAGTACGCTTTTGGAAAAAGGTATTCATTGCGTAAAGGTTTCTTTTTTCCAGAAAGTTGACCAGAACTTGTCCTCTATCGTTGCGCTGCCCAAGTCCAAAATTGCCTATGCATTTCTCATTAATTAGAGGAGAGCCAATTTTTGAATTAAAATCTCCAACGATAGCGGTGAAATGACATGGTGCCTCTGAAATGGCTTTCTCAATATCTTCGTAAAATAACTCTACTTCGTCATCGGGATGGTCAGACGTAGGGGCATAGACCTGAACTATTTTAAAAGAGTAACGTTTGTTTAGTTTGAGTACTGTGAAACAAACGCGTGTAGAAATACTCTTGATGTTTTGTATGGAATTAGCGACTCTTTTGTTAATCAGAAATCCCACGCCACCGTAGGAGCTGTCTTCATGACCTCTGTAGTAAAATAGGTCTCCAGATGTTAATTTTAAAAGATCTTCTCCTTTTCGTCGGACTTCTGACAAACCAATTATGTCCCATTTAACGGAATCCAATTCGTGAAGCAGTTCTAACAATTTTTCGTCCGTGCGAATCGTCTTGGCGTTGTAGCACGCCAAGGTCAGGGTCGTGGGGTTTTGGCAGCTGGGCAACTTCCAGCGATTCTTAGCACCCTCTGCCCCGCCGGAACCATGGCCGCTGCCGGAGCCAGGAATAGCGGGGCTGCTGGGGACTGAGGGCCGAGGCTTATTGGCATTAATCATGAAGGGGAATTAGCCTTAAAACGCCACGCTGGCTAGTGCGTCTTGACGAGTTTTTTATGCCTGTCACGTTAGCCTGTAGTGAGAAGCTCAATGTAAATTGACAATTGAGCTTCTCCCTACAGTTACCGGGGGGGACCACTAGGAGGTGTGACGCGGACCGGTATAACAAAGTTCTTTGCTGCGTTGGTACAGTGATTTCTGAAGAACCTTATTTTCCTTCCCCCCCCCCTCTATTCGTCACTATCCACAAATAAACACAGGACGTCGTTTAACCAGTGTTCAACGTTAGGTACACATCTTTCATAAGTAAGACCCAATCTACAACAAAGTTACTGACTGCTCCATAGTTTTTTATGCACATGAAAGTAAAATAAACTAACGTCAAAAAATAATTCTTCTCAGAAGTAGTCAAGTACGCGATATTCACATCAAGATTCAAATTGAATTGTTATTGCGAGATATTTGTGATGTTTGAAAAACTCTTTGATGATTTCACACCTGTGCTATAAAGATTTGTTCCATACATCCATACATCCTACCTGAAAACTATGTTTATTTGTACAGGCGTTTGAGGTAGTCTATAAGATTACATTTTTTTTTAAGTACTTTTGAGGTGCCATAGAGAAATCGATAGTTGTAATAGAAAAGTCATGTAAAGTGCGTAAGAGCTGGGAAAAATTAAAAATTCCTTCTACACATCATCATCAGTAGTATGATCCTGTGGTAGGGTATCTAATGATAGAAATTGTGGTCTTAAACGTCCGAATCTAATTATTTTGAAACTTTTGAATTACTTACCTATGTGAAATACTTATGTGAAATACTTACTAAAATATTTTCCACCTGCTTCATTAAATTAAAGAAAGAAAATATCATTTAACTCCATTATACATTCTATTTTAACCTGTGGCTCTGTCGTCGCAGACTGCCAATATTTAAGCGGCTTTGTCCCAATTCCCCAGATGAGCAAATATTTGCAGATCATTCAATATTATTATATACCCTGACCCGAGTTTCATTCGAGTTCAGGACCACTCAATTTGGCTGTTGTGACTTATCAAGATAAGCGAAAGCTTATAAAGCCCTACGAATTTTATAAAAATGTGAAAGATTCTAGCCTGCCCCAGGTTAAATTATTTTTGATATAACTTAGAACCTACATAAGTAGTTTTAGATATACTTCGTGACCTGCATGCTCATTCAGACTTCCAAATTAGCATCCGATTCGATGATTTCAGTCGGAAAGTTGACGTTTATAAAGCGAAGAAACATCACTTTCCGAATTTGAAATGCATTCCGAGAAGGTCCGAATCACGCCTCTGGTAAATTGATCTAAACTGGATCTAAGGCGGATTAGTGTTTTTTCCAGCCAATATAAACTTACGCTACATACTATCATTGCGATAAAGATTTCTGATCCAGAAAAGCTTACTTCCTTGATCCAATATAGGACTATACTTCGAGACCTTGAAGAAACAGCTGTAGGAAATTGCTTGACTGTTTTTGCTTGTGATTTTCGATTGCAGGTATTGAAATACAATTCCCTACAAAAGTGGAAACTTTGGTTCTTTTAACACCTATGATTTCTTATCTCTATGAGTTCTTGAGACTCGATTTTGTGGAGGTAGAAGAGAAACGGCAAATTGGAAGACAGAAATGTATTGGTTGGTCTTCATATCGGTACGTCTTAGCAACAGAACTATATCGAGATAGAAAAAAGTTCGTTGATTTGTATGGAAACCGACCGTGTAACATTTTGCGTAGGTACTTTGACGAACGCAGTTGACAGTTTGAATTACATTGCTGGTTTTCAATGCTCGCCAAGTCAATGCTCGTCAAATTATGCCGCAATGGAATGAATTCGGAATGAACTTCGCGGCGAGCAAAGAAGTCCTCAGCCCTTCTTTTCGGCACGCGAGGTACATACACTCTTTGCTTTTATCTCGATATAATTCTGTAGTCATAACATTCTTATTTTCAAAAAGTACGGATTTAGTATTAGCATTGTGTCGTCGACTGTACATTCTCATCGACTGTATAAAAAAACAATAAAAAGAATACTGAAAACTGAAGATTGTAGCTCCGAATTTCTCAGAAGTCTATTTTTTCCTAGTTACAGTAAGTATCCAGGAAAATTGAAATAGGTCTGCTATCCGAATTCGTAGTTAGGATATAGAAGGTTTTGTTTCTATTTGTGTATTCGTTTTTTTGGCAATCCAAATTTTTTGGTAATCTCTGGTGATGAATTTTAGTACAATATTTTGGGACAAAGCACCATGCGTAGCAATGACACTGATGAAAGTTAATGCATATGACTGATTATTGAAATACCTCATTGACACGCTCAGAATGGGGTCACAATACAGTGCCCGGCTGTTAACATGGCAAAAACCATAAGATAAAATCTCTTTAAAAAATTCAAAACTCAACTCTCAAACCGTAATCATCCGTGAGGGTTTTCCTCGAGTTCATACAATGTTACACCCTGCCAGTTTCTATAGTGCGTCTAACTGTGGTTACATTACAATACATAATTGTAGTAATGTCAAATATATAACCACAGTCCTTTAAATAAGTACCTAGGTAGGTAGATAAAATTTGCGTTCACGCATGCTTACGGATTTGCTCTTCCTAGCCAGAAATAGTAAGGCTTGACTGTGGACAGTGAGTTGGGTGGCTTTAAGGCTGACCAATCACTACCCGCACCGCATCGCCTTTCCGGCGTTCACTTGTTCCTTCACATTTGGATTGCGATGCGGCGATCCGGCGGCGTTATAGAGTTGACGTAGTGAGCGTTGCTTCACAGAATGCTATACAAAGAATACCGAGGCGATGCAGTGTAGTTCGGGTGCGGCGCCGACTAATCAGCTTTTTTGAAATACTTAGAAGAGGAGTACTAAACATTTTACAATTGTTTACCCGGCTATATGGTGGCATGTTGACACGATATATCAGATAGATATATCGTGTCAACATGCCACCATATAGCCGGGTAGTACAGCTAGTATAGCCAAGGTGTGGCTATAAATCGCGGCATCATCTAAATGCCAGACTCGTGTCGTTTTGACAAATTGTACCGGGTCACGCCCGCACCCGCCATTCAGGCACCAGCCTTGAATGACCCGGCTTCGGTAATGGTTTTATTCTTACTGAATCCAATAGGATTGCTATGACACAGATAGCCAATCTATGCGGGATAGTGTCGGTCAATTAAGACTTGATTTAACCAAACAGGATTAAGGTTTTACTTGAGTAAACTACTGTTTGTTTGAATATTTTGACATTGTAAAGTTGACACCTTATAACCAGGATAATTTATATGCACATCATTGCGCTTTCTATAAATAAATAAATAAATAAAGAAATAAATATTGCTGCACATTTCACACAGCGCCATCTAGCCCCAAACTAAGCAAAGCTTGTACAATGAGAACCAGATAACTGATAGAATACTTAAATACTTACTTTTTTACTATACATTTGTACTTCGAATTATGTCGGCTAGTTACCCTGGAGTAAGATGAATGTTGGTCGAATCCAGCCTAAGTGTCATAGAAACTGGGAAAGTGATTAAAAAAAAAATACTGAAACACTATTTCAGGAAAAATATTGCACAATTTGCACATTGCTACGAGTATTGTAGGATTTGTAGGTATAGGAAAATGGTATTCTTTGTATAGAATGGTTATCAACCGAGGCGATACTTCTAATCTTGGCCAAAATTAAAATTAAAAGCTTACAATCGAATGATTGTAACAATACAAACACAATTTTAACTTTAATTTCATCATTATAATATGCGCAAGGAAGAACATTTGTCTTTGAAGTTATTGACATCCAATGTCACGCTGTTAGAGTTCAAAATGCAAAGCAAATTTTCGTTCCAAAAGTTTGATTTTCTGCTCATTCTTTATCTTCCGTGACATTGCAAACTGATTCTTAAGATCAAGATAATGTGTGAATATACTCATCGCGAGTTTATTATGAGGTTGATAATTGAGTTGACGACTTTCTTTGAAGTTCTTGACGCCACACGACACCGGCATTCTGCAAATGTTTGGACTATTTTTAGACTCGAGTGATTGTCCTCATTCACTTCTCGGGAATACCTAAGCTGTTTATGTCTTTATAATTAGACTTTCACCAAATTGTCGCTCAGTTTAATGTAAAAACAAGAATTCGAGATAAAATTGTACAATAAGGAAAAACAAAGACTTGTCTTTACTCTCACTGGGGAGGCTAGAGTGAAGAAGACTGCAACAGTTTTTCAAATAATAATTTCACATCCGACCAATTTAATTACATTTTCCAATGGTAGGTAGATACCTACCTACCATTTTTTTAATCATTGGGAAAAAAAACCTTGTAAGTATTAAAAATGCTTTAAAAATAAAAAAAAACTTCACAAACAATTTTACTCGTAAAATCTTTTTGCTTATACTTTATGTCTCTTCGAAGTAACTTGAATACAAAATAAAATTTTAAGATAAGTTTTTCAAAAATTGCAAAACTTTTATTTTGTACGTAAGTAAGTTTAATGTTTTTCTGAAGTGAAAATGAAATTGTTTATCAACTTTTCGTCTTGACTGTTTGTTGTTCTACAATAACTTGTACCTAGGTAACGTGTGACTCAAAGTAGGACTCGGTTAAGTTATGTAGAGACACGTAACTTGCCGTGATACCACGAGCTTCAGCAGTCTCGTCAAATATATTGCAGTGGTGTGGCACGTACCAAGCATTTGGAAGAATTATCTTATTCAGTACATTTGGTTTATTAAAGTAAGAGGGTTATTATGGTAGGTAGGTACTCAGATAAGCAAAGTTAATGTTGACGTTTACGAATTACGCGATAAAATCCCGTGTCCATATAATTTTCAATATAATGTTGACTGTTAGGTATCCTCAGTTACGGTAGGGAACCTCAATTATTTTTAAATCTTAGAAAAAAAAATTACGAGCTATAAGAGTCTTTTGTAAATAATTATAAAAATCGCTTTAGAGATGAATTAAGAAAAAAAAAAAATATTTTTATCGCTTTAGTTGAACATTTATTTAACATTGATTTAGTTGTTCTACTACTAGATTTAGTTGTGCTTCTACTTTCGACCCGAAGGTCGTGGGTTCGAACCTCGCAGGTGCTAATTACAATTCTTTAAAGATCTTCTTATTAAGCCTACTGCGACAAAGCTTGGCAACAACTTGTACAGCATCAATACCATAATTATAATATACTCAATGTACTCGTAATTCACCGATAACATTGTTTCACGATCTACAAAGCTAAAAAAAAAAAAAAAATTTGAAATAACGCAAGCTGAACTTTAATTTCTTTCAACTTACATGACTTGTGGATTCAAAGACGCTTTTTTCATATTGTCACGGTTCATACCAAATGATGAACGACCATGTATTTCTGTCTCCTGTCTGGCTTCGTCACGCGTCGCACAAAGCATTTATCATCCTATCATTGGTTCTATTGTTAGACTGTAAAATTATTGCTCTTTGAAATTCGACTCTTTATTGTTAGAAAACTATTCTTCAGGACAATAGGGAAATACGATGCTTTAAGTGCAGTTGATGGAAAATTGAATTGGATTTCGTTTAAAACTGGCCGGGAACTTGAAGCCAAGCTTTGCTTTCACTACATCCCATTTCTTGTTTAAACAGGTACTTATAAAAAAACATAGGTCTTTATATCTTTACTAGATGATTTATACAGAGTCAGGACTTCAGGAGGCAATCTTTGCCTACACTTAACAGGAGTAGTACTGTAGTGCCTGGGACAATTTTGAGATGGAGAAAGCCTGCCCAACACGTAAGCTATCCTCTCAGCTTAACCGGCCATCCACAGGAAAATCATGGTCAATACGTGTGGGGCTGACTAAGCCGCGGGCTTACTCACGATTTTTCCTTCACCTTATAGAACAAGTGCAAATTTACATTTTTTGAAACGAAAAATCCATTTGATGATACGAACCCAAGACCTTCGGATTGAAAGCCGACCTATAAAACACTTGAACGAACGAAAATCAGGTGCCAAAATTTTGTTTAAATTCTCAATGTCCAAATCTATTTTGTCTCTTAAACAATCGTTATCTGGATAATAATGTTTGTTGATATACTAGTATCCACCTATGTAACCTAAACCACATTACACTTTTTAATAAAAACAGTAGTAGGTATATGTAGGTAGGTACATAAATTGTTTAGGAATCTTCGACATAAATATTTCAGAATTCTCCAAAGAAAAACTTTACAAAAGTTTTGACACATCTAAGTTTGTTAAAATAATTTAGAGCTGAAGCTCGTGAGTAACTTCTTACTTTCTAATTCAATTTTTCTGTATTATATTGTACTTACTACGAAAAAAAACACTCGTTACACATTAACTACTTAGCAGTGGATATGTGTCATGTTTATAATTAGACATGCCTCTGACTACTTCCTTAGACATCCGAAATATTAAGGTCAATGACAAATAAAAAAAACCAATGACATTTTTTCTCAAATTTTTCGTATAAAATCCGTACAGATATTACTCTAAGTCGCGAACTTTTTACCGTTATTCAAATTGGTTCAGCTCTTTCAGAACATTCAGATACCTTTACAAACATGTAAGATCGATATTGATACCTAAAAGTAAAATAAAAAAGAACTATTGATCAAAATATGAATTTATTTTTATACAGTTGCGTCAGTTTACTAGAATTATTACACGGATCAGTTCATATCAATATCGTTTCTTAGTACTAATCCCATCAATACTTCTGATTTATTATATTCAGCGAGCCTGAAGCTAGTACAGTCAGTGACAAAATTCATTACTTTTGTATTGTATTACCATCAGCATGTAAAATTTTAATTAAAAGTTAGGAATCACTTAAGAGGCCGGCGACAGAAAATGTCTATCTATACAAACGCAATACCAAATAAAAGCATATTTTTATTACTAGTTATTATTTAGATTAAGGCTAGATTAAGGCAAGGTTAAGGCTATTTTATCTAGGTTCCTGTTTCAAACCTTAAACGATTTGGAATCAAATTTAATTTTAACCCTTTTTGCAGCAAAAGTTTCTTGTTTTTTATTTGTTCTATCCTAAGTTGTAAGGTTTTTGGAACAAAATTGTAACAGAAACCTAGATAAATACTGCCATAATCTAAATAATAACATAAAGTGATAAAATGTGCTCTTTTACTGCAATTTGCAATTTTCTGAACTCTCGAGGTGCATCTCTGTTCATAACTCCGAAGTTTCTTAACAGATCCTAACCAAATTTTTGTGGCACCAATCGAAAAGTATACCTACCCTTCAATCAAAAAAAAATCCCAAATCGGTTCAGGCGTCTTTGATTAATCGGTGAACATACATAAAAAAAGCTAATTATAGAGAACTTTTTTTGAAGTCGGTAAATAATAGTGAAAGGACTATAGTTGAGTAGTTTCGATGTACTCAAACCGTTCATCAAGTTTTGTTGTTGATGATACTAGAAGCTTATACATGACGAGCAAATGATTCACCGGTAGATATACAGACAGACACTTCAGTAAGTCACTGTCTCTGAAATAGACTGAAGGATAGGTTAAAATATATTTAGACAATATCCGTATGCAGAGCGGACTAACCATTGTAACAATATGTGTGAAATGAAACATCACAGCTAGGTATGACTGATCCAACTTTCGATGCTGCTAATGACGTGTTACCAGGAGTTTCAATCGAAAGTGAATTTAGCGGGCTATTGTCTAACTTGTCTCATACCTCAAATTGGTCAAACCCCCTGATTGCCCTTTGATAGCGACCAGAATCGGTCTCAAACCCCGGTGTAGAGCCTTGCTCTCGCCATAGTCCGGTGAAGTTGCAAAGGTCGACACGAGACCAGTCAACATAAAAGTCAGTACGAAAAAAAAATGTCTCAATCGTCAAATAGACAGTTCAGTGACCACGCAGTAGCATTGTCACTCTCATCTCAACGAGACTGACCGCGACAGAAATACACGCTAGTGATATTTGAAAAACGTTTTTCTAAGGCATATCAGCTTAGCAAACATAATGAAGAGTCTTACCCCAGTGCTATGTAAAGTAGGTAGGAAGCTGACGAAAATTGATGAGATTCTGAGCGCACACTCAGCCATTTCTTATCTTTAGAAACGTTATATGGCTTAATTATGCATGTATTTCTTCACGTTGTACAACGAACTAATAAGAAACTTAACTGAAACCACTAATCTACTGCAATAGAGGATAACGAGGTTTATTTTTGGGATAGTATTTGCATTTGCTATTTCACAGTTTTGAATTCAGTGACGACAATCTAATACTATGGTACTTAATTTTTTTTTTTTTAATAACTCTTCCCGATCTTTTATTTCATTTTCTCAAAAGTATCAATTGTACAGGAAATTTTTGGCGGTTAGTGATTATCAAGCTAGGTGAATTATTGTGTCAATATTTGGAAAAATAAATTGATAGTATTTTGATCAGAAACAGACAGAAACGCTGAATAGCCACACAACTTAGTATAAAACGTGTAGCGCCTCGGCTCAGTCCAGCATAAACCATTCCCAATTTGATGGACATTGGCCCCACTGAAGCATCGACAACTAACAGACAGTCCATCAAGAGTGAATAATCAGCGAGCCTTAGATAATTTATCCTTTTAGCAGTAATCCATTGTGTTGACGTGGGTTAATGGATGTAAATGCGGTAGCATTAGCAGCCTTTCTGCATGCTGATTCAGACTTCCGAATTAGCATCCGATTTGATGATTTCAGTCGGAAATTTGAGATTTTTTCAGCGTCACTTTCCGAGTTCGAAATACATTCCGAGAAGTTCTGAATCGCACTGCTGATCTGTAGTTAGGGAAAATCTGTAAAGACCTAGATCAAAATTTTGTCTTAGATAGGTACCTAATCCTTCTATGAAATTGTAAAGATTTTTGAATGCATGTGATTTGAACGTATACGAAAAAAATAAAGAATAGACTAGGGTACTTTTGTTCAAGTAAGTATCACGCGATAGAATTCGCGGAAGAAAGCTTAAGTCAATATTTAATTTTGTTTAAATCATGAACAAAATGAAACGATTTATCAAATCGGCGAACTAAATACACAGCTTTATTCCAAATACTTCATAGATCTTCGATATACACTCAATAGTTCTACCAATAGTACAATGTAAGACCATATTTTCAGCATTAGTACGTATTGCGAACTGTTTACGCAATAAATTATAAATTACATAAACATTTGGATATATTTTATTGCGCCGTAAAATCGAAAGATGCGGAAGATTGGTGTACCGCGCTTATAGCTTTCTTGGGATAGTGCTGGGGCCACTGTCCACTAAAGCTGTAATAAAACTACGCTAGAGTACTCGTAGGTGATGGCGTCTGACGTCACATCTTTGGAAACATGCTCAGCGAAGAAGTCGTATTATAGGCGTACAGACGATAAGCTTAGGGTAAGTCGAAACGAAGGAAAATGGCACATAAGAATTATATTTTAGAGGAATATGTATAGTAGCTTCTATGGGTTGACGATGATGATGATATTTCGTATAACATGTAAAACTTGATACATGTTCAGAGTTGGTTACTTGGTCTTCGATTGCATTACATTCTCTGATTTAACTAAAAGTATTTTTTTTTTCAAAAGGGTCAAAATATTTACGTAGACTATCTACGGCGTAGAAGGTCTACGTTACTTTACTATGGAGGTTCATTCGTAAATTCATTTTTTTATTTTCTTTTAAAAACCTATTTTTTATTTCTTTTTTTTTAATCCTTTTTTTTTCAACTTCTCTTAACATGGTCTTTGTTTAAAATTAATTATTGCAATGTTAATCAAAATCTTTTACATATTTTTAACGTTATTTTTAAGATGACGCTCCAGTGTCTCGTAGCCCTCCCTGTTTCCGCAGCCATTGCAAAACGTATAATGCAATTCTGTTTACTTACTAAATATATAGTTTATTTAACAAATTGCTATTAATATCCCGCTGAGAAATCGAAAATAGCTGAAAAACGATATTTTAACATTAATAAAGGCACAATCTTTGATGTTTTTAAACATTTCAACACTAAGGATCAAATGTCTTTTATGATCTTAAGTGGTCAGTGTTGAAATCATAATAGACATTGAACTATCTTTAAATGCAAAAATTTGCTAAATTAAATTAAATAAAACAAAACATGACCACGACTGTATCCCCTAGGCACGGTAGACACATACGTTGCCCACGTAGTGTTGGTATATGGTGATGATGATGATGAAAAGTAGCCTATCTGCCTTTCCCATGAATTGAGCTACCAAATGCAGAAATAATTTTTCATATCCAACTAAGTACTAGTTTCTGAGATTAACGCGTTTAAACAAACAAACTCTTTCGCTTTATATATTGGGTTAAAAATACGAGTATACTTACCTATAAAATATATTTTTTGTTTTGATGAAGGCCTATGATAAAAATAGGGATTAAAAATAATAGTCCTTTCAAAAGTGAGAATTTTATTTCAAAGGGTACTTAGCAAAGTTTTTTTATTTTATAACAATTTATTTTGGTGTTGGTATTTACTGCAATAAAAGCGATATTTTGTGAATTTAAAGCTTGCTTCTTAGTTTTCATATTTAGTATAAGTTACAAGTTTTGACTTGTCAGAGTTTAAATATAACTACTATAATAATTATTAAAATAACACATATAAGAACTATATTACACAGATGCTATATTTATAGATAAGATATTGTAAAGATACAGTAGTTGCGTCAGGTAATTGACTAAAACGATAAGTGAAAAATATTTAAGTATAATACAATTAAATATTATTACATTACAATACTTACCTATAATATGTTTTTTTTTAGAAACATAGGTTGTTATTTAATGAAAATAAAATATTATCAGATAACAACACAAAAAAAAAACACAAAATATTTTTACATTTTTCTAAATCTTACTAATAAATAATCACAGCTATTTACAATATTAGTATAGGTAATGTACGACTAGCAATATAAATAGATGACTGTCAATTTGTTATTTTTATTTTCAAAATCATGTTTTAGAAATAATTATCGACTTCGATGATACCGTTTACACTCGTGATGATATTTTAATCGAATAAATACCAGTCAAAATAGCACATAATGTACATAAGTATTTAAGATTTATTTTACGATAAACACTTTTGAACAAAACGAAACTACTAAAAATGTTCTTAATTATAATCTTACATTTTTAAATTATTATTAACGGGACTTAATCGCGTAATGAAAATATTTTATTTACCTCGACGTTTCGGCGACATTACATTATTTAAAAGTGTGTTCAAGTCGCGAAAGTTTAAAATATGTATGTATAATCTTACAAGCATAATTACTATATTTTATATTTTTCATATAAATTGTACATACTTATTATTTGTATCATCGATACGACGAAGAATATACAAAATGACATTGTCTCATTATCAACATGCGTTTAAAATACAAGTAAAACGATCGTAATAAATTATTCAAGGACTACAGTAACAGCTACACATACACCTTCCTTATACAAAGTCGTGTAAAAATACAGTGAAAAGCATTCTCGATATAATGTGAGCCTAACTTCTCAGACTTAAACAAGAGGGCCTAATTTAGTAGCGCGGTATCAGCCTTCAGCTAAAGCCAGCCTAATTTATAGGAGAGAAGATATTTCTGTCTATTCAGCTTAAGTTTTTGCACCGTCAAGCACAAAAAAGTCTTATCTCATTTAAGCTGAAGTTAGCTGACTTAACTATCAATCAAGAATATAATATAAGTTCAGGATTTTATGTTTAAGGTGCCGGCAACAGACGGAATGTACACGATTCAACTACAGAACAAATGAAAAGAAAACATTACTTTTTGCTGTAAAAAGGTTAGCTTGCACTAGAAGTTTTTTTGGAACAAAGGTGTTTACAGGAACCTAGATAAATACTGCCTTAATCTAAATAATAACAGAAAGTTATAAAAGTATGCTTAAATGTTAAATGATTTTGGTACTACGTTTGTATGAACATTCGTCAGTCACCGGCCTCTTAAGATCGCAAAAAATTAGCCAATTAAAAATTTATTAACCAGTTTACTTTGATAGAAAATTAGCGTGAAATAATATTACGAGTCATAAAATAATTTATAAAACCTTTCTAATTAACAATGTGCATATTGTGCATACCAAACATAAACACGGTGAGAGCTATCGACGTAAATGTTCTTAAGCAGGGCTATGCTAGGGCTTGGCAGTGAATGTGTTATTTAAAATATATTGTATATTTCGTAAATATACTCGTAGAAACAAATCTTGCCTACCTACTCTGACACTTTAATCCATTCCCATTTGATATCAGTTTCAGCTAAGCGTTACAATTTCTAAACCTCGCAATTTGTTGCGAAAGAACAAAATCTGACACGGTAACAAATTGAACCAATTTATTTCAGATTGGTTTGTTCTAGCCTTCTGATAAGTTGAACCTTGAATCGATGTGAAATCCGGATTTCGATGAATTTTGATGTCCCAGGAGAAGCAATCTACATAATATTATGAGGACGATTGCGTAGGTTTCTATGCCGATTCCAACAAGAAACATCATGTGGGTATATTTGTTGCTATCTTATCAGCTAGTTTACCGACTATTCTGTCCTTTTCGGCCTCATTATGTGCTAATGAAGGCCCAAAAGGTCCTACCACTCGAAGTGTGTCCCTCTTTATGACGTCATTTGTAATACTGTCACCATAGTAATCTATACCCTTACGTGGTAATACGGCCAAATTGTCAGCACATTTTGTTAAGTGAGCCACACTACACCACACTGACACTTTGAGGGTCACATGACATTCCCTTTTGTACAAAACAAGTGACTAAATTAAAAACTTAAATAAACTGACTTCAATGTTATGAGCAATTTTCTGTAACCTCGTGCATTTTTGTTCATAACTCCGAAGATCCTCACCAAATTTTTATGGCACAATCTGAAAGTTTACCCTTTAAAAAAAGTCTTCGAGAAATCGGTGAACATACTTACATTAAAAAACCAACGAATTGAGAACGTCCTCCTTTTTTTGAAGTCGGTTAAAAAATTGCCACTTACATCAACATTTCTGAATTATTCTTCTAAAATACATTCACGAATTTACAAATGAATCACATAAGTAACAATTTACTTAATGCTGAAAAAAAAATCTTCAACAAACGTTTCAGCCTTGAACAATTGACCAGAGCAACAAATGAAATGAGCTATATGATGCGTCTAGACAACATGCCGCCTGATACATCTTTATTTCAAACGTCAAACAAAAATGTAGATAGTAGTACGCCAATGTAGATCTTTGTACATTTGGAAAGGTCCCGTATCTTGATAGTTATCATTTTAGATAATGTTAAGGATTTATAGGGATTGTTTTCGGTCTTCTAAAATGTAAAGGATGATACACTGTCGCGCTATCGAAGACAACGGTAAGTCCGTTTTTGCCCAAAAATTAGTTTAATACAGAATCGGAATGAGCTTAACGAGCTCTTAAGAAAGCTTCATCCAAAATGTTTAAATTATGAATGCGTAATTTGGCCACGATTTTCACTAACACAAAAAAGCTTTAGGTACCTACCTACTCGAAAACGTTCGCAAGAATTTGAGCCTTTGTGCACGAAAATTATTTTAACGTTATAATTTTTTTTTATATATTAACAGGTATGATATGATTTCATTTTTTGAGTTTAAAACATCTTTTAAATACTGTGAGTAAATACGGCGGAGAGTGGATACGAGAGCGGATACGGCTAACTGAAATAACACGGATATCATTTTCGCTGTTCTATGGAACCCTAAATCAGCCAGGTGTTCCCGCAGTAAGGAAATCTACCAAAAGTTCATTGTACACATTCAGATCACATCTTTTTCCGTCGTTGGCACGAGCAGCCGAATTATCTGAGCGTCACGTTACAACTCATTAAAAGTATTGTAACACGAAGTTTTTGTTGTCTGTGGGAAATTCGAGAGTGAATGCTGGGAAATAAACTCAATTACTGAACAGAAAGCACATATAAATGATTTTTTTTTGTTGACAGACTAATGATAAAGGTACAAAGTGCAACAGAAAAACAAAAACAAAACAAAAATTACCGATACTTTATGTGATACATAACGCAAAAAGCTTAAGTTTAGAGTCTCTCTAAAAAACTTGAACTAAGTAAATAACTTTTAGACCTAAGTACTTATAAGTTATTTACTTAGTTCAAGTTTTTTAGAAAGACTGTAAGTATAAGCTTTTTTTCATAAACCTAATTAGAACTGCCGCACATTGAGCTTAGTCTTAGAACTTAGTCGCGACTACTTAAGTAGCGAGCGCGAGCGACTCTTGGAGCTTGTGGCTTGGACGTGGCTACTCGAACGCACGGTTTTAGTTTCAGACTGGGCCTTTTAAAAAATGTATGTGATTCGGTTTGTAAAATTTTTCTTTTCAACTGTTTCGTGAAGCTTTTATCCAATCTGTCTAAACGCAGACACACCTTCTTCAATTCTTGTGGCTAAATCTGGTAACGGAGTTTTTAGGCCGCTTAAAAGGCCAGGATGTGATATTTAATCTTATAATTTTTTTATCAGTATAGGCATACCCACCACAGCAACCGATCCGTGCCGCCGATACGATCTGACGATCCGATCTGAACGCATGCGTTCTTTGTAACCAATGGCTGCCCGTGTATGCTTTTCCACTGCCTGCCGTAGAAGGGTAGAACGCAACGCGTTTATTTGATCGTACTCCGATCTCATGCGATCTCTATCTCCGGTGACAGTGATTGCTGTGGCAATAAGAAAAGAAGAATCAAATATGGCTAGAGATAAGCAGTATATCGTAGTACGGGTCTTAGCCAGTGTAAAGATTCTTGCGATCCGATCCAACGATCCATTCTCAAGATGTGTTGTGTTGTAGGATGTGTTCCCACAGCGCTCGATCCGTGCCGCCGATATGAATCGGCAGTACGGATCGGGCGCAGTCGGTAAAGGCCTGAAACTGAGAACCTGAAATATCATAATAAAGTCCGTCTCATTGACAAACAAGTCCATAAGTTATGCATTTTATCTTCCTTCATAGAGAATTAATTCAGCAGAAAGCTATCGACTGGACTGGATCAATCGTCGCCTTGAACTTGTAAGCATCAAGATTATTGTGTAACCTTGAAGTAGTTAATGGTGGTCCGGCACACAACTATAGTTTAACTTAGTAAGTTCGTATGACAGTTCAAAATGGTGACTAAGTTTTCAGACTTTATCAAGACTTCTATTTTACTTCTTAGCTATAATCCCACAACACTACAAACAACGTTTTCGTAATGACATGGTATGGACTTGGTAAGTTTACCATTAAACATAAACTAAAATAGTTTCAGCTGGCTTTGTACGTGTAGTATGAAAATAAAAGTCCACGTCCACATTTACAGGCCACGAAAGCAGCGTGATTGAAAAAAACATCCAAATAAAAGGGTGATTGCCGCTCGTTCCCACGCTTCGTCCCAATGAGGTTAAACACATCATTGCTTCGTCCCTATCAGGGACGAACGGGAACCACTGTCCCCACTTATATTTCGACGGGGAAAAGCGTTGGCCCCCACAATAACATTCAGATTTATAACATGAGTAGGACAAGGTAAAGCCAAGATTTTCGTAAGTATTGTGAATCCCAGTGAAAAAAATGTATGTTTCCTTTTTTTTTTAATATGAGTAGGTTGTGAATAGGACATAGCATTAATAAGTGCGCGCTTTCGTGCTGTAATATAAATTATTACAGATCAGAATATTAGTAGGTAGCTTTATTGGAACTAAATGTAGGTTCTTATCATTTTTTGTAGGTAAACAAAAGAAACGGACTACATGTACATTTGGTTTTTAGAAAATCAAAATGGACATAAATACGACAACATAAGTTACACAACTTTTTATTACCATTTGAAATACATAGCTCGAGCGAAAACATGGTGCTGCCAAGCTATTTTGAACCTTAGGTCTACTGTACAAAAGCTATCTAAATTATGACTAGGATGAAAGTCCTCAAAGGATGTCGTATGGATTCCATTCCAACCACCAAATTAATGGGCAGTCACTAACAAAAGTAAATAACGTCACATTGACTTTGTAAATGATCTTTTGGAGTTCAGGCGATTCTTTGATCAAAATTGCAATTAAAATTTTCCCAATTTTACTTCATACAACCCTGTCCTTAAAATAACAAACAGTACAAAGAAAAAAGTCAGCCAAATCTATCGAGCCTTTCACATATTGTGATGATCTTTCACACATGACTATATAGAATAGGGCTGAACAAACGGTACATTCACGAGACACACACACAACACATTAAACAGGCAAAAACTCAAATCTGCTATAACCTAACAGTCATTGAACTCTTCATAATAGTGAACACAGCCGATCTACTAAGCTGAAATAAACCTTACCGTCCTAACGCGCTAGAGCGCAATAATATCAAACTGACGACTCGTATATGACTATCTGGACCACCGGCGGTTTTTTCTCGGACACCGGAGAGGTGATGTTGCGGATGGCAGCTTCGACTGCTGCCTCCCATTCGAGCTGTCGCTTGTCTGAGAGCCCGTTGGCTCCAGACATGCTGAGACGAGGCATGGTCACCTATAACAGAAAAATAAGAAATATAATGCTTTCGTGAGCTTTTGTATTATGCTTAAAAAGAAAGCTTGAAGCGCTCGTGGCGTAGCTTGTTTACGTTTTTGATAGATCGTTGAAGTTATGTTTTTTGAGATACTAAAATGGAAGGCAAGAAATTAATTCACTGTCGAATGCTATACTTTTCCGAATCCGCAACCGTTCGCCGACGACCGTTTCGTCGATGGACTGTTCGCCGACAGGACGATTCATTTATTTCAATTTCACCGACCGAATCTTTCATCGATGGACGTTTCGCCGACAAGACGTTTCGCCGACAGGCCTTTACGTTATTTTATTTCAGTTTTTTTGATTTATTCCTGCTGAATTCTCTATAGTCTATACGAGTGAAACTGTGAGCATTTATTTTAGCGTAGGTAGTAAATCCACTTTAAAACATAAACCAAAATTAGGTTGTTCAAATTAATCCAATTTATCCATTTGTCGAGTGGCAAATATTATGTAGCTACCTACCTACGTCAATTATATCTATGAAAATAAATACCTAAACATAATGACGGATCACTCATATTCGCACAAATACAATGGATTTGTCCAGTGGATTAGAGTCGAATAGGCCAGTAGAATAAAATAGCGAGGTTTATTGATTACATTTTTAGCTGATTCGATTCCCGGGTGAGGCAAGCAAATTTTTGAAAATTTTTGAATGCAGTTTTGTTTATTTTTAAAAATAAGGAATGTTACCTTCAAGTAAAATAATTTAAAGTGGTTGACCCTTCAGGGCCCATTGATTTTTTCGACCCTGTTTAACAATAAATTAAACTTGGCCTATGGACCACCTCCATAGCCAACTTGACTTAAACATTCGCAAAAACACTCCAAGCTTAATTGCTAGTAAAAGAAAATGTCTAAAGGGTCATTTGTTTTCCTTTGGAATGTGGCGTGGGTTTGCTTCTATTGTAAAAGCTTAAAGAATTCGACGGCTGCCATTCGATTGTTAGACGAGTAATACATCCAGCTCAGTCTCTCTAATCAAGTCTTGCTCCTCGATTACTGGATATTATTGAAAATTATTTGTAGATTTTTTGGAAATTATTGGGTACTTATATCAATACAGCAGCTTTAGTTTGATCAACTAGTTCTGAATCATGTTACCTATAAAAGTAGTGTAAGGGTAGTAAATAGAATAGAATAAAACTTTATTGTACACTATAAAATAAAAACAAAAGTATAATAAGTCAGGGGCTCGATTCCGGTACCGAACTTTTTATCAACCTCAACCAAAACCTCAACTAAAGCGACTGTTTCCATGACTACTAATAACAAACGACTCAGTTGTGGTGAGGTTTTGAACTTTGGCAGTACAAATTTTTGAAAAGCTATTCTACTATTTCACCAAATGGCTGACATTTAAGAGTTCGAACCAAAACCAAAGCGGTTGTCATTTAATAGAATACAGGCCCAGACCTTATACCTTCTGTTCCAAGTAACCTTTGGATGGACAAGATAAAAAATCAAATCAGTGATGCCGGTGCGGTGGCATACATAAAATATTGTGAAGAGAAAAAAAAATTACAGATGTGGGGCAAAACTCTGCGGGGCGAACATGGAACAAATAGTTTTAAATTCCCGGTGTGTCGCAGCACGAAAGTTCGACAGGCACCCATTGTACGCATAGTGGTTGTGACTTGGACATTTTTTACGAGTTCAGGGCCACGTTTTGTGGTAAAACCACATAAAACGTACCAATTTTATTATTGAGATGCGTGTTTCCCTCTTTTATGAGAAAAAGGCAAAGATTCTATCTTGTGGTCCAGTTTTATCGTAGAGTTACACACTGAGACCTTATTATAACTTTATTGTGTAACGCAAGGACCTATTATAAAAGAAGTAATGACCTTGCGTAGAACATTTTTAAAACTAGAAATGGAAAAACCTGTTTATGATTAATAATACCGCAGTTTTTTGAATTGAAAGTTAAATAAATTACCTATAATAACTTACTTAAATATATGTATATATACCTAAGTATATATATAACTTAAATATTTAAATGTTACTTTGAGATAAATAAGTAGGTACTTACGAGAAATCGTCTTAACTAAATAATCTTGAGATGTACAATTCTTATTTTACAAAAATAAAATAATAAGTAAGTAGGTACTTAGTTATTGTTGTTTTCAACATCAATATGCAAGTCACTCGAATATACAACAAATTAGGTAAAAAAATAATAAAAAAAAACTAAAAATAATTCTCAACAAAACAAAACTATTCTGTTTCTGAAATAATTGAGAAAATGTGTAAAATTGGTACCTATAGGTAAATAAATATTCGATTAATCGTATTTTCAAATCAAATCCGAGTTTAGAAAGAAGAGTTCATAATGCGTCCTGCTGTCCAATGGAATAAAGGGAATAAAATAAACTGCCTTCGTCTGTGTTTCCGTCTACTTATAACCCGAACACCTTTAAAAGGAGAGTTAATAGGCATTTTCATATTCTAGGGAAGCTCGCTCCAACTTCATCCATGCCTAGGCAAGGAGCGAAGTCAAGAGCTAACCAATCTTAAATTAAAAAAAAAGAAGAATAATAAGATAAAAGTTTTGTATTCCAAACTTTTACAGAAAGTGAAATACTTAATCGAAAAAACATTAGACTAATTTTACCAAAATGCCCTCTAATTTTTAATCGGAGGTATTTAATCTCGAAGTAAAAATAGTTTACGAATGAACACATAGGTACAACGAACGTATTAAGTAGTATAAGTAGTAATAATAAGCTGGCGATATCAGAAATAAATCAATTTATAAGCTAGAAATGAGAGTTATTAACCTACCGTGTTTTTTGCCACTTAACAATTTACAAGCTCGTTTTAAGTTTGCTTTGATTGTGTGTATGTGAGTGAACAGATTTTGTAAAATTTTCGCCTTTATAATTTTAGTAGGATTTGTTCCTAATTAGTGAACAATTTTTATGTGTTTCAGTGTATCTTCTCATATGGACTGTAAATAGTCTGAAATAAACGATTTTTATTTATTTTATTTATTAATATCCAACCGCCATAATTGTTTTCTGATTCAAGTTTGACTTTTTGAAGCGACGCGTGATCCCAAGTCTGGCACTTTTTTGGCTCAACGTATCAGCATTGCCATCCAGCGCGGTAATGCTGCCAGTGTCTTGGGCACGCTTCCGTCTGGCAGTGGCTTGGATCAGTTGAGCTACCTATAGATCGTTTCCAACGATCCTTAGGTGGCTCAACTGGTTCTTTTTGTATTTTATGTTATGTAAATATGTAGTTGTTTAGTTTCTGTAAATAAATACCCAGCCAGTTTGACTATTGAAAAATAAGGCTATAAACGTGATAATGTTTTGTGAGTTTGAATGCTTTCTTTATTATGCGGCAACGGCTATAAACAAGAGACATTTCCTCATGATGTTTTCCTTCACCTCGAGAATCAGTTAATGCGTGAGAGCTCGTGTTAATGCGTCTCAATTTCCAACTAATTTTATCATTAACCTAGTAAAGCTTTACGACTTCAGCATACCACAAATAATCGTATTGTAACCACATTGGTACTGGAATAATGGCGAATAAAATGTACCTACATTCTTGAAATCAGATTTGATGGGTGCATTAAAGTTCAAAGTAAATAATTCTAGAGAGTGTTTCACATGAATTGTACTGGATATATTTTATTGAGTATCAAGCGATCAGCAGGCGATGGTCATCCTATTTTGATTCATATTTGTACAGATAAGCACGCTAGGTTTGCTACTGTTTGCTACAACGTATCGTGCTTTGTCATAAGCTTCTCCTATGCATACTCTTTTCATATACACGTGCTAATTGTGTGCTACTGCTTGAAACTAGCATGCTTATGTGCTACTACGTAGCATGTGTATTTCAGGCTCATAGCTTTACCATAGAGCTGTTTTAAAAATGGCCTACTGATCTTTAGACGGACGGCCATGGCCTCTGACGCACATATGTAAAAGCTCAGTTTAATGCTTTTCGATCGGAAACTATAAAATATACCGTAAAATTCCAGATGAAGAGGTTGTATAACTCAAGTACTAAGTATAAAAAATTTACTTATTTCTTTATTGTATCTGTAAATAAATAAGAGTAGTGTGCAATAAAAGCTTATAAATATTATAATATCAAAGTCCCTAAAATCTAAATGGACAGAAAAAGCCTAAAAAATCAATTGCCTGTTTTCGAACTATAGTATTGAAGGACAAGTTAAAGGTTAATACTTTTAGATTACTATCTACCTACTTTAAGGGATACCATAACATAAAGGACCCTTGGAGTACCATAAATTAATTGTAGCTCTTTTTCTTTTATTTAAAAACTTTCTGTCTTACTTCTCGCGTTGAAGAAATTAGATCTACTCTATAACATAATTGATGCCTTATATTATAAAATAAGACCATCACTGGTCCATACGCATTTTATGGCGCACTAAAACTAAAAGGGTGGCCCATAATTGCGACATTGGAACATACGGCCTCGATCTGTTTGCGTAACAAGCAACATTAAATGGTACTTCTTAATTTGACGGACCATCCCTACTTTGTCTCTATCCACAACTATCATTCTGTTGTATACCTACTGACTAATTAGATGTCGCATTGTGTAGAATCCGAAAGTTCTTATTTCGTTACGCTAAAGACCAAAAGAAAATGCCAGCTAAATTAGGAAATGGTCGTTCTTAGGGAGTGTACACATTGCGTTTTTTGCAGCGCGTTTGTATCGATACAAACGCGATTCGAACGCGATGCGAACGCGCAGCCCCCCGCGCAGCCCCTCCCGGTTCGCTTTTGTATGGAAAAAAACGCGTTACGAACGCGCGTTTGTATCGATACAAACGCGCAGCTCAAAAACGCGTTGCAGAAAACGCAATGTGTACACTCCCTTAAGGCCCTGATCGACGAGCGAGTAAAACAGTCTTATGGCTCGTCGGCAAAGCTCGCCGGTGTCTCATTGCAATACCGCGGTTTTGTGAGTTAACGAGCCTGGCTCGCGGCTCGTCATGTTTGCTTCATTTTTTACTCAGCTCGATCAAATTCAAAATTCAAAACCTCAATTCGACTACGATACGACTGTTTCACTCGCTAGTCGATCAGCACCAACGAGCCACGAGTAAAACCGACGTTCTTTAAAACCGCTCGTACGTACGTCGATTACCCACTTATACGAAACATGGATCAATCTGCCCGGGTTACACGAGGCTAGTTTTTCAAGCTAGGATAGCAAGCTAGTGTTAGTAAGCTAGCAAGCTAGTACTTCTAGCTTCGTGTAGACACAACTAGCTTCATTTCTAAGCTAGTACACGAAGCTAGAAGTACTAGCTTGCTAGCTTACTAACACTAGCTTGCTATCCTAGCTTGAAAAACTAGCCTCGTGTAACCCGGGCAAAGTGAAGTAGGTAGTAGTTTAATGTGGATAATCCATATTCAACTGCTTATGGCATATTTTATTACCACATACCTTCTTATTGTTCCAAATTTATGAACTACATTTTGATATCGCAAGCAATGGTTTAAATAATGTAATGTAGAGCTCATAGCCTTTTATAGTAAAGCGTAATGAATGACGCATATTTGTGAATGTTTTTTTTTTCTTTAAGAAAAGCGTAATGACGCATTATGAGTAAAGACTTATCAAAGTGACTGATTTTTTATTACAATGAAGTCATAATGAGTAAAGACTTATCAAAGTGAATGTTTTTTTTTTATTACAATGAAGTCATAATGAGTAAAGACTATCAAAGTAAAGGTTTTTTTTACAATGAAGTCACAATGAGTAAAGTGAATATTTTTTTTTATTACAATGAAGTAGACTTATCAAAGTGACTGCTTTTTTATTACAATGAAGTCATAATGAGTAAAGACTTACCCATCAAAGCGAATGTTTTTTTTTATTACAATGAAGTCAATGTTTGAGTGCGTTTGATCTGTATAACACAGGTGGGTTGTTTCATCATCATCATCATCATAAACCAACAAAACATGGCAAAATTGTGCAAACTTCATTTTCGACATTCTATTTTCGAAGGATTTGCTTTCTTAAACTACATTAAAATTATCTAGATAGAAATTCTAGAAAATTTGATTCAACCCACCATAAAAAATATATCTTAAAAGTGTGCTGTTAGCCAAGCTCTACTCTGAATTTGGCTGTAGCATTTTTGATAAAGCAAGTTGATAAAGCCTTTGACAAACCTCCGGTACCACCTTCGTTAGAGGTTTTAGAAACGAGTCAGGGCCCATATAGCTTTTCTGTGAAATAATAAACATTTTAGTGGTTTAAAATGGAAATTATCAATATTTATGGAAATTATGAATAATTTTCTTATTTTACAGTAGGTATCTTACTTGTAATAGGAACAAAATCCATAGGATAAGAGATACTGTGATATTTAATATGCGAATATTATAAATGCGAAAATGTATAGGTACCTAAGGTATAAAGGTATAGGTAAGGTAGGATGTTTCTTTCTCCTTCATTAAAAAACTTCGAATACCTTTAGCTTAAACATCAGAGTAACACTTAAAGTATAGTATTTAAAGATAAGTAAAAGGGTACGAACATTTTTATATGGAGCCTGGCATACCTACTGTCGGCCATTTTGAAAAAACCTCGATTTTGCATCCAGTGATGAAACATGTGTCAATCGATAGGAGAAGTGATTACAAACAAAATATATTTTGTAATAAAATCTCGTAATCTTTATACTTTCCGAGATATTTGAGTTTGAAAATGTAAAAATTAAAACTTGAAAATGCTAATTATGCTGCCAATAATAACCGGTAGGTATTTGAATATGTCTACTGTGACTGGGGATAAAATCGTGAGCCAATTTCGTTTAATTTTTAAGTAAAAAATTTTATTTTTTTGAAATTATGCAGGTGAATTTTTGAGACGGGGCAGTAAGGGCAGCTACCTTAACCGTTGTAGCTACAGGAAAACGTTCTTACGAGACTATCCTTAACTTTTGAAGATATTTTAACCTGCATTCACAGATTTAAAAAAAAATGTACAGGCAGCGAGAAAATGGCCAGTTTACACAAAAACTTTTTTTGATGCCAATCGATCCTGTTTGACATAAGGATTAAAAGGCTCTAACGGACCGAGGTTAAAAGGAGAAAAGTCAGAAAACGCTAAAATGTATTTTTGAGACGGGTTAGTAAGGGCTACCTTAACCGTTGTAGCTCCAGGAAAACGTTCTTAGGAGACTATCCTTAACTTTTGAAGATATTTCGACCTGCATTCACAGATTTTGAAAAAAATGTACAGTCACCGAAAAAAATGAATACTTAATTTACACAAAAACTTTTTTTTGTACATTTTTTCCAAAATCTGTGAATGAAAGTCACAATATCTTCAAAAGTTAAGGATAGTCTCTTGAGAACGTTTTCCTGTAGCTACAACGGTTATGGTAGCCCTTACTACCCCGTCCCAAAAATACATTTTAGCGTTTTCTGACTTTTCTAGTACTCTAACCTCAGTTGGTCCGATAGAGCCTTTTAATCCTTATGTGAAACAGGACCGATTGGCATAAAAAAAAAAGTTTTTGTGTAAACTGGCCATTTTATCGCTGCATGTACATTTTTTTAAAAATCTGTGAATGCAGGTTAAAATATCTTCAAAAGTTAAGGATAGTCTCGTAAGAACGTTTTCCTGTAGCTACAACGGTTAAGGTAACTACCCCGTCTCAAAAATTCACCTGTATAATTAAAAAAAAAAAAATTTTACCTAAAAATTAAACGAAATTGGCTCACGATTTTATCCCCAGTCACAGTAGACATATTCAAATACCTACCGGTTATTATTGGCAGCATAATTAGCATTTTCAAGTTTTAATTTTTACATTTTCAAACTCAAATATCTCGGAAAGTATAAAGATTACGAGATTTTATTACTGAATATATTTTGTTTGTAATCACTTCCCCTATCGATTGACACATGTTTCATCACTGGCTACAAGATCGAGATTTTTTCAAAATGGCGGAAGAGTAGGTATGCCAAAATGTTCGTTCTTTTACGCAGAGAAAAATTATATTATTACGGGCAGCTGCTAGAATAACGTTTAGATAAATATAAGTACAATATAGGTAAGCATTACCTACATAGATAAAATGCAATTGGTATTATATAAATAGAACTAGCAATGAATAACCAAGGATTTCCTTAAGGTAGTCCTTTAAGAAAACTTCTAAGAAAGGGAATTATATTTATATAGAAGCGTCTTTACATTTTAATGGGTCAGCAACGTGCAAATAATGCCTCTGGTATTACAAGCATCCATTGTCCCAAACGATCATTTTGCGTACCGAAAAAACAAGCTAATCTTTTTTTAAAATATATTATTTTAGATGGCTCTAGTTATTTTTGAAAGAGAGAATATTTCATTAAAAACAAATCTTTACTTTTGATAATTAGAAATAGTAAAGATAAAATTCTGAAACTCAATAGTTTTAAATAAACTATAATTACCTACTAGAATTAAATAAATAAAATAGAACAACACATTTTAAAATCAAAAACATCATTAGTTTTAAATTACATCATTCAAAAAACAAAAACTACAAAAATTCCGACGGACTCGAATATAACTATTGTTATAAATAACCCCATTAACAAACTAATTATACACAACTGCCACATAACATCGACAATACTAAACGAATACAACCATTTGTACATCCTATTAGAGTGAGTGATGTCTTAACAGAGTGTTGTTCAGGGTTACATTAATGTTTTTTCAAGAATATCTATGGTGAAACAGAAAATGATATAGTATTTCGAAGTCTGTGTTATTGAGCGAAGAAGGAAGTTAGTTCCGACAACTCTCTCTCTCTCCTAAGCATTATTCCCATCTGATGGTGGGGTCTGCTTTCCTCGTCATCTTCTTACACTTCGCTCTATCTAACGCGTAGTTAGTTCAGACAATTGACATAGATAAATCTATTCATTTTTATTATTAAATAAAGTCTAAAGATAGTCCTACCCCCAAGCCATTACAAACGCTTCGTATCGATTCTTTTTCTATCATCGCTAATCCTTAGTTCTGACACTTCTGACTACGTGACTTATCGTCATTAGCCGCATCCACACCGGACGATCCAAAGCGCTCCGATTGCACGCGGCATGGAGCGCGCTCCACGGAGCGGACGTGCCGCGCGAAGGCCGCGCGCGATCTATGTGCGCGATCCATGTGCGCGGCACGTCCACACCTTACGCTCCGTGGAGCGCGCTCCATGCCGCGCGCAATCGGAGCGCTTTGGATCGTCCGGTGTGGATGCGGCTATTGAACTTCAATTCCTATACATTTTTCAGCTTTCTATAGCGTTGTAGTTATATCAAGTTAAAACTAGAGAGTAAAAGTCAAATACTGTCACAAAACTTAAACATTCATCTCATCACAGAATTTCGAGTGATAGATATCTCCTTCAACTGATCGAAATAAAAGGCTAACATCTTTTCCAGATGATTATATACGACGTCAGGAGCAATTTATGTCTCTCTATCTAGCCTGGGCATTGTTTGACACGAAAAAGGAATGTAAGGGCTGATTAAATTAAGATAAGTAAGTACTCACATAAGGCAGTAGGGATTAAAATATGACCTATGTAAATTTCAAACCGACTAAAAACATAAAATATCACATCTTTCCCATAGAGTAGGCAGAGACCACTACTTGCTAAGATGATACACTGATTCGCCTCATTCACTCTCATTACATATTAAATAATGACGGGTGTAGAAACAAAGTGACCTCAGTCCAAATTCGAATATTTTTAATCTATCAATGTAATTTTCTGCATCTCGTCAATGTCAATTGATTCAAATAAAAATTTACAATCAAAACGGCATCAGGCCTGAGTAAATGCATAGCATATATCAGCGTTACAAGCAAAGGCGCCTCAGTCCTCAAAATGTGACGTTCAAAATCACCTCAATCCATTTCGACCAATCACAAACCAGCATTTTTAAATTTTCAACATGCCTGATCTGTTGTTTTTCAAGGTGAATTTGTGACTGTGTAGTAAATTTAAATATAAGATTAAAATTTTCATAATTTCGTTTTCTTGTTTTCCAAATGAGCCAAAATCGATTTTTTTTGCTGTTAGTACCTCTAAGCAAAATGGATGTCGTACACAACTGTGAGATGCAAATACACCTCAATCCATTGATGAAATTCAAAGACGCTTCAGTCCATTATAATTTTGTGTATTTTGCTAATTTCTGATCAGCTGTCATTTTAAAAGTATAGTTTTTTAGAGATCATCATTTTTTACGGATCTATTGTCCCTAATTTTAAAATAAAGCAGACATTATAACTAAGCGAAACAAAATAACATGATTTACTCAATTTCAATGTTCTGGGATTGAGGTCACTTTGTTTCTATACCCGTCTTTATCATGATAAGCTCGCCGGTTTAAGGTTCTTTTGACCTGTCCCATGATTGTCTATCTTTGATAGCGTGCAAAATCGGTCTCAAACTCTCAAATGCAGTTCAGTGACCACGCAAGTAGCTCTGTCACTCTCATTGAGACAAAATAGACAATCAGCCTGGTCCTTCTCTAAATTTTATCAATTTGCACACTTGCCTCCTTTAGATGTTTTAATTAACGACTTTCATTCGACAAGTCGGTTTGGCGAATGAATCGATGTACAGAAAGCGTCATTAATTGGTATCCCCCTAGTAAGAGGTCGGTTTGCAAGCCGTTGATTTCAACTTTTGTAAAAACTTTTACATCCTTGCTTACTTATGGATATCTTATTTCGCTCGAGTTCCTAAACAAAAATAGCTGATATAACACCCGACTGAAATCCAAGGTTGAAATGAAAAGAGTATTTGTTCAAATCAATAGGGGGATACCGATTGATGACGCTGACTGTACATTGAGATTTACGTTAATAAACAAGAGTCTCGACAATAGGTCGATAATCGAGGCCTTCACGCCGGCAACTGTGGTCAGACGTGGTCTGGCGACTTCATAGTATATAAAGCGGTAAAACAAATAGATCCACAAATCCAAACAGAACTCACAAACAGCTAAAAAGATCGAGTTGACCTGAATAAACAGCGACAAAACAATAGCATTATTGACATAGTTGGAGTCGAAATAACTGCTTTTACACTGCGATTTCCTTTAGTGAGTTCACTTTATTGACAAATGTTTTGACGCCACCATCTTACAGTATAGGAATAAAACTTTTGCAAAGTACACATCAATAGATATTCGGTTTTATAATTAAACGAATATAATTCAGTAAAATAAGAGATTAAACCAAAATGAGAAATTGAAAATAGTTTGATAACATGATGATCCATGGCTTAGTGCTAAACTTGTTATTTGTTAACATTTTAAAGTAATCTGTAGTTTTAACATGGCTTAAACTAGAACTATCTTTTAAAAAATCATAATTAAATCTTTATTAATTCATAATTAAATAACTTCAATCTACTTGCGACCACGGAAGCTGTAATATCGTCCGAAAAAGTAAAATTCCCTATCAGTTTCTTTATTAGGAATGTTTGATGAAAGCACTCATTTGCTTCAATATAGATCTATAAGTGGCCTTTATGGATGTTTGTTATAAAACAATTTGTTTAACATATAAAAGCTGTGATCACCGTCATTAAAAATCAATTCACAGACGATGGCTCATCTGTGTTTACAGGGCGCTTGTGAAAACATCTCATCAATCACTAGCTCTAAAGCTCACAGTGGGGGAAGGATTAGCTAGATCACTTCTTCTGGGGCAGATGATAGAATAACGTCCGAAAACTCAAATACCTAAGGGTCTGTGGAATTGTGGATTTTATCTCGTCTTTCATACATTCTTACTAAGTATTCATTAAATTATAGAATAATAAACTCCAAAGTAATTTAACCAAGTCGTTTCTCAAAATAAAAAAATGTATTTCCTCGTCTCTCAATTCAAGCGTATTCATTGAATCCTTGTAAGAATCTACTAAATATAAGGTTATCTTATCTTAAAGTATTTATCTGATTTTCTATTTTAGCAGTCAGGGCTGTTTTCTGTCACCTTAAATTGCATTAAAGTGCAAGTTAAATGCTATAAGGCTCTGTCTTCTTCTTCTTTTCGTATCGAGACTCAAATTATTTTATAATACTAAACGGTATTGGACCAGTAGGTGGCGACTTCTACACCCTTTTAAGGTTCTGTAACATAGATAGAAAACTAAACCAGCTGTTTAATTACAAGACGTGATTCCAACTCGAAAGAGTGCCTATCATCACTATACAATGTTCCAAACGAAATTTCTCTTTCATTTACACTTGTAAATCACTATCTCGCTTTGATCTGTTCACTTACATCAAAGTGTAGAGACAAATACTGAAATAGCTCGATACATTTTTGTAACGGTTTTTTTTAGATGGTTTACAAATCAGAGGGCCTAGCCAACCGGCATTCGCTATAAAGCGATTCGATTTCTATAATCGCTAACACTCGAACGTGACGTTTCATTGGTCAAACATAGGATCACGTGGTCTTCGTTTCATTTATCCACCAATTAAACTTCGGCCTAAGCGAAGCGAAGCAAATTGTAGAAATAGAAGCGATTGATGCCACTTAGCTAGAGAGTTACTTGATAAAGTGAATGTGTTGTATGGATAAGGAAAGGGCCTTACAAAACTAGCCACAAGTATGTTAGGTGTTGCACAGATATAGACACTTTTAACCAACCCTTCTTACTTACATTTTTTTTGTTTATTTAGGTCTTTATTAAGGTTTTTGTAGATTTTTTTTTAATTCACAGCTTTTAGGAGGCAACCACGAGCTGATTCAAATGAGCCTAAACACGGTTATTTTAATCTGATTCACTGAGGAGTTCCATTGAAAGGTTCTTGACTCCATCATCAGATCAGCTCACTGTTAGGTATATAATTTTAACTGTCAACGAGAATCTATAAGTGCGCTTTTCAGATCAATAGTTTGAGGAAAGCTTGTAAAAAAACTAACCAAGGCAGTGAAATAAGTGAATGAAACAAAAATGTAAACAATTTATTTTTTTCGCCACATCGACTTTAGCTATGAGATAAACAAGTACTCAGCAATGATTGCAACAACCACAGATAATATTACTAGTAAAAATTACAGTTTCGTAATATTTGATGTCCAATAAAAGTTCCCGGGTAATTTTGGTTCAAGTTTCCACAAACAAAGCAATTTTATTCAGGATTCGTTTCAAAACTCACCTAAAATAAAAACATACTCTGTAAGAAAAATGGCATAAAATGATAAATACTTAAATATTATTACACTTTTAGTTCGTGGTAAGTAACAGTATTACCCCGGAGTCAGTCTTTTATAGCTATAATCCTAACTTATATCTACCAATATTATAAGTGTTTATGTGGGTTTGTTTGTTATGCTTTCACGTTTTACCTACTCAACCGATCATCATGAAAGTTGCATACCTATACGTTATTACGGGTGCGGAAAAGAACATAGGAAACCTTTCATCATCAAAAAATACTGTTTTCAAGATAGAAACAAGCAAATTATTGTTTAAAAAAAAAATTAAAAACCACGTTTTTTTTTTTTAAGTTGAATGCATTGCTCACATCGAGTTGGGGTTGAGTTGTGAGCTACCTCTAAATTCTCATCCGGATAGTAAATCAGGAAAGTCTCGAAATTTGAGATCCTTGCATCTCCTACCTACACCTACATCACCTACTTCGATTTTCTTAATGTTAAATTACATCATTTATTAGATTTAAAGGTACTTACTTATATTTTTACTTATTTTTTTTTTTTTCGCATTCTTCAGCACACCTAGCACCATTGTATCCGATTCTTAAATTGTTACCTATCTGTGTAAAACTCATTTGGCCTTATTCTTAAAGTATATTAGTTAAGTCAACATTTCCTGTAACGCTGTTGTTTTACCTTTAATAAAATAAAATAAAAAAAAAAAAAAAAAAAAATCTCAAATTTCGAATTCCACCCGGAACGACAAACAGACATACAAACAAGAAAACGTGGTAAACACGTGAAATAACAAAATCTCCATTGACGAGAGCGAAGCCGGCAAAAGCATAATATGTACGGCACCTATAATACGTCAAGGCACTCAGTAGTGGGTGGCGTTCAATTCTCAGAGCTAAGTGACTTGGCAGAGGTACAAATAAGTTGACAGCCAGCCAGGCTGGAGATTCGAGATATGTACAGACACTGAAATTACGAAACAGGCTGGTCTATGTAGATGGGGCCATTTTAAACCATTACTAAAGGGCAGTGAAATTAGGTTTAAAACTTACAGATTTATATTACAGACTAGCTGTGCCCGCGACTTCGTTCGCGTATGCTAATTCTACTAATATGAGAAATGTGAAAGTTTGTGAGGATGGATGTATCGATGGATGTTTGTTACTCTTTCACGCCAAAACTACTAAACGGATTTTATTGAAACTTGGAATATATTACATAGATTATGACCTGAAATAGCACATAGGCTAGGTTCTTTTTATTCAATTTTTTTAAAACTCATTAGGTATTGCACTGGTAAATCTTTTTGCATGAAAATGCCGAGAAAACGAATTTTCCCAGATAAAAGACCTAGCTAGATCGGTTTTTCGCCTCCGTAAGCCCCCGTACCTACCGCAAATTTCATCAAAATCGCATAGCTAAGCATAGCTTGTACTATGGGAACCAGATAACTGATAGAATAGGTACCTACTTCTATATTTTTTTGTAAATACTTTAGGTAGGTACTTAATACTTTAATATCTGGGCGACCGAACTATGCTCGGGTGCAAATAGATAAAAATTAAAAAAGAAAAAGAAATAAAACTTACAAAAAGTAAACTTTTACTGGCTGAGATTCGAACTCGAAGCCTTTGGTTGAGAGGCGGACACCTATTTCACTTGGCCACTTTAGTCTCAACAGAAATTGTGAAATTACGAACCACATTGCACTGGTAAACCTTTTTGCGTGAAAATGTCGAGAAAACGAATTTTCCCAGATATGAGACCTAGCCTAGCTAGATCGATTTTTCGTCCCCTTAAACCCCTGTACCGCAAATTTTATGTACCGCAAATTTTATCGAAATCATTAGGTAGAGCCGTTTTCGAGAACGTTAGTAGGTACAGACAAACAAATATTGCTCGTTTAATAGGTAGAATAGGATAGGATAACACTTTATTGAAATAGGTACCTACCTACCTACTTTTCAATAGGTAAGTAGGTACTTACATCTGAAATTCATACAGGTAGGTACTTAAATAAGTAGGTACTTACCTATTTTGATCTTTATAATTCCAACGACACAAATTGGTTGTCTATTATATAGGTATAAAAATGTATGTAGGTAGGTATGTTTGGCCGCTATGCGTTCTTATAATGTAATTGGTGGTGATCGAAATTGTTAAAGCCGTTTTCGAGAACCTCAATTGGTACCTACATACAAACAAACTTCAAACTTAAAACATCAAACAATTATTGCTCGTTTATTAGAATAGGTTAAATAAACAAATAAATATTGGTGGACATTTTTCACACAGCTCCATCTAGCCCCAAACCATAGAATAGAATAAATCCAAACTAAGCAAAGCTTGTACAATGGAACCAGCTACCTAACTGATAGAATACTTTTAGGTGTCTACATAGGTAGGTACCTATATTTTTTGTAAATACATATCTACATAGGTACCTACTTACTCATAATACTCTTATCACTTTTTTGAAATAGGTAAGTACCTACCTACCTACTTTTCAATACATCCGAAATTCATAAAAGTACTTACCTACTTAGGTATTTTGATCTTTTTACTTGCAATGACACAAATTGGTTGTAGGAAGGTATTCCTTATTAACGTACCTACCTAGTAGGTACTAAGTAAGTATTACGTTTTAGAATTGGATGGTCATGCATGACGTTTCAGGTGAAGAAATTAATGGGACAATGCTTATGTAGGTAGGTAGGTAGGTACATATCTAAATAAAAATGTTGGTACCTACCTGAGTATGTTTGTCCGCTATGCGTTCCTAAACCATTGACCAGATTGTGATGAAACTGTGGTGCTGATCTTCTGAAAACGCCCGCGATGGTAGGTACCTACCTAGGTATTTGGTCCAAAAGATCTCTAAAACCTAGATCACTTTTTTACTTTGCGTCACGTACCTAAAGATTATTTCTGTGTGAAGTGAACACTTCACACAGTACCCGGTATCACGTAATTTACGTGCCTAATTACCCGGCTGACTGTCAAGTCACAGGGTTATGTAGATCGCGCGTTTCTATGTATGTGGGTGGGTGGTTAAGTAAGTAATATTCTTTATTACCACGTTTCTCCTAAACGGCTCAATGGATTTTGATGAATGAGGTATCGTTAGAATCGTCTCTATGTCGATTGTGCTCTAGGATACTTTTTATTTCGATAAATCAAATAGTGCGCCTAGAAAATGCAACAATGTGTGAATTTAGAAAATAAAAATCATGCCATCATATCAAAATCCATGTCAAAATCAAGAGGTTGGTGGATTGATATCAAATATAATTTTTTGAAAAATCTAACATGACATCTTCAAAAACTAAATCGACTTCCAAAATTTTTGAAAATCTATTTTTCGCCCCTAATGTTATTGCTAAACAAAACGCATACTAAAACTTTCTATTTAGTCACACGCAACGTTTAGAACAGACAGAGCCATCTGTGTGTCAACTGTGACAACAAAGTTTAGGAAAAAGCGCACGGCATCGAACCCTAGATACCTACCTACCTAATAATAAAATTGTAATTTAATTTTGTGATTGAGATAATGCTGTTTCCAACTTTTCAGTTCAGCCGGGTTTTTTAATTTTTGAATGAATTGCTTGTTCATTTCTTTAATTTTTTTTTCTGCGATTAGATAGCAGCGCCGCCGCTTCTATCGGACTTCAGTGGTGGCGCGTACTCTACAACCAATTATTTGTGTCGTTGTAAGATAAAAGATTAAAAATACCTACCTACATAATGAATTTTGGATGTATTGAATGGTACCTATTTCAATACCTACATATTGGGCGACCGAGCTCTGCTCGTGTAAAAATAGAGAAAAAATAATCGTTAAACGAACGCCATCTAGTGTGACATGACTGACAATTTTATCTATTTTTTAAACATCTTGGCCTAAGCTAAGAGGCAACCAACGAACTGGCGTTCGTTGGTTGCCTCTTGCCACTAGATGGCTCTAGTGGTTCAATTACGAACCACATTGCAAAAGAAAACGGATTTTCCCACATAAATATAAGACAAATATTGCTCGTTTATTAGAATAGGTTTACATTACATCATTATCATTAATTTTGAAATCGTTAATCATTCGTAATAAAAAAATGTGTAAAAATTTTCATGAGTGCAAAAAGAGGCGGAGTCACCTAACATTTTGTTCCCCATACAAACTTGCAACCCTTATTTTTTTATCTCAACCATGATAACATTTGAAAAAAAGTAGCCTACGTCCTTTCCTGGGATGTAATCTATATCCATGCCAAATTTTATCGTAATCTTTTCTTTAGAAAAGCAAGTGTTTAGAAATTTAGATTGAATTCTTTAAATGTACATATCTTTTTTATTTGTGAACGGATTTTGATAAAACAACCCCTATCTTTTAATCCCGGCTTACCGTAATACAACAATGAAAACTGCATCCAAATCAGTTCAGTAGTTTCAGAGATCTTAGTGGTCAAACACACAGAAACGAAAATATCAAAGTCACAGATTACCAACAGTTACTATGAAGTGTTTGCGTTCAAGGTCATTCTAAAACGCGCTAACGAAGTGTTTTGCTGCTCGAGGGTTATATAGATCAAAAACTGACTTCACTTAATTGAATACTTATAAGTTTGAGCTTAGACTTCATTCTTATTATATGTATAGATAAGTACTTACTTAGATTTTTTTGTTGCTTCTTATTTTCATTCTACCAATAGGTGGTATAAGGATTTCTAACACATTTTAAGTCTGGTAAGGGATATTTGATTCGGCGCCGGCGGCAAGATGGGCAGACGACATCGACAAAGTCGCGGGCAAAAGATGGATTGGACTGGCGCATAATCGTGACGAATGGCACAAACTAAGGGAGGCCTATACCCAGCAGTGGGTGAAGTCGGGCTGTGGATGATGATGATGATGAAGGGATATTTGAAACCTTCATCATGGTTAAATGACTTTTAAGCCGAAACAGTTGTTAATGCCACAAGTCGTGGACACCATATCCTATTTTATGAAGTCAGAGCGTCGCTTAACTTAGGCGATCTATCTATCAATAAAAACTAAGCAAGCTTTGTAATAGCGATTCTATTCTTTGTCGTTGACTAATTTAAAACCAGATTTTTCATAATTTCTAGAAGTGTTGGGCATCAGCCCCCCTAGCATGGCGATTTCCTCTCTACTCTACACTAGACTAGACAACACATTTTCCTATCTTCCGATTTTGGTCTTTCACGCGAACATAATCATAGCATTATGCTATGACTATGCTCTTACTTATCTTACTTATCTCACTCATCTTACTTTTCTTACTTATCATCTTACTTATCTTACTCATCTCATCTTATCTCATCTTATGAGTAAGATAAGTAAGATGATAGGTAAGAAAATAAGTAAGATAAGTGAGATAAGTAAGATAAGTAAGATAAGTAAGATAAGTAAGATAAGTAAGATAAGTAAGATAAGTAAGATAAGTAAGATAAGTAAGATAAGTAAGATAAGTAAGATAAGTAAGATAAGTAAGATAAGTAAGATAAGTAAGATAAGTAAGATAAGTAAGATAAGTAAGATAAGTAAGATAAGTAAGATAAGTAAGATAAGTAAGATAAGTAAGATAAGTAAGATAAGTAAGATAAGTAAGATAAGTAAGATAAGGAAGATAAGTAAGATAAGTAGCAAACTGGCAAACTACAAACGCGAGGCGAACGCGCGTTTGTAAGGCATGGAAGAAAGCTTGTCTAGGTCTCAGGAAGTGTAGACAATTTCGGAAGAAAGTTTCTATTCTCGAATGTCAAAATCAGATAAAATTGAACGCCATGCTCGCATCTGTACACTAATCTCATACAAAATCGGACTATGTTGTCTACTCTAGTGTAGAGTAGAGAGGAAATCGCCATGCTTGGCCTGCTGAAGTTTCTACTCTCTACACCTAAATGTCATTTTTGGCACATTTTTGACATTGGTCTACTAGACAAAATCGTTGTCTTCGCTGTATATGCTAGCCCCGCTGCTCAACTCTTCTACGCGTACAAGACGCAACGCAATTCAACAAGAGCTTACAGTCGTATTGCTCATTATACGGACTAAAGTGAAGGAAAAAATGTCATTTTTCCTTCAATTTTGACATAAAACGACATGACATAAACGACACGACAATGACATAAAATACCAACGCGTGAAACAACACACAGCTGGACATGTATAGACCATGTTTATATTAACCTAGCTACAAAAAAATTACAAACAAACGTTAAAAACCTTGGCTTTTCAGATCACAAAGCTATATCGGTTAATCTCGACGCATGTATAACCAACGTATAAGTCACACGCAACGTTTAGAACAGACAGAGCCATCTGTGTGTCAACTGTGACAACAAAGTTTAGGAAAAAGCGCACGGCATCGAACCCTAGATACCTACCTACCTAATAATAAAATTGTAATTTAATTTTGTGATTGAGATAATGCTGTTTCCAACTTTTCAGTTCAGCCGGGTTTTTTAATTTTTGAATGAATTGCTTGTTCATTTCTTTAATTTTTTTTTCTGCGATTAGATAGCAGCGCCGCCGCTTCTATCGGACTTCAGTGGTGGCGCGTACTCTACAACCAATTATTTGTGTCGTTGTAAGATAAAAGATTAAAAATACCTACCTACATAATGAATTTTGGATGTATTGAATGGTACCTATTTCAATACCTACATATTGGGCGACCGAGCTCTGCTCGTGTAAAAATAGAGAAAAAATAATCGTTAAACGAACGCCATCTAGTGTGACATGACTGACAATTTTATCTATTTTTTAAACATCTTGGCCTAAGCTAAGAGGCAACCAACGAACTGGCGTTCGTTGGTTGCCTCTTGCCACTAGATGGCTCTAGTGGTTCAATTACGAACCACATTGCAAAAGAAAACGGATTTTCCCACATAAATATAAGACAAATATTGCTCGTTTATTAGAATAGGTTTACATTACATCATTATCATTAATTTTGAAATCGTTAATCATTCGTAATAAAAAAATGTGTAAAAATTTTCATGAGTGCAAAAAGAGGCGGAGTCACCTAACATTTTGTTCCCCATACAAACTTGCAACCCTTATTTTTTTATCTCAACCATGATAACATTTGAAAAAAAGTAGCCTACGTCCTTTCCTGGGATGTAATCTATATCCATGCCAAATTTTATCGTAATCTTTTCTTTAGAAAAGCAAGTGTTTAGAAATTTAGATTGAATTCTTTAAATGTACATATCTTTTTTATTTGTGAACGGATTTTGATAAAACAACCCCTATCTTTTAATCCCGGCTTACCGTAATACAACAATGAAAACTGCATCCAAATCAGTTCAGTAGTTTCAGAGATCTTAGTGGTCAAACACACAGAAACGAAAATATCAAAGTCACAGATTACCAACAGTTACTATGAAGTGTTTGCGTTCAAGGTCATTCTAAAACGCGCTAACGAAGTGTTTTGCTGCTCGAGGGTTATATAGATCAAAAACTGACTTCACTTAATTGAATACTTATAAGTTTGAGCTTAGACTTCATTCTTATTATATGTATAGATAAGTACTTACTTAGATTTTTTTGTTGCTTCTTATTTTCATTCTACCAATAGGTGGTATAAGGATTTCTAACACATTTTAAGTCTGGTAAGGGATATTTGATTCGGCGCCGGCGGCAAGATGGGCAGACGACATCGACAAAGTCGCGGGCAAAAGATGGATTGGACTGGCGCATAATCGTGACGAATGGCACAAACTAAGGGAGGCCTATACCCAGCAGTGGGTGAAGTCGGGCTGTGGATGATGATGATGATGAAGGGATATTTGAAACCTTCATCATGGTTAAATGACTTTTAAGCCGAAACAGTTGTTAATGCCACAAGTCGTGGACACCATATCCTATTTTATGAAGTCAGAGCGTCGCTTAACTTAGGCGATCTATCTATCAATAAAAACTAAGCAAGCTTTGTAATAGCGATTCTATTCTTTGTCGTTGACTAATTTAAAACCAGATTTTTCATAATTTCTAGAAGTGTTGGGCATCAGCCCCCCTAGCATGGCGATTTCCTCTCTACTCTACACTAGACTAGACAACACATTTTCCTATCTTCCGATTTTGGTCTTTCACGCGAACATAATCATAGCATTATGCTATGACTATGCTCTTACTTATCTTACTTATCTCACTCATCTTACTTTTCTTACTTATCATCTTACTTATCTTACTCATCTCATCTTATCTCATCTTATGAGTAAGATAAGTAAGATGATAGGTAAGAAAATAAGTAAGATAAGTGAGATAAGTAAGATAAGTAAGATAAGTAAGATAAGTAAGATAAGTAAGATAAGTAAGATAAGTAAGATAAGTAAGATAAGTAAGATAAGTAAGATAAGTAAGATAAGTAAGATAAGTAAGATAAGTAAGATAAGTAAGATAAGTAAGATAAGTAAGATAAGTAAGATAAGTAAGATAAGTAAGATAAGTAAGATAAGTAAGATAAGTAAGATAAGTAAGATAAGTAAGATAAGTAAGATAAGTAAGATAAGTAAGATAAGGAAGATAAGTAAGATAAGTAGCAAACTAGCAAACTACAAACGCGAGGCGAACGCGCGTTTGTAAGGCATGGAAGAAAGCTTGTCTAGGTCTCAGGAAGTGTAGACAATTTCGGAAGAAAGTTTCTATTCTCGAATGTCAAAATCAGATAAAATTGAACGCCATGCTCGCATCTGTACACTAATCTCATACAAAATCGGACTATGTTGTCTACTCTAGTGTAGAGTAGAGAGGAAATCGCCATGCTTGGCCTGCTGAAGTTTCTACTCTCTACACCTAAATGTCATTTTTGGCACATTTTTGACATTGGTCTACTAGACAAAATCGTTGTCTTCGCTGTATATGCTAGCCCCGCTGCTCAACTCTTCTACGCGTACAAGACGCAACGCAATTCAACAAGAGCTTACAGTCGTATTGCTCATTATACGGACTAAAGTGAAGGAAAAAATGTCATTTTTCCTTCAATTTTGACATAAAACGACATGACATAAACGACACGACAATGACATAAAATACCAACGCGTGAAACAACACACAGCTGGACATGTATAGACCATGTTTATATTAACCTAGCTACAAAAAAATTACAAACAAACGTTAAAAACCTTGGCTTTTCAGATCACAAAGCTATATCGGTTAATCTCGACGCATGTATAACCAAAAATTATATACCATGGCAAATTGAAAAACGTTCTTATGACATAAAAAATATGGAATATTTTAAAACTGAATTGAAAAATATAGATTGGACAAAAATAATTAATTTAAAAAATGACATTAATACAAATTACAATTCATTCAACGACTCTTTACAAACCCTATTAGATAAATGCATACCTAAAACTACAATAAAATTAAAACGAAAAACTAAAAATCGATGGCTGACCCGCGGATTAAAAGTATCATGTAAAAACAAACGGCTTTTAAGAATCCACATAAACACCTCTAAAAGTCTAGTACTAAAAAACTATTATAAAAAATACAGTAAAATATTAAAACATTCAGTCAACCACGCAAGGAAAATAAATTACATAGAACGAGTTAAAAAATCAGACAACGTTATCAGATGTATGTGGAAGATTATAAAAGAAAGAACTAATAAAATAGAACAAAAAAATAAAGAAAATATACAACTTAATATAAATAATACAAATGTAACCGACCCAAAAACAATTGCAAACGAATTTAATTACTTTTTTGCGTCTGTAGGTAAAGCGGGAGCCAGTGCTTCTAACTATATACCTACTTCTAGCCGAACAACAAACAGCATGTACCTATCCCCTGCAACGCCCAAAGAGATAAATATTATTATTCGCAACTTAAAAAACAAATTAAGCTGTGGGGTAGACGAACTACCGCCTAAACTAATTAGATTGTGTGCAGACGAACTTACGCTACCGTACTACCTTTTAGCAAACCAATCTTTTACAGAAGGCACTTTCCCGGACGCGCTTAAAATATCAATCGTAAAACCAATACATAAAAAAAACTCTAAAACCGACCCCAACAACTACCGACCGATATCACTACTTCCAACCTCGTCAAAAATATTAGAAAAAATTATGTGTAATCGCGTCTATTCTTACTGCGAAAAATATAAGATATTTGACGAAGCTCAATGCGGATTTAGAAAAAATCACTCAACAACCCTAGCCGTCTATAAATATATAAATAAAATTTTAGAAATTTTAGATAAAAAAGATTACGCGATCGGACTACTATTGGACATGTCAAAAGCCTACGATAAAGTACAATACGATATCCTTCTAACAAAAATTCGAGATATAGGTATTAGAGGTCTAGCACATAACTGGTTTGAGTCATACTTACGTAACCGAGTTCAATATGTAGAAGTAGAACATTTCGACTACAATGCGGGTACAATAAAAAACATAAGATCAGATGCCCATCACATGACCAGCTCAATACCACAAGGCAGCGTAATCGGATGCCTACTATTTTTGATTTACATAAACGACTTACCGAAATGTGTAAAAACACCGAGTGTTCTCTTTGCAGACGACATATCTTTGTTAATGCCATGTACCAGCGCCGACAACTTAAACGGGAAAATACAAAACATCCTCACGGATGTTTCTAACTGGATGTCGGATCACAGCTTAGAAATAAACTACACGAAAACAAAGGTAATGGAATTTAGACCTTGCCAAAAACTGTCTCTGAACGCACAAATTACTTTCAATAACATCTCTTTAGAATGTGTAGACACATTTTCTTTGCTTGGAATCCATATTGACACTCACTTAAACTTCAAAAAACATATCCAAATAGTTAAGTCAAAGTTATCGAGCTTCACGTATGCACTCCGAGAATTAAAAAAGTCAACTGATCTTTCCACAGCATTAACCGCTTACTACGCATATTTTTATAGTCGCCTATCATACAGCATTGTGTTATTTGGAAATAGCACAGATGCACATGACCTATTTATTCTTCAAAAAAAGTGCGTCCGCATCATTGCTAACATAAAAAGAAGAGAAAGTTGTAAACCCCACTTTAAAAACCTTAAATTATTAACGATGCCTTCTATTTATATTTTGGAAATATGCAAATTTGTAAGAAAACATTCCCACTTGTACACAAACTTAGATGATCTCCCTAGAAGATACGCACTGAGACCAGGTAGAAATAAAATCATACTACCACGATCTAATCTAAAAATGCACAGCGACGGCCCGTTTGCCGCGTCTATAAAAATTTATAATAAACTTCCGACAGATTTAAAAAATATACAAAAAGATTCAATTTTTACAAACAAACTGAAAAATTTTCTAATTGACAAATGCTACTACGACATAGAAGATTACTTAGAACAATATAAAAATCAATAGGCAATTTATTGACATTATTATTATTATTATTTTTCGTGACAACAACCTGACTTAAGTGATATTTTCTGACACATATTAAATATTTAGATACGCATGTAAATCAAAATTAAATACCTATTAGAAATACCTCGGTCTGCTTTCCTGTTGCTATACCCTAACAGGGTTCATGTGTGAAACTATTTAATACATTATAACAACTATGTATCTACAACCATGTGACAGCAATAAATGTATTGAGTATTGAGTATTGAAACGCATCAAAACTAATCAAAATTGAAGGAAAAATGACATTTTTTCCTTCACTTTTAGTCCGTATAATGAGCAATACGACAATACACAAAAATGAATTTTCCAGGATCAAATGTAGTCTGAAAAATATTATTCAGGTTGGAGCAGCGAGCTAGGTACGTGGAAATGTTCACTTTATCGTTGTAGTTCACCTAGACCGCAATGCAGGGGCACCTACTTTGATAGCTCACGTGAAGCGTATAAAAAGCCTGTATTTAAAGGAGCTTTGCTTTAATAAAAGCTGCATTTACTGCTTTTTAAACTTCCGATCCATCAAACATAATTTAAAAATAATTGCAGGGAAGAAAAAAATACCATTACAAATTACATGGGAAAATTAACATGAGAACATTTAAATGGTTAATAGTTATAGTTTTAGTTAAGTTTATTATTTCTAAGGACTGTTTGTTTTCCTGAGAAATAAAAATAAAATAAAACAAAATAAATAAAATAACACTGATTATCAGTGATCGGAATGAGGCGGGCTAAAATACCTAAAGTTCGAAAAATAACAGAGACAAATGGAGACGCCTTAGGACTAAATATTTTTCGACCCGATTATTTCCGTTTCCGGGACATTAATAAAGAACATCTAACATTAAGGTGAATCAATTTTTTACCTGAGTTAATAACAAAAATTAAAATGTAAATTATAAGGATAAAAAACTTTTTTCCGTCGGTCAAATAGAAAAATTATTTGAATTAGTTCACAATGTTATTAACATTAATTTTAAATGTACTTACTCACTGTGAAAATTGTGCCAACTTTCAATAAAATTCTTGTAGTAAGGAAGTCTCCCCTTTTTTGCCTCTGTTCTTTAAACTTTAGGTATTTAAGCCCGCCTAATTCCGATCACTGCTGATTATAGAAGAATGAATGAGCACCTCACTGTAACTTAAATGACTGACCTCGCACTAGGATGGCCTTTGTAGTTAGTATCAGAAACTACAAACACTATACTCTCTCACCATACGCTCAACATTAAATACTAAGGTATTAAGGTATTATGTAAGTATAAAGTTCTTTAAACATTCGTTTCGCCGCGAAAATTGAACTGACACGACTTATTGCGTCTCAACCGAACACTCGTCTACCAACTTACTCTAGAAAAAGATGCACTGGCATTTTTCGCTCGTAGTTTTTAATGCTGTAGGTAGTCTAGTTAAAAAGTTATTCCACGCTATTCTCACAAAACAAAGTAAAGTTGAAAGAATACAACAGATGCTGGTGCCGCCACAAGGCGCCAAGAAAATCCATCACAATCGATCTTCGACCTTACTTGGATGCTGTCAAGACACATTTGATGAATTAATATTAATTTAATATTGGAAAATCAAAGCTAATTTTGTAAACGTACTTACTCTTCTCAAACAAAAAAATGACGGCATTATATGAATGTAGGAACTTTCGTTCAAAGGGTTTTTAGTTAAATATTTCCATAGCCAAACTTGAATCTACTTTTATCGACTACTCTACTAGTTGTTTACTTAAAAGTTTACGAAAAATCTCTTTTCTTAGTCAATAAATAGATAAAATACCATTAACTATGGACTTTACTATGGACTAGATCGTCTGAAATAAATGATTTATTTATTTATTTATATTAACGCCATCTTAACTATCACGGTACCTAACTGGTTTTCTTGTGAAAGGGACGGCCACAAATTAAGTACACTCTATAGTCGTATTGCTCATTATACGGACTAAAAGTGAAGGAAAAAATGTCATTTATCCTTCAATTTTGATTAGTTTTGATACGTTTTATGTCAAAATTGAAGGAAAAATGACATTTTTTCTTTCACTTTTAGTCCGTATAATGAGCAATACGATATACTTCACTGACAGGGCAAATATAGCTAAATCGTTTACGTAGATTTCACCTGTCAGTAAAAGCAAAAGAATAATGGAAGCAGGGGCGCTACCGCCGTATCTGCCGTATCAATTATACGGGGCCCCCAAGCCCAAGACAAATCTTTATCCTTCATAAGGGCCCCCAAACAAATTGTTATACGGGGCACCGCCAAGGCACGTTACGCCACTGAATGGAAGCGTCTCTCTTGCTAGAAAATTACCTAACATAAACTAAGCTGCAGTGGCAGTGGCAGTTCGGTCTACCAAGTGAGCCACGAGCGTGGAATTCAACCTGCCAGGGAATAAGAACGACTTTCGAAGTGAGCGCGCCGGCTGTGTCTTCGTTCGATTTTGTATGCGCGTCTAATTCCTTTATAGGAATCAATCCGGGTTTCATTTGAATTCCTTGTCATGGTTTAAAACTTAATTGGCAAAGACCCACCAGTTCAAAGCTCTATACTTTTCTACGTTGAATTTTTATCAGTCGACGAACTAGACTGGTTTACGTCCTTGAGGGAATCACTAGACACTCGGCCACTCTGGCTTACTATCATATCGTGAGTGCAGTGCCGTGTAGACACGACACAGGATTTAACTCGTATATCGCATTTGGGAGATAGCGGGGTTAGTGACCTTTTGACATGACTGTAGTTCAAAGGTTTTTTTTTTCAGTGTTCAACTTATACCATATACCTAGGTACATGACAGAAACGTGTTGTACTTTGCATTATTATGTTTTAATGAAACTCACCGACTTGCGTGAACACAGAAAACCACAATGAGCCTTAACTTTAAAAAAACTGTAGCCGCCGCAGTCTTTCGAGCGTAACTGCCAAAACGCGACAACTAAATTACTGCCAACTTCCATTGTATTATGCCCAGCGCCATAATTGTGACAGTGCCAGGAGGTATTGCGTCACTATAAAGGAACGTAGACAGAAATATCCCTAGAGGGGTATTAAGGGTAAGTTGGTAGGCTCGGCTTGTCTTGGGTTTTAAGTTGGAAGAAAGTTAAAAAGTCAGATAATGAAGACCAATTAGGTACACCATTTAAGGGCTAGATATAAAAAGCCCTAGAGACCTCAATACACAACCTCTTACAAAAAAACTTAGTTTTGACAATATTAAATTTAAAATGATTTTATGGAAAAATCGTGCCTTAAAGTTTAAATAAAAATAGGTACCCCGAGGGAGTAGGTACCTAAATGAAAAGTGGAATGTTTCGCATTAAGTTTTTACAGTAAGTTAAGAAATTGTTATCAATGAAACTCTGAAATTGTGAGACTTAATTAATTAATAGGTAATAATATTTATTTTAAATTTCATTTAATTACTAGGACCACGGTCTCTTCGAAGGCACAAGGGTACAATAAAGAACTGTGTAAACAACCACTGAAATATAAATCCAAACACTGTTTACCAAATTGGCAAAATAAGTCCAACTATTCACATTTTCACTATTACCCGAATTATTTTGCCATCTAGATAAGATCACAAATTTTCCGTAGTTTTTGAGAGCATATTCATTTGCAATAGCCATCCACGTTGGTACAGGTGTATCTCTTTTACACAAAGTCTTCAAAAGTATAGAAAGAACAACATTGAAGATGGTGATTATCAAGGAACCGCGAAAATAGAGTAGAATCTTGGGAGGGTTGCTGCTGTCCCGCGGATATTCTGTTGTCAGATCTATTAAGAAGTAGAAATGACACAGTAAACTAAAACAAGCTGTGAACAAACGCTGATCACGTCTGACATCCCAGAACAATGTTGACAAAGTCAGAATGGAGAGGATGATTGAAGGATAGATCACTATAGCCACGAGGATTTTCGCATGACGTTCCAATGTGAAGGACATTCTTAGCTTCCCACCATTACTCTCATTTACCTCTTGACTGTAATCCATTATATCCCACTCAGCACCATACTCTGATCCAATCATTCTTATAGCTCGTGATGGGAAGTTTAGGCGAATTTTCGTTGTGATACCTTTCTGAATTGGAGCCGCCCCGAATTCTACGTGACATGTCTGCGCATCACGAGGCCAGTCAGTGAGATCAGCGATGCACATTACCCGAAAACTCGTCCGAACCATAGCCACCACAAGACCATTGCTTTTAATTTGAAAAAATCCACCATAAGACTCGATAGATGAATCATCAACGCCATTGAAGAACTTCATATTTGGTACCCAAATGTTTGCTGGGCGTAGTGTGGTTTCATCGATTCCGTTGTAATCGCTGGGATTCCACTTCATTCTCTCGTCATACCAGGAGGCAGCAACCCATGTATGAACAAAAAACTTCTGATTCAAGTAGTGGAAGTGTTTTAGTTTAAAACTCATGCTTACATCGATGGGTACGGAATTGTTACTGTTTGGTGGTATCGACCTGTCGCTACCGCAGCGACCTAAGTGTTTATTCAACTTCACCTCCGATTCGTAAGACTCTGATAGATTCGTATTGCATTTCGGCTGTCCGAACTGTATACTGATACAAAAACACAGTACCCCAGTGAGTAGTCTCATTGTCGGGCAATGACTAAAAATATTTGAACACTTTCTCGATATTTAATATGATAGACGCCCCTTTTTGCACTGAATTTTTATCAGTTCACACGAGTAAAGTGTCAAACTATAATCAATATTGAATTTAAGCTGCTTTCATATAAAAATCTTCCGAAAAAGATACATTTTCATCATCTATGTGTATATAGGACCATTCCAATGACCTATATACACATTTCAGCGGTATCATTTTTTCCAAGAACTTTAAAACGAATACCTTTTGAAACTTACTAAACTATACAGGGTGTGGCAAATTCTTGGTCACTGAAGGGTAGCTACCTTTTCTCTTGTAGTTAGAGAGTTTTGTTCTTAGGAAACTTCGGTTTTATTTTGAAGAAAGAAATAATCGCATTTTTAGATTTTTGAAAAACAGTACAGTTAGCTTAAAAAATTACATTTGTCAAAAAAAAACAAGTTGGTCTTAATCGACTCTATTTCCCATCAGGAACACTTCTCCCAAAATAACTTACCAAATCAAATCGTAAGTTTTTGCAATAATTAAAAAAAACACATCCCATACATTTTCTATGAAATTAGTACCTAGTTGTAAACATTATAGTGCCAATTATTCGATGGTTATTAATTTACATTCGTAACTGCTTCGGCATGCTGGGAGGCTATTGTAAAGCTTTATGCTCCTCAGACAGAGCCGCAAGAGAGAATGGTAATTTTACTTCTGCAGGGAAGCACTTTGTTCTAAATTTAAATACACATTTTACAATACCCTCCCAGCTTGCCGGAGCACTTATGAAATTAAATATAAGTTGCACTGTAATGTTTACAACTTCTAATTTCATAGAAAATGTATGGGATGTGTTTTTTTGAATTATTGCAAAAACTTGCGATTTGATTTAGTAAGTTACTTTGGGAGAAGTGTTCCTGATGGGAAATAGAGTCGATTAAGACCAACTTGTTTTTTTTTACAAATGTATTTTTTTAGGCCCACTGTACTTTTTTTCAAAAATATAAAAATGCAATTATTTTTTTCTTCAAAATAAAACTGAAATTTCCTAAGAACAAAACTCTCTAACTACAAGAGAAAAGGTAGCTACCCTTCAGTGACCAAAGATTTGCCACACCCTGTATAGTATGACCATGGGGACCTATCTAATACATAAGTAACCATAGTTCAAAAAAACAATAATAGATGGCGGTACAGGTATCGGTTGAGGTTTTATTAAGTGTCTAGTTACGGCTATTGACTAGATGGCGCTATTTGAAATTGTAGATTGACGATTCGTCCAAAGAAATTTTATACATAGTAGAATGCTGACTGACATTTAATGTACAAAGGATTTTGAACCTTATCATGACTACACAACGATCTATTATCATTTAATCTTGGTTATAAGGATTGTTGGTCTTGTTGAGAGGCTTTCTTGGTAGCTTTGTCTCTTTCACACTCGTTGTTGGATTAGTAGTGTGCCCATGTCATTTAAATTTCAGGATATTTTTACCATATCGCGCTCGACAAAATCAGCGCTTGATTTCGATCCATGGTTTCGATCCTTGAATTCGATCCTTGATTTTGATCCTTGATTTTGATTTCGATTTTGATTTCGATCCTTGATGTCGATCCTTGGTTTTGATCTTGGATTTCGATCCTTGATTCTTGAATTTTGAACCTTAAATCTGAAATCTTGAATCTTGAATCTTTGAAGTGACAGCTGTCAAACTTCAAATGGCCATATCTCGGGAACTACTCGTCCTAAGCTATGACCAAGATCTTCATTTGAAGTGACAGCTGTCAAACTTCAAACCGCCATATCTCGGAAACTACTCGTCCTAGACTCCCCGTTCCCAGTTCAAATGAAAGCTATGACCAAGATCTTCATTTGAAGTGACAGCTGTCAAACTTCAAACGGCCATATCTCGGAAACTACTCGTCCTAGACTCCCCGTTCAAAGTTCAAATGAAAGCTATGACCAAGATCTTCATTTGAAGTGACAGCTGTCAAACTTCAAACCGCCATATCTCGGAAACTACTCGTCCTAGACTCCCCGTTCCCAGTTCAAATGAAAGCTATGACCAAGATCTTCATTTGAAGTGACAGCTGTCAAACTTCAAACGGCCATATCTCGGAAACTACTCGTCCTAGACTCCCCGTTCAAAGTTCAAATGAAAGCTATGACCAAGATCTTCATTTGAAGTGACAGCTATCAAACTTCAAACGGCCATATCTCGGAAACTACTCGTCCTAGACTCCCCGTTCCCAGTTCAAATGAAAGCTATGACCAAGATCTTCATTTGAAGTGACAGCTGTCAAACTTCAAACGGCCATATCTCGGAAACTACTCGTCCTAGACTCCCCGTTCAAAGTTCAAATGAAAGCTATGACCAAGATCTTCATTTGAAGTGACAGCTGTCAAACTTCAAACGGCCATATCTTGGAAACTACTCGTCCTAGACTCCCCGTTCAAACTTCAAATGAAAGCTATGACCAAGATCTTCATTTGAAGTGACAGCTGTCAAACTTCAAACGGCCATATCTCGGAAACTACTCGTCCTAGACTCCCCGTTCTTAGTTCAAATGAAAGCTATGACCAAGATCTTCATTTAAAGTGACAGCTGTCAAACTTTAAACGGCCATATCTCGGAAACTACTCGTCCTAGACTCCTCATTCTTAGTTCAAATGAAAGCTATGACCAAGATCTACATTTAAAGTGACAGCTGTCAAACTTCAAATGGCCATATCTCGGAAACTACTCATCCTAGACTCCTCATTCTCAGTTCAAATGAAAGCTATGACCAAGATCTACATTTCAGATGACAGATGTCATTTTGACAGCTGTTATTGAAAATGTAGATCTTGGTCATAGCTTTCATTTGAGCTAAAAAGGAAGAGTCTAGGATGAGTAGATTTCGAGATATGGCTGATTGAAGTTTGACAGCTGTCACTTTAAATGAAGATCTCTTCAATAGCTTTCATTTGAACTGAGAACGGGGAGTCTAGGACGAATAGTTTCCGAGATATGGTGCTTTGAAGTTTGACTGCTGTCACTTCAAATGAAGATCTTGGTCATAGCTTTCATTTGAACTAAGAACGGGGAGTCTAGGACGAGTAGTTTCCGAGATATGGCCGTTTGAAGTTTGACAGCTGTCACTACAAATGAAGATCTTGGTCATAGCTTTCATTTGAACTGAGAACGGGGAGTCTAGGACGAGTAGTTCCCGAGATATGGCCGTTTGAAGTTTGACAGCTGTCACTTCAAATGCAGATCTTGGTCATAGCTTTCATTTGAACTGAGAACGGGGAGTCTAGGATGAGTAGTTCTCGAGATATGGCCATTTGAAGTTTGACAGCTGTCACTTCAAATGAAGATCTTGGTCATAGCGTTCATTTGAACTGAGAACGGGGAGTCTAGGACGAGTAGTTCCCGAGATATGGCCATTTGAAGTTTGACAGCTGTCACTTCAAATGAAGATCTTGGTCATAGCTTTCATTTGAACTGAGAACGGGGAGTCTAGGACGAGTAGTTCCCGAGATATGGCCATTTGAAGTTTGACAGCTGTCACTTCAAAGATTCAAGATTCAAGATTTCAGATTCAAGGTTCAAAATTCAAGAATCAAGGATCGAAATAGGTGGAGTAGAAAGAAACATCGCCATGACCACAAATAATTATAATACCTACTAATAGTAGTAGTCGTACGCTACGACAAATCTACAAATTGCAAAATTTAAACATTAGTAATCTGTGACAACGCTACACAGGTAAGGTAAGATACCTACCTACATACACAGAAGGTGTATGTGCATCTATCTACACACTCAATCAAGATTACTAAAATTAGGTATACCGCCATCTATTGTTTAGCTGGCGCTTCTGATAGGGTAAATCTAATACGAGGCGATAGATGGCTCTGAAAAACCAGCGCCCCCTATAGTCTTTGTAGATGAAACAAAATAGCCCGCAAAATAGCCCGAGTTAGGAGTGACGGGCTTTGTTGTATAGGATGGGGTATCTGTACTAGTATAGTCAGGGGCGGCCTTAGCTATCGCGAGGCCCCGGGCGGTAGATCTTTGCGAGGCCCCTGATGACGGGCGTGAGACCAAGATTTTTGGGAGGGACACACGATATTATGCTGAGGGAAGGGGGGGGGGGGCGAGCGAAGCGAGCCGATTTTTTTAGCACTTTTTTTTCACTTTGCTAGCAAAATAATGAGCCTAATATGCGAGCAAAGCGAGCTCCCTACTCTCGCAAAATACCTATGAATTTAAATGCAAGCGAAGCGAGCCGAATTTCTAAAGACAAATGTAACATAATGACACTAGATTTTGCTTACAGTGCTCAAAGAAAAGGCTGGCTGCTTGTCGGTTTCTATTCTGTGGTCAGACATTTCACTTTTTCGTCACTTCGTTCGCAAAGTACACATGAAGCTAAAATGCGAGCGAAGCGAGCCGATTTTTTTAAGACAAATGACACATTGATATGAAGGGATGAAAAGGGCTAAAAACGTTTGTACGAAAAATTTAGAATTCCTAGCAATTAAGAATTTGAGACATTATAATGCTGGATGCTGGATCAAAGATTTTGGGGGGGGTGAGGTGTCATGGCCCTGGGACCGAGCCTGCCTAGTCATTGCGAGGCCCTACCAAAGTTCCTAGGTAGAGTCATTCGGGGTAAGTGATCGCAGTGGGTAAGTGGGCGCAGTGCCATTATCTCCGAAACGGGGCACGGGGGTATACAGTTTGTTTTGATAAGTTGGCAACGTTTATGCAGACAACTAGTTGCGACACATAGTTTGACCGCGCTGTGCGTGTACGAGTTGGTAAGAAGCGAACTACAATTTTGACAATTTAAAGTTAGTTTTGGGTTATTTTACGAAGCGTGTAGCATATACGTTCTAAGGCCAATAGTGGTAAGGCTTTTGCTATAGATTTGGAACTTATCTGAGCGTGTTTTGCAAAAGAAAGTTCTTGGCTGAATGAATAATTTTCTGATTTTGTGTGCATTCATTCGTGATTTAGCTGTTTGGGGTAAGTGGGCGCGGGTAAGTGTTCGCACTTTTACGCTAAGCAAATAATTAATAATAATTATTTTTTTTAGGTTTATAAATTTTATAATTATTAATTATTTCATTTGCCAACTTACTTAAGATAAGTTCTAGGTTTTTTTTTAACTTGATGTCAAATTCGATATACTAATTATGATTAACTGATCTCTAAATAGGTAAAATCTATGCAAACATAAAAGTTAAAATTTTGTTTAAATATATAGGTACATAACATAACGTTTTATTAGGTACCTATATAAATTTTATGATGATTGATTATTTCATTTGCCAACATGCTGGTATAATATTTAAAGTGATTCTTTCTTATGTGTTTTCTAAGTGTATTTTATACTTGTAATCGGAATAAATAATGCTTGATTTACTTTTATTTTGCAACGCGAACACTTACACCATATGCAATCACTTACCCCGTATGGGTGCGAACACTTACCCGCAAGTCGGGGCAAGTGTTCGCATTCCGATTTTTCGTCTTAAAATGCATTTATTTCAAAAACTGAAATAAATGAGAGTACAAATTTCATTTATTTTAATTGACAGATAATTTTTCTAACTAAAAACAATACTTTAGGTGCTCTAAATACTAGATCTTGAGCACAGTGAGGTGTCAAAGCGGAAAGTGCGCCCACTTGCCCCGAATGACTCTAGGTAGGTATGGAAATTTTGATGACGAAAAGTCGGAGTCGCGCACATATTCTAAAACAAAGTCCTTCGCCCCTTCATAAACTACTGAACGGATTTTTATTTGTTTTTTTCACCAATAAGTAGACAGACAGAGTGGTTCATGAGGAAGGGTAGGTGTATAATTCGTTTAGGTTTTGTGTAAATTGGTTGAAATATGATGATGATTGTTGAAAAAGATGGAAAAAATATAGCTGACTGGGAGTTTTCCTAAAAAAAGCTGCCTATTCTTTTTGAGATAATAACAAAACAATGTAGAAGGCATTGTTCTTATTTTATAGGTTTAAAGAAAAGTTCACAATAGAATTTGTCTATCTTTAACGGATAGTTTACTAATGCTTATAAAAGATTTTCTCTAGTCGGCTTGCTGCGCGAGGCCCCTACAAGCGCGAGGCCCCGGGCGAGTGCCCTGCTCGCCACCCCCAAAGGCCGCCACTGAGTATAGTATTATATTATCTGTGGTATGACCAACCACAGAACTCTCCATTGCTTTTATTATTTTCCAAATGCTGGTAAACAAAGACTTTTCATCCCTTAACCACTCATTAAAAATAAATGGGAAGTATGAACTCTACGGCTTTCATTACTAATAAGTATGAGAAACTTACCACAGTGAGCACCTTCCTAAGATCGCTATGTAGACTAGAGACATCGACCCCCCGACCAGCGTCGCCCAGTCTCCTCAGGGTGTCTGCCAGGGGACCAGACAGGGCCCTCAACTGCTGCCATGACCTGGCATACTGCCGACGCACCAGCTCAATGATGGTGGAAGTTAGAGCCAACCCGATGAGGATGTAGAATGTGCATAGGAGCATGTATTTCGGTTTTTCTGGGAACAAACATTGAAACATCTGATTTAAATATAAAGTGTACATTTCACACAGTATTATCTACACTAAACTAAACATAGCTGTGTTAAACAAGCTATGGAAAAAAGATAATTGTGTGAATACTTACCTACTACACTTTATCAATATTAACAAAAAATTATATGAAATACATAAAGAGCCATTAGCGTAAACTAGATAACAAGCGATAAGTCTTACAACAATCGAACAGAAGTTGAAAAAAAAGTTTTAAAACTTACTTGGCACCAGATCACCGAAGCCAATAGTGGTCATGGTGATGAAGCAGAAGTAGAAGCCGTCGTAGAACGTCCAGTCGTCCTCCCACATCTTGAAGAGACCAGCCCCTGCTGATAGGTACACGAAGAGAAAGCCGACAGCTCCCAACGCGTACAGTGACCTCTGCCCAGTAGGGTTCGCTTCTGATACTTTTGCACAGCATTCTGGTAAAAGTAAAATGTCTTAGGTTTCCCCTCAATATTGATAGATAGATAGATAAATCCTTATTGTATCCAACAAAAAATATACTTACTTAACAAAGTGAAAAACTTAAAACAGAAGCTACAATGGGCAGCCTTATTGCTATGACAATCTCTTAAAGGCAACCTTTGAATGGACAAAAACTGAACAGATGAAAAAGCACGGTGTGGTCATTGTTAAAATAGAGTATCCATTTGACAGGGTGATGGAAATCTTAAGCCATTATGAAAGCCTACATTAGCGCTTAACGGATCACTGCCAAGTCTGCTCAGGTGGTCCTGGTGCGGCGTTGGTGGCATTCAACGTGTCAACGACATTTTACCGCCAAGCCCAAATTTTTACGCTCGCTTTGAAACACTGAAGCTCTCAGTTGTATAAGCCATGATCACACATTGAGAGTGCGATAGGTATGTTGTTTAACTCAGTTTGCTTATTAGGCAAGCTGCGCATGTGGAATCTATTATTTTCTTGAAATAGTGTGTATATTTCAATATTCACAAAACACTCACACAATTTTCTTTAAATAACAAAATGTTGGATAAAGTCAGCTCTAGCTTCAAAAGCAGTGATGCCACGAAAGCTACACAAAAAATGCGAGAAAAATAAATAAATTGATGATTTATAACTACGACCTCGCAGTGGATAATACTTTTCCGGTCAAAGTTTATCTGATACCAAGTTCTGGTTGGACTGATTTATGAAACTGGACATAATCTCCAGAAATGTGTGTGAAAAACTACTGGTAAACATCACTAGTTTATTTATTACCAGTTATAAGTACATAAAACGAAATGCAAGCAAATTAAATGTTTAACTGTGGTTGAACCTTTTTACAGCATGACTTATGTTTCTTTCCATTTGTTCTGTAGTAAGTTTTTTTAAACAAAAGTGTAACAGGAACCTAGGTAAATACTGCCTTAATCTAAATATAACATAAAGTGATAAAAATATTTTCAAATTTTAAATGATTTTGATACTGTGTTTGTATGGGTATTTCGTCTATCTTCGGCTTTTGTTGTTGGTTGTTGTCGGTCGTTGAAATAATAAAGAATCTTACTAGGCATAGGAGGTAGCTGCTCGGCAATGACTGACACGACGGAAGCGAACACCTTTCCTAAGTCCGCAATGACGGTCAGCGTCAGTGGGATTCCAATCAGAGCGTAGGCGATGCAGAACAGTCGACCCCAGAATGTTTCTGGAACTATATTGCCGTATCCTGAAACAAATATCCGTATCCATATCATAAATGTGAAAGTGTGTTTATTTGTTTGTTTATTTGTCCTGCTTACGTCAAAACAAAGCGACGGATTGACGTGATTTTTTGTGTGGAGATAGTTGAAGGGCTGGAGAGTAACATAAGCTACTTTTTATACGGGTACCACGCGAGCGAAGCTGCAGGCAGCAGCTAGTAATCTATATAGGGAAGTACTTGACACAATTTCTCGCTGTAGTTTGTGCCATAAAAAGTGCGAGTGCATATTGCGTGCTCACACGCAATCACTTCTCGGTGTAGTCGCGTTTCGTGCGTCGTCATGTTTTAGTAAACAAGCTAGTTGGTTGCGATTCGGGTGTTTTACAAAATGACGAAAAAAATACCTACTCGGTTGGTAGCGGTTCGAGCGCTCAATATTTTTCATTGTTTTGAATAGAATGACAATAGAGCTACAAAACTTTTAGACATGTCAGTCCAATATCTATTCCTAAAGCTCGGTTTGTGGTTAGCCAGAAACCCTACCTGCCACGAGCAAGCACCGTCCACATTCAGCCACTGAAAATTGCAAAATATCTAGTACTCCTCCGTCAATCCACACCAAACAAGATTCTTTAGGAAGTTTAGGATGTTCACGCCAAAGCCACCCAACCAACCTCCGTCTACAGCCAAGCCCCACTAAGGCAGGCCAGGCAGGGCAAATCCGGGAGCAGCACCAGCGTAAACTCAATGAAAAACCGTGACGGTCTTCTATAAGTATTTGGTGCTGTTCCCGGGCTTGCTCCGCCCAGCCTGGCACAGCAAGGCCCGGCCCCAGACAGAGGGTGGCTGGGTTGCTTTAGCGTGAACATCCTGAAAAACTTTTTGGAATGGGTTGGTGGAGGGAAGAGTTGTATTAGATATTTTATACCAGTCTCTCACAAAACAGGTTTTTTTAATACAATGTTTTTAATATTAATTATTCTGTATATTTATTTTACTATTTATAATATTGTTTGTGAGAGAAATAAATAAATGATTTGATTTTGAATGATTTGATTTTACAACATTCAACAACTGAATACAGGCGGCACCTGCTCACAGCAAATAAGGTCTCCGGCTCGGTGCCGGCTCCTTGGCCCGCGGAGGAAGCACCCGCCACGAGGTTGCCAATAAAGACAACGCCAAAAACACATGGCTTGACTAAAATTACACCGAAGATGATGGACTTGAAACCTAATTTTGATCTAATTTTGAATTTACGAGATACCTACTGGTATTTCAAAGACCATACTAGGTTTGGTTTCGTTAAATTATATAGATTATTTCAGTGTTTTTTAAATTTCTGTGGATTATAATATTATATAGAACAAAAAAAATATTTAGGCATGTTTTTGGTATGTTTTCTCCTAAGAATGTGATATTTTTCATATTAGCCTGGCAGTGTAGCAAATATGACACGTAGAATTAGAAAAGTTATTTATTGACACACCTGGCAATGTACCTACCTAATGTGATACATTAAGTATCTCGAAAACGAAATAATTTGGAATTTTTTTTTCGCACATCTCTACTCTTTATTGACCCTAGAACCCAGCTCAAACAAAATTTATCAACATTTCCAAAATAAAATATCTTGCCAATTATAGGGTTATTAATCATAATACAATATTATTTTATCGATTTAGTACATTGTTGTTCGTAGCTCTATGGCATTACTCATAATGCGTTTCAAAAGATCACGAACCGCTACCAACCGAGTAGGTATTTTTTTCATCGTTTTGTAAAACGCCCGAATCGCGACCAACTAGCTTGTTTACTAAAACATGACGACGCACGAAACGCGACCAGCTCGAACATTCTGTTTGAAGAATTGGGAATTCCCCGTCCTTCGACTTTGTTCTATGGGGATTCCCTCGTTCGTTTCTATGTTTAATCATAAACCTCGATATACGCGAATTTCCGTTAACGCGATTTTTTCCGGAACGTATCCCTCGCGTTAAGCGGGGTATTACTGTATTAATATTTTTTCTTAGTGCTGCCAAAACTACAGATCTCTTAGGTACTTAAAACAAAAAGCTCTTGGTGTTGTAATCTACAAAGGAAATATTTGAGCAAGCTAAGAGTGAGGCTGAGAAAACTTGAAGTTAATTTAATTTGTACTTTTCTCTCTGTCATTTTAAGCTTAACATTTCTGAAGATTGTGAGTCTGAGTGAAATTGTAGACGGACTTTTATTGAGACATTTTCTAGTTTAAATTGTAAATTTTTAATGAAGAAAAAATAGAAATATTATTCAAATAATAAAAGAGACGTGACGTGAGTGATAGAATCGTGTTGGCTTAGTGGGAAATATCTAAACCTCTGTTCTCGATCGCTTACTTTATAACTGGCTTCGTTTTATAGCAAGAAAATAAACAGGTTTACAATATTCTTCTTTTAGTTAAGTATTAACTCTTCAAACAATAAATAATCTAGTAAAAGATTCAAACAATTCAAAGTGATCCTGACGAATAAGCAGCAACTCAATAGAGTTCTGTCTGAACAGTTTTGATAAATGTGACTATAGTCGTTGCAATATCTCTCTGCATGCGGGGTCTGCTATAATAAATGGCTCATGTGAAGCGCATAGTGCAATTCTTTCATGCATGTCTAGTGAGTTGGACTTTACTTCACGTTTTGCCATGAGAAGTGGAGCTGGTCGCGTTTCGTGCGTCGTCATGTTTTAGTAAACAAGCTAGTTGGTCGCGATTCGGGCGTTTTACAAAACGATGAAAAAAATACCTACTCGGTTGGTAGCGGTTCGTGATCTTTTGAAACGCATTATGAGTAATGCCATAGAGCTACGAACAACAATGTACTAAATCGATAAAATAATATTGTATTATGATTAATAACCCTATAATTGGCAAGATATTTTATTTTGGAAATGTTGATAAATTTTGTTTGAGCTGGGTTCTAGGGTCAATAAAGAGTAGAGATGTGCGAAAAAAAAAATTCCAAATTATTTCGTTTTCGAGATACTTAATGTATCACATTAGGTAGGTACATTGCCAGGTGTGTCAATAAATAACTTTTCTAATTCTACGTGTCATATTTGCTACACTGCCAGGCTAATATGAAAAATATCACATTCTTAGGAGAAAACATACCAAAAACATGCCTAAATATTTTTTTTGTTCTATATAATATTATAATCCACAGAAATTTAAAAAACACTGAAATAATCTATATAATTTAACGAAACCAAACCTAGTATGGTCTTTGAAATACCAGTAGGTATCTCGTAAATTCAAAATTAGATCAAAATTAGGTTTCAAGTCCATCATCTTCGGTGTAATTTTAGTCAAGCCATGTGTTTTTGGCGTTGTCTTTATTGGCAACCTCGTGGCGGGTGCTTCCTCCGCGGGCCAAGGAGCCGGCACCGAGCCGGAGACCTTATTTGCTGTGAGCAGGTGCCGCCTGTATTCAGTTGTTGAATGTTGTAAAATCAAATCATTCAAAATCAAATCATTTATTTATTTCTCTCACAAACAATATTATAAATAGTAAAATAAATATACAGAATAATTAATATTAAAAACATTGTATTATAAAAACCTGTTTTGTGAGAGACTGGTATAAAATATCTAATACAACTCTTCCCTCCACCAACCCATTCCAAAAAGTTTTTCAGGATGTTCACGCTAAAGCAACCCAGCCACCCTCTGTCTGGGGCCGGGCCTTGCTGTGCCAGGCTGGGCGGAGCAAGCCCGGGAACAGCACCAAATACTGATAGAAGACCGTCACGGTTTTTCATTGAGTTTACGCTGGTGCTGCTCCCGGATTTGCCCTGCCTGGCCTGCCTTAGTGGGGCTTGGCTGTAGACGGAGGTTGGTTGGGTGGCTTTGGCGTGAACATCCTAAACTTCCTAAAGAATCTTGTTTGGTGTGGATTGACGGAGGAGTACTAGATATTTTGCAATTTTCAGTGGCTGAATGTGGACGGTGCTTGCTCGTGGCAGGTAGGGTTTCTGGCTAACCACAAACCGAGCTTTAGGAATAGATATTGGACTGACATGTCTAAAAGTTTTGTAGCTCTATTGTCATTCTATTCAAAACAATGAAAAATATTGAGCGCTCGAACCGCTACCAACCGAGTAGGTATTTTTTTCGTCATTTTGTAAAACACCCGAATCGCAACCAACTAGCTTGTTTACTAAAACATGACGACGCACGAAACGCGACTACACCGAATGTTCGAGCTGGTCGCGTTTCGTGCGTCGTCATGTTTTAGTAAACAAGCTAGTTGGTCGGTTCAGAGGAAGCGGGGATTCCCGCGACCATAGAGAAGTTGATGACTACATTATGTTTATACGTACTCTTTCGCGTAAAATTTCACTATAACGTGAAATTTGAAATTCGCGTTATAGTGAAACCGCGCATAACGGGGTCGCGTAAAGCGGGGTATTACTTTATTTAGAGAAAAACTAGTTAAATAATCTCAAATGATAGCAACAAAATGTAGGACGGCCCAAATCTGATGAATTATGAAAGCACAACAGAATAGTCCTCATTGAAGTTAATTAAAGACCATGTCCTGAAGTAGACATCAATAAGCTGGTAATTATAATACCACCATGTGCATGGTCATTAATTCCGCGGGATTTACTTAGTCGTAAATATACAAAAATGAACTTAAAAGCTACATTTAAATAATTCAATTTCCTTTGCTGCCCACGCTGATGATGCATTTATCAGGTTGATGTTTTATTGAATCAGCCTTACTTCCATATGGTTTAATTTTGTGTAAAATGTCAATGCTTACATTCTTACACACCTATTGTGGTGAGCACGGTGGAAGCGAAGAACACGGCTTGGAGTATACTCCATTTTTCTTCGGCTGGTGGAAAGTTATCTTTCGCGTTTAATGATAAGCCTCCATCGGATGCTTCTTCCAGTACCTGTAGAAAACATTGGTTTTATAAAAGTTCTACCTATTACTGCTCATCATTGACTAGAGGTTAGTGCGTTCAAACACACAAACTCTTCCTCTTGTTATAATAATGTAAATTTCGCTACAAACTCTAATTTAAACTATCCACCGTAATCACTTATATCGCGATGGCTATTCTTTCATTTATTCAATATGTTTGACATATTTTAAAGATACAGAATAAAAACTGATTCTCACCTTCTCATAAAAAGCCAGGTGCTCACTGAGTTCTTCGCTGTTATTGCCACTATACTCCACAACAAACTGTATCAGATACTCCCTCTGTGACACCAATCTATCTCGGTGGAACTCCTGCTTCGCCAGCTCAGCTGGATACTCCAAGGCACGGAAAACCTGGAAAAAATATTAGTTAAAACAAATCTTGAAAAATGGACAAGACTGCCTCATGCGAATTGCGCGGTCACTAATGAAAAGATGACTGCAAGTGGCATTGTGCTTCGAGAGGCACGTGAAATTATCAATCCCGGTTACTATGACGGTTGTTAGGAGGCCTGAAGGATCCGCCCAAAGATCCCCCTAGCTAGGGGATCGGACTAGGGGACCTCATACAAACTTACTATCTCAGATCTTTAATAACTAATACCTACTTAGTTTTTATATCTTGTAGTTCTTATACTCTCATTGTTTGTCTATTTTGTGTGAAGAAAAAACCATTTTTTAAAACTAATTTATTGATTAATCTAAATACAATTATTTAACATAATCTACTTTCTCTGTAAAACTAAAACGCCTCAAACTCTTTCTGATGTAGGCACGTAGGCCCTTTTTTTAGTTTCGTATCCCTACAGTCTGGAAAGTTTGATGAATCGCCAGGGTTTTTACAAACGGGCATGTAAGGTGGAAAAACTTTCTTGTGAAGTATCGACTGCCAGTCAATCTCTTTAAACCATGGGTGTGCCTTTATATCGTAAACACCAGATTTCAGAGAACCCAGTCGCTTCATAGGGTCTACTTCCAGCAAGCTCTTTACGAGAGACTTGCACACTGCTGTCATACACTCAGGTGCTTTAAACTGTCCTGCTAAGACCTTCTCATACAGTTTCATGGGATTCGAACTGTAGAAAGGAGGATACCCCGCACACATTTCATATATCAACACTCCTGTCGCCCACCAATCAACGGAGAAAGTATACCCCTTAGACATGATAATCTCCGGAGCTAAATATTCTGGTGTCCCGCATAAAGTCCACGTCCGTGTCTTTAGAATTTTACAAAATCCAAAATCACCCAGTTTGATATATCCTGATGCACTTATAAATATGTTTTCTGGCTTCACATCCCTGTGAATGACAGAGCAATGGTGCAAATACTCTAAAGCAAGAACCATTTGAGACGCGTAGAACAATGTTAAGGGTTCTGATAGCAGTCCCAGTCTCTTTATCAGCGTATAGAGTTCTCCTCCAGCCTCATAAGGTAAAATAAAGTATACATACAAGTTATCTTTGCAAGTGAAGTCTATAGAGATCACGAAAGGGAAATTCACGCTTTGCAGGAGTTTTTTCTCAGTATATATCAGTTTCAGGTTCTTCTTATTTATCACTTCAGTCTTCTCCATTACTTTCATAGCATGGTAGGTAAATGTGGTGGTGTCACGGACAAGAAATACTGTTCCAAAAGATCCTGTACCTAATGTGCGGACTTGGTCAAAATCTTCTGCAGATTTATTGTATACTTGAGGGTTTGCATAGTGATTCGTAAACTCTTGCTTGAGGCTATCTAAGTATCTGTTATGGCTTATCTGAAGCTCGTGGGTGAACGTTGATTTTTCTTTTCCTATTTTATCAAAAGTCATGTCGTTCCAACCACCACTTCTTATCTATTGCACGTAAGTTAAAATTATAAGTAGATTTTAAATGTAGGCACAAGCACTTATATAAAAGTATTTATTGTTCATATTAATATCTCGTATAAAAGAAAAAACAGTGCGAATTGTTGCAAAGTAAATCGGTCGAGACGAGAACCAAGTTTATAAGTTCCTTGAGGAGAACTCAATAACAAAAGGAGTGACATGACAATTTGATAGATATACTTTGATGTCAGTGTGATTATAATCAAAAATAATAATCCTCTTTTATATTAGGAAATAGTTTTTATTTTACTTCTGGAACGGATCGTAGCAATCGGAAATCCGTGAACTCTGCCTACCCCCATGAGGAAGAGGCGTATGTAGGTATGTATGTATTGGCAGGATTGTGACGGAAGGCACAAACTAAGGATAACTAGTAGGTGAAGTCAGGATGTGTATAGAATGGGTGAATGGATAGATCTTATATTCTCTGCGGGACAATTTATGTCCAAAAATTTTGCAGGAAATGTACTACCTACTTATAAGCACTGCTAATAATACTTTAAAAGATCCTGGGAAAGTTCAAGATGACATAGTTTTTATGCCAATCTTATTACCACGGGAATTTTAACAGAATGAGATGTAATTTATCTTGAGAAAAGTTCAATTTAAATGATTATAAAGTCAGCTCAACAGCCACCCTAGGGAACTAATTATTTATAATAAATTCATTTAATTTCATTTTCTCTCCTTTATTACATCGAATAAAATAAACATAATACCTATTTGTTCTCTTATCACAATCAAGATTTTTACGGCACTTGAAGAATACCTTTAAAAATCAATGAATTCTTTATCATAGAGACATGTTGACGCTCTTTTTAGCTTAGGTTGATTTATTTCTGGGAAATTACTCGTATCGCCAGGCGAAGGACAAATAGGGACGAATGGTACTTCGGCTCTTTGATGAAGAACTTCTTGCCAGTTGATGTTGTTGAACCACTGATGAGACTTAATATCGTAGACGCCACCTTTCAAAGACCCCATCCGTTTAGTAGGATCCACTTGCAATAGTCCTTTGACCAAACCTTTAACTTCCCCGCCCATTGAATCTGGACATTTGTAGTGTCCGTCTATCACCTTCTCGTAGAGCTTGTTCGGGTCTGAGGCGATAAATGGTGGATGACCAGCAATCATCTCGAAGATCAACACTCCAGTTGCCCACCAATCTACAGCGAACGAATACCCTTTAGATAAAATCACCTCTGGTGCTAAATACTCTGGGGTCCCGCATAATGTCCAGGTTTTCTTCTTCAAAATCTTACAAAATCCAAAATCGCACAGTTTCAAGTATCCGTTTGTGTCTATCAATATGTTCTCTGGCTTTATATCTCTATGAACGATCTCGCAATAATGTAAATACTCTAATGCGAGGACCACTTGGCTAGCGTAGAACTTGGCTAATGTATCGGAGAAGTTTCCATACTTTTGAATGTAAGTAAACATTTCCCCACCGGCGATGAACGGAAGGATGAAATAGAGGTACACGTTGTCTTTGAAAGCAAAATCTAAGCTGACCAGCAATGGAAACTGAATAGACTGTAGGATTTTCTTCTCAAGGATCAGATGCTTAACGTGTTGCCTTTCGACAACAACTGCTTTCTCGACCACTTTCATCGCGTGATAGGTCAACGTCTGCTTGTCCCTCACGAGGAACACTTCACCGTAAGCTCCGTTGCCGACAGCTTTGATTTTATCAAAGTTATCTTCAGTTTTATCGAAAAAAGAAGGATTTGAGTATTTCTTCAGAAACTCCCCTTTCAACATTTCTAGATATCGCAAGTGGTCTTGATGATTCTGCAGAGTGAATGACGCTTTTGCCATACCCCTCTGTGATTAACATAAATTCCATTTGTAAAGCATTTAATAAAATCACCTCATAAAAGTAAACAGTTTTATAAAAATCATTATTTGCATTGCAGCATGTTACATTGTCATGCATGTCACTTGCCGCACTATTTGACATTGAATCGGACACAACGTCAAAATGTATATGCTCTACATTTCTAAAAAGTTCATACTCGTACCCAAGGAATTTTTATACTAACGTAACTGGAACGCGCACTGATACAGAAAACGCGGTCCGCTTGAAATAAAACTTGGGCGCTGTGTCTCTTTCTTTTTGCAACTGTGTGAAAGAGACAAAGCACCCAAGAAAGCCTCTCAACAAGACCAACAATCCTTATAACCAAGATTAAATGATAATAGATCGTTGTGTAGTCGTGATAAGGTTCAAAATCCTTTGTACATTAAATGTCAGTCAGCATTCTACTATGTATGAAAATTCTTTGCTCGTACCAAAGTCTTTGGTCAGAATAGTTTTTATATCTTTCAGATTATAGAAGAGTTTGAAAATTATGACTTCCTCATGGAGATATTAATTACTTACTTTAAATTAAATTATAGCACTGCGTCAGCCAGTAGTTAATTAAACCATAGATAAAATATGTCGTCGTTCCTCCTGAACAATTATGCCCAAGATTATGCCATCAATTCGATTTTAAACTCGGACGAAAGAACCACGGGACGCGAATTGCCATATGTCCCACTTGCTGGGGGGGAAGGGAGCGTACTGTCACACATGACATATTTTTGACATAATGATGATATATTTCTGTCATACATGAATACTTATAGTGATACCACTATCATAATTTTATGTTCCCCGATTTGAAAATATTTTGTTGAGACGTGTAGCACACTTTGTCTTTAATCAATAAATCTTAAAATTGTAACGATTTTATTTACAGAAAGTGATCTCCCCCCAATTCTACTAGATGACAACGCCAATCATTCCGCTGCGTTTTGGTTCGATCTCATAAATGTCAGCCATTTGGTGAATAGTAGAATAGCTTTTCAAAAATGTGTTCTGCCAAAGTCCAAACCTTAGCTAAAACCTCACCACAACTGAGTCGTTTGTCATTAGTAGAATAGGAAACAGTCGAAAATCTAAAGTTTAGTTGAGGTTTTGCTTGAGGTTGATAAAAAGTTTGGTACTAGAATTGATACCCTGCTAATTAGTTAAGTAAGTAGTTAACTTTACAAAGTAGGGACCTACATCACCTACCTACATCTTTAGATTTCTCAACATGTTCTTACATTTATAGAAATATACTTACCTACCTAATATATTTTACTAGCAGCGTCCTCGCGGCGGCTTAGTTTTTGTGTGAGAAAAAGAGAAAAATGATGTTGCTTGTCACAATTTTTACATTATAAACTTTTAGTTAATCTTAAAATAAAGCTCTATCTACTTACTCTAAAAATCTGTACCTACCATAAATATTGCGAGAAAGTATACTGGTATCACTACTACCAAATTTACTTTCGACATGACTTTCAGAGGGATTGATAAATATCGATATTGGAGATGTCGATGTTTTTTACACTAACAGTAGAAAATGTGTAGGTACCTATATTAGGTTACAAGTTTTTTACCATTTCTATCCAAAAAAATACTTGTAATAAAAGACTAGGTAAAATCCAGTTGATCTAATGTCTTGTAAAGCTTATAATTGTTGATTATAAAATTAAATAAAAAAATATTGCTGAACATTTCACACAGCGCCATCTAGCCCCAAACTAAGCAAAGCTTGTACAATGGGAACCAGATAACTGATAGAATACTTATACACCTTTTGTAAATACATACCTACATAGAATACTTTATAACACCCAGACACAGAACAAACATCTATGTTCATCACACAAATGTTTGTCCTGAGTGGGAATCGAACCCACGACCTACAGCGCAGAAGGCAGAGCTACTACCAACTGAGCTAAGAGGCCGGTCAAATTGTACCTAATTGTACCTAGAGTCCGCGTCAGCACTAAGTGCTACGGCAAAAGCGGGAACTAATAGTTTTATTTACTTTAATAAGCTCTTTTAGTCACGGTCGTTCAGTTGTTCTGATGTGTAGAATTAACTAACGTACAAACTTGCATAATTATTATTGTTCAAGCCGCATTTGGACAGTTAGTAATTTTTAACCTAACCTAGTTCTGTGATAGCAGCGCCGCGTCTATCGGACTTCAGTGGGGGCGCGCACTCTACCTATTGTTATATGTTCAAACGGCTGAACCGATTTTGATTAAGCATGTCTATGAACCATTACTAATAAAAAACCTGCTTTCAAATAAATAAAAACCGCATTCAAATTGGTTCACCCTTTTAAGAACTACGGTGCACATATACAAACATAAACACACACAGCGGTCAAACTTAGACAACATTTTACTTACAATATAATTACAACAAACAAATTATAGAAAAAGTAGGTTGGCACACGAAAACGTTGAAAATCTTGATAAGATACTTAGGTGTGATTTAATACTATAAAAATTATAATTATGTTGTTATGTGCCAATTTGCACAACTACACAACTACCTAGGTACAATACAACATAATTTAGTATATTATGTAACTTCAAGAAACTTAATGTAAATGGTTTTATCGATATCGATAAGGAGTAATAATTGTACATTACCTCATCGTAATGCAAAGACTCGCCACGTAAATTTTGTACCTTCGTAAACCTAAATTATTCAAAATTCGAACTATTGCTAATCGCAATAAGGCTAAACATAATTTTAAAAACCGCATTAGTATCGTGGTACTGTCACTCAAGACAGTTGTCATTAGACAGTAGTGCATGAGTGATGTCCAAAATATAGTAATTAATAAACATTGCTAGGCAATTATAGACCGTATCCACCGTATCCGTTACGATTGAAAATTAAACAGAGATGTGACGGCAGGCGATGCGATCTTTTTCATTTTAGTCGTATATTTTTTGAATCGATGTTGAAACCTCAGTTAAAATAAAATAATGTTTATTGAAGTAGAAAATCAGCTAAAACACAAAAAAACATTTACATAATGAAATGTTGCACCATATTTTAAAGATTTGAGGTGTAGTGGATTTTTATTGCACTGGTATAGCACCATAAATTGGCATTTTCATGGAGCACCTTCCTCGGTGATAACGATATGGAGACTGATAAGAATCGATTATTAGGGTAGTTTTTATTGACGGTACCTGATTTTGATTTGTCAAAGTAATCTAGTCCGTTGGCTAGAGGGGTAAGATTTGTAGGATCATAAAGGCGCGTCCCGTTCTTTCGTCCGAGATTTTAAATGACATTCAAAGAAACCAACCTCGTTCTTCGTGTCTAAGAACTTTGTGTCAAACTTCTTTTGCTCTTTTTGCTTACTGTCGTGTCAAATGTGTCGTGAAAATTTAGGAAAATAATTTTCGTACTGGGATCCCTTCGATCATATACCTATATGATCAAAGTAAGTGGGATCCATACCAGTATAGATATCTCTTTTGGAAGAAGTAGGTACATTAAGAAGTGAAAGCTGGAACAACTGGACAAACTGTTTTCCACAGGATTGTATGAGATGGGAGAAGATGCCAAAAGGCACTCTCCACACCCCGGAGGCTATTCTCGTGCTAAGCAGGAGCAGTACTCCCAATACCTCCGGAAATTACACCATGACTTCATCGAATCTTGGAATGAGAAGTCCGAAAGCAACGCTAAGGCAGCTGACTTCGAACGCCTCAAAGTGCTAGGCACGGGAGCCTTTGGAGTAGTATACCTCGTGAAGCACCTTCAAACCCAAAAATACTACGCCATGAAGATGCTGGAAAAGGAAAAAATAGTAAAGCTCAAACAGATAGAACATAGCTACTATGAAAAGAAAATTCTGTGCGGAGTCAACTTTCCTTTTGTTGTGTACATGAAGTACTATTTCAAGGACAATGTTTACCTGTACTATGTGCTACCGTTCATCGCAGGAGGTGAAATGTTCTCCCACTTAAGGAAGTTGGGGAAATTCGAAGAAACCTCAGCCAAATTCTACGGCGCACAAGTCATTCTTGCTTTGGAATACCTGCATTCTTGCGAACTTGTCTACAGAGATTTGAAGCCGGAGAATATTCTGATAGACAGAACGGGATACATAAAAATAACTGACTTCGGGTTTTGTAAGCTGATAAGAGGACGGACTTGGACGCTGTGTGGAACTCCAGAATACTTAGCGCCGGAGATAATATTGAGCAAGGGATACGGTATGTCAGTAGACTGGTGGTCTTTAGGCATTCTTCTCTTTGAGATGAGTGCCGGGCACCCACCGTTCTTTGCCGCAGACCCGATGCGAATCTACGAGAAAATTGTAGGAGGCAAGTACCGATGCCCTGCCCATTTCTCCGTTGAGCTAAAAGACCTTATAAGCCACGTTCTCCAAGTCGACATAACAAGACGTTATGGAAATCTGAAAGATGGGGTCCTGGACTTCAAAAATCATAAATGGTTCAGAGAAGTTGATTGGGACAGTCTTCTAAACAGTCGGATTCATCCACCGTTTATCCCGAAGATACGATCTCCTGCCGACACGACCAACTTTGATATTTTCGATGAAGAAAAGATAAAAGAAAGCCCTGTCTGCGTTTATGAAGAAGAATTTGCTGACTTTTAATAATTTATTATTTCTTTCCACTAAGACAAGGTACTGGAACACAAGGATATTGTTAAGTTTAACTATTTTAAGGCTTTTTTGTTTTAGCTTCGCTGATGTCACGTGTATCTCATGAAATGGAGGAAGTGGTTTTATGTAAATGCATGTGTTTAAAATAAAATGTTTTATTCACAAGTTTTTTTGGGTGTATGTTAGTTGGAATTTATTGTGAGGTTTTTATAAATTTTCCCACACGTATGCAAAATCCTTGGGTGGGTTTTTATTTTTAACAGACTTTTTCATTGATTATATACCTATGGGTATAAATCAAAGCTTCTTTTTAATTTCACAAAAAAATTGCTAATTATGTAAAAAAAATATTTTTTTTATTGTGGCTTTTCAATAGCTTTTCATTATCGATTTTCTTTTATTACTTTCTTTTGTGTCTGTACTAAGAACTAAACCTTTGTTACCTACTTACCAAACCCCCACCAGCAGTGTAGAGCATGAGCGCCACAAACAGCCCTGCATGAGACAGGGCGGCTCGCGGACAGAGCCCATTCTTCACCCTCGGGGGGCCGCCCATCAAAGTCTCTGTTTCCCACGCAACACCGTTCGCTTTACACATTTTGTTATCACTGATTACACTTTCACATGCTACCGTCACTTGGTTCTTACTTGCACATACATTTTCTAAGTCGCACTGCACTTGTAGTTTTGCACTATTCTTGATTTATACCTACTCAATGTTTAAATCATCATCTCATTCTAGTTAGGTATTATTATTCACTGTCCTATCTGAAATATATGTGAATGGTATAATTTATCTGTGTAATTCTCTTAACGACCAGAAAAAAACCCTCTACGATTTTGAGGAGACATCTCTTGCAAACAATGATGTAGAAAAAGCCAAATTTAAACGAAGTTAGCTCACAAAAATACCAGTGCTTGCCCGTGGTCCACCTATTTTGTCCACCAGGTGGACCACGTGCAAAAATTTTTACCCGTGGTCCACCAAGGTGGACATAGGTGTACCACGGGAAGTATTTTCTACCCGTAGTACAAACTTTCAGTGTGACAAGGTGTTAAAAACTGCCTTCAATCATTAATGTAGGTAGTCCCTTAGACCAAGTGGTAGTCCATATTACTTTAATAGGCAAATCAAAAAGTTATTGGAATCAGTATAAAAAAATGAAAAATCTGTAACAAAAATATTTTATTTTTCAGACCAGTTTCACTCTCAGACGAAACATTTAGAATAACGTGTTTCTATCCTTTTTATTCCTTCCGAAAAAAAATATTTTCTTGACTCTCGAAAAACTCTGCTACGGCAGCCATAACCGCCTCATCATCGTGAAATTTAGTTTCACAAATCTGCTCATTTAATTTCGGGAATAAGTGGAAATTACTAGGGGCTAAGTCCGAAGAATATGGTGGGTGGTCAAGAAGATTGGAGCCAGCAATGCGGATTGCATTGAGCGCAACTTCCGATCGATGAGCAGGAGCGTTATCGTGAGGAAAGAACACGCGCAATGATAGCTTTCCACAACGTTTTCTTTAATCTCTTTACGCTCTTTTGGAATTTAATTTGCATAATAGGGTCCTGTCATCATCTGTCCCTTTAGCAAGTAATCAGATTTTAAACTTTTCTTAACATTTTTTTCTGGAACAGACTTACAGGTCGATCTACCTCTTTTAAATTTAGCCACCCAGTAAGCGACTGCAGAATATGGTAGAGCATTATCCCCTAATGTCTGCTGAATGTCCGAAAAAAATTATTTCGTAGACATTTGTTTCAAGCAAACAGATACTTGATCACCGCACCTAACTCGCTTTGCTCCATACTTCTGTGTTTTTAACAACTAGTTGCACAAAAAAAAATATTATTTGCGAACGAACTGCTGAAATGAAATTAAACTTTGCATAAATATTGTGTGATTGACAGTCTTGAAAATGTAAGTAAGTATATCAAACTACCTTCAAAAAGTCCATATTTATATGCACTTCTAAGAACTTTTTGATTTACCCTGGTACAATTAACATTCAATTTTGATGGGTAAGATTGGCGCAGGATAGAGGCGAATGGCAAGAGCGAAGAGAGGCCTATGCCCAGCAGTGGGATGAGAAGGGCTGATGATGATGATAGCTCCATAAGTTTTCGCGCATAGTTTTCGTGGCTATAAACAACGAAGCTTAAAAGGAATGCACGGAAAATCGAATTTCTTTACAAGGCAAATATTGAGGTCGTTAGAATTGCGTGTCGCTATGCCGACCGATGCTTTCATAATTATATACCAAGACTTACAGGCAGTTTTGTAATCTACCGTGCCCGTGATTACAGCACGTAACCATTTAAACACGTTCACAACGTAAATTAAAGGCACGATAGACCCCAGCGAATATAACTTTGAACTATTTGCAGAATTAAACTGGATTAGAGATTTTACTGTGACACTATCGCAATGAGTTAAGTTAAATTATCGAATAAACAATAAGGTAATTACGGCTAGGGATTATAGGCTTGTTTAATTTTACGAACACACAAATTGGCAATGCTTTTGACAATCCAAATTATCTAGTGCACGGTCATAATAAATGATTGACCACCAGTGGTAACAAAAAAAGACAAACAAACAAACCCAACTGGTTACTTTTGTGTGCACGTTAAAATGTTAGAACTGTCGACATACATACATAAAATCACGCCTCTTTCCGACAGGCAGAGACCACGGATTTCCACTTGCTACGAACCTGTCGACGCTTCCTAAAAACTCCATCATCAGAGGTGGAATCATACGGACTTACCACATAACCGAAGTCATGCTTTTAAGTCTAAACTGGGTTAGCATGCGAACTTAGTTATTTTTGGCGAAATGTCTGACATAAATTGAATAAGTAATCCCCGGATATCCTGATTATTTGTCTTCATTCCTGTCGTCAGGTCACGTACGCTACATTTGCACAATATTTTTGGCTACGTGTTGTTGTGACGTAAGAAATGTGAGGTCCTGAAAAGTTTTGTGAGTAGGATAGAACTAAAGAGCTTTTGAATAGCTAGAATTTTACTCCACAAAGCTTCGGCGAGTGTTTTTTTGTCACTCGAACATTAAAAAGAGATGGCAATCGATTTTGCATGCGCTTGAGCCGTATAGCTTAAAAGTCCTTTAAGAACAACAGAAAATAACCTTTATGGAGTGTACCTAACTGTATGATGCAAGGTCTTCGAATCCCGCAGTAACAAAAAATATTTCAAGGATGAATATTTCACAAGATCTGAATCTAAATTTTGTTTTATGTCTGGTTGTAGTGGTGGTGCCATAGTGCTCGTAATTTCTGATACCCACGACACAGGGAATACTAGTGTAGGATCAGCAGGGCTATTTTAATTCACTCGTTAGCTCGGATTACTTCTTTCAAATTGACTTTTTTCAATGTTTATGTAGTTTTAAATAACAATAATATTGATAGACATAAAACATAATTGGGATTTCTATAGGTATGTCCTTTTTGGATAGTGTTTTTTACCTATATAGTGTTTACACACTAGTTTAGGAAAAGGCTTTGGTTTTTTCTCGGAAAATTATTGGTTTGTTTAAAAGAACCACTTAAAGGGCTGCAATTTGCTTCGTAATGATAAATTAAAAAGGTACATGAAATGGCTCACAAAATTAATGAAAATTGGGTTGGGGTTGATAAATATCAAAGTTATTCAGAGATTCAGCTCAGCTGGGCCCTATTATACCTAACTATTTTTATTATATAACTTTGGCTTCAATTTCATCTGGGAAAAGGCAAGTTCAAATGTAACACATGTATTTTATTTGGGTTCCAACAGCTCAACTTACGTCGCTAACCCTACTTGCCGCTTAATTAGCTGCAACGCTTGTGTTGCGAGCAATATAAGCTTATAAAGCTCAAATGCCGACATGGTTATAAAAGGGGCAAGGAAAATGGATAAGAAATGCAAAAAAAATCTGAATTACACACTTTTACCTATTATTTATGTTGTGTAGACATGCTAGGACTAAGTATTGACCTAACTAACTAACCTTATTAGGACAAATAATACTCGTAAGTTGAGTAGTTTTCATTTTCAATTTAAATAATTATTTGCAAATACTTCACACAAATTGTCATTTAGACAACAAATAATTTTACGTGAGTAATTCCCGTGTGTTAAATAATATTTAGACAACACTCTAGCACTCTAGTGAGCTTGGTCGGCGCACTAAGTTTTATAATATTTCTAAAGTTTGCAAACATTGCATTTGCATGTATTTAGCAAAAATATTTACAAAAAGCAAAATTCGAGTTCGGTTCCAAATATTGATGTACTTAGTAACTTTAAAAGAAACTGAGATAAACAAAGATATTGTAGATCAATTTTGCTTTTTCGTTATCGTCATCACATCACTAGGTACTTATAACTCAGAACTTCACTAAATCAGCCTGATAAATCCGCCATTTTTCCTGGTTTTCCCTAACAAGTTAATCGTCATTTTGTAATTTATTGCTATTACGGCCTGACAAATGGTAAATTCATCTGTCTATTTCGTATTCTATGAATAAAATATGAGCATCTTCCCTTACGTATTTTACGTAAGTAAGTATACCTATTTCAACAAAGTCAATATAATTTGCTGCGTACGAATAGCAATGTTTCTTCTGTCAGAAATTCGCAAGAAAATGTTTTATCGCATTCAAGATATCTTATTTGGAATGTTTAGGTATGATTCAAATGAGATTAACCTACACTCTATATGTCCGTTTTATATTAATCACAAACCGAGCTTTCTGTTTTTACCTATCTAATCTCAAGAAGCAGTTTTTGGCATTTTCTAGGCATTTTCTGGCACTACTAAGACTAGATTCGACTAAAAATCATCTTACTCCAGAGTTTTCGACATAATTCGAAATACAATTAATTAGAAACCGCAACCGAACATATTATGCGCATAAAAATTATCCTGGTTATAAGGTGTCAACTTTACAATGTCAAATTATTCAAACAAACAGTAGTTTACTCTCGAGTAAAAACTTAATCCAGTTTGGTCGAATCCAGCCTAACTCGAACCTCAAATACTACATAGAGATGATTAGAGATTAGAGAGATAATAGACGAAAGATAATTGAGTCCAAAACGCACATTATAATAACATTACAATAGAAGTATTCGTCGATTTTCATACTAATGTTTCGATTCATCCGGAGAATCTTAGAAATAGACTGCTGTTTTTCAGTAAACTCCAAGGTGCAAAGTCTAAATTAAATACAAAATATTGATTTATTAGTTAAGGGGCGTGACGTGAGACCCTCCTATCTACGATTTATGGGTGTCCCTATTAGGTCCCTTGCATATTTTATAAGGCTTTTAGTTCCCCTTAGTTTCCTCCTATTTTACAAAATGTCAACCAAATGATTCTTAGTGTGTGTATACTCTTTCGAAGAGTGTTATATTAAAAGGACGAGGGACAATAAGGCTGTTGACACATTGCGTCATATCATAAGCGGGCCGAGCCATAACCGAGCCCGTCGCGAAAATAGCACCTTACACACTAAGACCGTATCATACTAGGACCGTCGCATAACCGTTTTGCGAAGCGTAATCTGCCCACCCGAGCCTATACCACAGTAATAGACATTTTGTTGGTTTTATGCTAAATACACAATTATTCTGAAAGCCCATTTTAAAACTTATCACTCAATTTTTTTTGTAAATATAGAGCGTTTACAAGCTAAACCACACTAAAATACATATTTCATATAGTTCGTTGTGAAATAAAAATAAAAAAATAAATTGATTAAAAAAATCCATAGTCGTTATAGGATTTGAAGCCGAACCCGGACACACGCAGGAGCATTTCAACCGGGTGTTGCAACCGCTATTCCATCTGGTCGCACAGCAGAGTGCGTGAAATTACTGTTAAATTATTAATTATTAATTATTTCACATTTAAACTGTAGTATTCTTACAATAATACCACATTTTAGTTAGTAAAATGACAGAAAAAATGATCGAAAACGCAGTAGTAAGAAAATTTACTGCGTTAATAATAATGGGTTTTGAACGGATTTCACAAGAAAACTAATTGCAATAATAGGGGGTATATCACTCTACTAGGTAGTACTACAAAATGGCTATAACTGTTATGTTTTGAAGAAAAAATAAAGTAAAAACGTTAAGAAATATAGTTTACTAGCAGTGCCATCGTAGCGTTGCCCCCATAGTGATGGTATATGGTGATCATGATGATGATGATGATAAAAAGTAGCATATATCCTTCTTCACAGAGTTTAGCTATCAAATGCAGGAATAAATTTTCAAATCCGACTGGTAGCTCCTGAGATTAGCGTGTTCAATGTTCAAACAAATTAACAAACAAACTTTTACGCTTTATTATTGGTTGGTACCTATAGATTATGTGTACTTTCACTTCACATTGAAGTTGCACTCATCGATGTGCTAATTTTAGCTCTAGGCTAGGGTATTATTTTTTGCGGCAACTCTAAGAGCAAAATTTGTAAGTCAGAAGAAAGGGTCAAAGCCATCACACTATCACATCACACTAATAGTTTGAATGTTTGGATGGATGGATTGATGTTTGGGTGGTTAGATGGATGTTTGGATGTGTTTGAACCGATTTGGCTGAAATTTAAAATATAGATAGAAAATAACCGTAAATAGGACATAGGCTACTTTTTATCCCGGAAAATTTTTTGAAACACATTACTAACAAACAACATAAAATCGCCCAAGTTGCCACTAAGATCTTCGCCTAATATATTTTTTCCCCAAAAATATATTATTTAGGATTCAAATAATATTAGACTTATATTAAATATAATATTAGGTGTTGCAACCCTACGTGTCAGCAAAATAATCATGGCGGCCGGAGATTGACAAGACGGCCATGGCAGGGCAGGACACGCGACGGTGTGGGAACGGTCTGGTGTGGGGCGTCCGGTACATTTCAATACAAAGAATATCATTTTTGCCGGGACGGTGTTGCTACGGTCATGCTATGCGACGGGGTAGAGACGTGATAATGTGGCAGCACCCAATCTCAGCAAAATAGCTGTGACTTTTGCTTGTATCTTAAACAAGTGAATGTTGAAACTGTTTTTCATGTCTGATAAAGCTAATAATCCTAAAAAAAATATCAAAACGTGCAATGTTATCTTGGCAATAATTTCTATCTTACACAATTCATTATAATGTATCAGATTAACATTACATTTAAAACTTTACCTTAGTTATCATAAAGGTGGAATCAGACTGTTCACTTTTCCTTAATTTCTGTTCTTCATTCGGCATCTTTCACTCAAAGTGACACAAATAAAAGTGTCACAGAAAACCCCAGCTTTTATTCGTACAAGACAATTCCTTAAGACAAATATTTAAAACAAGTAGGCAACTTAGGTACAAAAGGCATTTTATCAGCTTGTCTGTTTTATGACGGTCGCCGCAAAGCTGATTTACAGCAAAGTTTCTGTCTAATATATGCAGGGTACGAAGGTTTGTATGCAAACGGGCTCAGAGCTTTTGAGCATATTCTCATGGGTCCAAAGGCCTCCACTTTATTAAGCGGTCCCTAGAATCGGTAAAAGAAACCTATACTATTCAGAACCTATGATAAAATAATATTTCAGAACTCTCTGAGGATGTCTAGAAGGTTAACTAAGGACAGGCTTTTTGAAAATAGTTAGCATTTCAAATGACAAGTTGCAAGACCATCACAACCTATTAGAATATTAGGTAAGTGTTTTCGCGACTTTGAGCTCATATGACGAAAAAGGCACGTCCAGTAGTGCGATTGACACTTCTCGAAATGCATCCGATTGGAAGATTTAAAGTTGACCTGTTTTCAGCGAAGCAAAGAAACGTCATTTTCCGAATTCGGAATGCATTCAGAGAAGGGTTGAATCGCGCCTCAGGTTCCGAACCCAGATCTTTCACATCAAAAGTCGAGAAACTATCCCGCTTGGCCAACATGGCTTTAGAAATACTACTTATGTACATCTCGAATTAATAAAATTGAAAGATTTGTCAGGATCGTAAGAGTGAGTTTAAAATTGAACTAAACCTAACAAGGTACCTATACTTAACCTGTATGTATAGTCCTCTTACCGTTGCACTTTATTAAAAACACTATAGCTCCTCCCAACATCGCAACCCAAATATCTTCAAAAGGGCCATTTACACAAATAACTGGATGTTGGTTTTTAGGACTGGTAAAGGTGCATTCGGGTCACTTTTAGAGTCAAAGGGTGGGGTTTAATGGCAAACCAATTTATCTAATGCGTGTATCTTATCATTTTATCAGAAGTAGGCCTCATGCAATCTACTTCAAGCCCTTAGAAGGTGTGCTACCATACATTAGATTACCTACCCGACCCTTAAGAGCCATTATACAATTTCGCACTCGACAAAATCAGCGCTCGGAGGGACAAAAGTTGCTAAATTCTAACACCCAATGAACAGCGCTCCGTTTCTTAGACTAAACGGTTTTGGTAATTTTCATGTGATTGATTTATTTGAGATAGTAAAAATACTTTTTGGGTAGGTACTTAGGTAGGTACCTATAGGTATAACACAAAACAAAGTCGGGTTAGTTACACTTTGAATACAAATAATTACAAAAAAATAAATGTTTGTTTTTTTGTCCCATAAACCATATTGTGCTGATCTGATGGAGTCAGGAGCTTTTCAACAGAACTCTTCAGTAAATAGTCCGATTGAGTTGAAACTTGGATCTCAGCATGTCAGTCAAGTTCCGACTACAATGAAATAATATGGTGACAGCTAGCTCATCTGATGATGGAGTCAGGACCTGTTCCATGGAACTTTTTAATGATATGGGTATCAAATGACAGGGCTTGATGAGCGCAACACAATGCTGATCTGATGATGGAGCCAGGACCTGCTCCATGGAACTTTTTAATGATATGGGTATCAAATGAAAGGGCTTGATGAGCGCAACACAATGCTGATCTGATGATGGAGTCAGGACCTGTTCCATGGAACTTTTTAATGATATGGGTATCAAATGAAAGGGTTTGATGAGCGAAACACAATTCTGATCTGATGATGGAGTCAGGACCTGCTCCATGGAACTTTTTAATAATATGGGTATCAAATGAAAGGGCTTGATGAGCGCAACACAATGCTGATCTGATGATGGAGTCAGGGCCTGTTCCATGGAACTTTTTAATGATATGGGTATCAAATGAAAGGGTTTGATGAGCGAAACACAATTCTGATCTGATGATGGAGTCAGGACCTGCTCCATCGAACTTTATAATGATATGGGTATCAAATGAAAGAGCTTGATGAGCGCAACACAATGCTGATCTGATGATGGAGTCAGGACCTGTTCCATGGAACTTTTTAATGATATGGGTATCAAATGAAAGGGTTTGATGAGCGAAACACAATGCTGATCTGATGATGGAGTCAGGACCTGCTCCATGGAACATTTTAATAATATGGGTATCAAATGAAAGGGTTTGATGAGCGCAACACAATGCTGATCTGATGATGGAGTCAGGACCTGTTCCATGGAACTTTTTAATAATATGGGTATCAAATGAAAGGGCTTGATGAGCGCAACACAATGCTGATCTGATGATGGAGTCAGGACCTGTTCCATGGAACTTTTTAATGATATGGGTATCAAATGAAAGGGTTTGATGAGCGAAACACAATTCTGATCTGATGATGGAGTCAGGACCTGCTCCATCGAACTTTATAATGATATGGGTATCAAATGAAAGAGCTTGATGAGCGCAACACAATGCTGATCTGATGATGGAGTCAGGACCTGTTCCATGGAACTTTTTAATGATATGGGTATCAAATGAAAGGGTTTGATGAGCGAAACACAATTCTGATCTGATGATGGAGTCAGGACCTGCTCCATCGAACTTTATAATGATATGGGTATCAAATGAAAGAGCTTGATGAGCGCAACACAATGCTGATCTGATGATGGAGTCAGGACCTGTTCCATGGAACTTTTTAATGATATGGGTATCAAATGAAAGGGTTTGATGAGCGAAACACAATGCTGATCTGATGATGGAGTCAGGACCTGCTCCATGGAACTTTTTAATAATATGGGTATCAAATGAAAGGGCTTGATGAGCGCAACACAATGCTGATCTGATGATGGAGTCAGGACCTGTTCCATGGAACTTTTTAATGATATGGGTATCAAATTAAAGGGCTTGACGAGCGCAACACAATGCTGATCTGATGATGGAGTCAGGACCTGTTCCCTAGAACTTTTTAATGATATGGGTATCAAATGAAAGGGCTTGATGACCGAAACACAATGCTGATCTGATGATGGAGTCAGGACCTGTTCCATCGAACTTTATAATGATATGGGTATCAAATGAAAGAGCTTGATGAACGCAACACAATGCTGATCTGATGATGGAGTCAGGACCTGTTCCATGGAACTTTTTAATGATATGGGTATCAAATGAAAGGGTTTGATGAGCGAAACACAATTCTGATCTGATGATGGAGTCAGGACCTGCTCCATGGAACTTTTTAATAATATGGGTATCAAATGAAAGGGCTTGATGAGCGCAACACAATGCTGATCTGATGATGGAGTCAGGACCTGTTCCATGGAACTTTTTAATGATATGGGTATCAAATGAAAGGGTTTGATGAGCGAAACACAATTCTGATCTGATGATGGAGTCAGGACCTGCTTCATGGAACTTTTTAATGATATGGGTATCAAATGAAAGGACGTGATGAGCGCAACACAATGCTGATCTAATGATGGAGTCAGGACCTGCTCCATGGAACTTTTTAATAATATGGGTATCAAATGAAAGGGCTTGATGAGCGCAACACAATGCTGATCTGATGATGGAGTCAGGACCTGTTCCATGGAACTTTTTAATGATATGGGTATCAAATGAAAGGGTTTGATGAGTGAAACACAATTCTGATCTGATGATGGAGTCAGGACCTGCTTCATGGAACTTTTTAATGATATGGGTATCAAATGAAAGGACTTGATGAGCGCAACACAATGCTGATCTAATGATGGAGTCAGGACCTGTTCCATCGAACTTTATAATGATATGGGTATCAAATGAAAGGGTTTAATGAGCAAAACACAATGCTGATCTGATGATGGAATCAGGACCTGTTCCATGGAACTTTATAATGATATGGGTATCAAATGAAAGGGTTTTATGCGCGAAACACAAAGCTGGGTTAGGATTTACTTTTGACTTCGATTTTTGATGTTTGATTTTTCATTTTTAATCTTGATTTTAATTTTAAAATCAAAATCAAGAAATAAAAATCAAAATAAAAATCCGAGATCCGAGAATCGAGAAATGAGAAACAAGAATCAAGAATCACAAATCAAAAATTAAAAAATTGAAAATCAATAATTAAGAATCCGAGATACAAGATCCGAGAATCGATAATCGAAAATTGAAAATCAAGAATCAAAATCAAGAATCAAGAACCCGATATCCAAGATCCGATAATCAAGAATTGAGACTCGAAAATCGAAAATCAAGAATCCGAGATCCGAGAATAGAGAAACTAAAATTGAAAATCAAGAATCAAGAATCAAAGTGAAAGTCAAAATCAAGAATCAAAGTCAAAGTAAACCCCGACCCAGCTTTGTGTTTCGCTCATCAAGCCCTTTCATTTGATACCCATATCATTGTAAAGTTCCAGGGAACAGGTCCTGACTCCATCATCAGATCAGCATTGTGTTTTGTTCATCAAGCCCTTTCATTTGATGCCCATATTATCATTAAAAGTTCCATGGAACAGGTCATAACTCCATCATCAGATCAGCATTATGTTTTGCTCATCAAGCCCTTTCATTTGATACCCATATGATTAAAAAGTTCCATGAACCAGGTCCTGACTCCATCATCAGATCAGCATTGTGTTTCGCTCATCAAACCCTTTCATTTAATACCCATATCATTAAAAAATTCCATGGAACAGGTCCTGACTCCATTATCAGATCAGCATTGTGTTGCGCTCATCAAGCCCTTTAATTTGATACCCATATCATTAAAGAGTTCCATGGAACAGGTCCTGACTCCATCATCAGATCAGCATTGTGTTGCGCTCATCAAACCCTTTCATTTGATACCCATATTATTAAAATGTTCCATGGAGCAGGTCCTGACTCCATCATCAGATCAGCATTGTGTTTCGCTCATCAAACCCTTTCATTTGATACCCATATCATTAAAAAGTTCCATGGAACAGGTCCTGACTCCATCATCAGATCAGCATTGTGTTGCGCTCATCAAGCTCTTTCATTTGATACCCATATCATTATAAAGTTCGATGGAACAGGTCCTGACTCCATCATCAGATCAGCATTGTGTTTCGGTCATCAAGCCCTTTCATTTGATACCCATATCATTAAAAAGTTCCAGGGAACAGGTCCTGACTCCATCATCAGATCAGCATTGTGTTGCGCTCATCAAGCCCTTTAATTTGATACCCATATCATTAAAAAGTTCCATGGAACAGGTCCTGACTCCATCATCAGATCAGCATTGTGTTGCGCTCATCAAGCACTTTCATTTGATACCCATATTATTAAAAAGTTCCATGGAACAGGTCCTGACTCCATCATCAGATCAGAATTGTGTTTCGCTCATCAAACCCTTTCATTTGATACCCATATCATTAAAAAGTTCCATGGAACAGGTCCTGACTCCATCATCAGATCAGCATTGTGTTGCGCTCATCAAGCCCTTTCATTTGATACCCATATTATTAAAAAGTTCCATGGAGCAGGTCCTGACTCCATCATCAGATCAGAATTGTGTTTCGCTCATCAAACCCTTTCATTTGATACCCATATCATTAAAAAGTTCCATGGAGCAGGTCCTGACTCCATCATCAGATCAGAATTGTGTTTCGCTCATCAAACCCTTTCATTTGATACCCATATCATTAAAAAGTTCCATGGAACAGGTCCTGACTCCATCATCAGATCAGCATTGTGTTGCGTTCATCAAGCTCTTTCATTTGATACCCATATCATTATAAAGTTCGATGGAACAGGTCCTGACTCCATCATCAGATCAGCATTGTGTTTCGGTCATCAAGCCCTTTCATTTGATACCCATATCATTAAAAAGTTCTAGGGAACAGGTCCTGACTCCATCATCAGATCAGCATTGTGTTGCGCTCGTCAAGCCCTTTAATTTGATACCCATATCATTAAAAAGTTCCATGGAACAGGTCCTGACTCCATCATCAGATCAGCATTGTGTTGCGCTCATCAAGCCCTTTCATTTGATACCCATATTATTAAAAAGTTCCATGGAGCAGGTCCTGACTCCATCATCAGATCAGAATTGTGTTTCGCTCATCAAACCCTTTCATTTGATACCCATATCATTAAAAAGTTCCATGGAGCAGGTCCTGACTCCATCATCAGATCAGAATTGTGTTTCGCTCATCAAACCCTTTCATTTGATACCCATATCATTAAAAAGTTCCATGGAACAGGTCCTGACTCCATCATCAGATCAGCATTGTGTTGCGTTCATCAAGCTCTTTCATTTGATACCCATATCATTATAAAGTTCGATGGAACAGGTCCTGACTCCATCATCAGATCAGCATTGTGTTTCGGTCATCAAGCCCTTTCATTTGATACCCATATCATTAAAAAGTTCTAGGGAACAGGTCCTGACTCCATCATCAGATCAGCATTGTGTTGCGCTCGTCAAGCCCTTTAATTTGATACCCATATCATTAAAAAGTTCCATGGAACAGGTCCTGACTCCATCATCAGATCAGCATTGTGTTGCGCTCATCAAGCCCTTTCATTTGATACCCATATTATTAAAAAGTTCCATGGAGCAGGTCCTGACTCCATCATCAGATCAGCATTGTGTTTCGCTCATCAAACCCTTTCATTTGATACCCATATCATTAAAAAGTTCCATGGAACAGGTCCTGACTCCATCATCAGATCAGCATTGTGTTGCGCTCATCAAGCTCTTTCATTTGATACCCATATCATTAAAAAGTTCCAGGGAACAGGTCCTGACTCCATCATCAGATCAGCATTGTGTTGCGCTCATCAAGCTCTGTCATTTGATACCCATATCATTAAAAAGTTCCAGGGAACAGGTCCTGACTCCATCATCAGATCAGCATTGTGTTGCGCTCATCAAGCCCTTTCATTTGATACCCATATCATCATAAAATTCCATGGAACAGGTCCTGACTCCATCATCAGATCAGCTCGCTGTCACCCTATTATTACATTATTAGTTACACAACAATTCAGATCATTATTCTGCTTTAACGGCCTTTTTAGCCCCGCAGAAAATATTTAAAAATAGGTAATTAATAACTTAGCAACCAATGTATCAAACGCTCCTATTTCGCTATATTCTTCGTAGCCGGCGACGTGCTTTGCGAGTCGACTCAGTACGAGCTCCGGGATGCAAAGCGATACGTCCACCCCCTAGAAGCGCTCGGCGCGGTCTGCTTGCGTCGAGTAGATAGGGTAGTAGATACGACGCGTTTTAGGTTGTTTTAAAAGATTTTTCATTGCCAATTTTTTAATCTTTTTGCATTTTTTTTTTCAGAAAAGGATTGATTTTGAACTCAAGTTTATTTCTGTTTTGTTAATTTTACGAACAAGAGTTCTAAGTCAGTTCTAAGTAGCCAAAATCAAAAGCAATTCTTTGGCCGTTTTCTCGAAATTTGGACTAAGTTAAAGATTTTTTTACTCAAAAACTAAATAAAGGTAGTAAAAAGTGATCCATTTAATAGTTTGGTTGACTATCACAGCAAAACATCGTAATTTTTTTATACCATTTGGACGTCAAAATGATTCGTAAATATGGTGATTTCTAAACCTCTTACAGCAAAAATTCACAAAACAGTCGCCGGTTTGAGGTCGATTAATCAAAAAGAAATAATAAAAATACAAAAGTAGCTCATTTAATAGTACAAAATTGAAATGATATTTCATGCTGTGCCATAATTTTTTTATAAATACAGTGTTTTCATTGAAAAATCCTGCCCCAAAACATCACGTAAATCAGAAAATTTTGTCTAATGCCTCTTAATAGATGACCAAGCCATAAATATTTACTATCTTGATAGCATAGACAAAACTACTAATGTAGAGTATGCGTCTGATTTCTTTATGCGACGAACGGGCTTTTTAGGTAAAGTTGGGAAATTATAATAGCTGTTTATAAATGTATTTTAAAGAAAAACTTCTTTACGCACACTTGACTTGGGGAGTAAGCTGGTGAATGCGTGACGAGAGCGTTACGAAAAGTGTGATCCGGCGAGGCGAATGGAAATTTTACTTCAGGCGTGTTGTCTAAGTTAAACACACTCGTTGTTTTGATAAATAAAGTTACTAAGACCTTTGAAGAAATATGTAAAACTAAGACCCCTTTTCTTCTTTCAAATCCCTGTTCACATCTAAAGGGGTTGTTTTCAGACATTATTATAATGTTCTGTGCCCCTAATACAGGTTGCGTCTTATCGAAAAATGTATGACAATATGTTCTCTCGGTATTTTACATGATTTGTTTTTTTTTAAACATCACAATTTCCTTTCAGAATCAGAATCAGAATCAGAATCAGAAATTTATTGACAAAGATGATACACGTTAACATTGGATAAACAAATGATAAGTGGAACAAACTAAGTCTCGTCACATATCTATGAAATTCTAAAAGGGGCATTCCATTGTGACGGGTGGGACATTTTCACCCCGTTTTGCTCAAACTTTATTTAATTTCTCCTAAAATAGCAACGCAGTTCGTTTTAAAATAATAACATTTGGAAGCCAGATATTTGTTTTAAATAAAACCATCAAAATAAAATCCTAAACTACGTAATTAACCGAGAAAATTGACTTAATCTAAGTGTGACGGGTCGGACGCGCTTGGCACTCACCTAGCTGAGTAGATGGCTTCGCTTCCAAAATCAAGACAAACCGTAAATATTTTGTTAAACAGTTTTCTTGTATATTGTTAGTAGAATGTTAAGGTCCCATTTTATATGTAAATAACATTATAATACTAGCAAATTTTCAAAATAATAAAGGAGTAGTTTGTGACGGGTGGGACAAGTGACTAATGACAACAATATAGTTCGTTAATAAAACGCCCACAAATGTTTAGACTTGTATATTTATTAAATTAATGATGAAATTACTTTAATTAAACAAATAGAAATGAAAAAAAACTATGCAGGTGGACGAAATTAACCGTTTTATTTTTCAAAAATTTAAATGGAATTTTGAAATAAAAAATATGGTTTATGCTTTATTGTTTTAATAGTTGGTTCCGAAAGGATGTTTAAAATTAGCTTTTTTAATGTAAAACACATCTTTCTCGCTTTCACTGTAAGCATCAAAATAACTCAGATTGCCTTTTTGAAATCGCAGTACAGTTTTGAAATAAAACACAATAATATAGAAAATAACTACTTCCAAATGTAATTAATCAATAAATAAAAGAATAAAACACAGTTTAAAACACGAATTCATCGAGATTTAGTTTGCTCTACCCGCCGCTGTGACGGGTGGGACACCCTTTCAAATCGAAATATCTCCATAATAATGTTCACTAGCCCAATGACATATTAAGCGAAAACCGTTACCCATAGCATGATTGTTACTTTTGGAAAGCCGAAAAGCAATAGGATAGATAGTTTTACGTGAGGATAAAAAAATATATGTTTTGCAGTGACGGGTGGGACACGAGGTAAGCATGTCGTTGAACTTTTACAACTTTTTACCAAAAATAATTACATGCAATAACTTAACACTGTTTTAAACATCTTGAATTGTTTGTTCTTTTTGTACTATTACTTTTCACAGTAACTCAATAGACGACGGAGAAAAAAAAATCCAACTTAAAGAAAAAATACTGTACCATTGACGATCGCAGCACGGCTGCATTCACAAGCAATAAAAATAACGAAAATTGTAAAAATATTGAAAAAAATGGTTGATTCCTGTTGAATTAACTTATTGGCTTTACTGTAGTCACAGATTCAAGTACATATTATGCAATTTAGTTTTTCAACCTGAGGTGTCGTTTTCGCTGGAATGCCCCAAAAGTAGGTAGGTACTTAGGTACATAATATAATATTAATAATTATTTAATTTAAATATTAATCTGTATATAACACGCTGTAAGGGGGCGTCATTAATTAAAGAACGTTCATTCCCACTTTAAGTGAGTGTAGTCGTTATCCAAATATTCTTTTATGGTGTACAATGTCCTGTCCAATAGGAGAATTTTTATTTTATTGATGAAACTGTTGTAGTTCTCAATTGACTTTAGTTTTTGCGGAAGCTTATTATATAATTTAATTCCCATTAATTTTGGAAGTTTTTTTGACATATTTAGCCTATGAGGTATTGTTGTCAGATACGTTGGATTTCTAACCCGATCGTTGTTGTCCCCCCTGGTGTTGAAGTCGTTTAAGTTTGATCTAACATATTTTATAATTTCCAAAATATATACGGACACGGATGTAAGGATCTGGTGGTTTCTGAAGAGATCTCTACAAGAGTCTCGATATTTGGCTTTAGATAGAACTCGTATAGCACGTTTTTGCATCTTAAGTATGCGCTCATAATCTGTAGAATTGCCCCATAGAATTATACCGTAACTCATGATTGAGTGAACGTAAGAGTAGTATGTCTCTTTCAGGTTATTTTCTGATGTCATAGATCTAAGAAGTTTTAAAGCATAGATGCCTGTCGCCATTTTTTTGCATGTAATATCTATGTGATTCTTCCACGAAAGGACCGGGTCCAACTGAAAACCTAAAAGCTTTACGGTACTTGAAATATTTCAGGGTCATTGACCCGTCGTTGACCCTATAGTGACTAAGAATGAACCAGTGAAATAAGCAAAACAAAAGCCATGAAATAATAGTGAGCCTTGTAAATAAGACTATTGTCGGAGCAAATAATCGAAGTGGATACCGATTTTTATTACAGAAAGCACTTTGGACTGAAATCAGCTATAGCAATGTTACGGGACATAAAAATCTGTAATAGGTATTTGATTTCTATGATTCTTTGCGTAAAAGTAATTCAGTGTAAAAAAAAAGAAAACAAGGTCACAACTGCAATCTAGAGATAAGTACTAAATTATTTATGCAGTGTCAGGAGGAAATCTTGGGACTCTGTGAAGTCAAAGATAAAAATATCAAAGAATGTAAAAATTAGGTCAGCTCTTGTTGCTTTTATGTGTATTTGGCATCAAAGATTCGCAAGTTAATTTATTATTTTGATGTGAAACCATAGGAAAGACTCTTTTGATTCATTGTTACCCCTTGTGAGTTTCATCAACTCTATGTTCAGAGCGATAAGAGTCAAAGTACATTATCAAGTCGACTAACAGTCTAAACAGTAAAGTCGTGTTTTTCCTATTTCCTGTAAGTAGGTACCTACATCTACATAAAACACCAATAGTAGAAACTTTGAAAGATATTAATAATGTCTATAAAAGAAAAATGCGGCTATTATTTGCAAAAATGTAATAGTTATTACCTACTATAGCGTAGTACTAGTATTCTGTGCTATAGCGAACCATGTTATACTTTTTGACGTAAATTTTTTAGGTAATACAATGTACAAGTACTTAACTGTTTCATACTATTCATTTTTGTGACAAGAAACTGATCGCGATTAACCTTGTTTGATTATTGACGTTACATACTGTTTCGTTTAATTATTGACAACACTGTTAAGACGCTGTTCTTTTTTAATAAATGAATTTCATTTCATTTCATTTCATGTTGGCCGATTGGTACAGTGCCTCAACTTTGGATCCGTCGTGGATTTGAATCTCGATTTTTCGAAAAAGAAACAGCTTTTCAAGAAAAGATTTCTTTTTGTTTTTCAAGAAAAACAGCTTGAGAAAACCATTTTGTATGTGTAAGTACTTATGTGTAACTTGATGGAATGCTAAATTCTGCAAAAATGTGAGCATGTCAAATATGTTGTTGGACGTGCCTCTGACTAACTTACACAACTTCGAAGAATCTTAAATTAGCTAAAGATCTGAGAGAATGTCTACTGTGCTACTTGGATTCATTTCTTTGTTTAGTTTTTCTTGTTTTTTGCTTATAATGCCTTGTAAGGAAATTTACTAGTCTGCAATGCCGTAGAATTATATAAGTGAGACAAGACGGAAAATTAGGTCCTGTCTAGCTTTCGGTTCAGAAAATAGGTAGCTCTTTAACATTCGTTCATGTATTAAACGGAATAACAAAATAATAAAATTAATTCACAATTTTGTAATTTATAGAAAATAGATTTCGAGATTGAAACTCTATTATGAAAACATTCCCAACACATTTTGTGACAAATTCAGTACCGACTTATAAAATCTATGAAAATTATTTTTATGTCTTCAAATCATGTTATCATAAATATCTTACCTACAAAGTAACTCGATCATTTACCCACCTATATTGTAAATTCATATACTTATCGAATTATCACATATGTTTATAATGTCTTTTATTTTGTATTGCTTGTGTAAACTTTAATGTCACTAGCATAAAAACGATCTCAAGAAAAGTAATAAGAAAACCTGCAAAGTCCTCCACGAGCTAAGTCCACTTAAAATCTGCCACACGAATTCAGACTCAAAACACAATATTAAAAGTTTGTAAGTTCACTGGTACGGATTTTACAGCACAATGGAAATAAAAGAGTAAGCCTATAATAATCAGTGTGAATCACTTTCGCGAACAAAGTTACGTATTGAGCTTCGGAAAATCGGGAATGAAAACATGCTTCCTTGCCAACAGCTCGCGAATGACTGAAGGATTTTGGCAAGCTCAAAGCTTTACTGGTTGTAGGGATAAAAGGGTTCTTATGTTTTGATATCTACACAAACTGGGCCTTACTTATGAAAGATGTTTAAAGTTAAACACTGGTTAAACAACGTCCTGTCTTTATTTGAGGATAGTGACAAACAGAGACAGGACGTTGTTCAACCAGTGTTCAACTTTAAACATCTTTCATAAGTAATAGCCACTAAGCTTAACTAAGCCGTAGATAAAGTAAATGTTTCCTAGCCTACTCCTACCTCAACGGCCGGCAAAGCAGCTCATCTTGAACTCTCTTGATGTTGCAGTTGTTATCACCTACCATCAGGTGAGCCGCTTGCACGTTTGCCCCCTCTTCCCAAGAAAATAAGCAAATAGGTAGGAAAACGAAGTCCGCTCGCGACTACGCCACGGTTGTAGAATTCTGAATATACTTACTTTAATTTAATTATCTTGAAATACCCGAAGGCCCATTTTGAAAATGGTAGGCTGAGACCTTATGATTGAAAGCTGAGACACACTTTTAAAAAAAAAAGCATGGTCAGGTGCTATTTACGGTTCTTTTCTATTTTAGATTCCATGTAAAAGATTACCATCGCCATATAAAGCACGAAAGTAAATTAGAAAAGTAAAGAAATTTAAAACAAATCAGGTTTAGAGGATATCAGCCTCTCTGAATCAACTGTTATGGCACGCAAGCGCCTGATGGTTAACTCAGATTATTACTCGCTAATGAGGATCTCTGTATTTTAATAAACAGGCGATTTAATATAAAAACAGGCATAGTAGGCACGCAAGTAGCTACCTACGATAAACATAAGACAAATCTTTTTGATTCTCATCAGTGCGATTCAGACCTTCTCGGAATGTATTCCGAATTCGGAAGATGACGTTTCTTCGCTGAAAAAACGTCAACTTTCCAAAGAAAATCATCAAATAGGATGCATTTTCGAAAGTCTGAATAAGCACTACAGGACGTCTTGCAACAGTCCATTTGTTAATTTTAAAAGTGGTCTCCAAACATGTAGATTTACTATAAGTAGGTACTTATTTAATACAAACATTATACTTAGGTACCTACCTACAACCAACCTACAACCAGTTAACTGTCTGAAAAGTAAATGAAGGGTACCTACCTACAGGGGAAGAAAGATCATTATCATAGTCAACTCATTTTGAGAAAATGATCAAACAAAGATTGACAATGTTCTACTTTTCCTACAGCCGTAGGTACAATCTGTTTTTGGGCCTTACGTTGACACTGATCGTTTTTAGCGCTACTGGGGTAGGTATAGGGCCAAATGTTTTTTTTAATTTTCTACGAGATGGCATTTTTAACTCAATACCGCAAAAAAACTAACAATGATCTTTCTTCCCCTGTACCCTTCAAATACGTTTAGGTACTTATCTACCTTCTAATAGAGAGGTACAGTACAAAAGTATTCGTTCTTGAAGTATTCACAAACTGAACCTTCAGGGAATCCCTCAGGGATATTCAGAGGAACAAACCTCTTAACGTATTCATAACGGTAAAATCAGGGAAATAGGGGATGCGGTCCCTACTAAATAAGTTATCTGCTAATACTCTTTCCTTTGTGTATTGTTTGTCTGCTTAGACTTGGGACGTTCGTAAGACCCTAGGACTGTGGGGAATTTCCTTATCAGAAGGGCCTAGAACGGGTTTTGTCTCAATAATGGCTGAAATATAACAGTGAAGGTAGAGTATAGTTTACTAACTTCCGTCCCCTGCTTAATCTGGATATATTTCAGTTTAAAACAATTTGATTGAACGTGAAAAGTCTTATCAAAATTTGCAATTCCGACGGGATTCGAACCCGCACTGATACAAGCTATCCTCCACGGAATCCATATTCTTCAGGTCGAAAATCTTGATAAGCTTATATTTATCGGTTAAAACACCGATTGATAATACATAAGTATGGTTTAACACTATAAAAATTAAAACAAGTTTGTCTTGAAACAGGGATCTTAGGACTTAGGCCTCTAATAAAATTACAGACTAGTTGTGCCCTCGCGGCGTTGACGTCAGCTCAACACGTATTGTATTGACCATTAGCAGCATTTACACGCAGAGATCGGCCTGCGGATTTTCCCGCGGATCGATCTCTGTCATTCCAACCTTTGAAAGTTTTATCCGCGGATATCCGTAAAGATATCTTTACAGATATCTGTACAGTCCAGATCCGTGCTAAAAACTCTACCGTTTAAAGGCCGCTAGTTTTATCCGCGGATATCTTTACAGATATCTGTACAGTCCACACAACGATCTATTATCATTTAATCTTGGTTATAAGGATTGTTGGTCTTGTTGAGAGGCTTTCTTGGTAGCTTTGTCTCTTTCACACTCGTTGTTGGATTAGTAGTGTGCCCATGTCATTTAAATTTCAGGATATTTTTACTTTATCGCGCTCGACAAAATCAGCGCTTGATTTCGATCCATGGTTTCGATCCTTGAATTCGATCCTTGATTTTGATCCTTGATTTTGATTTCGATCCTTGATTTCGATCCTTGGTTTCGATCTTGGATTTCGATCCTTGATTCTTGAATTTTGAACCTTGAATCTGAAATTTTGAATCTTGAATCTTTGAAGTGACAGCTGTCAAACTTCAAATGACCATATCTCGGGAACTACTCGTCCTAGACTCCCCGTTCTCAGTTCAAATGAAAGCTATGACCAAGATCTTCATTTGAAGTGACAGCTGTCAAACTCCAAATGGCCATATCTCGGGAACTACTCGTCCTAGACTCCCCGTTCTCAGTTCAAATGAAAGCTATGACCAAGATCTTCATTTGAAGTGACAGCTGTCAAACTTCAAATGGCCATATCGCGGGAACTACTCGTCCTAGACTCCCCGTTCCCAGTTCAAATGAAAGCTATGACCAAGATCTTCATTTGAAGTGACAGCTGTCAAACTCCAAATGGCCATATCTCGGGAACTACTCGTCCTAGACTCCCCGTTCTCAGTTCAAATGAAATCTATGACCAAGATCTACATTTCAGATGACAGATGTCATTTTGACAGCTGTCACTTCAAATGAAGATCTTGGTCATAGCTTTCATTTGAACTGGGAACGGGGAGTCTAGGACGAGTAGTTCCCGAGATATGGCGGTTTGAAGTTTGACAGCTGTCACTTCAAATGAAGATCTTGGTCATAGCTTTCATTTGAACTGGGAACGGGGAGTCTAGGACGAGTAGTTCCCGAGATATGGCCATTTGAAGTTTGACAGCTGTCACTTCAAATGAAGATCTTGGTCATAGCTTTCATTTGAACTGGGAACGGGGAGTCTAGGACGAGTAGTTCCCGAGATATGGCGGTTTGAAGTTTGACAGCTGTCACTTCAAATGAAGATCTTGGTCATAGCTTTCATTTGAACTGGGAACGGGGAGTCTAGGACGAGTAGTTTCCGAGATATGGTGCTTTGAAGTTTGACAGCTGTCACTTGAAATGAAGATCTTGGTCATAGCTTTCATTTGAACTGAGAACGGGGAGTCTAGGACGAGTAGTTCCCGAGATATGGCCATTTGAAGTTTGACAGCTGTCACTTCAAAGATTCAAGATTCAAAATTTGATAGGGCCTCCAGACTCTCTGCGAGAACCCCCGAGAACACCCGAGAAGCGTGAGTGTGAGGAGCTTCTCGCCTTCTCGTTCTGTGGCTCGCCTGTTCTCCGATAGGTGTCGGTATTTTTGGCCGAGACAAAGGATTTCAAACATCACGACGGAGAAAAATTGAGAGTGTGGATAGCTTGTTTGTTCTTCGAGAAGTCTCGGCGAGACTTCTCGCCGAGCTTTCTCTCGAGAGTCTGGAGGGGCTATCAGATTCAAGGTTCAAAATTCAAGAATCAAGAAAAAAACTTTGTAAATTTATACCGTTCCACGCGCCAGTCCAAAATCTGCGGTTATCTGTACAGATATCTTTAAAGATATCTTTACAGATATCTTTACAGTCCGGATCCGTGGGAAAATCTTTAGCGTTTAAAGGCAGCTAGTTTTATCCGCAGTTATCTTTAAAGATATCTTTACAGATATCTTTACAGATATCTTTACAGTCCGGATCCGTGGGATAATCTCTATCGTGTAAATGCCGCTATTGTCATTCCTGTGAAGAGGGCAGCGACGAACGAATTCTCCATACAAACGTACTACCGAAATCATTTAAAATTTGAGCGTATTTTCACCACTTTATGCACTTATTTAGATTAAGGAAGTATTAATCTAGGTTCCTGTTAAACTTTTGATCTAAAAAACTTACCTGAAACAAAATGTAACCAAATTGTATTTCTAACATTTTTACAGCAAAAATATCGTGTGTTCGTTGCATTTGTTCTGTATGATAAACAACAATGATTGTAATATCCTTTTAATAGGAACACAGCTTAGAGTGTCTAGTTACAGGCCATACAAAAAAAATTGCGAAATCATTAACTTTTCATTCATCATTTTTGGTATTACGGAATACATCGTAAATTCTTGTAAATTCTGAACTCGAGTATTGCCGTACGCGTTGCTCGGATGTCTTCAATGTGTGTGTATAGTCCCGGAGGCGGAGTTTCGACACTCACACTAACGCAAAATTGGTTTGCAACGACCACCGCTTTTTATAATTTTTAGCATTTTTAGCTCGCTCGATGTATAGGTATGTAGGTATAGGTGTAGGTAGTATACACACTAACTAGATAGGTGTACCTAGCGTAGATTAGAATTGATTTTTACTTTGAACAATTATTTCAATTTTAAATGGTATGTAGGTAGGTAGGTTTTGTAGACCCTTTTATGAAAATTACTTTCTTTTTAACCGACTTCAAAAAAAGGAGGAGATTCTCAAGTCATAGGAATATTTTTTTTATGTAGGTAGGTAGGTATGTTTCTCGAGTATCTACTTGAATAGGTGAGCTTGGACCGATTTGGAAAATTATTTTTTTGTTTGAAAGAGTACCAGGTGGAGCTATGGTCATCAGATCAGGTCAGGATAATGATAATGGAGTCAGGAACTGTTCAACAGAACTCCTCAGTAAATAGGCTGATTGAGTTTAAACTCGGCATAATGTAAGCTGTATTGTTCCGTTTCGTTCCGACTACAATGTCATGTAATATGTAATACCTATGCGTACCTATGGTGACTGCGAGCTGACCTGATGATGGAATCAGAAGCTGTTCAAAAAATGGTGCTGGTGATGATGATGACGAGTTTCAGCTCAATCGGCCTATTTAGATTTAGGTAGGTACTGATGTGTTCTGTTGAACAGCTCCTGACGCCATCATCAGATCCTGACCTGATCTGATGACCATGGCACCACCTGGGACCCTTTCAAACAAAAAAGAATTTTCCAAATCAAAAAAATTCCAAAAACATAGGTACCTACCTACATAAAAAAATATTCCTATGAATTGAGAATCTCCTCCTGTTTTTGAAGTCGGTTAAAAAGAAAGTAATTTTCATACTAAAGTTATGAAGTTGAAGTTATGAAGTTGAAGTTATGAAAGAAGTTGAAGTTATGTTTTTAAACTTCAAAGTCTATAAATAGAACAGTAGTAGTTTTGTAATGACGTCACAAAATGACGGCGGGCCATTTGAATCTGCCAAGAGGGGCTTTTCCATCCTACTAATAATTTTACAGTGTGAAAGTTTGTGAGGATGTATGGATGTATAGATGTACCGCTATCTAGGGATGTTTGTATGTTTGTTACTCTTTCAAGCAAAAACTACTGATACACGCGCGGTCCGAGGGGGGGGGGTCGTGACCCCCATGACCCCCCCTCGGACCCCTCAAAATCCTTGAGAAACCTGTAACATCCAGCAAAAAGAGAGGTAGGTACGCACTACCAAAACTAGTGACCCCCCCCCCCCCAAGATCAAAGTCTGCGACCGCCAGTGCTACTGAACGGATTTTAATGAAACTTGGAATACATTATAGGTAGGTACTTAAGTAGGTAGGTACCTATACGTACCATAATTTATGACCTGGAATAATAAAACATAGGCTACTTTTTATCCGGGTAGGTATCACGCGAGCGAAGCCGCGGGCGGAACCTAGTATATTTTACATTTGTCTCTCTGATGTTGGCTGTTAGGTAGGTATTATGTTTTATCTCGCTTACATAGATACCTACCTACTCTACTGCCTATAACAGTGGCGGATTTCCAAATTTGCCGCCAGTAGGCTATTCAACTTTTGCCGCCCCTACACTCGATACCACATCACAATCATATTAATTACATTTTTTTTGTTAATGAAATTGTAACTTTTATGATTTGTGTAATATTATTTTTAACCGACTTCAAAAAGGAGGAGGCTCTCAAGTCGACTGTGTGTTTTTTTTAATTTTAGGTAGGTATATATTTTTTTTAGTTTTTTGTGTGTGTGTTACGCCATTTCTCCGTCAATTGTGGACCGATTTTGACAATTTTTTTTTTTTTTTGGTTACAAAGGATATACTCCAGAAGTGGAGGATCTGATGAGGGGATCCCATGGAAATCGAGGGGAACTCTCAAATTTTATGGTTATTTATTGTGTTTGTAGAACTATCGGGCTGAAATTTTGCACACTTATATATTCTCGGTGACAATGAAATATTATGGTATCAATCAAGCTTATCTGATGATGGAGTCAAGAGCTGTTCAACAGAACTCCTCAATAAATTGGCCGATTGAGTAAAAACACAGCATATCTGTGAAGTTCCGACACAATGTAATATAATAATATGGTGACAGCGATCTGATCTGATGATGGAGTCAGGACCTGTTCCATGGAACTTTTTAGTAAAATAGAAATATAAATAAGTTTTATTTTCGCCACTACGATACATACAACACAAATCAGAAATGCTACATTACAGTGACAAGAAAATAAGGTTACCCCTCAGCATTTGCTCCAGCAGCGCCATGGCTGTTAGAGCGCTGGTTTTCAGTATCTTAGTTTTTAGTAGTATAGTAGTAGTGACATGGATATCAAATGAAAGGGCTTGATGAGCCATAATAAGTAGGTAAGATGACATCATTCTTAATAAAAAATAAACACTAAAATGAAAAAATAAAAAATAAAATACTTAACCGACTTTAAAACATACTTGCACTAAAAAGCAAAACATAAGAATATAAACAGATTTATTTACCTAATTACTAATTACGCGCACTCCGCACTTTAGGTACGAAGCTACAAGTACATTGGTGGGCCCGCTCGGGCGGGCCTCGGCAGGGTTCCCACTTGCCACTCGGCTCTAATACCTATCGCGTGACAACTCGACAACCCTTCCGCGTCACTCCGCGCCAGACAGTGACAGAGTTATGCGTTAGAAAGAGAGAATTTGTGTAGGCACGTGTCAGTGCATATTGCACTAGGCAAAGAACGCTTACGCGAGCTGAATTGAACTTTGTCGCATAATTCTGTGCTACAACGTAGGTATTTTATTCAAAGTTTTCGTCAGAATCTACGACTTTTTGCCTTCTTGAGAGAATCATTTTGAGACAGAGATTCGTAGATCACACATACATTTGTCTCACAGGCAGGCAAAGGGAATTAAATTTGCAACCTTCTGTGTTTCAGGCGGGCCTTCGCCCTCAGCACCACAGAACATTGTTGTCATGATGAATAATAATGGATTCATAACATGTCGCATATTGTGGCTGTTTTCGGCCTCCCGTGATCGTTTCACTAGGTTTTAACAGTTCAAAATAGATGAGATTCTTCTGATCCTACCAAATACAGGGGGTCTAAAGTGGCCACTTTTGATGAAAAATCAGATGTTTCATAGATGCTTCATCTATGAAACATCTGACTTTTCATCAAATGCTTCATAAATGCTTCATATGCTTCATCTATGAAGCATCGATGCTTCATTAATGTTTCATAGATGTTTCATAAATGCTTCATATATGAAGCATCTATGAAGCATTTCACAAAACATCTTTTTTGACAGATCTATGTGCGAGGTTAAATTTATTTTTACCCGACTACGGCGAAGCAAAAAGGAGGGTAATGAGTTTGACCGGTATGTATGTATGTATGAATGTTCATCTGTTCCCTCGTAACTTCTAAACTACTTATCATAATCTGACAAATAATCGTATAATATAATAATCTTCATCGTCCGCTGGTTATAGGCTATGTGACGTCACATTAAAGCGAATATGGCGCCCTCTAGAGGTCATAAAGTCATCAACTAAAAAACAAATATTGATTGATGATGCAGTGTTGGGTATCAAATGAAAGGGCTTTGTTAGCACATTTCAAAAATATATAATATGTCAGCTGTTGCTCGCGGCTTTGCTTGCAGGGACCCGATAAAGAGGGTTATAATTTGTTCATCTGTTCCTCATATCTTCCAAACTTCTTATCATAATTTGACAAATGAGGTATCATTGGAAGCGTCTTGATTGTCCGCTGGTATAGGTTTTGTGACGTTACAGTAAATTGAATATGGCGCCCTCTAGAGGACAAAACTAAAACAAATGAGTTAATGATGCTGTGTTGGGTATCAAATGAAAGGGCTTTATTAGCACATTTCAAAAATATATATATTGTTAACTGTTGCTCGCGGTTTTGCTTGCATGCACTCGATAACTGGTAATAATTGCACAAATCACGCCACATATTATAAGTATATTATGACAAGACTCCTTCGGATAGCACCGAAGAAGTGGGACAGGAAATATTAACACGTTCGATGCCCGCGACGCACATGCCTTACCCGCGTATACTGTCCTATGATGGCGTTCGAGAGCACCGCAGAGGTGGCACAGTAAATACCTAGCACGTTCTAGCACGTTCAATGCCCGCGACGCACTTGCTGAACCCAAGTAGATTGTTCTATTAAAGCGGAGTTCTCCTCTGGAGAGTACCGCCGAAGTGGGACAGGAAATGTGTTAACACTAGCACGTTCAATGCCTGCGACGCACTGGCCGAACCTAAGCAGATTGTTCTATTAAAGCGGAGCTCTCCTCTGGAGAGTACCGCAGAGGTGGGACAGGAAATGCGTTAACACTAGCACGTTCAATGCCTGTGACGCACTTGCCGAACCCAAGCAGATTGTTCTATTAAAGCGGAACTCTCCTCTGGAGAGTACCGCAGAGGTGGGACAGGAAATGCGTTAACACTAGCACGTTCAATGCCCGTGACGCACTTGCCGAACCCAAGCAGATTGTTTTATTAAAGCGGAGCTCTCCTCTGGAGAGTACCGCAGAGGTGGGACAGGAAATATGTTAACACTAGCACGTTCAATGCCCTCGACGCACTTGCCGAAACCAAGCAGATTGTTCTATTAAAGCTGAGCTGTCCTTCGGAGAGGTAGGTGGTTGGTGATTCTGCAAATACTTAGGTACCTAATCATGAAATTATGACCCCAAAATAATTTAAATAAAAAATAAGTTCTAAAACCAAAATCCGACTACCTACTGAAAAATCGCTCTCTTAAAAGTATGAAATAAAAAATAAGTTCAAAAACCAAAACCCGACTACTGAAAAAAGTATGAAACAAGAACATAATGTTGAGAATGTTCTGAGGATAGCCGTGGTCATATGCTACGTATGCGATCATAAGCTTCAGGGCAAAGTGGCATATGACCACGGCTATCCTCAGAACATTCTAAACATTATGTTCTTGTTTCATACTTTTTTCAGTAGTCGGGTTTTGGTTTTTGAACTTATTTTTTATTATAAATTAAATAGGTAGGTACCTACTTAGTTTTTTTATAGAAATGATTGCACTGCGCCACTCTGATGGACATATGGAAATATTTTTGAGGCACACAAATAAATAAAAAAGGTAAATTGTCGCGGGAGCGGGTCTGAGGTTTTTTTTTCTTAAATTTGGCTTCGCATGGGTTTTGCATTCAGCCATCCGTTTTCCATTCAACCTATTTACTTTATAAAAATAAATTTAACCTCGCACATAGATCTGTCAAAAAAGATGTTTTGTGAAATGCTTCATAGATGTTTCATAGATGCTTCATCGATGCTTCATATATGAAGCATCTATAAAGCATCGATGAAGCATTGATGAAGCATCGATGCTTCATTTAAGAAGCATATATGAAGCATTTATGAAGCATTTGATGTTTCATCAGATGTTTCATAGATGAAGCATCTATGAAACATCTGATTTTTCATCAAAAGTGGCCACTTTAGACCCCCAGACAATTACCTCAGCACCAACAACAACAACCAGCACCAACAACAACAACCAGCACCGACAACTCGTTTGGAGTTGTTTGCACACCAGCTTAAGATGAGCCGTACATTCAACGGTTCCTGTGCATTCCGGGTGTCAAGGATTCCGGATGTTTGTAATTTCAGAACTACAAAACCGATGACCTTGAAATTTTTACGGAACAATATATAAAGTAGGTACTTACTTTCAAACAAAGTAAAAACCGGTCAAGTGCGAGTCGAACTCGTACACCGAGGGTTCCGTACCTACCCATTATACCCATTAAGTTATTGAACAATTAGTAATTTTTTTGTACATATCCTAGTTCTGCGATAGCAGCGCCGCAAATGTTCTGCGCACACGAGCATAATATTGCAATAAATATTTTCTTTTATTTTCTTTCACACAATAGCACAATTTTATTTATTTACCTTATTTGAGGATGGTGCCAATTAAGCTAGTTCGCTTAATTGTATGAGCGCTCATACAACTCAGAAGACAATCTTAATTGGCGTCAACTATGTATGTATGTATGTATGGGAACACCCTTTAACTTTCAACTTTTTTAATTTTTTGGAATTTTTCCTTTATTTCTGCTATAAGGCCTTGCTTTTTGCCAAATTTTCGTGATCCTAGGTCAACGGGAACTACCATTTAGGTTTTCGACCCAAAACCTCTAGGGTACTTCCGGTTGACCTAGAATTGTCAATTTTGGTTACAATCAAGGCCTTACAGCACAAGTAAAGGAAAAATTCCGAAAAATAAAAAAAGTTGATAATTAAGGTAAGTTTTGGTACTTACAAGTTTTCACGAAAACCTAAATTTGCCTATATCTTTTTATAGTGTTGACTCAGGACCTTGATTTTTATACTCACAATAGGGACTATAGACCTCAGTATATGGTATGAATTTCAACTTGCTAGCTCCACCCGTTCCTGAGATAATCGATGGTGACAGACGGACAGACAGATGGATAGACAGACAGACAGACAGACGGACAAGAAAGTGATCTTATAAGGGTTCCTTTTTTTACCTTTTAAGGTACGGAACCCTAAAAAGAATCAATGAAATCGGACTACGCGCTCATGAATTACAACCAGATACTTATTTTGACTTTCAAAGAGTACGTGTGACTGAGATGCGAATGTTGAGATGGATGTGTGGAGTGACGAAAATAGATAGGATAAAGAATGTGTATATCAGGGGAAGTTTGAAAGTAGCGCCAGTGACTGATAAGTTGAGGAGTAAAAGGTTAGCGTGGTATGGGCATGTCATGAGGAGGAATGATAGCCACGTTACACGGAGAGCGATGAATATGAATGTGGATGGATACACCGGCAGGGGTAGGCCTAAGAAAAGATGGATGGACTGTGTGAATGCAGATATGTGTGTGAAAGGAGTGAGCACTGAGATGACGAGTGATAGATTGAAATGGAAGAGGGAAACATGTTGTGCCGACCCCACATAGTGGGATAAGGGCAGGGAGATGATGATGACTTATTTTGACTTTCATCCCCTCTCCCTAGGGAACCGTGCTGAATTTCAGGATTAAAAGTATTTTATATTAGACCTCGTAGTATGCACTCAAATAATACCAGGTTTCATTTAAATCCAACCAGTAGTTTCGACGTAATGCGCGGCCATGATACGGACAGACATGAATGAAAAAAATTACAGTTTTGGCTTCAGTATCGACAATAGAGAGCCCTCCAAAAAAAATTTCTAAATATCTTCAATGTACAGAATTTGACCTGTTACAGTTTTATTATAAACTAGCTGCTGCCCGCGGCTTCGCTCGAGTTGTACCCGGATAAAAAGTAGCCTATGTTACTCTCCAGCCCTCCAACTATCTCCACACAAAAAATCACGTCAATCCGTCGCTCCGTTTTGACGTGATTCAACTACAAATAAACAAACAAACAAACACACTTTCACATTTATAATAGGGGTACGGATACCTATTGATGTTTGATTGGTTGATGATTGATGATGATTGATTGATGATGTGAAATTTAATTATTAATGAAAATAAAAATTCTTCGGTAGGTACACATAGGGATTTTTCGTACATGACGACCTTACACGTGCTGATTACAGCTACAGAAACAAACATGATCAACAGGTAAACTGTTGGAAATTTTCGGGATACTACTGTAATTCGCGGGCCCATCTAAACGCACCGCCTTTATCGCTCGTTTCCAATCCAATTAGGGAAAAAAGTTTTAAGCAAGAAAAGCTCTCACTCTAACAATTTTTAAAACATTACTTACATGTTGAATTGTTTGTGTGTACATAATAACATAGCATTATCAATAAATATAGGTAAATATTATTTTTCTTTAACACAAAAAAAATTGTTCCCTATTTGCCGCCCCTAAAATCTGCCGCCCTAGGCTCCAGCCTTCTCAGCCTATTGGTACCACCAATTGATTCGCCACGTCATAAGTACCTAAATATGCGTTATCCTTTGTTGCACTTTTGGGGGCATCCATTAATTACGTCAGGCTTTTAGGGGGCGGGAGGGGGTTGAGGCAAATCGCACCTAATCCCATGTGGGATTAAAAATGAAAGGGAGGTCTCGGCAAATCTAGGTAGGTACCTGTTTAAGATTATTTTTTTTATTCTCACGTGAGATTAGGGGGTGGGGGAGGGGATCGAGCCAAATCTCAGGACATCTCACCAAGGGGGGAGGGGGGTGCGGGGGTTGAAAAATCGCAAAAATCACCTTTAATTTTTATTATTTAATTTTAATTAATGGACGCCCCCTAATTTCAGAGGGACAAACATCTGTTGTGACTTCAGTAGTTAGGTAGGTTAGGTAAGTACCTACTTACCTATAGACATTGGACAGAAAAAAACATAGGTAAGTACCTACTTAGATACCTACTTCCCTTTGAAAATTTAGGTAATTGTGTACCTACTTATATAGGTAACAACCCACATATTCTGTCTAGCGTCATAATATCGATCTCATCCCTCCCTAAAAATCTTGAGAGTAAGATGGGTAGGTAATTACCTAGATATTGTAGATAAATTTCCAAAAAAAGCATTTTTACCATACATTTATCTAACGATTCCATGAAATAAAATGAACATTATTCATTAGTGACTGACAATATAACATTTTTGGCCTCCCCAAAGATGCAAAAACTCAATATCAACAGGAATTGATCTCCATTCCGCAAGTACTTACCGCGCTGCAAGCGGAGCTCACAACCGCTGAGCCAAACGTCCTGATGCATTTGTATTTGAAATTATTGAACATTAGCTGCGCGTAATGCGTCCTGAATCGCGCGAAAAAGGGCGGGCCTCATGTCAGACTCATATCTGCCAATCACAGATTAGGTAGAGGTAATACTGCCAATCGGGGCTGCGATTGCTCATAGTAGACTGAGTAGTACACCTATACTATACTACATAGAGTTTTTTGCGTGACAAGGACGAACAATTTAGATAGATACGTTGGAAGAGAAGTTCCGAGCTCCACTCACCGCAACCTTAAGCTAAGAGAATGGTTTAGGTGTTGGGCAAGCCTGCCCCATCTCAATAATGCCCCAGGCACTAGTGTCGCTAAGTGTAAAAAAGGTTGCCTCCTGACACTGTATACCTAAATCTTCTAGTAAAATATGTAAAGCCTGAGATTTATTTATGGATATTACCGATTCGAAATTCCGTCAAAATTATATCGGAAGTGACCTAGGTTATTAAGAAACCTGTATTTAATTTAAATTATTTTACTAATTTTATAACCTTGTTGGCCTATTTATACTCCTCGAATTGTGATCCGAAAAATGTATTATTTAACATTTTAGCAGACAAATAACTTTGTTACCTATTAAGATAAGATAACATTATGTTGCGAACGGTTGCGGACTCATCGAGGATGATTCTCAATCGCACTGCAGCTCTACCAATATTTTTAACTAAACGATCTATAAGTACCTACTCATTTTATAAAGAGAGCTAATATTAGTGCCAATTCAGACATACCACAACCACACGACCCCGACAACCACACCACAACGACGCGACGTGGTCGGGCGTATATTTGTAGGTATTGAAAATGAATTTCCAATTCACACGTACCACATTTTGTCGTTGTTATCGACCACCTGTGTAATACGACCACATCGCAACCACATCGCAACCACATCGCGACGACATGACGTCATCAACAGCGCGCGCCTACCTGGCGCCTGCCACATCGACATTTTGTCGATACCACAACGCAACTGCAAAAAGTCGCTGCGACACTAGTCACACGTAACCACAGCTGGACCACATTTTGTCGCTGCGACGTGGTGTGGTAGTGGTACGTGTGAATTGACGCTTAAAGTTTGGTGTATGTGAAGGTAGTCTCGGGAACAACCTATTTGAAATAATATATTTTTTACTAAAAGATAAGTACCTACATTGGTCCAGATGGAGAAAGGGGTAGGAATTAAGCCAAGTAAAGTAGAGGCGGGTCTCTAGTTAAATGATCATAAATAAAAAAATTAAAGAAACCTCCGACAAACAAAATGAAACATAGCTAAGATCACTCTCGATTGAGACACCTTTAAAACGAAAAAAACTTTATCAATATCGGTTCATCCGTTCAAAAGCTATGATGACACCTTCGAGCATTTGATGACACAGACAGACACACAGATACAAACTTATACCTTTTTATTTCAGACACCTTGACATATCCTAGATAATCTTGGTAGATAATGTTAGTATCACTTATTCTATGTTAGTAGCCAGATTCAGATAGCTAAGTCAATATTATAAAGACACTGTCTGTCTAGCAGAGACGGTACCATCATTCATTTTTTAATTTTTTATATGTAGTGTTTAACCACTTTGGTTTATTACCTACATTTGAAAATGAAAAATCTTATCAAAATTTTTAATTCCGACGGGATTCGAACCCGCAATGATGCAACGATACGTCGGAATTGAAAATTTTGATAAGATTTTTCATTTTCAAAGGTACCTACTATCATTGTTTAATACAGTGTCTTATCAGTGGACTATCCCATTTATTAGCCAATGTGTTCAGGATGCTGTTGGAGCTCGAACGCCACCTGCGCGGTAGTAAGGCGGTTTTTTTCCACACGCAGGCGTGGATCTATGGCGAACATGCCAGAGGCGCTGCAGAAACGCGGGAGCCCCAGCAACATCTTAATGGAATTGTTGTATTGGACACGAAGGGCGTTTACCGCTTTTTGAGTATGTGGTCCAAAGGCTAACTTGTAGCCTTTGGACCACATACTCAAAACTAAAAGAAACTAAAGGTGTATAAGTTTGTTGTGTGTCTGTGTGATTTTAATCGGGGGTTCGAGTTATTCCTGTTTTGAGTTCAAAATAAACAAGCGCGTAGATTAGAAGTGCAATAAATTAAAATCTCAGGAAATAATAGCTAGACTAAGACACCACTAATTAGCTCTACAAGTATGTGAGTATTGTTTAACCACAACTTATAAATATTAATGGATGATCAATCGATTCTTACGTGTTTCGCGAAAATGTCAATATTTAGTAGATTAGAACGAACAGATAGATCCTTGTAAGCGTTGTGAATGATAATTATGGTTACGTATTTATGTCACGAAAATTACTAGACAGATTTTTGAAATCCATAGGAACGTTTGACAGATTTTTGATTTCTTTTTTTTCATAATACAGGAATTCGAATTCCATAAATTCATAAGCCAGATTTTCATTTGTTTTTTTTTTACAAGACAGAAATACAAAATACATCTAAACATTTTCCAGAAATTTTAACATCCAGATAATTCACTTTACCGCATGTTTGTTTTCCATATAATTTGTTTTCCATATATTTTGTGATCCCGATAAATCATGGTTCAGGAAAGACCTATTACAAAATTATGTATTCAATCTTTCTAGTAATAATACGAAGCGTTATAAATACTAGGTATAATAAAATTAAATGACCGATGTCCATTATGTAGCTTGAAGTACTGTAGGTAGATATCTATTAAATATTGTACCTAGTTACTTTTTTTTTATTATCTTTAACATTTCCTAACTAATTTTGTGCTAGATGGTTAAGTAACCTCACCAAACACTTTTGGCAAATTATCAAAGTTTGACCTAAATATTCTATCCATTTCGAATTTGTGACGGCTCCGGCGCTTCGGGAAGTGCAGCCCCTCCGCCCTTGCGTAACAAAACGCGGCATCAGCACGAGCCTTCGCAGCTTCGGCTGTTTGGTCGCCACCTTCGGCGGCGACCAGCCTCAGCCGCTCCAGCTCGTGCTGGTGCGGCGTTTTGTCACAGCGGGCGGGGGCTGCATCTCCCTTCGCGCCTCCGAGTTCATAAAAACACTCCAGGGTAGGACAGACAAGACTACGTGGAAGTCGGGGTGGGCAGATTCGGTTCTGAGACCGATAATAACCTAAAAACGTTTCGGGTAAAAATTTAGTATTAAGAAGCAGGATTTTGGGGGGGTGGGGGGTAGGAGGGGGGAGAGGGGGTTCCCCCTCCCCCCTGGTACCACTCCCATTACAAGGTAACGCACCGTTCTGGAGATAATCAAATTATTGTTTTCAAATACAAACTGGTAAAAATTGACAAAAATTTAGTATTTGGTACCTAACAGTATTTTGGAGGGGGGAAGGGGGGGGATCCCGCGCCCCCTGGTACCACTCCCATTACAAGGTAACGCACCGTTCTTGAGAAAATCAAATTATTGTAACCTAACCTTAGAAAGGGTTCGCTTCGCTCGCCTATATACAAACCTAACCTAACCTACAGGATGCCCTGTGTCGGATCTGATTTAGTTTCTCTTTTAGATGTTATGGGGGTTTATGCGAGCAGATTTTGTGGGTGGACTCGCTTCACTCGCTTTTTTATATACAAACCTAACCTACAGGATGCCCTGTGTCGGATCTGATTTAGTTTCTCTTTTAGATGTTATGGGGGTTTGTGCGACCAGATCATGTGGGTGGGCTCGCTTCGCTCGCTTTTTTAAATACAAACCTAACCTAACCTACAGGGTTCCCCGTGTCGGTTCTGATTTAGTTTTTCTTTTAGATGTTATGGGGGTTTATGCAAGCAGATTTTGTGGGTGGGCTCGCTTCGCTCGCTTTTTTATATACAAACCTAACCTAACCTACAGGATGCCCTGTGTCGGATCTGATTTAGTTTCTCTTTTAGATGTTATGGGGGTTTGTGTGACCAGATTTTGTGGGTGGGCTCGCTTCGCTCGCTTTTTTATATACAAACCTAACCTAACCTACATAGTGCGTGTCGGATCTGATTTAGTTTCTCTTTTAGATGTTATGGGGGTTTGTGCGACCAGATTTTGTGGGTGGGCTCACTTTGCTCACTTTTTTATATACCTACAAACCTAACCTAACCTACAGGGTGCCCCGTGTCTGATCTGATTTAGTTTCTCTTTTAGATGTTATGAGGGTTTATGCGACCAGATTTTGTGGGTGGGCTCGCTTCGTTCGCTTTTTTATAAACAAACCTAACCTAACCTACAGGGTGCCCCGTGTCTGTTGCCCCGTGTAGGTTAGGTTAGATAAAAAAAAAAAAAGGTTAGGTTAGGTTACAATAATTTTATTTTCTCAAGAATGGTGCGTTACCTTGTAATGAGAGTGGTACCAGGGGGGCGGGGGATCCCTCCACCCTCCCCCCCACCAAAATACTGTTACCGAATACTAAATTTTTACCAATTTTTACCAGTTTGTTTATAAAACAATAATTTGATTATACTGCGCTTCCAGTCCTCTAGATTAGTTGTTTTCTTAGTTATATTACTACTTGTAGTATCGCATAGTTACTACCACTCTGCACTAAGTTGAGAATTCAGACTTTTTTTTTTTTTTTTTTTTTTTTTGTGGGTACCTGTCTACCCCGCTCGGTAATCGGCCATCTTTCTTCATTCGCATTATAGTGCTCAAGCCACTCGCACTTCTCGCTCGTTATTTTCGCGTATATTTTCGAAAGTGTTTTTTATTTTACGTTTTATTTAAAAAATGAAGTGTTAACTGTGTTGTGCTCCAAGGAATTTTCTAAGGATCAAGGATGGGAGACTACGTCGATGTGACGACGTCGGGTACATTGGACCTGATTTTTACCAAATCACAAATCACGACATTGTGAGGATAGCGGTGCCAGCGGTACAGGTGATTACCTACCTATAATTTTTTACGTGTTTACGTAATGTAATAAATGCAATCTGAGCTGCCATTAGGGCTACCTCGCCGCATAGAAATAAATGCAATCTGAGCTGCCATTGGGGCTACCTCGCCGCATAGATACACGGTTGGCGTTCTTTCCGCTGGGGATCGTAACCTAACCTTTTATGAACAGATAACATTCGTTATCAAATTATACCTACATGTACTTACGTGCAATTTTTTACTAAGAAGCAAATTACCTAAGTACCTACATACTGAGATGGTTTATACATCACGTAGATCTGAGCTGTTTTCGCCGCATAAACTTACGGTTGACGTTCTTTCCCCTGGGGACTGCAACATAACTTTTTACAAACAATCATCAGCCTATTTGGACTACAGGCAGTGGAACAGGTATTTACCTTTCGGAGCAGTAATTGGGGCTGTTTCGCCGCATGGACTTACGGTTGGCGTTCTTTCCGCTGGTAACTGCAACCTAACCTTTTATTAACAATCACAGAATTGGTAATGGCACTCCTACTTAAGGAGGATCGCTTGTATCGTTGCGGGTTCGAATCCCGTCGGAATTGAAAATTTTGATAAGATTGTTCCTTTTAAAATGAAATAATACCAAAGTGTGGTTTTCCACTGTAAAAATTAAAAAATTATAAGTACAGTATTTATCTTGCGATTTTTACGTATCGATGTATTCTGTGTAAATGCAGTCATTGGCGCTGTCTCGCTGCATCGACCTACAGTTGGCGTGTTTTCTACTGGAGAAAAATATATACCTACCTAGACTAAAGTAGTCTTCCACTATACAAAGATACATTCTGTTTAGAATGAGATCAGCATCATCATTATCATAACTAGTCTGAACATCCACTAAGGATAATAAAATATTTACCTATCTATAAGTAGGTATCTAAGTAGGTAGTGTTTTGTAAATTATTACATGACACTATAAAAGTTGGTGACTTCTCTATCATCATCAGTTTATTTTCAATAACGCACCGATGGTTAATTACATTTGTTTACGGTGGGATTTCTGACAGACACGTCTGTGATACAAAATCAAATCAAATTGTTTTAAAAAGTATGTTTCAACTAAAACAATATTTTTATTGGTTTTTTGATACTCATCTACTTGACTCATTTGAGCCAGTTTAATGACGAACACAGGCCTAAGCCAAGTGCAAATCATTTACTAAACAACATTTCACCTAAATTACGAAGAAGAAGAAGAAGAAGAAGATTTCACCTAATCATCATTTAACCTAACGTTCAATGAATACAACAGTTGAAATAGTTTCATATGCCATAAAATTATTATTTGACATAATTTCATTTGTCCTAATTTTTATTAACTTAATTTCATTTGACTTAATTGTTATTTGACATTATTTCATTTGACCTAATTTTTATTTAACATAATTTCATTTGACCTAATTTTTTATTAACTTAATTTCATTTGACCTAATTGTTACTTGACATAATTTCATTTGACCTAATTTTTATTTAACACAAAATTTGTATTTCACATAATTTTATTTTACCAAATTATTATTTGCACATTTTATATTTAACGGAAATATATTTTTGAAGAGGTCCAATCCAAACCACAGACCAACGTGTCAAGTTTTTAAACCGCACTGCCTAGTAGGCATACAGTTTGCCGGACGGCGCGCCACGTCGCGTCGTCGGTCGCCGTCGGTCGCCCCAACTGCGTTTCTCGCAGCGAACCCCTGTGCGCCTCCGCGCCCTGCCTCCTCCGCCGCCATCGAGGCACGCGCACTCATCGCGGACGTCGTCGCAGCAACGCTGATACTGGATACCTACAGCTGAGTACCTCGACACCTTTCATATAAAAATAAATTGTCTCGTACAACAAACTTTCGCACTACCTATCCTATTAAGGATAAATAGGTATGAAATAATTTTTTCACGCACTCAGCCAGTAGGTAGTGATAAATTTTAATAAATTGACCATTTTAAGCTTAGGTACTAAAGTACTTATTTAGCTATTATTTATTATTTAGCTTCGTTACTGAATGGCAGCTCTTCATCTCAAAATTTTTTTATTACAAAAATTCACCAGGAGTCAAAGAAATAAAAAATTTTTCAAAGATTTTTGAAGATTTAAAAAATAAGTGACTTTAGTGTTAGCCTGCCCTGTCGTTGAATAGGTACGGCTGGTTACACATTAACAAATGGAAAGAGTCAACTCTTAATTTTAAAGACGGATATTAAAATAGGTTGAGTACCTATGTTATTTATGTGATTTCCTCAGTCCCCTCAGCCTGATATCAATTGATAGCATATTAATAGAGATGTTACATCAATTTAGAAGGCGCTGAATTTTCTCTGTCTCTCTCTGACGCCTCAACTATGGGGTGTGGGAGTTTCCTAGAACGGCTGTACTGCGAGCGGTAGTGGTCAACAATGAAACAGAAAAATCTCATTAATTATTATTTTATTAATTAGGTATCTTGAGCTACTTGCTGTATTCAAAGCTCTTAAAAGTTTTTTGCTCGTAACATTATCTGACTTCCAGATACTTGTACGAATCGACAACACTGCCGCAATTCGCATACCTACAACAATTCAATAGACTGGAAAGTCCCGGGTGTTAAGTAATGTCTAAGACTGGAAAGTATTCAATATCCACGTTTCGCACAAATTATAAAATTTAATTTTGGTATTGGTGCTAAAGTAGAAGTTATGTGTTTTTGCGTGTTACATTTTCATCAATTTGTGATAACTTTTTGACAATTTTGTCTCAAGTAATTAGATTAAGTATGTCATCCTGACATAGAATCAGCTTATCAGAGTTAAGTGATACGGCCTTTGGAACTTTGACTTATCTTTTGATTTTTATATTGACAGTTTGCCCTTTAGTTTTTTAATAATTTATCAATCAAAGATTGAGTATACTACTACCAATAGGTCTTGGCAAAGTGATTCTGAAGCACTGACTGTAGCTTCATTTACCATCTCTTGGACAAAGTAGAAATTTTATGCCTTTCCTTCCTTTCTTCTACTATTCTAGAAACGCTTGCAAAAATTATGACAAACAAAACTAGGAACATCATGGTATGACCATACTGGCCTACACAACTGTAGTATCCGGTTTTTAAATCCCGTCTCATTACAGAAACTGAAAAATTGCATGCATTATTATCGTACTCCGGTTTCCAGATATGCAACTCAATTCCTGGCGCAGTATTCAAAACTCAGCGTTAGACATAATATTATACGCATAATTAGCAGACATTTCGACGAAATAATATGACACAAGATACTTGTATTTGATGATTATATTATACTGTTAAACTAAGTTACCTAAGTAATTGATTTTTATGACATTTCTGTACCTACTTCAAGTAGGCAATTTATTTTATGATACATCTTTTTAACGAGGGTTTTTACTATGAAACTTATTATTAAACTCGTGATCGGTCATGTCCTTAATTTTAGGACCACAATGACAATCATTTGAAAATTTTTGTCTAAATGTGTATTCTTTCCAAGATAACTTCATTCTAGACCGTTCGTTCGTAAGGGGTTCGTTGCTTAATAATAAATTTGTTGGTGAAACTAAATAAATGTCACTATGTTACTAGCTCTCGAGCACATTGAGATCATAACATTGTCTAAAAAACAATAAGAATTTATGAGATTAAATAGTAATAATTAAAATTTCATACAAAATTAAAACCTCAAGACTAGGTCATAATAAGCAACCAGTATCACCCCTACCTTTCTTGAATAAAAGGCCTACCTACTGCCTGAACAAAATTAATTTCAGATCAATTCAATTCAATATAATTTATCGCTTCAAGTTGATTTAGAAAGTCTTATATTATTCCACACTATTAACGCTTACAGCACAGTTGCCATCTCACGAGCTCACTTAGTCGGTGTGAACATTAATACCGTCCGTTACACAGCCGGCTGGCTGGTACAAGCGGTCCATTACCTTTACTCGTTTCTTTAAATACATATACTATGTTTATATTCTATATAGTTGACCATGATACTATAGATCTGACTTATTCGGTGTTTGATTAATATCACAATAACTACCTACATGATTAAGTAGGTACTTAATTAAGTAAATCTAGTGATCTAAATTTTAAACAAGGATTTGCAAGATCTTAAGATCTTCTGTTGAACATGAAATGTTTAGTTACGGTTTATAATGAATACTTACCTCTAAGTTTTCAAAAAACCTACTTCTTAAGTTTTCAGAAACTGACAAGTTTGTTGATTGTTTTCCCTAATGACTCTCAAAGTCTACAAGTAGTAATATAACTAAGAAAACAACTAATCTAGAGGACTGGAAGCGCAGTATAATTAAGGATTAAACGAACTTACCTGTGAGTGAAGTTCTATCCTAATTATACTAGCGCCCAGTCCGAATAGATTAGTGTGTCCCGCCCGCCCAACGCGCGTGAAACACACACTTATCCCTCAATATTGCTTAATTAGGGAAAACATCAATAAAATTGTTTGAGATTATTAACTCCTAACTATATGAAGAAAGATGGCCGATTACCGAGCGGGGTAGACAGGTACCCACAAAAAAAAAAAAAAAAAAAAAAAAGTCTGAATTCTCAACTTAGTGCAGAGTGGTAGTAACTATGCGATACTACAAGTAGTAATATAACTAAGAAAACAACTAATCTATTCGGACTGGGCGCTAGTATAATTAGGATAGAACTTCACTCACAGGTAAGTTCGTTTAATCCTTAATTATCTCCAGAACGGTGCATTACCTTGTAATAGGAGTGGTACCAGGGGGGAGGGGGAACTCCCCCTCACCGCCTCCCTCAAAATCCTGCTTCGTAATACTAAATCCAACCCAAGATGGTAAAGGTTTTATATGGCTGGAAATTTTCTGGTAAGCGTTACTTCTGTCTTTTAAAATAAGGTATAAGGATATTGTTGTCAAATGAAAAAAAAACGAACTGATAATCTGGCATTAGTGTTTCTGTCAAATGAGACTTCTGTGAAACGTTTTATCGGAGTAATAAAATTATGTAAAACATAGTATCTGGATTTCGAGTTTCTATCAAACGTTTTATGGATTTCAAAATTCGGTGTATCGTTTTTCGAAAGATTGATAGGTTACCGGTCAAATTCTGTACATTGAAGATATTTTGAAAATTTTTTTTCGAGGGCACTCTATAATCGATACTGAAGCCAAAACTGTAATTTTTTTCATTCATGTCTGTCTGTCTGTCTGTCTGTCTGTCTGTATCTTGGCCGCGCATCACGTCGAAACTACTGGATGGATTTAAATGAAACTTGGTATTATTTGAGTGCTTACTACGAGGTCTAATATAGGATACTTTTTATCCCGAAATTTAGCACGGTTCCCTAGGGAGAGGGGATGAAAGTCAAAATGAGTATCTGGTTGTAATTCATCAACGCGTAGTTCGATTTCATTGATTCGTTTTTTGTTAGAAAGTAGGTACTTTAAATATTGTCCCGTAAAAATTTCAAGGTCATGATCTGATGGAATCAGGAGCTGTTCAACAGAACTCCTCAATAAAAAGGCCGATTGAGTTGAAACTAGGAACTCAGCATATCTGTAAAGTTCCGACTACAATGTAATAGGTAATTATGGTGACAGTAAGCTGATCTGATGATGGAGTCAGGACCTGTTCCATGGAACTTTTTAGTGATATGGGTATCAAATGAAAGAGCTTGATGAGTGAAACACAATGCTGATATGATGATGGAGTCAGGACCTTCATTCAATTTTTTGGTGATATGGATATGGGTTTTCTCTCTTCCATGCTTCCCTGCTTCTCTCCTACCAAGCTTCTCTGCTTCCCTTTATACATGCTTTCTCTCCATTTAGGTATGCTTGAAGCAATACGGAGTTTGCCGGGTCAGCTAGTTTATAATAATACTTTAGGTATAACACCCACCAGACATAGAACAAACATTATTGTTTTCATAACATAAATGTTTGTCCTAGATGGAAACCGAACCCACGACCTACAGAGCAAAGACAGAGCTTTACCAACAGAACTAGGCCTGTAATTTAAATTTTAAGTACCTAAGTAGATTTTTCAGAACGTTTTCTCAATGAAAAAAGCAATGTTTAGAAAATAAATAGAATAAAAAGTCTGTTAGAATTATTCTACAATTTCTGTTCACGTTTTTTTCTAAGTATTTTGAGTAACCTCCTGAATTAACATCAAGTTATCATCATCATCATCCGGAGCTCGATTTCTCCCAAGATATGCCTCATTTATGTTGGAGATACTAGTGAACTAGATAAATAGAGCGCTATTATATTTATTTGCAGGTAAAATTTAGGCACATTAAATTCGCAGCCACACTAGTTAGTAGGTACATTAAAGTGTTTGGTTTCAGTACCCTAAGCCGGCAAACTTCTATGAGGTGTAAGAGGTGTAACAGGATCTTAGTAAGTGAGAATCCGGGGTCTCTACCTATCTCTATGGCTTATTTGTATGATTTTATGTGCATTTTTATTCTTACTTTTATCTTAGTAAGTACAAATGATGTATATTTATCTTGGTTTTCCATCATCTTTATTATGCGTTATGTTACAGAACAACGTATCCATTAGAAACCTACAATCTTTGTTACCTGTTCCTTTCAGAAGCGCAGAAAGGATTCAGTTTTTTTATTTTCAATAAAATAAAGGAAGAACTTAAACCTTACTACGTTAAGTTAAGGTTGACGTTTACAGATTCAACTACATGTGTCAATGCGCATAAATAAACGAACTCGCGGCTTCCTTCTACAGTAGGTACCGGACTTTAGAGCTAAGGCGTAGATTTTTTAAATCCATAAAATGCTGTCAGTAAAGAGTGTTGTGTTTTTGGCTGCGTTCCTGTACAGTACTCATTGTGATGACAAGTTTTTCCGTAAGTTTTGTAGAATATTATTATTTGTGAATGTATTTCAAATAGCAAATAGATATGATTATAGCAAGATCACGATTATATCCGGAAGAATATTTCTACCTTGGTAAAAATAAAAACTACTTATTGTATTAAGAAATAAATTAAATTAGCTTAGGTATATCTTTTTTATATGCCTCTGAATACTCCCTTAGATTATCTTTAAAAGATCATATAACAAAGAGTAGAATAGAATAGGAAAAAAAGTTATATTTTCGACACCAAAGATGAAACTCGGATCTGAAAGAATGTCTACCGTACCTTAGTGACAGTCGTGATTTTTTTTATTACATTGGAATGTTACAAAATCATTTCGTTTTCGATTCCTCCAAACTAATTTTTCAAAGAAGGTACTTTGGATGTTACTATTTAGCAAAGAATCAGCAGGCCGATTCACAACTTCTCGGATTGTATTCCGGATTCAAAAGGTGACGTTTTTCGATGAAAAAACGTCAACTTTCCGAAGAAAATGTTCGAATCGGATGCATTCCGGGGAGTGTGAATCCCACTGCAGGCTACTAGAGTTTTTTCCATAAATATAAAAACTGTAAAAATAAATTCGAAATCGTTTGGACGTCACAGCGCGTTCATATCTTTCGTAAGAAATAATTCTTTATTAAGAGGGCTGCGACTGGCGAATTTCCATAAAAACGTAATACCGAAATCATTTAAAATGTAAGCATGTTTATATCAGTTTATGTTGTTAGATTAGGAGAGTAGGTATTTATCTAGGTTCCTGTTAAACTTTTGTTCCGAAAAACTTACCTAAAAAGAAATGTAAGCCAATTGAATTGAAATCTTTGTAGGTACACCAAAAATGGCATTTTTTCTTTTCATTTGTTCTATAGTAAGTTTTTTGAAACAAAAGTTTAACAGGAACCTAGATAAATACTACCTTTGTCCAAATAATAACGTAAAGTGATAAAAATATGCTCAAATTTTAAATTATTTTGGTATTACGTTCCTAGGTAAGTAGATACGTTCGCCGAGCCCTTAATCTACAAACGAAAGCAACCTAGGGACTGTAACAGCTATTTTTGAAATTATTGTACTTATATCAAAGATGAACTTTATAATATAGTTTAATGATATAGATTTCATAAATTTGAAATTATTGTACCTACTTATTTCAAAGATGAACTATTACTTAGGTAGGTACTTACATAAAATTTTAAGTCAGTGACGCGGGAGACCGGTAAATAAAATATTTTAACTATTCAGTAACTAATGCTAATACATACATATGAGCAATTGGCCAGTTCTGGTGACGGAGTTTTTAGGCCGCCTAAAGGCCTCCGTCATGGCTTAACAATAGATTAATGACAATTAATTAAATAAATGCTGGACATTTCACACAGCATCACCTAGCCCCAAATCAAGCAGAGCTTGTGTTATGGGAACTACATGACTGATATACTACTTATGTACTTTTTTGTAAATACACAGATACATAATTATCATCCATAGAAAATCACGCAGACCCAAGACATTTTTTTGCAGATTGTACAAACATGCCTCGCATGCAGCGCGGATCGAATCCGCAACCTCCTGAATCACAGGTGGGCCTTCGCCCACTGCGCCACAGAAGGTCGTCTTATTTAAGAAAACCAGAGCAAAAATTAGTCCATTTCCAGTCGAGTTTTAATATCAAAGTTCGTCAACACGACGCACCGCCTTGAACTCGACATTAAACGAATGACCTTACAAGAATATCTGTATGTGACGGATAAATTCAATACTACACCAGAAGTAGTTTGGACAATCAAAGGTCTATATTGAAAACAAAACTCTTAAAAGTTATTGAAATAGTAATAATATAATAGCTGCCTATGGGATAGTTCCCGTAGATAAACAGGAAGCTTCTACGCCGTAGCAGTCTACGACGTAGAGCTTCAAACATTTTTTTAAATAGAAACGTCATTTATACTAGCAGCGCCCTTGCAGTGTTGCCCCCGGGGATGGTAATGATGATGATGATGATGATGAAACTTCCTCAAAAGTTAAGCTATCAAATGCAATAATATTTTTCCAAATCCGATTTCTAGTTCCTGAAATTAGCGCGTTTAAACAAACAAATAACCTCTTCCGTTTTTTAAAATTGGTATCGATTGTGTTCGTTATATTTACCGAAAATAGTCTAGATTCAAACTTTGTGCTTTTGAATAGATTTTTCTTGAAAAACACAGACTGTCTTAAACCATTAATTATGAAACCTGCTCCGGTAGTAAAAATAAAAATTAGCCATCGAAAAAAACCGATGTAGACCTTATACAATTGTATGTAGTTTCAATTGTTCTTTGATCAGCAAACATTTTAAGTCTGAAAAGGGTTAATTTGTAGTGAGTAATAAGTTTTTCAAGTCAGTACTTTATAACTATCCGATATTTCGGCCTTTTTAAGATACACGAGGTAGGTACTGTAGAACATACTCGAAACAAACATACTGACGACCTTCACATTGAAAGTCGAGGTAATCCTAGACCACTCATAGATAACTATCGTGTAGGATGTAAGGAAATTTACAATAATCATCATCTAAACGATGATCGTAATGCATTATGATAGACATAGATTACAGCATTATCTCAAAGGTGAGGAAAACCACATAAATTATGTACTTTAGAATAGGAAGTAGAATCCACACGTGTACTGAGTTCGTAATTAATGGATTTATCTAAAAATAAATCATTCTAGGTACAGTTAGCTGCAAGGTTTGATAAATATTTTGCATTTAACCTTTAATAGATATTTTTTTTAAAATACTATTACGTCGGGATATCTAACCAAAATGACTTTGTTATTCAAGTAGTAAGTATCATAAGTTTAGAATCAATATAAAGAAAAAAGGCTTTGATCACTCCGTCATCAAATGTTAACCACTAGTACCTACGTAGTAATTGGCACCTATTATTATATGTTCTGTACCTAATACATAACTTCAAAGATACAAATACATACGGTGTTAATGACCCCACACGTCCCATGAAGATTTATTGGTTAAAAGTTCAGATACCTGTAGGTTCTTGAGTTCGAAAAAACTGAGATAAAGAAGTCATGCAGGTTTTTTACTGCAATAATTTATTCAAGGATAAAGTGTCAATTTAATTTTAATTAACTCTTAAGTTAATTAAAAGATAATTTTGAGACAACGATAATTTTGAAACAGGCTTTTAATTCGTAGATACACATTAACACATTTATTATACCTACTCCGCTGTATGTAAAATCATCTATTCTATACTAATTATATAAACCGGAAGAGTTTTTTTGTTTGAACGCGCTAATCTCAAGAACTAACAGTCCGATTTGAAAAATTCATTCTGCATTTGAGGAAGGTTATAGGCTACTTTTCATCATCATCATCATCATTACCATAAACCATCACTACGGGGGCAACCCCGCGAGGGCGCCGCTAGTATTTCATACGAGTAGACAAAAACAGTTTTAGTGGATATTATTACCTATTAGTAGGTAAACTATTTTATTTAATTTTATTTTTTTGACGAAAGTTAATCTATTTTGAGTAGGTAATCTTGACAGGTAGGTACGCGAACTATTTGAAAACTTTTGTCGATACCCTCCTTTTGGGCTTCGCCGCAGTCGGATAAAAATATTGAACCGAAGCCTGGGTTTTCATTTACTTTATGTAGCCTTTTAAATAGGTACCTACTTACTAACTTTCGGCTAATGCAAACCATTTCACATAGCTTACCAAAGATGTCAAATTAATATTTTTCCGGAAAATACTTTCTGTAACGATCGGGCAACAGCATTTTTTGAAACATGTCTAACATACAAAGTCGATACAGGTTGTATTAGCAAGAATTTTCACTTAGAAAGAAAAAAAATCAAAATACAACCCCTAAAATACATTTTTTTGTTTCAGCATCTTACATCACACCCTGTGATTTAAGCAAGTCTAACTATGCCGAATGCATTAAGGAACAGATCGCACAGGCTCTCCCACATTTCACAAAGGGTATCCCAGAGTTGGGAGTGCCCTCAACAGACCCAGTGTTAATAGACGATATACATATCGACGGCAATGGACTGAAGCTGACGTTCAGCGAGGCTAAGATGCATGGACTTGGGAAAGCTCAGCTGTCGCAACTTAAGTGAGTTAAAAATAAGTACTTAATGAAACATAGGTACCTATGTGTATTAAGATGTAAAGTATAGTTTACACGAGGCCATCACTGTCAGCCTCACTGGCCAGTCTCACTGGCAGCCAGCGCTGGCTTGGTATTTGCCTTGTGTAAACAGTTTATCAAGCGGAGGTGGAGGTCACTGGCTTAAAAAATAGACGGGCGCTCTATTCTCGCCAGCGCTGGCCTGGTGTAAACTATACTTAAGACATAGAAAAACACCCAGACCCGAAACTGTTGCAAATATTTGCAGATCATACAAACATTTGCCTCGGGACGGGAATTGAACCCGCAACCTGTGTTTCAATTCTTGCTTATAATGTTCGTATGTTGTTTGGTTCTTTTGCATAAAATTCGGATTTAAGATTACAATGCAATATTATGGTGACATCAAGCAGATGATCAAGTCAAAAGCTGTTTAAAAGTAAAATTAGATGAAAAAAATACTAATCAAAAAACATATTTCTGGCATGGGAACTATTTAACTATCGGTCGTTTGCATTCACAACCCTCCGTAGAGAGGAAATAAGAATCAACATTAGTATTAACATTTGAGCACAGACATCTAATATCGAATCAGTAGTTTCTCGGTACGCTCTGAACAATCTTCGATCAACAAAATTGTTGAAGGGTACATAAAATAGGCAAGTTGATGATCACGGAAGCCCGTAGGTACCCATGTTAATGTAATGTTATGATTCAGGTTTTTAACTAACAGAACTTGTTCTACCAGACAGAAGAAACCTTTTCATATATTATTACCTACAATAGATATGGCCCAATTAATAGTCTGGGTCAAATTCGAGCCATCCTTGTTTTAGCAACAAGAGATCATTTTCTTCGAGGCCTTTTAGGCGGCCTAAAAACTTCGTGACCAGAGTTGGCCACTAGATCATACGAACTTACTTTTATAGGACTCATTGCCACTAATACCTACCTCCTTACTATTAATAGTTCCATGATGGAACTTAACGTCCAAATGTACCTCCCTACCTCAGTGCCTGTGGAATGTTAAGGGGTAGGTAATATAATCGAACTCCGCTACATAGATTCAATAACACGGTCTTCGGTTTACTACCATCTTTTTCGGATTCTTACAGTCTTGCAATCGTTCCTATCCTGGTGAATTCGCTGTCATGTGTAATGTTCAGAAAGGATAGGCTTTACCAGCACCAATACCATCCCTTCTAAATAGTTCTTATTTACAGGAAATGTGGTTGTTATGTGTAGAGCTACATGATTTTGCATGTTCTAGTGTTTCTCAAACTTTCTAAGCTTAATTGTGGGAACTAAGAAAAATCATTAATGATAGGTGCACCTGATATTGCCATAAAATACTTTGTTGTGTTGCCATAAAACTGTTCGGAAACACGTGTACGATGCGCAATTAGTAACTAGCTGTTTTATAATTCGAGCGAACAAATAAGTACCTACCTACAATTTATTACAGATTATAAACTGACCATTGTCGTTTCATGGTATATAATGGGTGTAACGTCGAAACAAATAAATTACATAAACACTGTACACACACATAGCCGGATAGCAAATTCTAGATAATCTAAACTTCTAAAGCACATACTTGTACATAAATGTAAAAAAAAACAAAAGATACCACTAGTGATCTCTTTGTTGTTATTGGCATTCAATCAAACTCCAATTAATATAAATGATGAGTAGCAGGAAAAAACGTATCTATAGACCGGAAGCGCAGGTCTATAAACTAATCGATAGACAAAGACAAGAAGCACAATTCAATTGAACACATTGTGTGCTAATTATACCGCCTTCACTCTCAGAGAAGATTACTATGTAGTACGTCAGTACTCGCGTGGACAATGTCGCACAGTGTTCAGAGGTAGAAAGAAAGAAAACCGTAGTGCCCCCTCTTTCTATCCTCACGCCGCTCAACTCATTCTGTTTCGTGCGCGCACGGCGTTCGCACAGTTATAAAAATATTTACAAACGTCGTCATGAAGAATCCAAGGAGAATGGAAGCGGAGGATGGAATCGGAGGATGGAAGCGAATGAAGAAGCGGAAGAAGAAATATGTGAAAAAGTGGTCAGAAAGCGATCTGCAAACTCAAGGTACATTTTATTTTATCATCCGTTGAATTCTTCGGATACCCTCGTTGCTTTCATCGAGGTTGGTTCAAACCATAGTACCTAGTACCTACCTAATTTAATTACTCATATTTGTGAGTGCGGGTTTGATTGTGCACAGGCTATTTTTTCGTTGTATTCAACGATAAAATTTATATTTTTCCCCTTGAATTCTTGGGATGTGCCTGGAGATGACTATGAAAGATAAATTTCCATATTCGTTGTATTCTTCGAATTATGAGAATTATGACGAAAAATATCGTAATTTTTTTAATTTATTTTTTCCCTTGAATTCTTGGGAGGTGCCTGGCGATAACAATGAAAGCTAATTTTCTTATTCGTTGCATTTTTCGAATAATTAGAGTTATGGCGGTTTCTGTTTATTAAAATGCGTTTTTTTTTTTCTCTTCGAAAAACATCGTGATTTTTTGAACGTCTGCTTACCTATATTTTGTTCTACCGCCAAAACATTAATATTCTCATACGGGTTTTTTCGCCTAAATTAGAGCTTTACAAAGATGATACCTACTTACAAATTTATCAGTCACCCTGGTTCATTTTTTATCCAGGGTAATACTGAGGTAAGTACTTACTTACCTACTTACCCACACTATAGGCCCGAAGTTGTCTCAAGCCCCAATATCGATATTATTACGAATAGGATATTTTAGATCCTGATTTGCTGCAAGCACTCGGCGATTCAAGGTCGGACGTAGTGGAGATATTATAAGCAGCGAATTAACCTTCAAGGTCCACCTAAAATATAAGCGGGCTTCCGAAGGATAATTTGATTAATTTTTTTTCCAAAAATTTTCCTCTGATTAAGGGTTCTACTCTAAACGGGGGAGTTTGGTGCCATGCCGGTCGAGACATGTAAACTGAGGGTTAAGCGCTTGATTACCAAGCAAGATCAAATCGGTACCTAAATCGCTTTTCGCTGAAAACAGTTCGGCATTAGAATACTTTTATCAAAGACACTCAATGCATCAAGAAAAAGGAACAAATCAACCGATTCAAGCTTAGATTTCGTCTAACAAAATTAAACGGAAGAGGCTCATCGTTCCGCGGAGTGAAGAACCAGCACGGGGAGTCGGCAAGCTGACGTACTTCAACGTCAACTAGTCGTATAACAAGCCAGTGGCAGGCCAAGGCAGACGACCGTCCCAAAGCCGTGCACCGCTCGTTGCACCGCGCCCGCGCCGCACCCGTCAGCTGGCGAGCACCGATGAGTGCACCGCTACCCGCCACTGTCTCGCAGGTACGCGCAGGACGTTTGAATTTATTTTTTAAACTAATTGAAATCTATTATATTTATTACGAGTGATAATTTTATACTCGATGTGGGTCTGCTTATTAAAAATCTTTTACAGGATTTCATAACTAAACTCCTGAAATGTACCCGCGCTGTAAGTACTTATTCTAAAACTGAAATCGCAACTATGCCTAAGTTAAAATGCGAACTGACTGCTGGACAATTTATTTCGGAAATTATCTTTATTGCCAAAGCTGATGGAAGCAGTCAGTTCATCCTGAATTAAATTAAATTAAATTAATGAAGTGATTAATGAACCATTTAATGGAACATACTCCATCTTGAAATATTCTGTATGAATGTATCATACGGTCCATTTGGATCAACTTTTGTTCACGAATAAGTACCTACCATAAACTATATTTTTTATGTTTTTATTTTCAATATGAAGCATGTATGAATTTACAACGCCTAGCATTTGCTTTGTGTTTTTTAGTCTTTAAATTTTTACAGAAATAGTAAATCCCTTCATTTTTCACATGAATCTTTATGTACTTATTGATTAAGAATCAGCTAGTGGTTGCCTAGCAAATGCAAAAATAAACTATATCTACTTAATTGCAATATACTTATACAATTAGAACTGGTTGTAAAAAAAAAAATATATATATATACCTATATATATATATAAATATATATATTATACCAAACAAAGACTTCTTGCTAGATTCTGATGGGTCATTATAATTATTCAATGTCCATGACTACTTATACAGTTTCCAGACTTAGAGATACATAAAATCTTGGAAGATACGAATAAGTAGATTCTCTTTAAACATATTTAAACACTGTTTGGTATTTAAATGTAAAAAAGAGTTTGAAATTTAAATAAGTACTAATGCATATTAGAACTTTTGTTTATTGCAGTATTAGAACGATAACAAGGATCTATTATTATATCTATTATCTAGCTATCTATAGTTATCTATCGTGGCATGTCCATTTCATACAGCTGGTTTTTTTTGCAAGAATTCTATGGAAAATTCTACAATAATTTTTCTTTGTCTAAAAGTAACGATAACTTAGACGTAGTTCAGATGGAACTACTTTGAGAGAGAAATAATACTTTGGTAGTTGTCCATCCTATTCGCAAAAATATGATTAGGTACAATATTTTTACGGATGCTTCATCCACAGCTTTTGTAATTCTGGAATAAATTAAGTACCTACATGGTTTTACCACAGAGGTTGACAATTTTTTTTTTTTAACTAAGTACCTGGAATTTGATGGCGATTTTTAGTCTCAAATCAGTTGCAGTGCAGAAGACAATAAACTGTGTAAACATACTTTTAAATGTATGTAAGTTTTTAGTGTAGACAATACCACTACTTATTGTCATATATTTTAATAGGATGGTCGAAGTGCATCCATATTTTAAAAAGGTAGCTAACATGTTTTGGAATTGGAACGAAAAAAGAAACAATGTTCATTTTCGCGTCATAAGTACCTATTATTATTATTTTAATTTTTTTATTTTTTGTCTCCCTGAATGTGAAAGCAGATAAAAACTAAATCTTTCATCAGGCTAAATGCATAGATACGGAGTGAGAATTAGATTCTCAAGAAGTCAGGGAGATTGTCTGTCTGTTTAATAAGACACAAAATAGATTTATTTGTGTCTTGTATAAACCCGAAGTGCTTATTAAAATTATTTGCCTTTTATAATATTTACTTAAATATTACTTATATTACTTAAATATCAGTTCTACTTCTACTGTTTTATTTAGTTGAAAAACACTAAAAAAGTTGATATCTGATGTGGTAGGTAACTGGTATGTAGTGAGGGTACCATGGTGGTCGTGTCAACCGTGGTACCCTCTATGCAGATCACTCTGTGTTACAGAGATGATGTTATTTTCCCCTAGTAAATCTACTTCTTTCCTCTTTCAAGTTCATTAACCCGCTGTACTAAAGCAATGGTGTAGGTGTACATATTTTTTTAGGAACTACCTACCAGATTTTCTCACAACTTTTCTCGAAAAGACTCATGCTATTATGCCTTGAATTATTTGCTATTTTTTTTTAATGTATTAAAACAAAATAGATGATGGTCTAGTCTAGAGGCTAACCACATTATTCATAATTCGACTGTCAAATTAGTAGGTACCTACCTACGGCTATAATTTTTTTTATTTGTTTTAGTGTTAAACCACACTTAGAACACACTACCTACGGCTTTAGAGTATGTGATTTTTTCTTGTTACTCTCATGTAATTGAAAAGAAATGACTGCAGATTTAGGGGCCGTTTTAACTTAAACAAGCTTATAAGTAGGTCTATTATAAATTATGACTATAGAACGTTTTAAGCAGTATTTTTAGAATTAAAACCGAGTTTTCTCTCACCACAATGTTACTTGGGATCCAAGTAGGTACCTATTGTGATTATTAAGATAAATAATCAAAGGACCCCATTATTTCAGAAAATCCAAAAATAATTAAATAAGTAAATAGGTAATAATAAAAATAATAATAATATTTTTTTTTACTACTATTATTATCAACTAGCCAGAGAATCCAAGCTCATTGATTCCAAAAGATCATTGATTCTAAATTACTAGATGATCTTAAATAAATGGTTACCTATGGTAATTTCGTTATCTACGTAATTAAATTAAAAGTTCAGGTAGTGGCAGAATGCAACTTTCTTTTAATTTACCTAATTTGATCAAAGGCTTGGTCTAGCATCTGTCCAGTTTCTATTTAAAAATAATAAATTAGAAGAGTTTTATTATCAATAACAATAATAATAAAAAATTAAAGTAATTACGCGATGAAGACCCGTTAGTTCGCTTAAATTAGTTTTTATTATCCTTTAGACAAAATAAAAAAAAATAAAAAAACTTAAAAATAGTAGCTATGCTATAGTGTGTATGAGCCCGCCTGTCGGTGTCGGTGAAAACCTCCTCTAGTTGATACTTTAGAGAAATGTAAATTAATTAGGTACATCGGTAATCAGATTAAATTTAGAAGATTGGGTTATGTTAACCCACTTTAAGCACCTTGCCAGACCCTCGGATGCTGGCTGAAGCAATCGCTAGCTGATAGTGGTATCGATACTACGATTTTAGAGCTGGCAGCACGAGGCATGCCTCTATTTCTGATAGCAGGAGTTTGTATCGATGTTTTCAGGACAGCAGGCTGATCCATACAATCAGCAGTATTTACCAACCTTTACAATGGATCTGTGGTTGAATCAAATACCTACCTAGTAGTTTATTACAGGTTTTATCCATTTAAACTGAGTACCTATGTACTATTTCCATTTAAATTTTAGTTTTTCTGTTGTTATTTGTAAAAATCAATATAGCTACCTACTTACTCGTAAGCAGGCTTCTCACACTAACCATTTATGCTCGTCAAAAATTTATTGCAACATCGATCTTATATATTCTCTGAACATCTACATAGTAATCTTCTCTGAGAGTGAAGGCGGTATAATTGAATGATCAAGCGAGCTTACCTGAAGCGAAGCTCGATCTTGATTATACCGCCTTCACCGAAGAGAACCAAGGTCCCTCCCTACCCTAACGAGTTCCCTTTGCAGATCTATGTTGCTGTATGTATCTAGGTTTACTCTAAAAAGAATGAGTTGAGCGGCGTGAGGATAGAAAGAGGGGGCACTACGGTTTTCTTTCTTTCTACCTCTGAACACTGTGCGACATTGTCCACGCGAGTACTGACGTACTACATAGTAATCTTCTCTTCGGTGAAGGCGGTATAATCAAGATCGAGCTTCGCTTCAGGTAAGCTCGCTTGATCATTCAATTATATACGTGTAGAGACAAAACGAGACACGGGCTTGGCTAAACGCAAGGTGATCGACATGATTTTATTATGGAATAATAGTGCCTATTTATCTGATAAAATCAACTCTAAAAATACCAAATGTTGCTAAAATACATATTAGTAATGTTAATAAATCGGTCCAGGCGTCTTCGAGAAATCGGTGAATGTAAAAAAGCACAAATCAAAAAGAAAAAAAAAATCCGATGAATTGAGAACCTCCTCCTTTTTTGAAGTCGGTTAAAAATAACTACTACATCGTACGAAAATTCCCAAGAACAAACGAGGACATTTTACCTAATTGTGGACTTAATATCACAATTTCAACATGTATAATCTCTTTCAGAATAACGATAGGCAAAAAAGAAGAGGCTTTCACCCTCGCCTTCAAGTGTGACCTGAAGCTGACGGCCAAATACGAAGTCGATGGAAGGATCCTCATCCTACCAATCCAGGGGAAAGGAGACGCTGTGGTCAAAGCTGGTAAGTACTATCGACTAAGCCAGTGCCTTACCACCTTAAGGGTGATTTTCCTGTGAACCGACTAGCAGTTACCTAGCCCTTACAATTTGTCTACAACTGACTACGGTCAACTAAAGGCTGTAAGTCATAAAAACTAAGGGCTGTCTAAAAAATAAACAGATGTTTATATCTCCGATTGGTCAAAATAAGAGACAAAAGAAAAACACGGGCACTGTGTGCAAGCGATTTTTTTTTCCAAACTGGTAAGGTGTGAGTTTCTTCGATAGTACCTACATCTAAACTAATCTACTAATACTATAAAAATCTCATTACCTATTTTAAAAGTGTGCTTGCAAATTCCTTGTACTTACCTATAACTTTTTATTTCACAGACAATGTGGAAGTAATCATCGAGAGTAAACTGGCCTACGTGAAGAGCTCCAAAGGAGACCATCTAAAAATTATAACTCCTAGCTACAAGTACAACATCGAAAAAACCACATTCGACCTACAGAATCTGTTCAATGGAAACAAACAGCTTGGTGAGTAAATCCCTTTCTTTAAAACTCTTTTATAGAAGTTAAAGAACTGTATTGTTTAATTTTAAGATCGAATAAGAATAAGATAGAAATAGTTTAACAATTTCCAAAAGCGCTCGTGGCGTAGCTTGCTAAGATGTTCTTGATTGATCGTTGAAGTTAAGCAACATCGTGCGCGGTCACAATTTGGATGGGTGACTGCAAGTGGCATTACAAGCTGAGAACTTCTGTGTTTCGGAGGGCACGTTAAATTGTCGGTCCCGGCTTTTAAGTCGTTAAGCCATGACGGTGGCCTTTAGGCGGCCTAAAAACTCCGTCACTAGAGTTGCTCAAACGAACTTACTTACCTACTTTAATTTCTTTGCACACTTGCATAGCAGATATTTCTTATCAGATGTACGCAAAAGCACAAATAAGAACCACATTTGGCACATAACCACATCTTTCAAATCTTTCAAGTAGGTGGGTTTGTATTCAATAAATTGCATATAAAATCACAGAGTTCAAATCCCCGTACTGTAAACATAAAAAAAAACAAAGAGATCAAATTGTCATGCATGTACTAATCAAATTAGCAAGATTGTCAGATTAAACTTTTATTTGTAAGCTAAAAATAATATCAAACAATATAATGAGTTGAATGCCTGGATTGTTGATCGCATAAGTTTTTTCCTCACTAAAACCTACAATGACAAAATAACTCAATCAATTAGTATTGTGTAGATGTATTTAGAAAATTGTTTTCAGTGTTCCCTTTTTTGCCTAACTCAAATAATTGCTATAAAGAATTTATAAAATGATTCTGAGAGAGTAATTTAATCTACTATGCAACATGTAGGGATTTTATTAATTATTTTTGACGTCGCTTCCCACAATGTGCCACGATGTTAATTAGAACAATCCCTGGTCCCACACATATTAGACACGATTGTACAGTACAGAGGATTTTCTTTTTTCTGCTTTTGAGCTGCGGAGCTTAAAAATCCGTTAAGTATAGCAGAATCATAATGCGACAGCAGAAACCGGAACTGTCGTATCTCGAAATATCCAATTTTACACCAGAGCTAAAAAACTACCTAAGTGTTTCAAAAAATCATAACTCTTAAATCTACAAAAACTTGGAAAAATCAAGGGCGTATAATAAAGTTTCATCGTAGAAAGACCATTCAACGCGGCTTTTTTGTTTTATCAAGAATGCACTTATAAGTATTTTAGGCCAATTTTCGAGATACGACATTTCCGCTTTCTGCCGTCGATGATTCGTCTTGTTTTTGCTCTTGTCACTCTCATGTCTATGAAAAGAGATGGCATATAGTGCAATTCTGATTATGATTCTACTATAGCAACCTTTTTAGCCCCGCTGATCTTCTAACTTTATCAATGTACTTAATCTGCTATACAATCTTAGGATAGCTTCAATAAAGCTGGTTTGGCCTTGAAATAATTAAAACAAAAATTAAAAAATCATCAAGGAAGTTGAACCATATTAACTTGGAACTGGAATTACTAGTTGGTAGGTTTACCTACTCTTTTATTTATACTAGTGAAGCGACATCCTAGATCTATATTTATTCGCCTAAAATAATTTGCATAGCTACATTTGGTTGTAACTATCTGTATAATTTTATACTGTGTATGTAAATACAAAATCATAGAATTGAGGTATGAAATAATTACAGCTTTATGGGAAGTTTTATTACACCCTGTATACTAGTTAGTACTTGGCATTGTATCGGACACATCATAATTGAGGCAAAACACGAATTTGCTGATTTGTGTAAAAGTAAATGATATTGGGGTAGAGTTTAATAAAATAAATTCTTATAACTTCAACTAATTCTCACGCGAAAACAATTTCTACTTCGAATCAATTTTTTTACGAATAGGAAGTTGGCAAAACCATTGTTCTATTCTATAGTAAGAATTATTATTTACTTATACCTACTTAAGTATTTATTTACAAAAGGTTCTCATAGATCAGGTTTTATTGTACTTATAGGATTACTAATATTAATTACTAGCGTACTTGGTAGCAGAAGCTAACCCAGTCAAAATTTAAAAAAAATCTCGACCTTAGGGCGATCGAGCCACCTATAGAGTCCAACTGCTCGGAGTAGGTACCTAATGAGTAAGCAAAAAAAAAAACATAAACAAAATCGTTCAAACTGATTCGGAGAAAATGTATGGAATGTGTTTTTTTTTTTTTAATTATTGCAAAAACTTACGATTTTATTTGGTAAGTTACTTTAGGAGAAGTGTTCCGGATGAGAAATAGAGTCGATTAAGACCAACTTGTTTTTTTTTTACAAACTAAATATGCAGACCATGCAAACATTTTTGTTGTTCGCATGGTCTGCATATTTTGTTCAGGGTATGGGTGTTGTGTTGTGGTACCATGCAAACATTTTTGTCGCTAAAATCAAATGCTCTCGCGACGACTCTACAATTAAAAAAAATCTAAAAGACTGTTTTTCATAATTTCATTTAAATGATACTTAAATGATAAATTACATTTATTTGCACTGATCCAGGCTTCCGAATTAGCATCCGATTCGATGATTTCAGTCGGAAAGTTGGCGTTTTTCAGGGAAGAAACGCCACTTTCCGAATTTTGTATGCATTCCGAGGTCTGCAGGGCTATTTTGACTCACACGTAAAGTCGCTAACTCGGATTTCTTCCTACAAATTGATTTTTTACGAACAATATTAAAGTTATAGAATGCAGAATTACTATGAATATAGGTATTACACAATATAAATGTCTATCACTTTTTTCAACCATCTTCTACCATTTCAAAGTATCTATTCATCATAAAACAACAGTTTTTGTATGAAGTAAACCGTGGTAAACGGTGTAGTAAACCGTGGTAAACGGTGTAGTAAACCGTGGTAAACGGTGTGTAAACCGTGGTAAACGGTGTGTAAATCGTGGTAAACGGTGTTGTTTTCACATTTATTACTCATCTACCGATACGAACATAACTTCTATTGTAATGTGTTACTGTTTGTTTACCCAAATAAATAAGTAAAAATTAAAAATATAGTAATCCGAGTTAGCGACTTTACCTGTTTGTCAAATAGCCCTGCTGATTCGCGTCTCCGGTCTTGTATTTTATTTCACTTATTCGTAGACTAATTTTAAATAATATTTCAGCGGAGACCACGATCCAATTCGCGAATCAGAACTGGCAGCAACTGATGGACGAGCTAGCACCACCGGCGATCAAACAGATCGTGAAGACCATCGTCAAGGCGATCAACAAGTTCCTATCGAGTGTCACTCTTGATCAAATCTTAATAAACTACGAAGCTATACTCTCTACTAAGGCGTAGTATTGTGTAGATTGTTACTTTGTAGGATTAGACCATAGACAAGCTCGTACAGTCAGTGACAAAAGTAGAACGTCGGGTTTATTACAAAACAAAAAGTAAAAAAAATCCTGGGGTAAAGTGTTTATGGCGTACACTGTCACACTCTGCTTTGCCCTTCAAGGAAAGTTTTGGTCTACCTACATACTGAACTCGTGTATTAACTAACTGTTATTGGCTTATTCCGGAAATCCCCTCAGATGATCCCCTGTGAAGGAGATTTTTGGATTTTTATAATAAAGCGGGAATGAGATATAAGTCACGTCATGTTGTGGGGGTGTGTTTTGGCTCATGTTTGCGCAATTGCGCATGGGTTACCTATTCGCAAACATGACACAAAACATACCTCACTTTCTTCCAGCGTTCTTTTTACATGACGCGAACTATACCTGTCATGAGAAACGAATATAAAAAAATGAAAAAAGTATGTGGTAGACAGCAGATGATCGCATGGTGTCTCAAAGTTCAAAATGTAAAGTCATATTAAAGCTAAAGGTTACTCGTATCGTAACTTAAATTACTTGCGAAATATAATCTAGGCTTTTTAGAATAGGTTTGTCCAAAATTGAAAGAGTTGGCCAAGTCGCTCATCTACTTTTGTCGCTGACTGTAGAAGGTGATGAAAAAAGTGCGTAAAAGTTAAAGATATGTGCTGACATTAATATTATTTCCCACAAAATGTAGATTCAGAAGTGCATCGCAATTCTCGATAGTTCGGACTTGCCATTCTGTAGGAAGTAATTAAATACAAAATAACAAAAAAGAAGGGAAGTTTTTTGTATGGTTACAAAAGTTATTGGTTATGGACCTCGCGGCAACTTATTGTTCTGTTAGTATTTTACTCAATCTTAATAAATTATATTTTAGTGATTAAACTTCTTTTTTATTTTTCAACCAGACGGAGTTACCTATCTAGAGCAGTTTAACCGATCGAGATAAGGGTAGATATTATCTCGTTTCTCGACTCTCGATGTAGCGCATTTTTGCTCCAGTGGGAAGCCAATCGAACAAATGAAGGGATTACCTAAATACGCTTGTCTCTTATCATAATAAATCTAATCAGTTTAAGTCTAATTTTATCTATTATTTATCTCATAATTATAATTCTTGTTTAAATCGGTTTTTTATCGAATGTAAGGGATTTAAAAAAAACATGATATCAATCAGAAAATTGTTGTTTTAATAAATAATTTAAATAAAGCAGTATTAATTATATTATACATCAGATGAGCATATCACGATAAATCTTTTCGGAACCCAGCCGAGCCACGGATCCTAAATTAACAATATTTTTTAAAATTTTATAACTAGGTATTTGTACATTTTTACACTAATTGTAATAAGATTACCTAGGTAGTTAATGGTAAAAAGGTAAGTAACTAAACAAGTTGCTAAATTAAAATTTTAAAAAAAGCGGCTTCAATATTAAACTGAGCAATTTTCCGCACTCTCGAGGAGCATTTCTGATCATAGCTCCGAAGATCCTCACCAAATTTTTGTGGTACCAATCGGAAAGTATACCCTTTCTAACAAAAAAAAATTCCAAATCAGTCCAGGCGTCTTGGAGTATCCGGAAAAAATCACAAAAAAAAAGTTTCTTAAAATTGAGAATCTCCTACTTTTTTGAATTCGGGTAATCAAGCAAGAATCTCAATAATAGGAGCGACTCGCGGTGTCTCATCAGAATTCGCCCCAGATTCCTCCTCGTCAGAACTATTACTCTCCCTTCCCGTTTTATATCTCACAGTAGCTTGTCTAACTTCATGCGATGAGTCCGTTCCGAATGTGGAACCTCCAAGTGACTCATTGTCTGTACGAGGATTGCTCATACGCCGCCAAGGAATTGAGGGTAATCCGTACTTGTAAAGTATTGCGCCTCCGAATATGAGGAAAAGTGCGGGAATACCGATGCTCATACCGATGATACCCGCTATTGATCTTGGCTGTGGTTCTGCAAGAAACAATCAATCAATCAATCATGTATTTATTGCGAATCAAGGGTAAAAAATCATGCTAACAAACCATGCTATTCATAATATCTGGGCGACCGAGCTATACTCGGGAGCAAATAGAAAAATTAAAAAGAAAAAGAAAAAAACTTACAAAAAATAAACTTTCACTGGCTGAGATTCGAACTCGAAGCCTTCGGCTGAAAGGCGGACAGCCAATCTACTCAGTCACTTCACTTCGGTCTCAACAAAAATTGTGAAATTACGAACCACATTGCACTGGTAAATCTTTTTGCGTGAAAATGCCGAGAAAACGAATTTTCTCAGATATCTGATTTGATCAGATATCTCTAGAGACCTAGCTAGATCGATTTTTCGCCCCCGTAAACCTCCGTACCGCATTTCATCGAAATCATTAGAGCCTTTTTCGAGAACGTGAGTACGAACAAACAAACAAATATTGCTCGTTTAACACAATGAGTAGGACATTTTAAATGTCAGCCAAATCGGTTCAGTGGTTGTCGAGTTATAGAGGAACAAACATACATCCATCCATCCATCCATCCATCCAAACAGTCATATCAGTGTGATATTATTAAGCTTGCAAAACAAACCTTCAAGTATAAGTAGAATAGTGTCTCTAGACTCCAAAGTCTCGTTGTCGACCACAGCCGCGCAAGTCCAGACACCAACATCATGTTCCATTACTGGATCGATGGTTAAAGAGCAGTCTCCATAATCCAACTCTCTGTTTGCCGTAAAGAAGAAACGCTCTAAGACGGCTCTGAAAAAAAAATGTAATGTACCTTTAATACAGGTATTTTACTTAAAAGGAGGTTTCGATTACGGTAAAGTTGCATGTAACTCAAGTTAAAAATAATAAACAAATGTATTTTTTGTTTTTGTACCTCTGATCTGTAAATAAATGTTCTGGATTTGAGAGTTGGTAAAAAATGGTGAGAGGAGGTGAATGATAGAACTCGGGGACGAAAAGAAAGAGAGAGAGAAGTAGACCTTTGCTCTGTAAATTAATTTTTTGTGTAATCCAAGATCGATTTCAGAGTCTTCATTCATTTGATTTCAGAGATTTGAGACCATCTTTCACCAGAAAGAAAGTAGATGGATGAACTCAGGGAAGAAAAGAAAGTGAGAAAGAGCCGTTGCTCTGTAAATAAAATGTTCTGTGTAATGCAAGATTTGAGAGTTGGTGAAAGATGGTGAGAGGAGGTGGATGGAAGAACTCGGGGAAGAAAAGAAAGAGAGAAGTAGATCTATTCTCTGTAAATAAAATGTTCTGTATAATGCAAGATGCGATTTATAACTTCTAAGACTTACTTATCTTTAGTGACTGTCTCGTCGATACTGATGCCAAGGTATGTCGGCGAGAGGAACCGACAGTAGTCCAATGGTCGATTCCCGTTCGATGAATGACAGTACAACGTTGTATTGCCTCCAACTGCCGCTATCACTTCCTAAAGATATAAACGTTACATATATTAGACATAGACAAATTATGTATTTGCCAATAAGCACACAAAATACATTATGGTGAAACGTAATAATTATGATAAAAGTTAAAAGAAAGGTACAAACGTAATCGAACTAAAAATAGGTTGTTTGTGTGCTACAGTAGCAAATGGGCTGCGACTCAGCATTATTGTCCACTGTTTTAGGCAGAGGGCATATTACGAAACGCTCATGGCGTAGCTTGCTGAGACGTTCTTGATTGATCGTCGAAGTTAAGCAACGTTGTGCGCGGTCACAATTTGGATTGCTGACCTGGCATTACGTGCTTCGGAGGGCACGTTAAATTGTCGGTCCCGGATTTTAAGTCGTTAAGCCATGACGGAGGCCTTTAGGCGGCCTAAAAAGCACAAAAAAAGATTCTGACGAATTGAGAACCATAATTTTTTTTTATTGTTAAACTTACATTTCATTTTCAATGAATTGAGAACCTCCTCTTTTTTTTTGAAGTCAGTTAAGGCGCTGGCCAGACAGAAGAGACATAAGACGAGGACGCGATGCGGACAGGGCGCCAGCGAACAGAGTTGCGCCCGCGCCCCGTCTCTTCTGTATGTTTTGCGTCGCGACGCTTCTATACATTTTGTATGAAAGGGACGCGGAAGAGACAAATGTCTGCGCCCCGTCCGCGTCTTACGTCTTTTCTGTGTGTCCCACGCCTAAGGTCGTGTGTAAGCTCTAGTATTGCTTTATTTTAAGGGGTCTTGGTAAATTATTTGCCCTATTTGTTCAAACTATTTTTGTCCTATGTTTGTATGTAACAATGTATTTATGAAATAAATATATGAAAACATTAAAAAAAAAAAAAAAAAAAAAAAAAAAAATTTAATCTTTAATGTAAGTTCAATGTAAAAACGAACCTTCTCTCTCGCCGCGAGTGGCCCAGTAACTCTAACATCGACTCGGTCTGTGATCTCCATTCCTACTTCGCCGCGAGGTCCCATATGACACGTCCATATTCCACCATCGTCTTCTGTTACGTGAGTGAATGTTATACCACAATCACCGACAGCTAAGCTCTCTCCTGAATACCTTACAAATACAAATACATTTATTTACCAAAAGAAAATACAACACATACAAATATTACTGATGGTCCCCGCACTATGGTGAGCCTGTATCGCGGGAGACCGAATAACAAAAACGATTACCTACTACAATACAGAGAGGATAACACGAGACAAGGCAAACCACAGAGGACAGACTAAAGAAAAGAAAACGACAATAGGGGGTACCAGCGTAGTACTAGTATTCTGTGGTACCAGTGAGTGAGAGTACCTTAAGGTTGCGGTGAGTGGAGCTCGGAACTTCTCTTCCAACGTATCTATCTAAATTGTTCGTCCTTGTCACGCAAAAAACTCTATGTAGTATAGTATAGGTGTACTACTCAGTCTACTATGAGCAATCACAGCCCCGATTGGCAGTATTACCTCTACCTAATCTGTGATTGGCAGATATGAGTCTGACATGAGGCCCGCCCTTTTTGGCGCGATTCAGGACGCATTACGCGCAGCTACTGTTCAATAATTTCAAATACAAATGCATCAGGACGTTTGGCTCAGCGGTTGTGAGCTCCGCTTGCAGCGCGGTAAGTACTTGCGGAATGGAGATCAATTCCTGCTGATATTGAGTTTTTGCATCTTTGGAGAGGCCAAAAATGTTATATTGTCAGTCACTAATGAATAATGTTCATTTTATTTCATGGAATCGTTAGATAAATGTATGGTAAAAATGCTTTTTTTGGAAATTTATCTACAATATCTAGGTAATTACCTACCCATCTTACTCTCAAGATTTTTAGGGAGGGATGAGATCGATATTATGACGCTAGACAGAATATGTGGGTTGTTACCTATATAAGTAGGTACACAATTACCTAAATTTTCAAAGGGAAGTAGGTACCTAAGTAGGTACTTACCTATGTTTTTTTCTGTCCAATGTCTATAGGTAAGTAGGTACTTACCTAACCTACCTAACTACTGAAGTCACAACGGATGTTTGTCCCTCTGAAATTAGGGGGCGTCCATTAATTAAAATTAAAGAATAAAAATTAAAGGTGATTTTTGCGATTTTTCAACCCCCGCACCCCCTCCCCCCTTGGTGAGATGTCCTGAGATTTGGCTCGATCCCCTCCCCCACCCCCTAATCTCACGTGAGAATAAAAAAAATAATCTTAAACAGGTACCTACCTAGATTTGCCGAGACCTCCCTTTCATTTTTAATCCCACATGGGATTAGGTGCGATTTGGCTCAACCCCCTCCCGCCCCCTAAAAGCCTGACGTAATTAATGGATGCCCCCATAAGTGCAACAAAGGATAACGCATATTTAGGTACTTATGACGTGGCGAATCAATTGGTGGTACCAATAGGCTGAGAAGGCTGGACTCGGCTGGAGCCTAGGGCGGCAGATTTTAGGGGCGGCAAATAGGGAAATTTTTTTTTTGTGTTACAGAAAAATAATATTTACCTATATTTATTGATAATGCTATGTTATTATGTACACACAAACAATTCAACATGTAAGTAATGTTTTAAAAATTGTTAGAGTGAGAGCTTTTCTTGCTTAGAACTTTTTTCCATAATTGGATTGGAAACGAGCGATAAAGGCGGCGCGTTTAGATGGGCCCGCGAATTACAGTAGTATCCCGAAAATTTCCAACAGTTTACCTGTTGATCATGTTTGTTTCTGTAGCTGTAATCAGCACGTGTAAGGTCGTCATGTACGAAAAATCCCTATGTGTACCGAAGAATTTTTATTTTCATTAAGTAATCATTAAATTTCACATCATCAATCAATCATCATCAATCATCAACCAATCAAACATCAATAGGTATCCGTACCCCTATTATAAATGTGAAAGTGTGTTTGTTTGTTTGTTTATTTGTAGTTGAATCACGTCAAAACGGAGCGACGGATTGACGTGATTTTTTGTGTGGAGATAGTTGGAGGGCTGGAGAGTAACATAGGCTACTTTTTATCCGGTTACAACTCGAGCGAAGCCGCGGGCAGCAGCTAGTTTATAATAAAACTGTAACAGGTCAAATTCTGTACATTGAAGATATTTTGAAATTTTTTTTGGAGGGCTCTCTATTGTCGATACTGAAGCCAAAACTGTAATTTTTTCATTCATGTCTGTCTGTCCGTATCATGGCCGCGCATTACGTCGAAACTACTGGTTGTATTTAAATGAAACCTGGTATTATTTGAGTGCATACTACGAGGTCTAATCTACTAATTACTTACTATTTTTTTTACTATTTATTTAAATCTACTAATTAATTAAAAAATACTAATAAAATACTAATAAACTACTATCAGGGCCCTGACTGAAAACCAGCGCTTCTTCACCTACGTGAAGTTAGCTTAGAGCTGAGTCTGGACCTTTTGGCAACCCCGGCATAGACAGAGCAACCAGAGCATGTTTTTATTATTTACAGGCCTGCCCTATCTATCTACCTATGTACCTAGGTGGGTAGGTACCTTGTAAAGTAGGTAGGTAGGTACTTACCAGAATCGTTTTATTCCACGCTTTTGTATGTAATTCTATGTAGGTACCTACTAATTGTATTGTTTTATTATGCTCTGTCCTCTGTCTTCTGTGTGTTGTCAATAAACTATATTCTATTCTATTCTAATATAAAATACTTTTAATCCTGAAATTCAGCACGGTTCCCTAGGGAGAGGGGATGAAAGTCAAAATAAGTATCTGGTTGTAATTCATGAGCGCGTAGTCCGATTTCATTGATTCTTTTTAGGGTTCCGTACCTTAAAAGGTAAAAAAAGGAACCCTTATAAGATCACTTTCTTGTCCGTCTGTCTGTCTGTCTGTCACCATCGATTATCTCAGGAACGGGTGGAGCTAGCAAGTTGAAATTCATACCATATACTGAGGTCTATAGTCCTTATTGTGAGTATAAAAATCAAGGTCCTGAGTCAACACTATAAAAAGATATAGGCAAATTTAGGTTTTCGTGAAAACTTGTAAGTACCAAAACTTACCTTAATTATCAACTTTTTTTATTTTTCGGAATTTTTCCTTTACTTGTGCTGTAAGGCCTTGCTTGTAACCAAAATTGACAATTCTAGGTCAACCGGAAGTACCCTAGAGGTTTTGGGTCGAAAACCTAAATGGTAGTTCCCGTTGACCTAGAATCACGAAATTTGGCAAAAAGCAAGGCCTTATAGCAGAAATAAAGGAAAAATTCCAAAAAATTAAAAAAGTTGAAAGTTAAAGGGTGTTCCCATACATACATACATACATAGTTGACGCCAATTAAGATTGTCTTCTGAGTTGTATGAGCGCTCATACAATTAAGCGAACTAGCTTAATTGGCACCATCCTCAAATAAGGTAAATAAATAAAATTGTGCTATTGTGTGAAAGTAAATAAAAGAAAATATTTATTGCAATATTATGCTCGTGTGCGCAGAACATTTGCGGCGCTGCTATCGCAGAACTAGGATATGTACAAAAAAAATTACTAATTGTTCAATAACTTAATGGGTATAATGGGTAGGTACGGAACTAGGGCTTGCTATCCGGATATCCGGATATCCGAATTATCCGGATATCCGCCAATTTTCAAATCCGGATAGTGACGACCACTATATCCGGATAATTCGGATAATACGGATAGTAAAATTAATAAAAAATTACGATTTGAATGTGGAATTAACTCATCAAAACAACAATTTATATGCACTACGTAGACGTATCCAATCTATCCAATAGGGAAACACTGTTTAACCTTTGTTTTAATAAAGTTGCACGCTCGAATCGCGAATTCGTGATACTAACGTCTGGTGTATCACCCAACGAGCCCTTCGCATGCTCCACGTACACACCTTTTTTGTCTTTTACTCATCGTAGCGCAACCAGTGTTTAGAGAGGACATGAGCTTAACGTTATTCCTGCTGGCGACCGATGCCACAAATTACCAAAAATAATAAATTGTTCTCTCAAATAAAAACAAATCATAATACCCGTGAGCGGAATGCACAGGAACCGTTGAATGTACGGCTCATCTTAAGCTGGTGTGCAAACAACTCCAAACGAGTTGTCGGTGCTGGTTGTTGTTGTTGGTGCTGGTTGTTGTTGTTGGTGCTGAGGTAATTGTCTGGGGGTCTAAAGTGGCCACTTTTGATGAAAAATCAGATGTTTCATAGATGCTTCATCTATGAAACATCTGATGAAACATCAAATGCTTCATAAATGCTTCATATATATGCTTCTTAAATGAAGCATCGATGCTTCATCAATGCTTCATCGATGCTTTATACACCGTTAATTCTGGGTCAGTTTAAAGCCAGCACCCACTGCTTGTATTGCTTAATCGTATTCGTGTCGTTGGTTTCGTTTTTGAATTTGATAAGTATTTCATACGAAACTAAATAGTTGAAAAGATTAACAAAAGTGAGTAAAACACTTGTTATGGTGTCGTAGGCGCGCAGAGCTACTGACCTAGGTATGTATGTATGACTACGACGTAGCATAGACTCTATGCCGTAGCAACAGCTGAGCACAGAGCACGTATCTCCGTGATTTATCCTGCCTATGTTTCGTGATATTATTAATTGCAAAAAAATAGATCTCATATTTATTATTATTTTTGAGTAAGGTTATCGATATAGATTACGTACAGTGCTACTTTTATTAATAGAAAGGGAACTAAAATTTCATTCATTCATTTATTACAACGGCAACTCTAAAGTACAGGTTTCTTGTCTATGGTACAAGTACCGAAGACGTCAGTCAGAAGTAATAATTTCCTTTTAAAAGAGAATTTATCTATTTCGCGTATTTAGTGCGAATAAAAGTGACAATAACCAACGTGAAACATTACGGTGTGGCACCAGAGAAGTGATTTTCAATGTTTATAAGCGATGCTCGTTGGAATTAGAAGCCGGAAAAAATTCATCAGAGACACACAAGTTTTTCGTCGTACCGTCGAATTAAGAGGTATTTGATTAGATCCAATTATTTTATCAGTAACATTTGACTACTCTTATTACATAATACTGGTTATTTACCTTTATTTGGCCCTAAATTGAGAAATTATAAAACGACGATTTGTTGGTTATGTTTACATTGTATTATAGAGCAACAAGGCAATTTTGATACTTTTTACGACTTCAAACAAAAGTTCCCATTTGGTCGCAAATGTTAATGGTCTCATTTATATTTGCAGGGAAATCTATAAGCACAGTCAGAAGAATTGTGAATGAAGGCATATAAGATAACGGAAAGTTCTCTTCGCCCGGGAAACAGACCCAGTCGTCCAAAAACTACCTTTAGAGCCAACCTATTTTTTGAGAGAAAATAAATAAATAAATATATATATTTAACCTATAGTCGGATTGCTCATTATAAGGACTAAAATTGAAGGAAAAAATGACATTTTTCCTTCAATTTTGATATGTTTTTAGTCCTTATAATGAGCAATACGACTATAGTTATAAATGTTTTAATTTATAAGATTATTTTTGTTATTCTGTACGCTAATATCATCATTTCATCTTATTTTATTTCTTTATTGTAGGTATGTTTTTCTATTTTATTCAGTGTTAAAATAAATTAGACATGTGTGTAGGTAGGTACCTACTTAAATAAATAAGTGTCATCTAGTTTTGTGTCTAGATTTGTACTATTGTAATTTGTTTCCAATTATTAAATTTTTATTGTATTGGTTTTTTTGTTGTTATTTCGTTTTGTTTATCCTATGTGGAGGTATCACTATCACTTCACTACATAATATAAGACAAAGTCGCTTCCCGCTGTCTGTCCGTATGTTTGCTTAGATCTTTAAAACTACGCAATGGATTTTGATGCGGTTTTTTTAGTAGCTAGAGTCATTCAAGAGGAAGGTTTATATGTATAATACATGCCATATTATAGTAGAGAAACACTGATAATTTTAGAGGTTTCTAATGTGATGTGACCCCTGCGAAGCCGGGGCGGGTCGCTAGTAATACAATATAAATATTTTTTTTTTACAAAAACAATTGTTTTATATAATAGTCAAAAGGTGTAACATAAAGCTGTTACACACAGGTAGGTTGTACGCATTTAACTTGTGTTAGGTAGGTATCAATGATGAGAAATAAAAAATCCGAGTAAAAAATAAATAAAATGATCAAGTATCAAAATCGTTTAGCTGCATATTTTGGGGTTACCATATAGCTTGCACAGTGGCGCCCCCATTTATGTCTATTAATAAAAGTAGCACTGTAGGCGCTGGCTTTAAACTGACCAAAAATAAACGGTGTAGATGCTTCATATATGAAGCATCGATGAAGCATCTATGAAACATCTATGAAGCATTTCACAAAACATCTTTTTTGACAGATCTATGTGCGAGGTTAAATTTATTTTTAGAAAGAAAATAGGTTGAATGGAAAACGGATGGCTGAATGCAAAACCCATGCGAAGCCAAATTTAAGAAAAAAAAAACCTGAGACCCTCTCCCGCGACAATTTACCTTTTTTATTTATTCGTGTGCCTCAAAAATATTTCCATATGTCCATCAGGGTGGCGCAGTGCAATCATTTCTATAAAAAAACTAAGTAGGTACCTACCTATTTAATTTATAAAAATAAATTTAACAGTCTGCCCGCGACCACGGCTATTGCAACATAGCCGAAACGTCGGGAAAAATAAGGTAAATTACGCGATCAAATCCCGTGTCCATAAAACTTTTCAATATAATAAATTTAACCTCGCACATAGATCTGTCAAAAAAGATGTTTTGTGAAATGCTTCATAGATGCTTCATATATGAAGCATATATGAAACATCTATGAAACATCTATGAAGCATCGATGCTTCATAGATGAAGCATATGAAGCATTTATGAAGCATTTGATGAAAAGTCAGATGTTTCATAGATGAAGCATCTATGAAACATCTGATTTTTCATCAAAAGTGGCCACTTTAGACCCCCTGTATTTGGTAGGATCAGAAGAATCTCATCTATTTTGAACTGTTAAAACCTAGTGAAACGATCACGGGAGGCCGAAAACAGCCACAATATGCGACATGTTATGAATCCATTATTATTCATCATGACAACAATGTTCTGTGGTGCTGAGGGCGAAGGCCCGCCTGAAACACAGAAGGTTGCAAATTTAATTCCCTTTGCCTGCCTGTGAGACAAATGTATGTGTGATCTACGAATCTCTGTCTCAAAATGATTCTCTCAAGAAGGCAAAAAGTCGTAGATTCTGACGAAAACTTTGAATAAAATACCTACGTTGTAGCACAGAATTATGCGACAAAGTTCAATTCAGCTCGCGTAAGCGTTCTTTGCCTAGTGCAATATGCACTGACACGTGCCTACACAAATTCTCTCTTTCTAACGCATAACTCTGTCACTGTCTGGCGCGGAGTGACGCGGAAGGGTTGTCGAGTTGTCACGCGATAGGTATTAGAGCCGAGTGGCAAGTGGGAACCCTGCTAAGGCCCGCCCGGGCGGGCCCACCAATGTACTTGTAGCTTCGTACCTAAAGTGCGGAGTGCGCGTAATTAGTAATTAGGTAAATAAAACTGTTTATATTCTTATGTTTTGCTTTTTAGTGCAAGTATGTTTTAAAGTCGGTTAAGTATTTTATTTTTTATTTTTTCATTTTAGTGTTTATTTTTTATTAAGAATGATGTCATCTTACCTACTTATTGTGTTTCGCTCATCAAGCCCTTTCATTTGATATCCATGTCACTACTACTATACTACTAAAAACTAAGATACTGAAAACCAGCGCTCTAACAGCCATGGCGCTGCTGGAGCAAATGCTGAGGGGTAACCTTATTTTCTTGTCACTGTAATGTAGCATTTCTGATTTGTGTTGTATGTATCGTAGTGGCGAAAATAAAACTTATTTCTATTTCTATTTTACTAAAAAGTTCCATGGAACAGGTCCTGACTCCATCATCAGATCAGATCGCTGTCACCATATTATTATATTACATTGTGTCGGAACTTCACAGATATGCTGTGTTTTTACTCAATCGGCCAATTTATTGAGGAGTTCTGTTGAGCAGCTCTTGACTCCATCATCAAATCAGCTCGTTGTCACCATATTATTAAATTGTAATTGAAACTTGATAGATATACCGAGTTTCGACTCAATCGGCCTATTCACTGAGGAGTTCTGTTGAACAGCTCTTGACTCCATCATCAGATAAGCTTGATTGATACCATAATATTTCATTGTCACCGAGAATATATAAGTGTGCAAAATTTCAGCCCGATAGTTCTACAAACACAATAAATAACCATAAAGTTTGAGAGTTCCCCTCGATTTCCATGGGATCCCCTCATCAGATCCTCCACTTCTGGAGTATATCCTATGTAACCAAAAAAAAAATAATTGTCAAAATCGGTCCACAATTGACGGAGAAATGGCGTAACACACACACAAAAAACTAAAAAAAATATATACCTAAAATAAAAAAAAACACACAGTCGACTTGAGAGCCTCCTCCTTTTTGAAGTCGGTTAAAAATAATATTACACAAATCATAAAAGTTACAATTTCATTAACAAAAAAAATGTAATTAATATGATTGTGATGTGGTATCGAGTGTAGGGGCGGCAAAAGTTGAATAGCCTACTGGCGGCAAATTTGGAAATCCGCCACTGTTATAGGCAGTAGAGTAGGTAGGTATCTATGTAAGCGAGATAAAACATAATACCTACCTAACAGCCAACATCAGAGAGACAAATGTAAAATATACTAGGTTCCGCCCGCGGCTTCGCTCGGGTGATACCTACCCGGATAAAAAGTAGCCTATGTTTTATTCCAGGTCATAAATTATGGTAAGTATAGGTACCTACCTATATGTATTCCAAGTTTCATTAAAATCCGTTCAGTAGCACTGGCGGTCGCAGACTTTGATCTTGGGGGGGGGGGTCACTAGTTTTGGTAGTGCGTACCTACCTCTCTTTTTGCTGGATGTTACAGGTTTCTCAAGGATTTTGAGGGGGGGGGGGGGGTCATGACCCCCATGACCCCCCCCCCTCGAACCGCGCGTGTATCAGTAGTTTTTGCTTGAAAGAGTAACAAACATACAAACATCCCTAGATAGCGGTACATCTATACATCCATACATCCTCACAAACTTTCACACTGTAAAATTATTAGTAGGATGGAAAAGCCCCTCTTGGCAGATTCAAATGGCCCGCCGTCATTTTGTGACGTCATTACAAAACTACTACTGTTCTATTTATAGACTTTGAAGTTTAAAAACATAACTTCAACTTCTTTCATAACTTCAACTTCATAACTTTAGTATGAAAATTACTTTCTTTTTAACCGACTTCAAAAACAGGAGGAGATTCTCAATTCATAGGAATATTTTTTTATGTAGGTAGGTATGTTTTTGGAATTTTTTTGATTTGGAAAATTCTTTTTTGTTTGAAAGGGTCCCAGGTGGTGCCATGGTCATCAGATCAGGTCAGGATCTGATGATGGCGTCAGGAGCTGTTCAACGGAACACATCAGTACCTACCTAAATCTAAATAGGCCGATGGAGCTGAAACTCGTCATCATCATCACCAGCACCATTTTTTGAACAGCTTCTGATTCCATCATCAGGTCAGCTCGCAGTCACCATAGGTACGCATAGGTATTACATATTACATGACATTGTAGTCGGAACGAAACGGAACAAGACAGCTTACATTATGCCGAGTTTAAACTCAATCAGCCTATTTACTGAGGAGTTCTGTTGAACAGTTCCTGACTCCATTATCAGATCCTGACCTGATCTGATGACCATAGCTCCACCTGGTACCCTTTCAAACAAAAAAATAATTTTCCAAATCGGTCCAGGCTCACCTATTCAAGTAGATACTCGAGAAACATACCTACCTACATAAAAAAATATTCCTATGACTTGAAAATCTCCTCCTTTTTTTGAAGTCGGTTAAAAAGAAAGTAATTTTCATAAAAGGGTCTACAAAACCTACCTACCTACATACCATTTAAAATTGAAATAATTGTTCAAAGTAAAAATCAATTCTAATCTACGCTAGGTACACCTATCTAGTTAGTGTGTATACTACCTACACCTATACCTACATACCTATACATCGAGCGAGCTAAAAATGCTAAAAATTATAAAAAGCGGTGGTCGTTGCAAACCAATTTTGCGTTAGTGTGAGTGTCGAAACTCCGCCTCCGGGACTATACACACACATTGAAGACATCCGAGCAACGCGTACGGCAATACTCGAGTTCAGAATTTACAAGAATTTACGATGTATTCCGTAATACCAAAAATGATGAATGAAAAGTTAATGATTTCGCAATTTTTTTTGTATGGCCTGTAACTAGACACTCTAAGCTGTGTTCCTATTAAAAGGATATTACAATCATTGTTGTTTATCATACAGAACAAATGCAACGAAAACACGATATTTTTGCTGTAAAAATGTTAGAAATACAATTTGGTTACATTTTGTTTCAGGTAAGTTTTTTAGATCAAAAGTTTAACAGGAACCTAGATTAATACTTCCTTAATCTAAATAAGTGCATAAAGTGGTGAAAATACGCTCAAATTTTAAATGATTTCGGTAGTACGTTTGTATGGAGAATTCGTTCGTCGCTGCCCTCTTAAATAACAAAACTTTGAATTAAAAAAATTAGTTAATTATAATATACTATCTGCTGCCCGCGGCTTTGCCTGCGTGGTACCCTGATAAAAAGTAGCCTAGGTCCTGTTCCCGGTCATTATTTATCTATATTTTAAAGTTCAGCCAAATAGGTTCAGTGGTTGTCCAGTTATAGAGGAACAAACATACATCCAAACATCCATCTATCCAAACATCCAAACTTTCGCATTTATATTAGTGTGATTAGATGCAGGCTACTTGAAAATATCAAAAATAATGAATTATTTATTGCCATATGCGTAGATTATGGATGTCAAAAGCAATTTGCACTAAGAAACAAAAAAATATATATAAAACGCCTGTACCGACCTCGACCTGTCGCTTGATGAACTACATAGACATGCTACGCACTACGAGCTTCAGCGAAGATGGCGCCACTCAATATTAGAATGTCTAGATCGCGCAAGTGCACTACTCATGGCCGATCGGGTTATATACAACCAACCGACAACAACTGTTGGTCGAAAGACCACGGGCAAGTGGGCCAGATGGGCCGGCCCGTTGCAGAGGTACCACCTACTCTGCCTTTGGGGAACTATTCCACCCTGTTCCCCAAACACCACTAAATAATGTGAGATGGTTTTAGAAGCTAGTCTAAGGGTGCGTTTGCACTGAGGCGGAGCTGAGCGGAGCGGGGCAAAGCGGCGCATGAATTAACTAATCAAATTTCAAACAACGAAATCGGATCGCGGCAAAATGCACCCTGATTGGTCAATTTACGCGCCGCTAAGCTCCGCTCCGCACAGCTCCGCGTCAATGGAAACGCAGCCTAAAAGCAGCTTTCAAGCTACTCACCAAAACAGTTGATCATCGTCGACCAAAGGAACCGGTGTGAACTGCGTGCCATTCGGATGTTGGAACCAGCAGTAAGATAACGTATCTTCAGCAGTACAGGTTATTGTGACTGTCATATCCTTTTGAACGAATATTGTCCTGTGTGTGTGTAGATCTAATTTTATTATACTGTTTGTTTCTCGTTTGCTTCTTGCTGCTCCTGTAAGTAAATTTAATAATATAAATGAATTGTAAAATTAATCTAAAAATACCTGAAGGTTGTGGGTTCGATTCCCACCCAGGACAAACATTTGTGTGATGAACATAGATGTTTGTTTTGTCTGGGTGTTATAAAGTATAATAAGTATGTATTTACAAAACATTATATTAGTATTCTATCAGTTATCCAGTTCTCAACACAAGCTTTGCTTAGTTTGGGACTAGATGGCGCTGTGTAAAAATGTCCAGCAATATTTATTCAAAAACTATTTAAGTATTTATTATTCAGACTCTATCCCCGAGAACTGTAAACATTCAGTCAAATCCTCCAACAGATCCTTTGATAATGTCTAGTCAGATACATCTCTAGTACTTGCCTAATTCAAGTAATCACCAACTCACTACGTGTGACATAAATGTTATCAACTAAGATTTGAAATCTAAGCAATTGGAATGTATTTTTTTTGATTTTGCTTTATCATAGCGAATCTCATGATTTGTTTGATAACCTTTTGATAAGCAGGTGCTGGAAATCCACAAACGACACAGTCGTGGTTTAGCTTAGATATGTTAGTGAAATAAGAGTTCAGCTAAAAGGGCCGTTAGCACAAGCTCTGCTTACTTTGGGGTTACATGATACTGTGTGAGATGTCTAACACTATTTATTTATTTATAACTAGCTTCCGCCCGCGGCATCGCCCGCGTGGTACCCGGATAAAAAGTAGCGTATGTCCTATTACTGGTCATTCTATCTATCTACATTTAATCTATCTATATTTAAATTTTCAGCCAAATCGGTTCAGTGGTTGTCGAGTTATAGAGGAACAAACATACATCCAAACATCAAAACTTTCGCATTTATACGCAGTGTGATAGTGTGCTGTGATGTTCTATTTAGTGGATAGTTAGAGGCACGTCCACGGTTCCAACCCGTGATAAATCAGAATATTCCAGAAGACCTCTGTGGTGCAGTGGGTGAAAACCTGCCTGAGATGCATGAGGTTGCGTGTTCGATCCCCGCTACGAGACAAATGTTTGATCTGCAAATATTTGTCTCAAGTCTGGGTGTTTTCTGTGTAGTATGTGTATTTATAAAAAAGTATATAAGTAGTATTATCAGTCATGTGGTTGCCATAACACAAGCTCTGCTTACTTTGGGGTTACTGATGCTGTGTAAAATGTCTATTATTTATTTATCACACTAATATTATAAATGCGAAAGATTGGATCTTTGGACGGATGTAGGTATGTTTGTTCCTCTATAACTCGACAACCACGCTTTGACTGAAATTTAAAATATAGATAGATAATGACCGGGAATAGGACATAGGCTACTTTTTATCCGGTTACCACGCGAGCGAAGCCGCGGGCGGAAGCTAGTTTATAATAACACAAGCTCTGCTTACTTACTACATTATTTATTTATAATGTATAGTTATGCTGTAAAAGAATGTACATACTTGAAACTCGAATAAGAGCCTGCATCGGTGTCCGTTGCCATATAACAGTGCCGACCCTCTCTTGCACGCCGACAGTGCAACGCCACGAGCCGAAGTCGGCGGCCGTCGGCGTCTCTATAGTTATACCGCATTGTCTTTGACCAAAACCATCGCCGTAGTAACTGAAAACCGAAATATTTTGTTATTTTTTATACTTTTATAGTAGTTTTATATTGTACTAGCAGTGGCCTCGCGGCGTTGCCTTGCTCCCGTAGTGATCAAAAACTATTTTGGGTTTTCTACCTTGGGTTACAATATTGCAATTTTCTTACGGATCTCTAATTTTTTTTAAACATATTATAGCCTATGTTATTCCCTGATAATGTAGCTTTCTATTGGTGAAAGAAGTTTTGAAATCGGTCCAGTAGTTTCGGAGCCTATTTGTTACAAACAAAAAAACAAAAAGATCTTTCATCTTTCTAATATTAGTGTAGACTAGCTTCCGCCCGCGGCTTCGCTAGCTTGACACCTACCCGGATAAAAAGTAGCCTATGTGTCACGCTACGACTTTACAAGCTACACCAAGAACGCGTCATTATTGATGTTATCAATGATCGACAACAACTCGATTCAACGATAAAAAAATATACGACACACGGTCCATAGTCGACATCACTATGATATAACACTATAGTCGGTTCTACCACATCACACTAATATTATAAATGCGAAAGTTTGGATGGATGGATTGAGTATGTTTGTTCCTCTATAACTCGACAACCACTGAACCGATTTAACTGAAATTTAAAATATAGAAAAATAATGATCAGGAATAGGACATAGGCTATTTATCCGGGTACCACGCAAGCGAAGCCGCGGGTAGAAGCTAGTAATGCATAAATACGTAAACATTCGCAAGAATACGCGAGCTTGCAAGTGTAGAACATCATTCGCAAACGCTCATGCAAAGTTTTACATTACCTATAAAATTTGAGATAATTATACATTATTACAAATACGAATAAATGATTGATGAATCATAACATACCTGTGTCTACCATCACTTAACCCGTCCATGACGTTATATCCAGATTGTGCAGAAGTTTGTTGAAAGCGGCAAAATGTGATGTTTCTCTCTGAATTGTGCAAATTACAGTAGATGTGTAACTTATCACCTCCATCGATGAAACCTGTGTCTAAGCGCTCCGCTGAAAATAAAGGGAAGTTTAAAATAAAACATGGCAGTTTTCACACTATACACTGTAACTAAAATATATAGAGGTATAATTACAAAGGTCGTGGACGTAGGTATAAGGATAAACCAGTTGAAGTGGAGATGGGCAGGACATTTGGCGGGAAGACGGTAGATGGACAAAGGCAGTGACCGAGTAGTGGCCGCGTGAGGGTCACAGAACACCAGGCAGACCACCAGCCAGATGGACTGATGATATAGTGAAGGTAGCGGGGAAGCATTGGATTAGACTGGCTCAGGACCGAGACAAGTGGCGTGAAAATGAGGCCTATACTCAGCAGTAGGTAGATGTGGGCTGATTAGATAGATAGATAGATATTTACAATACATAGAAAACTAGCTAAATTAAAAAAAAAAAGACTTCAATGTTATAAGCTGAGCAATGTTATACACTCTTGAGGTGCATTTCTGTCCATAACTCCGAAGATCCTCGACAGACCCTCAGCAAATTTTTATGGCAACAATTGGAAATTATACCCTTTCAAACAAAGTAAAAGTTTTCCAAATCGTTCCAGGTCATACAAAAAAAGCACAAAAAAAAAGATTCTGACGAATAGAGAACCTCCTTTATTTGAAGTCTGATACAAACAGAACTTTGCAGAGATAGCGCTACAATACTAAACTCACATTCAACATTGATGGTCCTATCGAACGGCAGCTCAGGAACCCTTCCCGGCAAACCAAGAAGAATATGCCAGTTTCCATGCACAGCCCTGGTCGTCCTCTCAAGTGTCACGTTACAATGTCCTGCTACTAAAGACCTGTCACTGAACGGCTGTGCCACTAGACAATACGAGTTGTCCAGTGTAGTCAGATCTATTTCCACATTGGTGTCGCCATCGTGGAGGGATATTGTGTTTCCGCTGTATTGGTTGATGTTGTCTGAAAGATTATAAGGCTCTTACAAACGCTACTTAGTTTGTGGTGCTTATCATTGACATTAACTGAGGTTTGAGACATTTATTTCTCCAAAGAATACAATTCACTGCAAGAGAACTACAAGATAATTTAAATAAACTACATAATAGGTAAGTTTTAAATTATGAAAATGTGAAAAGACGGGTGCGCAGTGGTAACATAGTTAGGTAGTAGGTATTCTTATTTAACAATTACAGAAATAAGTTGGTCGGTAGAATCGAAGTTAGATAGTTACAAAACAGCTTTTAGTTAGCAAATTAACTGCCCTTAACTATCATTTTTGGATATGATTCTGAAGAGTACGTCTCAAATAGATAAGTACAGTACTTCAAGCTCTAGATTAGATCTCGGTTATTCTCGTGTTTTGCGAATACGTCCGACAGCAGTGTATGGTTCCACAAAATCTAGATGCATTCCGGTGGGACAGCTGGTAATCGCAAGGCTTAGGGGAGAATTTGTCCAGCAGTGGGACAATAATGTAGGTAACTTAAATAAAAAAACTGCGTTAAAATCTACATAATTCCGGGTATGTTAATGGACTTTCGAGATAGCATGTTATCAGTATTTTAGGCAAATCAGTTCATAATTATCTAATTTGAATTATAATATTATGCTTTATCTCTTTGCAACTTTGTAGCTAAACCACAGAATAAATAATAGTACTGATAAACATAGTCTTATAAAGATTTATTTGATAGCATTGTAATGAATCAAGTGCTAAGTCTATTCTGAAATGATAATCGATATGCTCACGCCCGAATACTGAAACGCTACTTAAATATTTGAGACGTACGTAGATACAGTAAAACCAGAAAAAGAATGCGTTTACAAAAACCATTGGCGAAAAGTCATTTGAAAATGAAAATTACTCATGCTTTCAACTTTATCGCAAACAAATAAATATCAATGTCATTTTTAAGAAAAGCAAATTAGAGCTGCTGTCGCATTCTATTTTGTGGAATCATACACTGCTATCGGAAATCGGACGTATTCGGAAAATACGAGAATATAACCGAGATCCAATCTAGAGCTTGAAGTACTTACTTACTTACTCCATTGGCTCAGGGACCCAAAGTGAGTCTTTGCCTCCGAAACTAGAGTTCGCCACTTCTTTCTGTCTATTGCTGCCTCTAGCCAGTTGTCGTCTCCGAGGTCGCGCAGGTCAGTTTCTATTCTGTCGCTCCAGCGATACTTGGGACGACCAATCGGTCGACGGCCGTTCTGTCGTCCCAGGTATGCCCTCTTAACACTACGATCTTCATCCATTCGCAGTAAATGGCCGAGCCATCGGAGTCTGTGCGATTTCTATTCTCCTACTATGAAGTACTGTACATAGGTATTTATAAAAACAGGATAGGCTAGAGTTCCTAAGTTCACCTTCAACGTGTATTTCGGCCCAGCCGGTAATAGCGTCAGTTCCTCTCCCCGCAGTAAGTCTCCATCTTCCCTGGTCAGAATGGACCACGTTCTTCACTCTAATACCACATCCTTCATCTGTCCAACTTTCATACCTAAAACAATGAAACACAATATTCAAATTAAAACGAAACATCTATATCCAAGGCAGAGATCCCTTAAGCCGGGTACTCACTTAGCTTGTAGTGTAGCACGTAACGTATGAGATACTGTTTCATATCAGGGGGGTTTCACTCCGCAGGTTAGGTACGATCGGCCGCACGCCTCTTCGGGGAGGCGTATGGCTGTGGGTTCCCACTCTACGCTCGGTTGGCATGCAAGCCGCCCGCGTCGATTACATATTTATACGACAAGTCTAACAACCCTTCCGCGTCACTCTGCGCCAGACAGAGAAAGAGAGGCAATATTTAGGTAATTAAAGCGATAGGCAAGAAGCGCTTACGCGAGCTGAATTGCACTTTATATAATTCGATATTAGAGTCGCTATTTATGTATTTTTTTCCCGAAGTGAGTACGTAAGTAGTACTGTTATTCTGTGATCATTTCTGTGATCATATCAATGTTTAAGTGTGTACGGCTCGTCCCGGCGCAGATCGCTGCGATCATGCTACGATTCGCTTACGAACTTGATACTGTATCTGATACGTTACATGCTACAAGTTAAGCGAGTACCCAGGTTTAGATTTGTAGGCATTTAAGTTACCTACTATAAAAATGTCTAAGGAACTACATAATACAGGATTGGTAAAAGTGCTTTCTGTCGCCATCTCTTAAAATGAGAGTAACATGAAAAAAATATAATCTAAAGGGAATATGAATCCTTCTAGGTAAGCGTGCTCCATCTTAGACCACACTGATGCTTTACATCAGGCAGGGTGTGGCCACACGCGAACCTATTTTCGTTAAAAAAAAAAAAAAAGAATAATTAGGGTAAGTTTCCGTAATTAATCTTATCTTATCGTATCCTACCAATCTTATAATACCTATACAATTGAGAATGTTTCTGTGTTTTAATCATGCGAACCCAATTAGATTGAAACTCAGATGACGAACAAAATGTGCACTTAGACACTTAGGCGGCTTAGCCCAGCCTATCAAAACCACATCAACCTTACCAACAACTTTTATCAACCTTAAACCTAAGACATTAGAGTATAAAATAGCACAAACCTGTTGCTAGGCGGCTGTGCAACATTAAAAGACTGTCCTGCAGGAGTAGTGACTTCACAATGCTCCTGGTTTTCAAGAGTGCTGGCCAGTTTAAGAAGAGCTTCGTGGCCTTCCACCACGTGTAGAGCGTGAGGCCATCCAATACCGGTCTGCATCTTGTAAAGATCGTTTAATTCCAAGTTGTACACTGCGATTTGTGCCGAGACATTGTGGATCGAGAGAAATACTGAAATATTGTAAAAAAAACAATTAATTAAGTATTTGTTTAATTTTATTTTTAGTCGAAAAATAAGGCATACTTAAAGACTTTTTAGTACTTACCTAGATAAGTAGATACTTACATTAGTTAGCAACAATTATTCTCAGGTATGTCTACCTACTCTTTTTGTACCCCTGCTTTTAAGAATACCTAAGAACCTACCTATTATAATCACCTACACTGTAAATGTATGTTATGTTTTCTGAACAATAAATGATTTGATTTGTTTTTATTAGTTTGTAGACGATAATTTTTGAATTTTCAAAAAGTAACAAAAAATTTATTAAAAAGAATATTGCTAAAGAATAAGAAAAAACTTATGAAAATTCAGAAAAAATAATCAAAAAAATAGCTCAGCGTGATTATAAAATACACCTACATAAATACAAACACAAACATCCAGAGAAATGTACTTACATGTCACAAATATTACTAGTTTTCTGCACATTTTAGTAATCTTTAAACACTTTCAAGTAGAGAAAATTTTAGGCACCCATTTCAACACTAAAAACCGGTCTTCTCCTAACAACAACTGATAACGATATAAGGCGCTAGAATTTATAGAAAGCGCTAAAATGTATCTAACTTACACATTAATTTGAGTGATAGCTCATTCATTTATCTTTGTCTAGTCAAATAATGCTGTAATTTATCGAAAATATTTTATACAAATTATATTAAAGGATCACCATCGTATCTACCATTATTCGATGACTGAGAAATGAATGCAAACATTCAATCATTCACCTATCTTATCAGTAACACAGTAGCATTAATTTAATTATTTAAAATTTAATTAGAGATCATCAATGCGACTCAGACCTTCTTGGTTGTATTCCGAATTCGGAAAGTAAGCGCGCTTGTAGACGTCCGTTTTTTTCACTGAACAACGGACCGCGTTTTCACCCGGATTCGTGGTATATGGTGCGTAATGAATGTGTGTGTGTACCAATTTATGCCGTTTATATGGATTTCATTTATTGACGGTCCGTTGTCCGGCGAAAAAAACTGACGTCTACAAGCGCTCTAACGTTTCTTCGCTGAAAATAAGTCAACTTTCCGAAGAAAATTATCGACTCGGATTCATTTTCGGAAGTCTAAATCGCACTGCTGAAGCGGTACCGGTGGTCGAGGTTGCAGGTTGAAATCTAGTACCTAAGGGTTAGGATGTATAAAAAGCACTAGGTTAGTTTTTTGTTAGCCCTAAGCGAACAAAATGAAAAAGTCTATACTTATTGCATAGATTTTATTACATTGTTATTGAATACAATTAGATTATTATTGCTAAACACTTGAGATCTTTCGACCGAATTGTGGAGACGGGACTATCAGACGAATATCTCTAAAACATAAGGCCTTACTAATAAACTTGAACACTGATTAAATAATGCTCAAGATTCGCCCCGTCTCTGTTTGACACTATCTAACAAAAAAGGATGGCAATTTTTTAAACGGTGTATCGTATTTAAGAGTTTTATAAGTAGAGGGGATAGATTTTAAACCAGCACTCACATAATTAATCTGGCCAAAAGTTTTGTAATTAGATACGTTTTTAAACCTAAAGGTATTAAAAATGACATGAACTTTAAGCTTTTACATTTGTAAGGGTCATTCAGAGGCACGTCCAGCCGGGCACATTAAAAAATATTTTTGAGAACAACAAATAAGTTCGAAGCTACGTATAATGATTACTTTACTTTTTATCACTTTTATTAATCACTAGCTGTAACCGGCATACGTGGCATCACGTAAAGTAAGTTCGTATGAGCAAGTGGCCAACTCTGGTGACGGTGTTTTTAGGCCGCATAAAAGCCTCCGTCGTGGCTAAACGACTTAAAACATTCCCTCCGAAGCACAATAATGTCAACGACAATAATTTTATCTTACTGCAGTGAGCACAAGCAATTAAATTTAAAGTTTAATGAAAAAAATCCGACATAGCCCTACATCAACTAGAAAAGAGATTATCTTCAAACGCCTGAACAGATCTTCATAAATTATAGCTAAGAACCATCTTGATCACGTCAAAAAAACTGCACCAAAATCGGTTCATCCGTTCAGGAGCTATGATGTCACAGACACACAGACACACACTGCACACTTATATTAACACCCTTCTATTTCGTCGGGGGTTAAAATTAAAACACACATACAATATTATGGAAACTGACCACTGGAGTAGGATTCAGCACTCAAGTCCTACGGCAATTGGACAATTAGTATATTTTTACATAACCTAGTTCTGCGATAGCAGCGCTGCGTCTATCGGACTTCAGTACCCCGATCGCGAGTATGCACAGAGTCTACTATTCGATCCGTGACTGTAGTATAGTCTCTCAAATGTATGGGATCCGGGGTGCAGCGCCTCCAGTGGTAACTTGACTGAACTAAAATCCCCATACAATTGAGAGACTATACTACAGTCACGGATCGAATAGTAGACTCTGTGCATACTCGCGATCGGGGTACAGTGCTGAATCCGACTCTAGGAAGTAACTAAACAATTCTAAATGGTAAATCAAGGATCTTAAACACCAAAAGATCTGAGAGAATGTCTACCGCACCTTAATACACTCGTTATCATGTTTCTTTTTTTTAAACAAGCCCATAAACTCTAAGTATCTAAAACTCGTAAGAAAATAATGTCCTTATTTCACACTAGTCGAAATAGATTGTTGAGCCTCATAGGTTCTTTTCCGAAGCAAATATTAGTTTATGCGTCGTCTGCTCCTTAAGCGGTAGGAAAGGTATGACGTCATCTGCTTCTTTCATTTGTGATGTAGGAATCTGGAAAAACATCAAAACAGGTCAAAACTAGATAAAAACTTAGGTCTTTACATCTTTACTAGATGATTTACAGAGCGTCAGGAGGCAATCTTTTGTTTGTTTGAACGCGCTAATCTTAGGAACTACCAGCGGAACCAAAAAGGCCGCTATAACAGAATTTCAATAGGAATTGCAATATATGCCGTTCTTGTCACTCTCAGTCTATGCAAAGAGACGGCATTTAGTTCAATTTATATTGTGATTCTGTTATAACGGCCTTTTTAAACCCGCAGTCCGATTTGAAACATTATTTCTGCATTTGATAGCTAAACTCTTGAGAAAGGTAGGAAGGCTTTATTAGTATAGACAATATTGACTGGCCTGTTAGCTCAGTTGGTAGTAGCTCTGCCTTCTGAGCTGTAGGTCGTGGGTTCGATTCCCATCCAGGACAAATATTTGTGTGATGAATATAGATGTTTGTTCTGTGTCTGGGTGTTACAAAGTATAATAAGTATGTATGTATTTACAAATATTATCTAAGTATTCCATCAGTTATCTGGTTCCCAGCTTTGCTTAGTTTGGGGCTAGATGGCGCTGTGTGAAATGTCCAGCAATATTTAAAAAAAAATACTTACATTAAGATCTTTAGCATCAGACTCCTTGACCATATACTCTCGGAGAACATAGTTGGTGTTCAATAAGTGGAACATTCGAGTCTCATGAGACCGTACAAGCACGTCATCCACTCGTAAGAAGTAGCGTTGAAGCACATACCAGTAACTTGGCATCACTCTCTGAAATGATAGTAAAATAATTCAAAAACTGTTAAAAGTATACAGGGTGCGGCAAATTTTTGGGCACATAAGGGTAGCTAGCTTTTCTTTTGTGGTTAGAAAGTTTTGTTCTTAGGAAACTATAAGTTTTGAAGAAAAAAATAACAGAATTCTTAAATTTCGTAACACTGAAGTGCCCAAAAATTTGCCACACCCTGTATAGAGGATGATAATAGAGGGATGATCGTCGAGATCATCACCTTTTGAGAAAACTTGGTAAGAAATGTCGAAGAGCAGAGATAGTTGAAGGGAGGTACTATGTATTTTTGTTTGTGATTGTTTTATTTTTGTCTATGCTATTCTCTGTAGCTATTTTTCTTTTCAGTATTTTTTTGTGTTGTCAATAAACTATATTCTACTTCTATTCTATATGGGGGAGGCCATTGCCCAGCAGTGGAAAAACATAATTAATTAAAAAAAAAAGTATAAGGAAACATTATGTGTATTATGAACATATAGCAATAATTTTTAATCAACAATTCTACACAAATTATTAGGACTAAGTCTTGACAATGTTGACCACATTTTTAGTTCATAAAAATAATCCTCCTGTCAAATACATAATCCTGATCCCATATTCCGAATTTCCTATGTTGTTATTCTATCAGAAAGTATGGTGTACCAGAAAGTAAAGACCATAAAAATATATAAGAGCATTCCTCTTCCCAAAATAAGTTAATTCACTGTTATAATAATTGAAACTTACTATTTTGACAGACAACTTTGCAATCCCATGGTCATGCAACTCATCCTCAAATAATGTGAGGTCATGATAGAAGAGAATTTGGTCTTTCTTTTTCAGCAGTTCAAAGTTTATCGGCTCATCTGATGGTTCGACGACAATATTGTCCGAGAGCGTCCCTTTATAGTTGGTGGAGAATGTCCAGTCAAAGGATTTTTTAATCCTTTCAGCATCTGGTCTGAAAATTATTCTATAATTCTGATTTATGGGCATTGAGAGCATCGCCAGCTGATGGCCCAGGATTAGTTAATAGAGGATGGGAAAAGTATGAATTTTAATTGCAAAATACGTTTAACGTGCCGCGAGGCTTTGACCACATCCAAATGCTTTTTTGGTCAAGCAAGCCAAGTGGCTTTGATTTCTTTGCATTTTGCTATATTTTTTTTTAATCTCTAGGGGGCAACTGCCCCTCCCCACTTCCCTTGGCGACGCCCTTGGGCATTGGTATAAATAGTTTGATGCGCCGGTAACTTTAAGTGATCACATGGAAAAGTTGTCATTGAGGAAGACTGAGCTCACAAACCAACAAGTCACAAGAAATACAAAAAACTTGCAAGTGTCATGAGCAAGATAAATATTTAAGCATATGTCTGGTTCTCCCCTGGGCACCTATGTAACATGAGAACTCAACAGATGTACACTGGTGGGTTGGTCTGGCTAGCACTTCATACACTGTACTTCAAGGCTTGAGAAGATAAAGATACTGGTTGGGACAGGCAAATTTGGTACTTCAAGGCTTGAGAAGATAAAGATACTGGTTGGGACAGGCAAATTGTCAGTGAACCTTGATTGCTCACAGATACAATCACAGTCTATTTATGTTTACAATACAATACAAAAAGGTTTATTGCATACCAAACAAAACAAAAATAAGTAGGTAGATAAAAAAAAGTAGCAAAATGGACCTAGCTCAGCATATTGTGGTTAATTGTTAAGGGCAACAAACCATGCTGATCTGCCGATAGGATTTTAATTTTGTTTGATTACATAGTAGTAGGTATATTTAATAGAAAATGAAAATTCTTTATCAAAATTATTAATTCTGACAGGATTTGAACCTGCATTGACCAAACTGATCCTCCTAAAGCCTGAGTTTTTAGCCGACTCAGCCACGGAACCCTATGATGTTATACCAGAAAATTATGATCACGAGATCATTTACCTAAATAAAGCACCAATGTTTTTATAAGTTTTTGTAGTAGTTGCATACCTGCTCTCTTGCCATGCTTCAGCGCAAGATACCTCTATAGCCTTAACAGTACTGGATACACATTTCAATGCATCTAGAGGATTGAAACAAATATTGGCTCCGTTTTTATGGCACAGTCTCAAGATATTGTTTGGAAATACCATGTCTGGGAAATGCGGGATCTTAAGCTCCTTGGAATATCTGAAATAAGGGTGAATAATAACAATGGTCCTGTGGTGTTGATTGTAATAAGCAAATGAAATGAACTGGCACTAATCTAGTAAGTACCACCTTAAAATATATTTTTTAAATCCACAAGAACCAGTTGAGACTAAATTTATACTGATATCATTTTTATTTATACTGGTGTTTGTTTGTTTGAATGTGCTAATCTCAGGAACTACCAGTCGGATTTGAAAAAATATTCCTGCATTTGATAGCTTAACTCTTGAGGTAGGTTATGGGCTACTTTTCATCATCATCATCATCATCATCACCATATACCATCATTAAGAGGGCGCTGCTAGTTAGGTATATTAAGCAGAAGAGTTTGTTTGTTTGAATGCGCTAATCTTAGGAAGTACCAGTTTGATAAGAAAAAATATTTCTGCATTTGATAGCTTAACTCTTGAGGAAGGTTGTAAGCTATTTTTCGTCATCATCATCATCACCATTTATGTACCACCGGAGGCAATGCAGCGAGGGCGCTATTTAAAAGAGCATCTTTGTTTTATATTAGTAGCTATACTTACATACAAAACTGACAAAACTGTTCATCATTGCGTTCACAAACAACCTTCGTCGAACAGACGCTCGGCAGAATACAACTCACGTCGTACGATATATTCCAAAGTCCGAACTCAATAGATTGTGAGTTAGTAGCAAACCGGCCGGAATCAATGCGAAGTGCCTGAAAAATCGTTTTATTTTGCAAATAAAAACTCAAGCTAGAACCATTGTCGGTATTAGTGACAGTATTTTCTAATCACCTCAACATTGAACATGGTCACTTCTATAATTGAAACTTGGTTTCTCCGATGAATTATAAGTTTCAAGCAGGATTTACGAGTAGTTTTTGCGTATTTATTTTACGAAAATTACAAAACAAAGTCAACCAAACCACAACCTCAATCGATCGAACGGCAAAAAATAAAACAAGAACAAGAATATTCTATATTTTGACATTGACAAACTTGGAACTTTGACTTTTGATGAGTTAAGCAATTTTTACACGAGTACAGTACGCTACGAAACGCATGCGTTAGCCTTATAGTGGTTACACACTATCCAATTTGTAGGAAACAGATCTCTAACAACGCTCTACACGGGCAACACTGAAAATGAATGAATGGAATGGATGGAATGAATGACAATAAAATCAATATGGCCGACTTTTACCGGTTGGTTTGTCTGTTTTGATCAAAAATTCATTTTATCAACTCTTTGTTACATAAAACGTCGTGTATTTGTGAAATAAATATTTTGTGTACACTAGAATAATTATGGAAGCACTTATACCAGTAATTAATAAGTTACAAGATGTGTTCAATACTGTTGGAGCCGATGCCATACAATTACCTCAAATCATAGTTTTAGGAACTCAGGTAAATTATTTTTCAATCATTCTTGTGCCTTTTTTGGCGTAGCTCCTCAGCCCGAACATGTAATGAGATTCGCATTTCTTGGTATTTATAATTAAAATGGTTATGTAAAGATGTCAGGTTCTTTGTCCTCATTTATTCAAAGAGGCTACCCTGTCATTGACCAAGACTGACCTATTCCTATTATTTGGGATTATATTAATTCAAACCCTTGTGCGGTTGATATAACATTCATTATACCATGAACAGGCATGAAGTGACAGACTCATGCTTACTGACAAGTTATGAGATTCTGAAAGTGTTAGCAAAAAATTAGATCAAATTACAAATCACTTTCTTTCTCCAGATCAGTATAATGGTTGCATGTCAATAATTACTCTGATCTTTATCTCATACATACAATAAAATTGTAATCTCAATCGCTGATTCTCAGACAGAAAACATTTTCTAAGCATTCAAATCTTTATGGGTATAAATTTATTACTATAATTTTCTCTGGCTGTACTCATGTGGTACCTGCCACCAACATAGCTTATGACACTGAAATAATGCAGTTTTCCATTTAAATAATAAAAAACTGACTCGCATGCAAAGTACAACTAAAAAGGCTGCTTTAGCTGAATCATGATGAAATGCACCTCCTATTTCCAAGGATCTTGAAAAAAAGGAGTAGAGTCACCTAGCTCTTAAGACGTTTCAGTGGTCATAGCGGCCCTACTGAATAAATGATATTTTGAATTTTGATTTTTTTTAATATCATATTAAATGTGTGAGTGAAAACCTTATAGCCTGTTTATATTTCACGTTTTTATAATCGGAAGTAGGAGAATTACTGATGATTTTCTTTGCCAACAGAGCTCCGGCAAGAGTTCTGTGATAGAGAGCCTTGTGGGTCGTTCTTTCCTGCCACGGGGACCGGGTATCGTAACCAGACGACCCCTGATCCTCCAGCTGGTATACAGCCCCAAGGATAGCAAAGAACATCGCTCGGCTGAAGAAGGTGAGACTATTAGGATGCTATTTTTTAAATTGAAATGGGATTTTGTGATGCTTTGTCTGAGGTTCAATCAAGCCTTAAAAGTGGTGTATTACAGGGAACTTAGATAGGTGGTTTTGGAGTAATTCAATTTCAATCAATCATAGAATAATAACCATCATTCTAATGGGTACTTATACTTACTCTACACTGTAATATATCGGTCCTGGCTAAAGTCGTTAAACCATGACGGAGGCCTTCAGGCGGCCTAAAAACCTCGTCACCAGAATAAGCCACAAGCCCATATGAACATAGACATACCTGCATCAGAAATCAGATGTTATAACGTAAACTTAGTCTTGAGACTAATTCAGTCAAACCTAACAGGTTAATTAAAATAAGGCATTGATTCCATTTGCGACGTTAATAAATAAAAACAAACAGATAACAAAAAAAAACATTACTCATGAACTAGTTCTATAGTAGGTAATTGTTTCAAGGGTACAAAAGTGCATTCATCCATTGATCTTCCTACTATTGTGTTGTTATCAATTACGTGCGTTCGTGCTTATAAATAGGCGGTAAAAAATGCGGTTCTCATTGCCTTCATAAGATCTTGGCGGTTTGCCATATCCATTAGTTTGATAAAATGACATGTATGTAACACATAAATAAGAACATAACTAAGAATTGAGTTATTGATACTATTGAACTACTTTTTAGGGTTCCGTACCTTAAAAGGTAAAAAAAGGAACCCTTATAAGATCACTTTCTTGTCCGTCTGTCCGTCTGTCCGTCTGTCCGTCCGTGTGTCACCATCGATTATCTCAGGAACGGGTAGAGCTAGCAAGTTGAAATTTATACCATATACTAAAGTCTATAGTCCCTATTGTGAGTATAAAAATCAAGGTCCTGAGTCAACACTATAAAAAGATATAGGCAAATTTAGGTTTTCGTGAAAACTTGTGAGTACCAAAACTTACCTTAATTATCAACTTTTTTTATTTTTCGGAATTTTTCCTTTACTTGTGCTGGAAGACCTTGCTTGTAACCAAAATTGACAATTCTAGGTCAACCGGAAGTACCCTAGAGGTTTTGGGTCGAAAACCTAAATGGTAGTTCCCGTTGACCTAGAATAACGAAATTTGGCAAAAAGCAAGGTCTTATAGCACAAATAAAGGAAAAATTCCAAAAAATTAAAAAAATTGAAAATTAAAGGGTGTTCCCATACATAGTTGACGCCAATTAAAATTGTCCTCCGAGTTGTATGGGCGCTCATACAATTAAGCGGACTAGCTTAATTGGCACCCTGGCTAGGTACGGAACCCTCGGCGTACGAGTTCGACTCGCACTTGACCGGTTTTTTTATTGTCTATGAAAATGACTTATATCGATTCGAAAAGATCTTCGAATCGAATGCAGTAGAATAAAGTATGAATCGCCCTGCAGTTCTTACTTTATTTATGGCGTGATTTTACCTCAATCATTCAAGTAACATTTATGTATAGGTAATACCTATTAAGATTACCTTGTTAGTAAGACATTAATGAGTATTTCATATAGTTTGTGTTATTGTTGTGTTGTATTACAATTGTGATAGTTTGTTGTAGAGATAATGCTTTTTCCCCAATAGCTCTGAGAAGCCAGAATACTGAGACATCATGGAACCCAATGGCTCAGCTTTCTATGTTCTCTTCAGGTTCGTATTACGAGCTCTATTTACATGTTTGTAGATGCCATTTTTGCTTGAAAAAATAATCTCTGGATGCTCATAAAATGAATGATCGTTTTTTTTCGATATACTTCGCTGTATAAAGTTCTTTTCAGTTGGAAAAATCCTTTATTTTTTCACTTTCATGTTCTCAACTCAATGTACGAGCTCAATTTAACTTTTATATACTAACTCGGAAAAGCACGTCCAAATCTTCATAATGTTTCTGAAATAAAATTAGGTAACATGTTTATTGTTTTTATTAAGTCGTCATCCCTGGTCTACGTAACATCCGTGCCGGCCACTGTATAGCTTGCATATCTCAAAATCCCTGATATTATCTAATTTATATCTCCCTAGCTCTCCTTTCCGTTGCTCCAGGAACAATCAATCTAGAAGAATGGGGCAAGTTTCTGCATACGAAAGAAAAGATCTACTCCGACTTCGATCAGATAAGGCAGGAGATAGAGCGAGAGACGGACCGTATGGCCGGCAGCAACAAGGGAGTATGCCCGGAACCAATCAACCTCAAAATATTCTCAACAAGAGTTGTGAATCTGACGCTTGTGGACTTACCCGGTATTACCAAGGTATATCGAATCTAAGCTGTAATTTTGATGAAACGTTTATAACAAGCGATCATTTATCTTCAAAAATAAAATCCTAATATCTCCCGTAAGTATCATGTGCCTGGGCCCTTATTTTAAAACATACTTGCTTGTGATAACAGACCTATGAAATGTAAAAGAGGATGATACTGACCAATCTGGCTGTTGGTCTGACTTCTGCTCTGTAATCCTTGCGTGGCCAGCATTCGGTTATTGCATTTGCTATCGCTTCAACTGGTATATCTTACTAACGCATGTCCATGATTTCTTCGAATTTCGACGTTTAGATTTAGATTTCTACAAGTCTAATATCTCCACAGGTAGCGATAGGTGATCAACCAGAGGACATCGAAACACAGATCACCAAGTTGATAATCAAGTACATCGGTAACCCGAATTCTATTATCCTCGCTGTCACAGCGGCTAACACGGACATGGCTACTAGCGAAGCTATCAAGATGTCGAAGGAAGTCGATCCTGATGGGAGAAGGACCCTCGCTGTGGTCACCAAACTTGATCTGATGGATGCAGGTAACATTATTATAATTATAACTTTTTATATTTATGGCTTTAACACGAGCTCTAAACGGTGAAGGAAAACAAGGTGAGGAAACCCGCAGCTTAGTCAGCCCCACACGTATTGACCATGTCTTTCCTGTGGATATGGCCGGTTAAGCTGAGAGGATGGTTTAGGTGCTGGGCAAGCCTACTCCATCTCAACATTGTCCCAGGCACTACAGTGTCTCGTTAAGTGTAGGCAAAGATTGCCTCCTGACACTGTTAAATCATCTAGTAGTAAAGATGTAAAGGCCTAAGTTTATAAAGCCAGACCTCAATTCCTCTATTTTACAACGCCAACCATTCAAGTACGCCGCTGCGTTTTGTTTTGTTCTCTAAAATGACAGTAATGTGCTAAACCTCATAAGTATTTGTAATTTATTTGAAAACGTCATCACAACAAAGCGAACCTAACCTCATTTGTTATTATTAGGTTATGAAACAAAACGAAACAGTTTTGCTTTGGTTGAAAGTTCTTTAATAGAATCGAAGGGCTGGTCACATTCGCCCCTATCCATGTAGCCCATGTAGGTAGATATTCGCGAATGCTTATGAAGTTTTTTCTTTTTTTCAACAAACTAATTTCGCGCGCATGAGTGATTCTGGCAAAAAAATAACTAAAGAAAACCTAAATGTTTACTCCATTGATTTTATGAATATAAGACGTTTTGATGTGGTGATAAATAATAGCTTGAGCTTTCTAAGAGCGTCGATGAGCTTGCAATCTGTCACGTATGGAATGTTAACTTCTGAAAAATGTGGGCATGTACTAAATATGTAGGAGTGGACCGATTAAGCTATTTAAAATGATTCACTCGAGAGAATTATTTCCTATGACCTTCCTCCAGAATTAAGCTATCAAATGCAGAAATATTTTTTCAAGAAATATTTTTATTCAAATCCGACTGCTAGTTCCTGAGATTGGCGCGTTCAAACAAACTCTTCCGCTGTACAAATAGATATGCAATAGATGCTGCTATCATCAACCGATATCCACATTCTATATGAAATATCTTGTGATATTACTTCTGATAAAGAATACTGATTGTCCAGTCTTCGGCTTCCGAGATTTATTATTTCACTTGTAGTAGGCTCCGCTTACGCTTCAACTCACTCGCACATAGTTTAGCTCCATAAGAAAGAAAGAGATAGCATATTCCATGCTACCTCAGTATCTGAGCCTGCGCCTGACCTCATTCGTTTTCGTGCGCGCACGACTACCGCACGTAGTGAAAAATTTAGGTGTTATTCAGGTGTTATTCACCAGCATGCCGAAAAGAAAGTACAGTGACGACAAAGAAGAAAAGTGGCGTAATATGATAATGAAATTGATAGAGAAGTTAACCCGGAAAAGACAATCACTGTGAATATGAATTCTCTAGTAAAGTTTGTACTGCATTTTACAACAATAGTACCCGCTTTAGCGGAACTTTTTTTCTCTGATCTAATACGTGATATTAGACTGTAGAATTTGAATGCTTCGAGTCAATACGAGATATTGACCAATAGCAAATTTTAAAATGAGTTAATACGAGATATTAACCGACCTTTGTATGTTACTTAACCGGTTGATCTGGGGTTTCGTGATGAATCTTCTCCTCTATCCTGGCCCCCATAATCACCAGCACGACCGCTGGCATCTGTCGTGACAACACCGTGTATCCCGCTTGAAGCCGAGTCACGCCCTGATCTACGCCCCTGCGTCAGTACCACCTGTGGTGGCGTCAACTCTGACTGAACCCACTAATTCGGCCGTGTCAAACGAGTGGGCCAATAAAGGATGGATTAAAAAAAAAAAAAAAAAAAACTAAGATCATCTAGCGTACGCACTTACTGTGGTAAGATGATGATGGCGTTACTTACTAATCTTTCTGTCGCTACAAAGATAATAACAAGTTCTCGCTATTTAGAGACTGAAACTGGTCGATCATTTGAGACGCCTATGGTTGATAAGACGTTTATCGAACCATTCAAGGATAGAAAAAGATACTTATTTGGTGATGAACTGAGCGATTTTATCAAGCCCTCGCGTGGCATACAGAAGACAGGAAAACTTCTACAATTGACTGAGTCTTCAGCAAGATATTTAAACTCCAAGCCCGCCCCGCTCCGTGGTCAACCGAACTACCATACCACGACCCGCATCACCAGAATCGCGGCGGTCGCCGTATCGCAGCCGACTGACCGCGTACCAACAGCCATCTGCCCGAGGGTACCGACCGTCACCGCCGCCGCCGCCTCCGATAACGTAGCAGCTTCACATGCAGCCTGGGACGTCGAAGCGGAAGCAGAAGGTAACTTCAGAGATACATGCAAGTCGCTTAACCTTAGGTTAATAACCTACTCCCTGCCCCAGCTCTGCAAAGCTCTCCTTAGAGGACAACGTGTAGTTACAAGTAACTAATGTGCGTTGTGGGCACTGAACGCGTTTAAACATTTTTAGCGGCTTGAAAGCATATGACTGACGATAAATTGCCGTGACGTGCTTATGGGTGTATCTGGATGTAAATTCTCTTTTGGGAGTCATTTTATCCTGAGTTATCTTTCCCATAAAATTATTACTAATTTTTTAGGAAAGAAATAGCACGATTATTAGAAGCACAAGCTATCCGTAGATTTTGAACCGTGTAACGGTCAATTTGTTTTAAGTGAATTTTAAGCTGTGTAGTTTTTTCCTAAAAGCAACGGCGAAAAACCACTTATTTTAAATTTAGAGAAACTAAATAAGTTCGTAAACGTTTATGTCACGAAGATTATATTTAGAATATATTTAGGACCGCAATTAAATATATTATCAGAGATTCATATAAGTAATAATAATGTTCACCATTATTAATTAATAATTATTAATAATTATTTTTTACCTCTAACAAGCAAAATAATTTTTTGCTGATACCTAATTTACAAAAACTGAGTTATTTTCTTTAGTACCTTGAATGAATTTTCAGTCCTACCGACCTACCATGAAACCGGTGTCATCTTTTTTTTGCGTTCCCAATCTCAAGGTTATAAATCTATGTTCTACCTAGATGGGAGTAACAGTTGTTACTTTGGCGATAGTTTTAAAGATTGCTTAGAAAATTTTAATGTAACAATTAAATTTTTAATTTCTAATTAACTTAAAAAAAAAAAAAAAGTAATCTTGTTCCTAGTAAATCCTGTCAATTTTTTTTATTTATCCTAGATTTTGCAAATATGACTGCGATTACCGCAGAAAAAGAAAAATGATAATAATGTTTTAAGATAAAAAATGCTCAATACAGTGTGCCAACCGATTCGTAACTTTGCTTAATTGTTTTTAGTTACTTTTCAGTCAGTTTATTTTATATTTACGTGCTAAACATTTGTAAGGCTTTGTCAGGTACCCGACGACTATGATCATCTAATGAACATACCGTCTTGTCCGTCATAAATACCTACGCAATGATCTTCTGTGGTGGAAAACAGCTGATAATCCGATCAAGTTTCCGAACTAGTATGCTAATTCTAGCTGAGGCGCTCGCTGCATGTAAAGGAGAAAGAATAGATGGATTTTGGACTAATAAATCTTATCACATTTATTTAGAACTACTGGCAGCGTTCCTTGGATTTAAGTCGTTCGTTTGGTAACACGCACAATGTTTACATACTTATACTATTAGGTACGTATTGCCAATACGACTGTTATTGTTTCTTACAATGGGTGGAGTGAGTGCAATATACCTACCTACTCACTTTAATGATTATCGCTTGAAAAATTTGGTTAAAAGCAATATTTATTTAATCGCAATATTTATTTAAAGTCTTCTGCGAGTATTGACGTTAATTTTGAATCTAGAAAAATTAAACAAAGTGGAAATTACATGTAATTTATAATGTTGCAAAATTTGGAATACCTGATATGGGTCTCCTTGTTTCGAGATTAAACGCGAAATGTAGAAAATAATTATAAAGTAATGGAAAAGAAATCCATCTGCTTAGAAAGTGGATTCTTTTACAGTTAAATGGGACATATTTTTTTTATGCTTTTTCTCCGTTTTCGATAATACTAAGTAAATTAATTATTACCTATTAATTATTATACACTTGTTACATCTTTGATTTAAAATGTGATTTCCTAGTGGATGTCCTAAATAAATAAATAAATAAATGAATAGTTGTAGTCCCAAATTAGCCGTCGCAGCCGTGGTTTCCTGTTAAAAAAAAATAAATAAATAAAAAACAAACTTTTTGTCCTCTCTAGACGAGATGGTCATATTTCCGCCTGATAGATTTTTGCTTGCCTCTTATTTCTCTTATTTTAGAGAAATCCACCCTGTTCACCGACGCCTTTCCCTGGTGGCAAGTGTGTTATCCGGCAAGCCTTTGCCAGACAGCAAGTTCCTCCGACAGCAATGACTGCGATTCTTGCGTCTTTGTCCAATAGTACCTACTAAGTCTCAATATAGGTAGGTACTTCTAGCTTTAAACTATGGAGGAGGTACTGTGAGTCTAAACATATTGATTAATACAATATCAGGAATATGACTTACTAGACTTCCAAGGAGATTGTCGGAAAGGGTCCTCATTATGGTACGCTAAATACTCATCATTCAGATATATCCCTTATTTCTAAAAATAAGGTAGGTCAAGATGAACGAGTTAAAATATTTTTTAAGAGTTCCTTTCAAATAAACCTAGTTTTTCCTGAGTAGGACTGTATGTACACTATTGTACATACCTAGGTACATGGAATCTAATAGTTGTGTTTTGATTATCTTGCTAAGTTGCAAACTTCTTTACATAGCTCTTTGAACTTAGAAACAATTCACCAAAAAACTTGTCGTTTGGTTTGTTATTGGCTTCTTGTCAGAGATGTCAAACATTATCATTAATTAATTAGAATCTTAAATATTAATGTATGCAGTGAAAGATTTATTTCTGTAATTACTATTACGGACATACTCGTAGTTAAAGTCTCAGGTATAGGCCGATCTCAATCGACGCTAAACCTACCTTTTCTTTTAACCAGCGCCCTTGTGTTTGCCCAGCGGATGCACTTGTATCGTACCTAGCTATATCTTCGACCAATAGATCAGGTCACGATGACAAACTTATATTAACTGTTAGAAAACCTTATCATTCTGCTTCATTGCAAACTTTAGGGCGATGGATAAAACAAATATTAGCAAGTAGTGGTATCGACACTACGGTATTTAGTGCGCATAGCACTCGTCGTGCAGAAACTTCTGTTGCCTAACGAGCAGGCGTCAGTGTCGATGTTATTAGAAAAATCTCTGACTAGATAATATATCAGTCAGCAACCTTTTTTAATTTCTATAACAGACCGTTAATTAATTCAGATTCAAACTTTGTTAACTCAGTGTTAAATCATGCCTAAATAAGGTATCTATGAGATTATTGTTTCATTTTGAAATTCCAGAATAGGTATTTAGTTTTCTAGGTATAGTAAAATACTTCTGTGAATGTAAAAAAAAAAAAAAAAAAAAAAAAGTTTTTTTTTTTAAGTTTAACGTTCCATTTTTATTGATTTTGTTCTCCAACATTTTATTTCTCTGAACATCCTACAAGTGAAATAATAAATCTCGGAAGCCGAAGACTGGACAATTAAATGATCAAACGAACTTACCAAGTGAAGTTCGATCTTGATTGTCCAGTCTTCGGCGAAGAGATTTAAGGTCCCTCCCATACCCATGGAAACCCAAATATTGAATGTTGGAGCCTTTGTGTGTGCTTATCTCTTAACTAAATGAGGTCAGGCGCAGGCTCAGATACTGAGGTAGCATGGAATATGCTATCTCTTTCTTTCTTATGGAGCTAAACTATGTGCGAGTGAGTTGAAGCGTAAGCGGAGCCTACTACAAGTGAAATAATAAATCTCTTCGCCGAAGACTGGACAATCAAGATCGAACTTCACTTGGTAAGTTCGTTTGATCATTTAATTATTGATAATAGTGATAATTTTTCATACATTTTCTTACGAGTTTCTAAAATTCTTTTACTGAATTTAATGCAAAAAAAACCGTAGTTATTTACTGTTGAACTGAATTATGAAGAAATTAGAAAAATGATAGAATATTACAACTAGCCGTTAATCTATCCACAATCAGACATCACACTATAATCATACTAATATCATAAATGCGAAAGTTTGGATGTTTGGATAGATGGATGTATGTTTGGTCCTCGATTTTCGACAACCACTAAACCGATTTGGCTGAAATTTATATAGAAAATATAGACAGATAATGACCGGGAATAGGACATATGATACTTTTTATCTGGGTACCATGCGAGCAAAGCCGCGGGCAGAAGCTAGTGGTCAATAATGCTCGTTAACTATTAGTCAGCCAAAATACAACACGATCTCGATTCACTCTTGCAGAGCTGACTAAACAGTACGTATGCTTCTAATAAACATAATAGTCACTCTGATAAGCTATGCACTGATAGCGTGGCGTCAGTCAATGAAGCTAAATTAAATTGGATCTGTTTAGTACATTCAGACTGCGCCTTCCATTATTCAACACAATAGCCCATAGCCATTCGATCGTCTCATCTTTCTGAAGTGAAATCAAACCCAGACTGATGTATATTGTATCTGTGAAACAAAGATCAGATATCAGTTTTGATAGAAAACAACTGTAACAAACCGGGTCTTACTTATGAAAGATGTTTAAAGTTGAACACTGGTTGAACAACGTCCTGTCTTTATTTGTCACTATCCACAAATAAAGACAGGACGTTGTTTAACCAGTGTTTAACTTCAAACATCTTTCATAAGTAAGACCCAGTATTTTTTGTCGTGTCGTATAGGATGACCAATTCATTCATATATTTAATCTTCTTCTTGATAGTGTACATTGTAACCTTGATTAGTTTCTTTAAAACTGAATAGAAAGGAATAAAAAACATTTATTTGTTAGGTTTTGTGTGCAGCACACAGCCACAATATTGCGAAAATGGACTCAAACATAGCCTTTTAAAATATTATAAAGGCGAAAGTCCGTGTGTGTGTGTGAATGTTTGTTACAACGTATCCCCATAATTACTAACCCGATTTTGATGAAATTTGGAATGTAGATAGTTTTGGTTCTGGAATAACACATAGGCTACTTTTTATCCCGAAAAATGTATGGTTCCCGTGGGATAAAAAAGTAGTCCTCGCGGGCGAAGCCGCGGGCGTTCACTAGTATTAAATAATGCTTCTAGCTGTGCCACAACAGTGCAGAATGAAGTACATTTCTGAGATGCATAACCGTGACTACTAAACTATTATTATAGCTACGAGTAAAAAATAGTTTTCTAAATATGTAAGAGACAGAACGGTTAACACTCTTATCGGTTAATTATATACTATTATAAAAACGGCGCAGCGAGCGAATGGAATGTTCCATACTCTCTAGAGACAAATAAACATAATCAGTAGGTCTCCAAAAAGACCATTTCACTTCTTAATTTTAATCAATAAATATTCCTCTGACTATTTAGACATCTTCAAAGGATCTAATAATGCCAAAAGTGCTGAAAGAATATGTCGTGATCATCTGTATCCATATTATTAATGTGAAAGTATGTTTATTTGTTTATTTATTTGTCCTGCTTTCACGTCAAAACAGAGCGACGGATTGACGTAATTTTTTGTGTGGAGATTGTTGGAGGGCTAGAGAGTAACATAGGCTACTTTTTATCCGGGTACCACGCGAGCGAAGCCGCGGGCAGCAGCTAGTTTACAATACATTACATATTTCAGGTACTGATGCAATCGACATTCTATGCGGCCGCGTGATTCCTGTGAAGCTTGGCATCATCGGCGTGGTCAACCGATCTCAGCAGGACATCATTGATAAGAAGACCATTACGGTATGTTTTATACAAACTCTCTTACAAATATGCAGTCGAAAAACGTCGCTTCTCTTATCTACGAGCATAGAATAGATAATAATACTACGTATAGAATGGCCACTGTCCCCCCCACCACCAATCGGGGCTTCCTCACTGCGCGACCGAATTTGAGCTGGCGAGGGGCTGACTTTGAGCTAGGGACGCGCCACGCGCGCAGACGCGACGACGAGACCGAGACCACAGTGTACAGTAATTATTCATACGGTGACAACCTTACTTAACGCACACAATAGGGAACATGCGTCTGATTCAAAAGCGGGTTAAATGTATTTTATTATGAACATTGTTGCTTTAGAGGTATGTGTGTGTAATTATTTTTTAATATTAAACCGTTTTCGATTAGAAAATAAATTTTAAAAATTGCAAAAAATAGTAGGAATTTCAAAATACTTGAAAAGGATGTGAAAGGATGTGACGACACGAGTTCATAAGACGAGTCAAGGACGAGTCAGATATAACGATCCATAGATAAGTTTTTTTTTAATTTTCACAATTCCTAAACTCGAACTTATTGTTGTCACAGATTACTGTTGTACTTAGTATCAATTTGACGTCACACGTCAAAGTTCACAAATTGTTACTACAACAGTAATCTGTGACAACAATAATAATCGTGTTTCAGATGCGTGAAAATGTTGGTAAATTTTAAAAATTATTTTTGTTATAAAATTTTAGTTTTTCGGCGCTGGAATTTTTATTACGGTTATTTGACGATATAACCTATCGTATAAAATCATTAAAAAAAATTGTGGGAGTTCCCTATTGCGCGTGTTCAAAAATGACATTGTGAAGTGTCTGTGTAAGTAGGTAGTTAGACGCCGCTTCTGCATAGAGATTTCGTCGAGTGTCCGGGGTGTGCTACGAGTCAACTTCGCCGTTACTTAATGCGTTTAGTGCACATGACGCACATTTGCTCTGGGTCATTTGTACCATTATCCTGAAGTTTCTTACAAACCATCGCCATACAAATATCATTTATTTTTCATCCTATTTTATTCGTTATAATCACATCATCACTGTGCAGTTGTTAGACCGCGAAATATCTGCGGTTGCTTTATCGGTCGACTACTTATGCAGAGAGCGGCACTGACAAATAATTTAAATTAAATTCACACAGCTATTGTTCCGGCCAAACATTAGCATACCTAAAATGATAGCAATAAATAGGCTAATTGGAGAATATAAATTCAACACCGTTCGCGTACCATCCGACTTCATGCTCCATAAAATTAATACCTACAAATGCTTAGTAAAATAAAGACGCACAGTAGTCTTGCTTGCTTCCGTACATATAATTACCAGAGGTCGGAATTAGGTAGAGTTATTTAAGTACTTGCACTGATTTCAAATAATGTGGATATGCCTCAAATCCCGAGATTAATAATCTAAATACGAATAATAATTTACTAAGCGGAAGAGTTTGTTTATGCGCGCTGATCTCTAGATTTGATAAATTAGTTCTGCATTATAGCTCTTTTCTTGAGGAAGGTCATTTGATACCTCGGACGTTTGATACTTATATCATTTCTTGGGGAAGGTCACTGTACTATTAATACTTAGATAAATTATCTTTACCGTATAATATAAATTAAATTGCGGGTGAAACCACCGGGCACAGCATAATATTTTTATTTTATTTTATAGGATGCACTAAAGGACGAGGCGACCTACCTACAGCGGAAGTATCCGACCATTGCGTCTCGAAATGGAACTCCTTACTTGGCCAAGACACTGAACAGATTACTGATGCACCATATTAGGGACTGCTTGCCGGAATTGAAGGTAAACTATAGTTCGCGTCATGTAAAAAGAACGCTGGAAGAAAGTGGAGGGGCGTGTTTTGTCTCATGTTTGCGCATGGGTTACCTATTCGCAAACATGAGACAAAACACACATTTCTTCCAGCGTTCTTTTTACATGACGCGAACTATACCTTTCAAATTATTATGTTACGTAACACTTCCTTTCACCACAACTTATGAAACACGATCTTCTCTAAGATTAAAAAAAAAGATCAAAAGTAAATGAATAAACATGACTTTGGTCTACTGTAGAATTATTTTCAACCGAAAAAAAAGGAGGAAGTTCTCAATTCATCGGAATCTTTTTTTTTAATGTATGTTACCTGATTACTCGAAGACGCCTGGACGGATTTGGTGAATTCTTTTTTTAGTTGAAATGGAATACTTTCTGATTCGTGCCATAAAAATCTGGTGAGAATCTGTCGAGGATCTTCGGAGTTATGAACAGAAATGCACCTGAAGAGTGTAAATTGCTTAGCTTAATATAACATAAAAATCGGTTCAAAAAAAAAATTGAGGCAGTTGTCTATTACTTATTCTAACAAAAGTATTTTTTCAGGTGCGCGTCAACGTAATGATCTCCCAATTCCAATCCTTGCTCAACTCGTACGGTGATGACGTATCAGACAAGTCCCAAACACTCCTGCAAATCATCACTAAATTCGCCAGCGCCTACTGCTCAACCATCGAGGGCACAGCGAGGAATATTGAGACTACTGAGCTATGTGGAGGAGCTAGGATCTGCTATATATTCCACGAGACCTTTGGAAGAACCCTGGATTCTATACATCCTTTAGTCGGTGAGTTCATAATTTTGTTAAGACGTTAGTATGGTTTCGTCGATCATAGAACGCGCAGCGTAGAATAGAAACTACTGAGCTATGAGGAAGAGCTAGGATCTGCTATATCTTCCACGAGACCTTTGGAAGAACCCTGGATTCTATACATCCTTTAGTCGGTAAGTTCACAATTTGTTAAGACGTTAGTATGTTTTTGTCGACCATAGAGCGCGCAGCTTAGAATAAAGACTACTTAACTATGTGGAGGGGCTAGGATCTGCTATAACTTCCATGAAACCTTTGGAAGAACCCTGGATTCTATACATCCTTTAGTTGGTAAATTCATAATATTGTTAAGGCGCTAGTCAGTGTGTTTTAAACAGTGACGTCAGCATTAAACAGTGAAAGAAAACAAAGCAAACATGCGGCATCTTTAGGTACTAGGCAAGCCTACTCCATCTCAACAATTATAATGTCTAAAGAACAACAGCGTCACGTTGTTGTTTAGGCATGTAGCCTCCTGACGCGACATAAACCATTTACAATATGATAATGCAGAAAAATCCTTCTAATTTCCTACTCAAATTATAAATGTGAAAGTTTGTGAGGATTGATGGATTTTGTTACTCTTTCAAGCAAAAACTACAGAACGGATTTGAATGAAATTTCGAATAATTATGCATAGTTTATGAGCTAGAATTATTTATATTAATTATCTCCGTTTATTTATATTAAAATCTTTATAAAATATTGTATTAAAACCATATTAAACTATGTCAAAATGATCAACCTACATGATCTTATTGATAAAATAATCTTGGACTTTTGACTTTTATGGGTAGGTTCTACGCGAGCGAAGCTGCGGGCAGGCGGAAACTTGTCATATAGTTCCCATAACACAACCTTACTTTGGGGCTAGTTGATGCTGTGTGAAATATCCAGCATTATTTATTGATTTATCCATATAAAAGAACTAAGTAATATTAATAATGTTGATATCCAGGTCTGACTCGCATGGATATCCTGACGGCGATTCGCAACGCGACGGGACCGCGGCCCGCACTTTTTGTACCGGAGGTCTCCTTCGAGCTGCTGGTGAAGCGGCAGATCCGTCGGCTAGAAGACCCTTCGCTTAGATGTGTTGAATTGGTTAGTATCATACAATGTTATACAATGCACACGACCGTGAAAGAACACGCGTAAACACACCCACTGCAGGATGTGGACATGGACATAATTCATAAATTGCTCAAATTAGATCTGGACTAGGAAGCTCTGGCTACTCAGCAGAAAGTACATCCGACTTATCGGAATTTAAGACTCGAATAGGTTACTTTTGGTAAAAATTACACAAAATAGAACTAAGAAGTAGCACCGGCCGCAGAATAAGTGGTAGGAATACGAATAATGGAACAACTTACTGTGATGCCCTTTTCTAGACAATCCAAATTAATCGAAAGATTCTCTGAATATAAATTGACGAATTTTGCTTAATCCTCTTGTGTTATTATAAAATAATAAACTTTACATTCAGGCAACTAAATAGAAAGAACAGACTGTACTTTATGTCTAGAACTCACGAAAGTTTTATTATTAAACTAGCAGCGCCCTCGCGGCGTTGGCCCCGTAATGATGGTATATGTTGATGATGTAGTGTAGATGATGAAAAGTAACCTAACCTTCCTCAAGAGTTTAGCTATCACGTGCAGAAATAATTTTTCAGATCCGACAGGTAGTTCCTGAGATTAGCTCGTACAAACAATCAAATAAACTCTTCCGCTTTATATTTGTATGGATATAGATAACCTAGATTTCTTATTCAATACTATTCAGGTGCATGAAGAAATGCAGCGCATAGTGCAGCATTGCGGTACGGAAGTTCAACAGGAAATGCTTCGCTTCCCGCGCCTGCACCAACGTATAGTGGACGTGGTCACTCAGCTGCTGCGGACTAGACTACCGGCAACCAACGCTATGGTAACCATAAACTTTTATCATCTTCATTTCAGCCCATCCTCCTCTTTATTACGCTACTAGCGACCCGCCCCGGCTTCGCACGGGTCACATCACACATCACATTGGAAACCTCCAAAATTATCAGTGTTTCTCTACTGTATTATGCATGTATTGTTCTATAAACCTCCCTCTTGAATAACTCTATCTATTTAAAAAACCGCATCAAAATCCGTTGCGTAGTTTTAAAGATCTAAGCACACATAGGGACAGACAGCGTGAAGCGACTTTGTTTTATACTATGTAGTGAAGTGAGTTAATCATTTTTCTATTACAGGTGGAGAATATAGTAGCGATCGAGCTAGCCTACATAAACACGAAACACCCCGACTTCCACCGCGAGGCGGCGCTAGTGTCCGGCCTCCTCAAATCAACAGACGAAGACCACAGTCCAGTGTATCGACAGAAGCCGCGCCCCGCCCAGTCGCCGGTAGCCACACTGTTCAGAGTATTTATACTGTTGATTATTTTACCTGCATGTGGGTACTAATCGACTAACCAAGGGTAACGCACATGACAAAATTCGTTTTTGGAAGAATTTGTTTTGGAACTTTAGACGCTCCAAAACCCCAAGCCGCGGTAGTCATTGGATATTTGAAGCGGGTGCGTAGTGGGAGGTAAATAAATAATAAATAAATAATGTTGGACATTTCACACAGCATCATGTAGCCCCAAGCTAAGCAGAGCTTGTGTTATGGGAACCACATGACTGATATACTACTTAAATACTTGTTTTTTGTAAATACATACATAATATGCATAGAAAACACCCAGACCCGAGACAAATATTTGCAGATCATACAAACATTTGTCCCGCGGCGGTACTTTAACCATTGTAGCTTTAGAATTGCACTGATGAAACTGACGAAACTTGCCAGCCTACTCAGATTTTTGAAGAAAAATTACTATCATGTGGAAAATATTACGTTACGCACATTTATGTTAATCGGTCATGTCTGATTCAGGCCTCCTAAATTCCACGGACGAAGATCCTTCAGATTTTTTGGTCCTTCTACCGATAGAATGCGAGCGTTTTTGTGTGGAATTTGTTTCGAAGTCATACATTGTCGTCATACATAGTGTTTAATAAGGTATAGGATTTTAGAGACGGGTTGGTAAACATAAATCATCGTAGACCGTACCCCACGAGATTGCCGACTTAAACGTATATTTCAACGAGACACAATTGATTTTCAATTCTGGAATTTTCTTTTCTATTCTGGATTTTTTAGAGTTTTTAAGATACTTTTGAGGAAACTCGCCGGACTTTTTAGGAATAAGTATAATATCAATCGGTCATTTTTCAAATCCCGTGTAAATGTGAAACTCTAAAGCGTCCGTAAGTATTTCATCTGTAAAACATCGGTTCACTTGGTTAGTAACAACCATACTAAAATCCATCTGGGCTTAGGGAATTTCTGTATTCTTTTTCTATCTTTCAATAACTAGAAACTGTTTGTAGTTGATCCTACGGCAAATGGGCGAAAGAGGATCACTGCTTGTATTCTTGGCAAGTATATGGGAAAAGAGAGACCAGGTAAAATGTTTAATACCATCACAGAATAGATATTCGTTTTACAAGAAGAAAAATCTACTGTAAATGTGTAAAATTCAAAACAATACCATTGATTTTGTTACAAAATCTTACAAACTAGAACATTATTAAATTCTATCTCAAAGGTAGGTAACAGAATCGGCCACTATCTTAAGCCTTTGCTAAGGCAGAGAGACTGTCATTAAGTAATATCTGGTCCTCCGTGGCACTATTTGTGTAAGAAATAACGATATTTCTTATTAAAACTAGTAGTTCGCCCCGAACTGAGATCTCGCGCACCGTAGATGGCTTACATTTGGACTTTCTTCTGACTACCCCTATAATTTCAAGTGCTACTACTGCTGAGTATGCCTATTGCGCTAGCTCTTCATGGTAAAAAATACTTGCATGCATGCAATACATGTTGTGTCTAATTTTTCATTTATTTCATATTTTTTATGAATTCTCGTCGTATTTCTAAAAGTATACGTCCTAGAATAAAAATAATAACTATTTTGGAATGTACAAATAAAGACCTTTCATTTGACACCCCACTCAATATATTTGTTTACTTAACTTTTTTTACCCCAATTATTTTCATTCTTTATCAAAATTTTTTTTTATCACGAAAATAAATCAAGTAGCATCTAAAATCATTGCAAACCAAACCGCAATGATGCCACTCTCTTTTTAAGACCGACCAGTCAATGAGCTACGAAGACATCGAAACTCTATGAAACGGGAGCTCTTGCAGCTCTGGTTTCGAAGTTTTTGTTCTTTGGTCGTATTTCAAAAACTATATATCCTAGATTAAAAATAAAAACCATTTGGGAATGTACAAAACAAGCCCTTTCGTTTGACACCCCACTCAATATATTTGTGTAACTTTAAAAAAAAATTACCCCCTTGGGAACCTAATATCTTCACAACCCCTTCATCGATTAAGCTCATATGCTCCACCGTAAATTTCCTTACTACAACCTATTGACCTACCAAGTTTCATGCAGATTGGATGAACGGTTCGACAGTTATGCGCGAACAACAATTCGTGAAACATACATACAAACATACAAACATACAAACATACAAAGCAAAATCGCCCAACTTACCACTAAGATCTTCGCTCGCTTCGCTCGCTCGATCGATTAATCTTTCTTAGTATTAAAAGGTTTCAATAACATTACTAGTTGTAAAAAGATTGTATCTATACTGTGACGACAAATCTCATTAGATTCCATACTAAATGTATGTGTCGGCTTTCGAATACTATGTGGTACTCTTTCGTACGTTGCTAATTTACCATTAGTTTTCATAATTGTTATGTAATTTTAAGTTTGGAATGAAACATACGATATACCGTTTGCATACAAAAAAATATCAGCATATATTTTTTGAATACCTACTTCATTTAAGCCTGGTCAATTGACAGTGGCTTTAGTTTCAAGAATTTGACGCGCTGCCTAGGGAGTGGCCACACTGACACAGACAGCTTCCTTCCCACAGAATAAATGGGTATTTTATCCACACAAACGCGATGCGAACGCGCGTTTGTATCGATACAAACGCGCTACTAAAAACGCAATGTGGCCCCTCCTAAGACTATACTATACAGTCTACAATACATTCTTATTGGCGGCCACTTAAAGCTAAGGGAGTGTCCACATTGCGTTTTCTGAAGCGCGTTTTTGCTACGCGTTGCGAACGCGCGTTTGTATCGATACAAACGCGCGTTTGTATCGATACAAACGCGCGTTCGCATTGCGTTTGTATCGATACAAACGCGCGTTCGCATCGCGTTTGTAGTTTAATAGTTTGTTTGCTAGTTTGCCTGCTAGTTTGTCTGATGTTTGTCTGCTAGTTTGTCTGCTAGTTTGTATGCTAGTTTGTCCCTTATCAAAAGTGTCCAGAAACTAACGTGTCTCTTCGTAAAAGTGTCCCGAAGCAAAAGTTTCTCGAAGCAAAAGTGTCCCGAAGCAAAAGTGCCCCTTAGCAAAAGTGTCCCCAAGCAAAAGTGTCCCAAAGCAAAAGTGTCCCGAAGAAAAAGTGTCCCGAAGCAAAAGTGTCCCCAAGCAAAAGTGTCCCGAAGCAAAAGTGTCCCGAAGAAAAAGTGTCCCGAAGCAAAAGTGTCCCGAAGCAAAAGTGTCCCGAAGCAAAAGTGTCCCGAAGAAAAAGTGTCCCGAAGCAAAAGTGTCCCGAAGCAAAAGTGTCCCCAAGCAAAAGTGTCCCTTAGCAATTGTCCCGAAGCATAAGTGTCCCCAAGCAAAAGTGTCCCTTAGCAAAAGTGTACCTTAGCAAAAGTGTCCCGAAGCAAAAGTGTCCCGAAGCAAAAGTGTCCCGAAGCAAAAGTGTCCCCAAGCAAAAGTGTCCCCAAGCAAAAGTGTCCCTTAGCAAAAGTGTCCCCAAGCAAAAGTGTCCCGAAGAAAAAGTGTCCCGAAGCAAAAGTGTCCCGAAGCAAAAGTGTCCCGAAGCAAAAGTGTCCCGAAGCAAAAGTGTCCCGAAGCAAAAGTGTCCCGAAGAAAAAGTGTCCCCAAGCAAAAGTGTCCCGAAGCAAAAGTGTCCCCAAGCAAAAGTGTCCCCAAGCAAAAGTGTCCCCAAGCAAAAGTGTCCCCAAGCAAAAGTGTCCCCAAGCAAAAGTGTCCCGAAGCAAAAGAGTCCCTTAGCAAAGTGTCCCTTAACAAAAGTGTCCCGAAGCAAAAGTGTCCCGAAGCAAATGTGTCCCGAAGCAAAAGTGTCCCGAAGCAAAAGTGTCCCGAAGCAAAAGTGTCCCGAAGCAAAAAGTGTCCCGAAGCAAAAGTGTCCCGAAGCAAAAGTGTCCCGAAGAAAAAGTGTCCCGCAGCAAAAGTGTCCCGAAGCAAAAAGTGTCCCGAAGCAAGTGTCCCCAAGCAAAAGTGTCCCTTAGCAATTGTCCCGAAGCAAAAGTAAAAGTGTCCGAAGAAAGTGTCCCGAAACAAATGAAAAACTTAGAGCAAATAAGCAAATTAGCAAACAAACTAGCAGACAAACTAGCATACAAACTAGCATACAAACTAGCAGACAAACGAGCATACAAAAAAGCAAAGTACAAAAGCAAACCCTGCTTAAACACGTTTGTATCCATAAAAACGCGATGCGAACGCGCGTTTGTATCGATACAAACGCGCGTTCGCACCGCGTTTGTATCGATACAAACGCGCGTTCGAACCGCGTTTGTATCGATACAAACGCGCGTTCGCATCGCGTTTGTATCGATACAAACGCAAACCGGGAGTGTACACATTGCGTTTTCTGCAGCGCGTTTTTGAGCTGCGCGTTCGCATCGCGTTCGCAACGCGTTTGTATCGATACAAACGCGCTACAAAAAACGCAATGTGGACACTCCCTAAACGTATGCAAACGCTATCTCATATACCTATGGTAAAACTGTAAAAAGCTATTCCAAGGGTTTCGAATTTTCAATACGGACTTGACAATTTCTGACCAAAAATGTTGGATTTTGCAGCATGTTCCTGCAATCACAGATGGACAGGAAAGATCTCCACAATCCGCAACCAGCAATGAATCTCCTGTCTCACCGCACGTAAGCACTTTTTCCAATTTTCATTTTAAAATCCTAATCCTAGTACAGTTGTTCTATCTCACGAAGTCCGTTTGGTCTCAATTGTGTGTGTTCACATGCACGTTGTTTCTGTGTGCGTAAGCTCGGGAGCGCTCAGAATCGGCCCATGCACACAGAAACAACGTGCATGTGCATCTACACACACAATTAAGACCAAACGAACATCGTGAGATAGAACAACTGTAATTATAAATCTGAAAGTTTGTGAGTGTTTGTGTTTCACACCTTAATAAGTAGACTAGTTTGGATGAAATTTGGAATAAGTGTAGATCGTGGCTTAGCCTTATATTTAGTAGGATAAAGCTCATATTACTGTTACAGATGAACGGAACACCCGAGAACAAAGTCCTTACTCCGCAGAAACCGGTCAACTTACTCCCAGAAGTCCCCAGTCAGACCTCACGGAAGCTTTCCGACCGGGAACAGCACGATTGTGACGTCATCGGTAAGTTTAAAAAAAACTTCTTTTTTTATTATAAGCAGATTTGCGTGGAATGAAATTTTACCTACCAATATAACTTTTGAAACTATCATGGTTACGAACATAAAACAACAAAACTCAATAATCATGGTAATTATCCCGTTGATAACAATATTTATTTACCTACCAAGCTAGGCTTTTGATACACGCACCTGATACAGACTTTGTTTGAGCTTATTCTAGTTTAGAAAAAGTGTGGCAAACTGCGGCTTAGTCCGTATTATGTATTTACTGTGGATAAGATACTGTGGTTAAAACTGTGAAGTCATGTTGGGGAAATCATAATCGTCCCAGACGCTACAGTATCTCGTATAAGATATTTGTTACAAAAATAATTAAGTACTTTTTTTAGAAACACCACAAATTGCCTTGTAAAGAAAATTCGTACAAAGAAAAATATAAGTAGCCAAATAAATAACTTCCACCTTATAGAAGTGGTTTATAATGTAGGCATAGTATATGTTCTTAGTCTTCGTCGTTCGTTCGTATAAGCAAGTGGCCAAATCTGGTGACGGAGTTTTTAGGCCGCCTAAAGGCCTCCGTTCTTAGATTGTTTTGACTAATGAAAAATTTTGATTTGATATTCGCGTGACGTGAAGTCCCAGTATCGATTTAGAGCTTTTAATTTAAACACTGTGTTGATTAGATTTGCAAGCATTTACGAATTATCTACCAATTACTCACAAGTTTGTTTGTTAAGAAAATGTGTTTGTCAAAAAGTAGACCATCAACAGAAATGCAAAGTTCTCATTTGTGAAATGCTTTATAGGGTGAAACCCGACTACGTAAAAGTGTTTTTTTGGTGGTTATTAAAATACAAAGTTCATTAATTTTAATTTTTATAGTGATAATCCACACTACTAATATACTTTTCATTTTCAATGAAGTTCATTGTATTTATGCCTCATCAAGCCTTTCATTTGATATTAACAAAAGTTTTATAAGTACCTACTATTAAACTTATGAAGTTATTTATTTATTATTTTTAAGATTCTACAGAAAATTCGCATTGATTTAAACTTGTATATGGATTGTTATTTTCAGCACCATATTTTTTAATCATTACCTGCTTTTTGCGTAGTCGGGTAGAATGTCTCAAAGTGAAATAACTCATTGAATTATCTAAAAAAGCATGTTTTCTGATGCTAGGTGGAAGGGGCGACACCTATAACCAGGTTTTAGACGGCGTGGCCGTCACGCATTTGAACGAAAAGGGTGATTTAGTCGGTGAGGAACCTAACGCGAAACGAGCAAGCAATGCTTCATCCATCGCACTGACTGCCTTCCGACCACCTATCATCTATGAGGGTTTCCCAAACGGAGCTGTTTCATTGGTCGTTTGCCGTTTTTTAAAGCAATGACATGATTTCATTGGTCGATGAAAACATACTCGTTTGCAATAATAGAGCGACCAACGACAATGGGCGAGACTTGCTCTGAGTAGTCTTCTCGTCATCTAATATTATCCACTATATCTTCGGAATACATAAATTATTATGTGTTCTATATCGCTGGCAAACATTTCTGTATATACCATAAAACATGTTAAACAAATGATCAACAATATTAAGCTGCAAGCCATTAAACTTCAATATCCTTTACAAAAAAAGAAAAACAATCACTTAGGTTACTAATTTCTCAACATCGAATCCCAAGGCTACATTATCAAGTGCAACAAACGCCCGACGAGTGCAGCATTAGGGTACAAGTCCGAGACCGACCGCAGACTGCAGACTGCAGCCGCAGGCTGCAAATCTCTATGAAATTGACACAGATACTAATGGTTAATCTGTGTCAATTTCATAGAGATTTGCAGTCTGCAGTCTGCGGTCGGTCTCGGACTTGTACCTTTATGATTGTCATACAACATAAAGAGATGCACTTTCGAATACCGAAAATAATGATTTTGCGCGACTGTTTGGGAAACCCTGCTTAGCTGTAGGATTGCTTTCTGTGTTTCATCGTCGAGTGAATGTAGGATACTAAATTATAGATATTGATATTTTATTCGCTACTTTCGCCTTGGTTTCTTTTTTGTACAAAGGTGCTGCTAGGTGCTAAATCTAGTCTTTAGTAAGTTTTTGCATATAGGAATTTTCAGTTCGTTATTCGTTTTTTTGCTTATTTTATGTGCCATTTTGTGACCTTATTCATAATTATATCGCAGATTAAATAATCATCAAGACTAATAAAAGAAAAATGTTATTAATAAGGTCCAAAAAATTTTTTGTTTGAAGATATTTCTTACAAAACTTTGCCGTAATGTGATTTTTAGGCTTGTTGTAAAATAGGTTGCATGCCATGTTATAATGTAAGCACGCCTGCCACATCAGTTGCACAGATGCTGAACATTTCTGTACATTATATTTAGGAGAGAACCGATTAGCTTTGTCTAAATATTTTAGCCTTTTATTTAAACGCCCTGCAGTCTTCCCGTACCATGTATAATGGCGTACCATGGTTGAATGGAAAGCTGATTATGTTTTAATTGCTGCTGGCTTATCGTCACATTCTGGGACACACTGTATAAAAGGAAAAGGAAGTATGATGGTGATGTCGATTCTGTTGTCCACTTTTTTTATACTGAAGCTTATAAATCTTTCCACAGTCGACGGAAAAGTCTGTATATAAAAAAAAGTCGAATGTGTAATTTTCTCATCGACACAATCGACATTGGTACGTTTCCACAAAAACAAATACTCTTTTTCCAACAAAATAAAGAGTTGAGATTCTGATCCACTTTCTAAGCTGAACTAACTTGCTTTTCCAGAGCGCCTCATAAAATCCTACTTCTACATAGTCCGTAAGTCGATCCAGGACTCTGTGCCGAAAGCGGTGATGCATTTCCTCGTGAACTTCGTGCAAGACAACCTGCAGTCTGAGCTCGTCACGCATCTATACAAGTCGGACCAGGCGGAGAGCCTACTTAACGAATCTGAGCATATTGCTCAGAGGAGGAAGGAGGCCGCTGATATGTTGAAGGTAAATTTTATAAAAGAACTAGCGGACGCTCGCGGCTTCGCCCGCGTGGACTACTATTTTTCTTATCCCACGGGAACCCTGCAATTTTTCGGGATATAAAATAGCCTATGTCCTATTCCCGGTTATTATCTATCTACATTCCAAATTTCATCAAAATCGGTTTAGTAGTTATGGAGATACGTGGCAACAAACATTCACACACACACACACACGGACTTTCGCCTTTATAATATTAGTAGGATAGTAGGATGGACAAATGTATCCTATCAAAAAAACGTGCTAAAGTGCAAGTTTCACAGAACATGCCTTTTATGAGATCTATTGTAACATTATGGAAGCACTTTAATATCAATATGACTCGCTGTCATACTGCAATAACAAATGGCTCGTGTAAAGCGCATAGTGCAATTGCTTTACTTTCGATTATTGCTCTGTACATTTACATCATTTCGCGCACACGTAAGTGCAAGTGAGCACGCAATATGCTTTGCTCACACGTTTTATGATTATTCTACTCATTTTTTTACTGTGTTTGATTTAAAGTCATTTTAATTTTCGTTTATTTCACAGGCACTGCAGCGCGCGGGCCAGATCATCAGTGAGATTCGGGAAACGCATATGTGGTGATCGCCATTACACTTGAACTAGTCTGAAATTAGTGAATTTGAGTCCAACGGCTCTGTACATACTCCTAGGCTTAAACTTCACTTTATCGCGCTCTTCGACATAAAGTGTCACAAAATTTACATTTCGCATTTTAATTTTTGCGGCTTCGACACAGTAGATATTCTCTCAGATCTTCGTTTAAGATCATTTGAAGATGTCTAGCGGGTAGACAGAGGCATCTGAATACATTCAGAACATGCCCTCATTTTGAAATTGTTTATATTCGGTTCCTAACCGATTACTTACATATGACAAGAGTTTATGAATTTATTGAATTAAACAAGCATTTAGTGGAATTATTTAGGTAAATAAAGAGCGCGGTTTAGTGTAGATTTTCACTTATTAGGCGAGCACTCGCAATAGGCTTTTTTACTTACCCATTCACTTCTAACTGTCTGCTCTCTTATTAGGATAACCAATAAATTAAACCAAAAAATTGTATGGCAGATATTTTAGAAGGAAAATGGTATTAATGGTTTTGACATTTTGAACCAAACTTAGGCTGAAAGCTTACACGCTCAATGTGACCTCTGGGAAGGTAAATCGGAGGGAAGTGAAAGATTCAAGGTTTGAATTATTTTAGGTTGTATTTCTACAATAGTTTATCCATGTATTGGTGAGAATACACGATTACACTGACAAATAAAGCTTGTAAGAATATTATTTCTTGTCTTACAGAATCTAGCAGCCGTTTGAGCTGTAAAAAACTATAAGTTCATAATGAACAAGGTAACAAGGTAACAAGGTAACTGGGCTGTTTTTTGTTATAAGACTTTCTCTGCGATCGTTGACCTAAAAGTGTCAAAATGTACTGAACAAGCAATGATAGTGTTTTGAGCGTGTAATGCAACTTTCAATAGTACTTACGTTATTTTGAATGGTACCATAAGTTACTAAAGTTAAGCTTACATGTCACATGTAGCAGGTTTTAAAGCGGTAGTTGTATATTATCAAAATGGGCACTTTTTAGACCAAATATTCAATTCTAAACTGCAACATTGTTGGCTTTTTGACACAGGAAAAAAAATATCTTTGTAATGATTGGGATAATTTTTACCTTACTCTGCTATATCCTATTCTATTAAACGAGCAATATTTGTTTGTTTGATGTTTGTTTGTACTGACGTTCTCGAAAACGGCTCTAACGATTTCGATGAAATTTGCAGTACGGGTGTTTACGGTGGCGAAAAATCGATCTAGCTAGGTCTCATATCTGGGAAAAGCCGTTTTCTCGGCATTTTCACGCAAAAAGTGCAATGTGGTTCGTAATTGAACCACTAGATGGCATTCGTTGGTTGCCAACGAGCGGAGCTCGGTCGCCCAGATATTGGATATTTCAAATGGATTTGTTTGAGAAGTGCCAATGTATTTTAACCAATTACAAAGAGATGTTTTGAAGCGGAGTTTTTAAAATCAATGCAATGATTCCGGTTCAAGAACGCTGCACAAAATGTTTTTGATTTCAGTTACCATAGCTTGTGTGAATGTATTTAAATCATGCACTTATTAGCGTAAACTTATACTCACTTTACCGTAGTTACAATTCAGTGATATTACTTGTGTAGGTAGTTTGGCCCTTGATAATTAATTTATATTTGTATAAATAATTTCGTTTGGTATTGATTCTTCGTTGTTATTTTGTCTCAATAACAGAACACAGGGTTGGTTATATTTTAAACATTGCTTGCTTTTCGCGTTAATGAATTAGTAATGTTACTTAGTTCCTTCATTTTAGACAAGCGACGATTGCTGTGTTATCTTTCATTAGAGGTTTTTGAGTCGTTTTGTGTCATGTCCACACTAAAGTAATTTATTCGTTTTTAGATTAGATTAGGAAATATTCCAATGTTACACAATGTATTTATTGTTAGTCAGAGAGTGTGCTTTGTGTATCGGAAATAACTAGGATGATACGGAGAGTAAGATTGTATTTAAGTCTGTTAAATATTAAATAGATTAATGTCATCGCCAAACCATGTTTTATTTTGAATTCTTGCAGCCCACCCTTGCCACAAAAATGAAATACCCATTGGAGAGATCCAAATAAATCGTTCAAACCACTAAAATCGCTCTTAAGATAAATAAAAAAAAATGCACCATAGTGTTAAAGTTATTTATTTTAATTATAAAATTATATACATGCATTTTAACAGAGATTTTAAAAAATATTATTAATTCGCATTAAAATATTCCAATATTTGGACAAATAACATTAATGGCATTATCCGTGCGAGTTATTTGATCACTGACTCAATCACACATTTTTGGGGTACACGGGTAGAGTTAAGGGTGGCCGCACACCTACCACGCCGAACGAGTCGACCGAAACGAATTTTAGAATTCTTTATATGAAATCGTATGAACCTCGCACACCTGCCCGCGTCGAATCGTCCGATTTGACCGAATCTGGCAGTACTTCGAGAATTCGGTGCGGATAGGTGTGCGCTCAGCCTTATAGTATCACAGCTGAGTACTAGTACTAACTATCAATGTAGACAATGTTAGTGTATTACTGAAGCTGGTAGACTTGGATGCTGCTATCATTACTTACTCAAAGTAAGTTACGGCCTTTCTACATATGACAGCAGTATGCTAGTTGACTACAGTTTACTCTTCCCATGAACCTACCCCAGGCAACATACATATTTTTTTAGGTCTGTCAGATATTCGAAAAAAACTTTTGTACCTCATAAGTATCTAAGTAGTAAGGTACTAGTCACGGGCGACAAATATAGTACAGTTGTCACAATAATTGATCTAGGCATTCTTGAAGTTAGGCTTTTCGCTGGGCAGTATAAATTTTGAATGAAAAAGTTGCACTGCGCATCGAAACTGCTAACTTCACGAATGCCAAGATCCGTTGGAAGTATACTTAGGTAACATTCCAATGAAAAATTGCAAACTATAGGAACAAAAAACAATGACTTGTAGAAAACATTCTGGCAAATTGACTTATGTTAATTACATTTTGAGACTATTACTTTCTAATAAATGCAGTCTACATTTACTTGTTAATTTAGTTTATAAGTTTATTATAAGCTATTGCTCTTTCATATTTTAAACACAACATACACTGGGTAGTTTACATAACAACATCGATCACACGCAATCATTTGTCATGAAATTTAAAATAACTATCGTTGGTAAGTTTCTATGATCAATCCTTTATCAAAAATATATGGATGGAAGAGTTTTGCACTATTTGATACAACTAAGCTCGGGTTTTGAGCCAAAACACGACATTGAAGCGAATTAGGCATCGTGAAACGTGATACCGCGGTTATGACGTTGTGGGTTCCAAAGCTAAAGCGTACCACACACAGCAGATAATATAAATCTTTTGAAATATAAATCTTGACAGATCGCACCAAATATATTTTGTAATTTATATTCGCTGTGTGTGGTCCTCCATAAAGTCAGTTAATGTTCACATTTAAATAAATTATGAGCATGGGTCAACCTTTAAGACGAGTAAGGCCCGGCGCCCATTGACGTCACGGCATGGCAAGGCATTTCGACGAATAAAAATATACTTAACCTAATTGTATGGAAATAAAGTTGTCAATGTTGACTGTCATGAATACAAAAACAATACCGCGGTATGCTTAGGCATGCCGTGTCGGCAGTTTCAACTTTATTTCTATACAATTAGATTATATTTTTATTCGTTGCCTAAAAATACCTTGCCATGCCATGCCGTCAATGGGTGCCGGCGCCGGGCCTAACGTGCAAAAAGCAACGTTGTGGTGACTAAAAATCGCATCACTTCATGATAACGTCACATAGTTATGTTTTGGACCTATTTAGAAGCAAAAAATATTTCCAACTCAAATACCTTATTATTAGATACATACAGATACCTTTTCTATCATATCAGTTAATAGGTATTGCTTACACACATTTAATTGCACCACAATTTTATATACATAGATTCACTTGAGATTTCATGAATTTAGTACCGTCACCATCAAAAATCGATTACCAATTTCGGTTTTGTAAAACTCACATTGGGTCCAAGCCGCAGCGTTGACTTCAAATTCAATTACATTCTTACTCCAATGCGTAAATTCTACAGACAGACATTACTCGCTCTTGGCTTTTTGTCACATTACTCACATTTCCTCAATAAATCAAATCATCATAACTATCAATCATTGCTCTAAAATCTATCTGGATAAAGCGCGGTAGTCATTCTTTCAAATCTTTGTAATGTTATTTTTGCTTGTTCATTTGACTTATAAAAACTTAAATTGTATATCGACTTTTGCGGTTGACTGTAAAACCTTGTGCATACCAATTTAGTATTAATCTACATTTAAAACGATTTGTGCTAATTTTAGTTTGTACTTATTAGTCTTAAATATTGATGCACCTAAAGAGAGTTATTTTATTGTGATGACAATACTAAACTATATACTACATTAGGCTTCAACTGGGGCAATTTTGGACCCTTAATTACACGAATACTGAATATAGTAACTTATTTTACTATAGTAACGGAAATTTTGATCATATTCTAGAACTACACAGTTATTTGTCCAATCGGTCTGTAATGTTTATCCAATAAGATATTCACATACACCACTGATACTTCGACGCAGAATAATTGAAGAGCCAAATATTGTAAATTACCTTCTTTATTACTCTCGTGTTAAGTTTCAATCTGTTAACGCATTCAGAAACTACCCACGGCCACGACTCTTAAAAGCTCTGTCGACGTGCGTGAAACCTAAATAAAACATGCTTATAAAATATTAGTTTTGTGTTTGATCTGATCATACATAGCATCGTTGCAATGATTTTACAATATAGTACAGGAAAAAAATCGTACAGTAGGAATCGTGCTTTTACGTGAAGTTCGTTTGAGCAAGTGGCCAACCCTGGTGACGGATACCGTCAATTTAACGTGCCCTCCGAAGCACGGAAGCGCTCAGCTCTTAATGCCACTTGCGGTCACCCATCCAAATTGTGACCGCGCACAACGCTGCTTAACTTCAACAATCAATCAAGAACGTCTAAGCAAGCTACGCCACGAGCGCTTCTATTCCATTCTCTTCTAACTTTTAGATGATTTATTAATTTTGTCGCCCAAACAGACAAATAGACGCTACCATTTTCAGTGTGTAAGTTTTTTGCGGGTTTGAAAGATAAAAACGCAAAAAAGCTCATAAAATCCGCCATTTTGATTTTTTAAGACATTTCTGTACCCAGTGACACTTGTGCCATTAAGACGAATATAATGACGTATCATTTATCAAAATCGGTTGAGTCGTTGAGAACGAGCGGACATAGGAACGAACACATAACACTTTTGGGCTTCGCCGCAGTCGGGTAAAAAAGTGCGTCTTCCGCGCGTTTAAGAGTCGTGTGTAAGCTCTAGTATTGATTTAGGGCCTTACTTATAACCGCCTCTCAACTTTAAACAATGCTCAAGATTCGCACTGTCTCTATTTCAGTGTTCCGCAAATGGTGTGCCGCGGCATACTGGTGTACCGTGGTCATTTTGGTGTGCCTCGGAAAAATAGGGTTACCTATTTCAGTTAAGTTACTCCAAATTTGGACGCATATGCCCAACTAAACAAGCTCATGTTTCGCATAAAAAAAAGATTTTTCATTTATGGTGTACCTCCAAAATTTTCCGATGTACATTGAACACAAAAAGTTTGCAGAACACTGCTCTATTTGACTCTATCTAACAAAAAAGGATAGCAATTGTTTAAACGGTGTTTCAATTTGAACAGAATTTTATACGTAGAGGGGTTAAACTTTGATGTAAGTTACAATACCGGCTCTGCAATAGATGTTCAGACATCAGTGATGAGTTTGGAGCGCGAGCGCGCCTGCCTGTGCTAGGAGGCGGCTTTCTTATCGCTGTCGAGAAGCTTCTCATCGGCGCAGAGCTTCTCTAGTTGCTTCGCGTAGTACGTGTTGAATTTCAACCTGCAATTGCACAGAAGAGATGAAATGAAAAGGTATAAAAGTTCAAATATGCGCAAAATCTGACAGAATGGCACAGACCCAAAAAGCGAAGTGGTAGGTAAAGGCACATAATATATAATAATGAATAAACAAAAAGGCCTCGACTCAGCATTATGACGTGCCACTGATAAGTGGTAAAGGCGCTGGCCGATAATAATATCGTCGACGATACTGCAATAGCGCTGAACTACCATCTGCAATACCGCGAAACTGCAAAAAGTAGCGAAATTTAAATTTGCGTGCCACGCTGTCCTAGTCAGTCATTGGCGCAAGTTGGTGAAGACACCACTTTGAATAAGCCATCAGAAGCTCTCTGGTTGTAGTTGGAGGTGAAGTAACTTATCAAAACGTAAACAAATTGTTGTAATTACTTTGCGCTCTGTAAAAAAACTGTTTATTTTCCATATTTTTGTGATTGAGAAGTACCTTTCGTTTGTGTTACATATGAATAAATTGTTTTGTACTTTTTATCATAGTTTCAATTTCGCGTATCTGCCAGTATCTGCCCATATTGAGACCAGATATTGATACAAAAAAAACCGCGTAAGTGACATAAAACTCGAAAACTATTAGGAAAATCGCAAATTGTCTACCACTGACTGATGGCCTGGTACTCTTAAAACCCTATTATTTCATTAAGATGCGCCTATCATTCGAAATAGTAAAATTAAAAAGTTTTTTTTATCTCCTGTAAAGTTGTCAACCTTGTAGTTACGCACTATTGCAAATAGTAGATCCGCGCTTCTGCAGTATCGACGACGATATGTTGACTAGTTTGTTTTTTTTAGTAGTTTGGGGAACACGGTGGAATCGCTCCCCAAAGGCAGAGTAGGTGGTTCCTCTGCAACGGGCCGGCCCACTTGCCCGTGGTCTTTCGAGCGACAGATGTTGTCGGATAGTCGGCTATATGTCTATTGGTCTGGAAAACTTTGCTTGCGAGTTCTAGACATTCTGATGTTGAGTGGCGCCATCTTCGCTGAAGCTCGTAGTGCGTAGCATGTATAGATAGTTCATCTAGCGACAGGTAGATGTCGCTACAAGTAGTTTGTTGGTATTGTTGTCTCTAGCCATCTGCTCTATGACACAGAGTCAGACTGACAGAGACAGAGTGACTCTGTTGAGCCATTAGTAATAGATTAATAATAATTGCTGCCAAAGCATTTTTTAGAAGAGTTACAATACCTGGCCGATATGTTGAGAAGTTTGTTGGTATTGTTGTCTCTGGCCATCCGCTCTATAATAGCCAGCGCAGAGAGCAACGCTGCGGTGAAACGCAGGCCGTAGCGCGACACGGAGCGAGAGAAGGAATCCGCTGAGCCGCTGTTTGTAGGCTCGTTGTTGCCACAACCTGGCTCTTGCTGAAATTAGTACAAAATATTTAAGAAACTTACAGAACAAATCATCAACAATCAATTCATTTATTGTCTAGCCTGGCAAAAACGGGTAGAAACGGCAACTAAAATTTCATTACAATGCAAACCCTTTCTCTACTAATCTATGGTAAAGTACAGGTTTCTTGTCTATGGTTCAGGTACCGAAGACGTCAGTCAGAAGTAATAATTTCCTTCTGAAAGAGAACTTATCTATTTCGCGTAATTAGCTTGCACAGTGCCGCCCCCATTTATGTCTATTATTTTTTGCCAGACTATACGTCCAATAGTGAAGATTTTAAACCTTGGGATTTTGAACCTTGGTTTGAGATAAAGACAGAACAAGTGCATTAGGAAATTGACGATTTTTTTAAGCAACATTTTTATCTAGGCTCCAAACAATTTGAAATTCAAAGCTTTTAAAATTCAAAAATAATTTGCACTTCACAAGCGATTTATCAGCTGAATTATGAAATTGCATCCGAAATAAAACTGCCGATTTCAAACCCTATTTATTCACTTATTGCGACGTTTTCAGTTTTTAAGTCCAATATAAAAACTGCAGATTTCAAACCCTATTTATTCTTGGTTTTCAGTTTTTAAGTCCAAAATAAAAGACAAGGTTAATTTATCTGATATTTCGTCTACAATTTAGTTATAAACAAAAGTGTACAATGAAATGAACGTGTTTCATTATAATGTAATCTAAATTATAACATACAACATTTAAAATACCAGTTCATGAAACATAATGCCATACTTACAGTGAAACTCTAAAAGATAAGTCATGAAAAATAAAAAGCTTGTGTTAGTCAATTTGATCACAAATACTACATGGAAGCATTACATGGTACTTTCAAACCGTGATTGTGAACACAACTTCAAGTTTTGAAAAAGGGTTTGAACAAAATGTACAGGTAACTGTTCCAATTGCCTACAGAAGTATTTGTTTGTAAGTATCTAAAATCTAAATCTCAAAGCATCGCGGATAGAAATTATAGTAGGTATAGTATAATAATAGTAGGTCATTATTCTATTTTTCAATTGATTATAATTGAAAAATCGAATAACGACCCAAATCAAATTAGGCGCTATGGAGTAGGTTTTTTTTTTTAACGAAAATAGGTTCGCGTTTGTCCACACTCTGCCTGATGTAAAGCAACAGTGTAAAGGTAATTGAATTACAAACAACTAAAATAAAAAGTGAAACATCCTCAAAGTTATTCACTAATATTATTCAGCCATACAGAAATTGTACGTACATTAAAGACACAATTTTGTGGTAAAATGTACTGATATAATATGCGGTTTTTTTGGGACAGTTACCATAACATTTTTCCAGCTCCCTTTCAACCAATTGGATCACTCGCGTCGCCATTGACCAAAGTTTCTAGAAAAAGGGTGCGTTCACACTGCTAAGTGACATGACAACTGTGATCTTGTGAAATTGTGATATTTTAAGTTCTCTGTACCTCACTATACTCTGTACTGTCATATGTCGATCCAAGCATACTGTTTAGTTCTGCGTCCACGAAATACTTGTGCATCTCCTTTGCCAATCGTGTTTGCGTTAAAAGAAAATACATAAATTAATATCTATACAAGCCACGTAAGTGTAAAATAATTGTTTAAGTGTATTATAAAGCAGTAATAATATAATTATTAAAGTAATATACAGGGTGAATTTTTGAGACGGGGCAGTAAGGGCAGCTACCTTAACCACAACGGTTAAGGTAGCTGCCCTTACTGACTTTTCTACGACTCTTGCCTCAGTTGGTCCGATAGAGTCTTTTAATCCTTAGATGAAACAGGATCGACTGGCATCAAAAAAAGTTTTTGTGTAAATTGCCCATTTTCTCGCTGGCTGTACATTTTTTTCAAAATCTGTGAATGCAGGTTGAAATATCTTCAAAAGTTAAGGATAGTCTCCTAAAAACGTTTTTCTGTAGCTACAACGGTTGAGGTAGCCCTTACTGTCTTGTCTCCGAAATACATTTTAGCGATTTCTGACTTTTCTAGTACTCTAACCTCAGTTGGTCTGAAAGAGCCTTTTTATCCTTAGATGAAACAGGATCGATTGGCATCAAAAAAAGTTTTTGTGTAAATAACCCATTTTCTCGCTGACTGTACATTTTTTTCAAAATCTGTGAATGCAGGTCGAAATATTTTCAAAAATTAAGGATGGTCTCCTAAGAACGTTTTCCTCTAGCTACAACGGTTAAGGTAGCTGCCCTTGCTGGGGAGGGAACATGGGTACGTCACCTACAGACTTACCCAGGTACTCACCGGGCATGGATGCTTCGGTGAGTACCTGAGTAGGATCGGACGCGAACCGACACCACAATGCCACCATTGTGGGAGGGACTCGGATTCCGCGCAGCACACGCTGGAAGTGTGCCCGGCGTGGAGCGCGGAGCGTGGAATCCTGGTCAACAGGATCGGGCAAGATCTCTGTCTGCCTAGTGTAGTTGCAGCTATGCTGGCAGACGATGCGGCCTGGAGGGCCGCGGCCTCTTTCTGTGAGACCGTAATGGTTCAGAAAGAGGCTGCCGAGCGGGATCGTGAGAGGGCCGATCCCGCTCGGAGGAGGAGGCGGAGGCGGGGCGCTAACGGCCGTCCCGCACCGCCTGCCCCGTGAGGGGGCGGAGTGGTATCCCCTGCCAAACAGGGGACTTTTCGGGTCCGCGGGTGGTCGGAGTGAGGGCTCCGGCTGTCCAGGATGCGGATCCCGGGAGGGCGGCGACACTTAGTGGAGAGTGTCGTCGTAAGCACCGCGAGGGTGCCGGGCGTGGCTATGGGTGTCATTCCCGGGACAGTGCTTTGGCAAAATGCGAGAGGGGTACCGGTGCGTTCCGTATGGAGATCCCGGAACCCCTTGACATGCATGGAGGCCGTCCACCGGGTGGTTTTTAGTGGGTCGTCGGAACTCGACAACCCCACACACCCCAGCTACGCTCCCTCAGCGTAGTTGGATGTCTGGCAGCAGATTTTCCACCCGCCAAAAAAAAAAAAAAAAAAAAAAAAAAAAAAGCTGCCCTTACTGCCCCGTCTCAAAAATTCACCCTGTATATTATTCCAACAATTCATATAAAGAAAATAAAGCAGTAGCGATTATATTCTTTTACCAAGCAAATCTAATATAGGAATCATCGGGAACATTCGTTTTCCGAAAGAACGTTTGTTGTGCGAACTTTTGCTCGCGGTCGAATGCGAGCACATTATTCGCGAACAAAACATAATGAAATGAATATCGTAGGTAAGTTAATTGTTCTAAAAGTTAAACTCTACAATTTGGAGAGTTGATCTAACAATGCGTGGTTTAAGAATATTACTATTGAGCTAAAACGCTACACCAAGATCTCTGAAATCTAACATATTTATAAAGATTAACATTCTATAATATGATTTATAAATCAATACAACAAACCTGTATAAAGTTGCAGAACTGCACGCAGACGAGACAAAGCGCTGTGACAGCTTTCAGGAGTTGTGGGCTGGTCAGCATACAGTCTCCGAGACATGACTCCAAGAAGTCATTGTGCCGCTCTAACACCTCATCTACGTTGTGCACCTAGAAGAGGACAGTAACCTTAGTTTATTATACAGCTGCACAGGTATAAACACGGAAATGTGCTGCGCTAGTAAGTAAGTTCGTATGAGCTTTTGACCAACTCTGTTGACAAGATCTGATATGTATCATGGTTCAAAACCTAGTACATCTATTACCACAAAAACGAAGCTGCGGGCGGAATTTAAGTAAGAATACGTGAATAATATTTTAAGCTGGTGTGTCAGGATTTACGTAAAGGTATGCGCAATTTATCTTAAAAGAATCAGGAAAGTTAAAGGTTACGTTGTACTTTATTTTTACCGTAGCTTCACAACTCTTCGACTGACCTCACGTCTCTGTTACCTATAATAAATTGGGTTTCTCTGGTGTGGCGTGTGGTCTAATTTCCAAAAAGTAATGTGTCGTTTTCATAATAACTTTACTACTACCAATAGCTTTAATTTATTACTATTCCAGTCACTATTTACACCTATTCCAAGTTTCATCCATTGTTTCGATTTATTTAAGTTAGCATTATTAGTAGGATTCATCCTATTTTATCAACATAAATGTCTAATCACGTTCCGTCTAACATGAATCATCCTGAACTCTAATAGGCTTATTTCATTCGATTACTCCTATGTGGGGTTCGTCAAAAGCTACTGGCATTAGGTTTTATACGTGACAGCCTGACAGGTCTCAAATCCATCGCCACTTATTAAAAAGTAGTAGTTCCTTTGATTTCCAAGAGCTACGGCAACAAATTGAAATAAATATTGACCTGGGAGCCGCGTAAAATCTCAGTGACAATGATTTGAATAACGCCGAGTAAACTGTGCATGGTTTAGGTGGTAAGCAACCCATCAAAATAATATTCCATCAATACAGTGTCCCATTGAGCATAGGCAAATGTTACCTCTTGACGCTGTAAACTAATCAATAATAGCAAGAGGTAGTTATAGGTGCAGGAGATAATAACTGATGTAGGCTTTCTACATCAGTTATAAAAAAGAAACCTAGCGAACAAAGCCTTGCTAAGGCAACAAACTCGCAACAAACAAAGCTATAAAGCCAGTGTTCTTATTTGTCCAAAAATCAAAGTATTGAGTCACGTCGCAGCCTTGTGACGTAGCTACTCTAGAAACGCCTACGAATTAACACAGGGTCGCTCCGCCCACTGTAAAAAACTTGAGGCTTCGTAAAAAAATTGCAATATGGCTGACCTGAGAGCCTTACCACGTTCTTATTCTGTCAATTTAGCAAAACATTCTTTAAAGAATGTTAGGAAGTTGAATAGGAAGCCATATTGTGTAAACATTGTTAGGTATTGGTGTCTTATTGCAATGACTTAAACATTGGCTATTCTTTATGATATTTGATGGTAACTGTTTCAATTTGCTATGTAATGATAAATTTGCTTTTGACTGTTGTCTGATTTGTGGGCTAACTTTAGTTGCTCAAAATGTGGTTTTCGTTCTGGCAAAACAAATCAGATGAAATACTTACTAGCAAACCTTTTGGCTGCTAAATCTTTTGCCATTTTATTTTACTGACATCAGAAAGACAATACCCCTCCTTTCTGCTGGCAATTGGGTAAAAAACCGAAGACTTGTTATTTTTGTGATCCAGGATAAATGTTAAACTTTTAGTATTATAGCCTGATTATTTATGATAAATTATGATATCACAAGTTTCATATTTATCTATCCGTAGACGATTGTTTTACAATAAGTAGTATTATTTTTTATTGTATTGCAAAATTGCGATTTAAAAATAATTGCATTACCTATCTGTCAACGCTGCACTTATCGGATTTATCAAAAATAATGAGTAGTGCGCAGAAAATCCATTGTTTTTAGAATTTTAAGCGTAATGACCATTTAGTTTAGTATTTGTAATCGTACTAGAATTGATTGAATAGGTGATGGTCCTAGCAGTAATCTACAACTGCGGCGTTCATATAATTATTTCTCACAAATTCTATCTACACTACATCACTGTTTCAGTTCAATGTTAGCATAGACAAAGCTTTTTCGTCAACAATTCTCAATAGGTTCAGTTAAAACTGCGGTTAGCTCGCTAATCATTAAACTGAACCAAACAGTCTGTTCAATTGAGATTGGTCGTCGTACTTAGTATCACTAATTGAGTTTGGTCACTAGCAGGATCAGGGTTTGCGCATCGCCTACGCTGCGCGCGCGCTCATTCCGCGACCAGAAACGAGCGACGTCGGACCAACGTGTACCAGTGACTGTGACGTGCAATAAACCAGTGATACACTACATTCCCGTGATAAATCTGCCTTTCGAAATCCCCTTTCAGGTTGGTTGAAAAATATAGTGTTAAAATTGTGATAGTGATTAATATAAGCGAAACGGATACTTTAGTCAGCAGGTACTGAGTACCTGAACGGGTATGTTCGTGGAATTTTTGTTATAAACAATGGCGTTATAAACAAATATAAATCAATATTGATCAGTTCGATGATGGATATAAAGAAACACATCTTTCTTTGTATTGAAACGTTTTGAAAAGCACAAACCATAGACGCGCATAAGCTACAGGTACGGATAACACATCTAAAGCCTGTTAATACGTCATCGGTAGAAATATTCAGACGAAAACAATTTAGTACTTATTAAACACCTTTCCAATAGTTTACGTTGTTTAAAGTAATACATATGAAAATCATCTCTGTATCCCAAAACAGCATAAGAAATCTATCTTACGATACAAATCTAGCAAATCTACTCAAAAAACGTGATCCTTTGAGACTTGTTTGACCCTGACTCTTTATAAAACCTAGAACTACCTACTAGTCATAGGATACAAAATATTGAAATTCTATCTGTTAATTCAGCGAAACATATGTGGGTGTAAACATTGAAAGAATCACATGGAGCTTGAGCCCTCATCCAAGGCTAATGACGTCATTACCAGGGACATCTGACTAGCGAACACTCGGGATGTGTTCAGATTGATTAAGTGGTGAAATAGAACGGACAATACTGTATCCGGTGTGTTTATAAACAATTCAGATACAGCAGACGCATCGGGTTGCAAATGCATGTATTATGCAAGTGTGTGAAACTGGTCAGACTAGAATTTCTAGGTGAATGAAACCACTCTGATATTACTATTCTTGATACTAGTAACTAAGCACTAAGTGTTCAATCTGGGTGCGTTGTTTGAAAATATTTCTCTAGGCTTGTGAGCAGTATCTAGAAATGGAAATCTTATATGGAAGTGGTAGGTTTGTTATAGGTGTTTGCTTTATGCTTTTTAAGTTGTCCTTATAGAAAAGTACATTGAGTTTGTAAGATGTGTAGGTTTTCAATGCACATTCAAAACGGTTTTACCAATATACATTCAAAAACTAAAATTCAGTGACAGAACATGAATATATATTTTCAATTGGTTGCAAACCTGCCTACACATCCTATATCCTGAGTACCTTGTCAAACGTACCTACATCTAATCAGACACAATGTTGCTAGTTATCTAACAATTGATTTAAAACAAAATGATAAATCAAAATGACCAATACCCGAACAGAAAGTTATTGAGACATCATTAATTTAGCTTGAACAGTTTCCATGTATCAAACACTCAATTTTAAGCGTTGAAAAATTGAATAACATTGATTGACGTAAGATGACATGTGACACACCTCTGCAGACTATAGAAAACCCTCTGCAAATACATATATAGCATATTTTCTCACGGTCCATCAGCTTCCTATACACGTTCGGAACTACTAATTCAGTGCTGGCCGTGCTGGGTCGAGATTCATGGGGCTTAATTCGTCGATCGTGTGTGCAACAGCCGTGTGACGAATAGCATCAATTTGTATACTTAGCTATAGCTGGTTGATATGTTTTTATTTGTTCAAGAGAGTTTTGCTGTGATTTCTCTTTATGAGCAAGCACAATTTCTACAGCCATCAACACTTCATCTGTGTTTTTATGCGCCTTCGATGCGACGTCCGGGATCATAGTCATCGAAGCGTAAAATATGCGTTTTGACATAGCCAATTTTTTACTTTAGATCTTACTATCTAAAGAAAAAAATTGTGCGTATAAATTACGGTAAAGCTCAACATTTTTTTCTGTGAAACTTTGTATTTCGACAATCAGTTTCTGAAGCGTAAAAATCGCGCCACACATGGTGTCTGCTCGCTTTGTTCGCTTATTTTTGACATATGACCATGGCCCCGAAATCTCAGTTCTTTTTGTTTTGGTATCGATAAACAAGAGTTTTACGACAGCACAGGTCTTTGAATCAATGCAGGCGATGACGTGTTTCGCCCACATATTCTTTACTGCTCCCAAATATGGATATCGGAGACACACTTGTCCTTTGAATTAAATTATCAACATCCGTACCGGATCGATCAACGGTAACCCGTAAAAGAGTTCACACCAATTACGCTACTGCCATAATAATAATGTCAACTAGAATAGCCACTTAGAGCGTAGTACAGTGAGACTTGTCCATGACGCTTCTGTTGTTTTAGAAATGCTAGAATTTACTTTGAAGTAGGTATGTATTCTACAAACTTGGTTTGGGAATATGGCCAAAAATTGTAACAGGCATTATAAATCTATTTCCATTTCTCTGAATATGACTACAGGGTAGGTAATTCTGCTAAACTTATGTCGTAACCACTCGACAATAGAGACAAGGAGCCAACAGCTTGGGGCTTAGCTTTCTTTTCGGTGATCAATTTTCTTCCAAATAGTTAAGTTCCTGTAGACAAGTTATCGAAAACTGAAGTTTGTCAAAGTACTCTCTTCGTCACAGATTCAACTTTCCAGATACGAAAACACGTTTTGCAATGGTTGAAATTCTATTAAGATCTAAGGTAGGCTTCGCCGCAGTAATATAATCTGACCACAAGCTGTAAACCTCAGATCTTTATTAGCGTGTATTATGTTTATGAATATTATGTAGGTTCGCGTATTCGTGTTGATTACATCCACATGGTTGTAACCTAAGTATTAAATATGGCGTCACGTGACCACAAAAAATGTACCACACATTACAATAAAGTACGCTTGGATATCATGTAGGTAAACTCAGGCCATTTCATCTTTATCAAATCAATACCAATATACCTAATAAAGCGGAAAAGTTTGATTTTTTGTTTATTTTTTTGTTTGTTCGAAAGGTCTTATCTCAGAAACTAGCAGTCGAATTTGAAAAACTATTTTTGCATTTTGATAGCTTAATTCATGAGAAAGGTTATAGGCTACTTCTCATCATCAATTAACATACCTATACTTATTTATAGTCACTTGAAATGCCTATATTTTATCGCATGACAAGTCAAACAAAAGCTAGTTAAAATGAACAAGAAACAATCAGGCTTCGCATAATGAAACACGCTGTATTTCAATGTTACTTAAACTTTTGATGCGTCTGTTAGACAATCTCCAGTGAAACCAATTTATTCAAAGCCGTGTTATAATTAAGTATACTTTTAGTTCTTAATTTAATAAATGAAAAAAAAAAATGAGTTTTTTCTACTTTTCAAGAGTGACAAAACGAGTAAAACTATAGAGCGTCAACGTGCGTGACAGAAAGTGTTGATTTGAGCACCCAAAATAAAAGTAGAGTATTTTAATAAAAACCTTAATGGGCAAAGTGTGAAGTAGCCGCTCCAGTGACTCGAAATAGAAACTCAGAGATTTAGCAGCAAAACGCAGGCTTTACACAGCTTAAAGAGAAGAGTAGGATCAATCGGCACATACCACATTTAGGACCCATTGCACGATGAACTTTCTAAAGAACAACCTGAGTTGAACTTTTTACACTATTATCATCACCATATCGCGTCTTCCTAAGTTTTTCTTAATTTTGTAACTTTATTTATGTGTATAAAACACACACACAAACAAATTAAGCAACCTTGTCAAAAGTATGAGGGTCTGAAATTTTTATTTGTTTTTTTTTTACATAAAAACTGTCATGTCTGTCTGTATACCTAATTAATGTCTTCGTCATGCAAAAATATAAACATTTCGAGGAATAATAACTAACAATAATTGAGTAACAGAGAATGCTGTTCGTGCAATTTCAAAACTGCAACATCGGACCAAAAAAATTGCATAATTATATTTGCCTAACTTTAATTACGAATGAAACTGAGGTGTTGGTAGCGCAAGTTGGTAGCTTTTTCAAAGATTGACAGATATTTTGCTTAGCAATAGAAATGACCCAGCTTGTTACCTTAGTCTGTGCAAAGCTAAGCATTGCTCAGATTTATTGACCATCAAGGTATTTGTACGGCTCATTGGCTATAAAGCCTGATTACACGAATGCATACTGCAGACCGCGAATATCCTAAAATAAACACAGATTTCGCTATCGTAGCCTCAACCTTAAATATTGACTTAGTTAATGAGTCATACATATTCTTGATTAGCGATACATGGGCGGCCACATGGATATATCAACTTGTAGATACATAGAGCATATTATTCAGTAGATTCGGAACTGAGTCTCAAACGTTTGAAAGGATCTTCTATATGAATAGCTTGATAAACGATGTTAAAAGATTGAAAAAAACCGACTTCAAATGTTACTTAATAAGCTGAGCAGTAACAAACAGGAATAACCCCAATTTTCTGCACTCTCGAGGTGCATTTCTGTTCATAACTCCGAAGATCCTCGATAGATCCTCACCAAATTTTTATGGCACCAACTGAAAAGTATAACCCTTTCAAACAAAAAAAGGTTATAATATAAGTGTGGTTTAACACTATAAAAATTAAAAATTACAAAAAAAAAGTGTTCCAAATCTGTCCAGGCGTCTTCGAGTATTCGGGTTACATACATAAAAAAAAAGATTCCGATGAATCGAGAACCTCCTCCTTTTTGTTGAAGTCGGTTAAAAATGCATAAATGGATGAAGAACGCCGTATTCTAATTGTATAGTAAAAGTTGGTATTGAGGGCGAAGCAAATTAAGCGAAGAGTTGACAAAAAGCCGACCCACTCGAGACACTCAGAGGAACGGCACTCGTCCACAAATTGAAATGTCGTGTGCGGAACGGAAGGGCACAGAATATACAACACTCTATACAAGTTAAGTACAGTCACCTAAATTAAATAAAAAAAGAAAACTAGACAAAAACTGTATTCCCAGTAGGCACCTGCTCAAAACTGCAATATTTTTTTACCCCCGACGAAAAAGAGGGGTAAGTATTATAATTTTGTTGTGTGTATCTGTGAACCTGTGTCTGTCTGTGGCATCAATGCGACATAGCTCCTGAACGGATTTTAATTATATTTTTTTTAAAGGTGTCTTTTTCGAAAGTGCTTTTAGCTATGTTTCATGAAAATCTGTTCAGCCGTTTGAAGATCATCGGCTCTTTTCTAGTTGATGTCTAGTTTTTCATTAAATTTTTCATTAATTTACAACAACTCCGAGATAATTCCGAGGGATAGTTACTTTAGTAATAAAAACATAAGGCAACCCCTCAGTAACTCTAGCTAGAAGCACAATGCCTGTTGGAACGCTGGTTTTGGCGCCTTGTCGGCGATCGTGTATCAAGAATGTAATGAGAGTGAGTGAAAGATGTGTCAGGATTGTAGCAAGTGGATGTCTCTGGTTTTTCCCTCTCTCTACGGGAAAGAGGCGTCTTTTTATGTTATAGTTGAAGAATAATGGTTGCATACTTTGTATTAGTTAAATATCAATATTTGCAAGTGAGCACAGCATTATTTTACGGCGACTGTACTTGCATCTTCATTTCAAAGTAAGAAAGTGGCCAAGCGGATATGTAGTAATGCTATCTTAATGCCTTTATTTTGACCATATTTATTTTTGTACCAGTCGAGATTTTTCGACAACGATTCTTCGTCAAAGAACATTAATGACACGAACTAGCTTTGATGAGACGGAAGTAACTGGATAATCAGTTTTTGAGTCAACACTATTAGAAAGTTATTTACATGTCGGGAAAAAAAGTTAAGTATTTTCATTCCATCTATTCGAAAAGAACGACTTGGTTCGCCTTTAAGTGCACCCAAAGGTGGTGTTTTCTATATAAGAAAGAAAAAGGAGGAAGAGGAAGAAGAAGAGGAAGAATTTATTTTCTCATAGATTGTAATGAAAAGTAGAGTGACTCGGGCGCAAAATATATTTTTGGCGACGCCGACGTACTTTGAATCCCTCGCTACGTTCATGATTCTACTAAAGAATCCCTCGCTACGCTCGGGATTCTACTCTAGAATCCCTCCTTTCGCTCTGGATTTAAAAAAGCGCCATCGCCGTAAAAATATTATTTTTCTTCCTTATAATACAATCTACTATTTCATGGTATTTTTACGAGGTAGAGGCAATTTTTTGTGGGAGAGCTTAGATCACAGTAGGTGGACCTTTTTGTTGCGGCGAAATTATTTAGGTTTCGTGTTAATTTGTTAATACGTATTAATTTTATTTAACACTACTATACCAAAATTAATACCAAACTAAGGAGACTAAGTAGACTAAGTAGACAGACGTTGAAAAAAAATTCGGAAATCATTTAATTTTGTTGTCTAGGTATGCAGTTTTTGATTTTTATATTGTTAAAACACACTTAGGTATTATTTAATCGAAAATTACAATTCTTTTCAAATCGAATCATCGTTATCAAAACTTTGATAAGAATTTTCATTTTAGGTATGGTATGTATGCATCATAGCCCTGATTGACTGATTTGAATAACTTTCTTAAATTTTCACTAATTTTCGAGTTTTGAGGAAATTAATATTTAATTCGATTAGGCCTGTTATGGCAATGACTGCACAGAACCAGTTTAAATATTTCATTATAATGTTATGATAAGTAGTTTAATTTAAACTGATTTGATAAAGCAATTTGGTAAGCGGCAATAACAGCTAATGTTATGGCCAACTAAGGCAACAATTTTTTTAATCATACTAATTCATTCCCTAAAAGGCCTTAATTAAACGCCTACGAAAGTTTCATCACAGTCTGATCAATGGTTTAGGATTACATAGAGGACAAACATACAAACATTCAGTTTTATTTATATTTAAATAACGCGCACAATAACTGTAAATTAGCTTAAAAAAAGTTGGCAAGCTTGTAATGCTAAAGCCATGACATAAGCTTAGCTTGGGATAAGTGCACAAGTTGTTCTCAAGGTGGTCAGGTTGCAAGTTGAGTCAGTGCATAACACCACCCACGCTTATAAGAGGACGTCATTCATAATAGTACGAGAGCCGACCGCAAAAAACCAACGTCACTTGATACTAAGATAAGCTCCATGGCACACGCTCAAAAAAGTGGTGCTAAGCTTGGATCAATTAGTCAAAAGGCTCCGATTTGGCCGGAAGCACAAAAAAAGGGGCTACTTCCGGTGAAAAAAAAACGTGTCAATTTACGTCATTTGATACTAATGGCAGACTTATGGCAGCAGTTACTAATTTATATGCAGTGACAGATAAATCTAGTCTGCCAGTTCCTGTATGGCCGGAAGTACTTGGCAGACTGTCTCAAAGCTGACGATTCGGACCCCTAATTTACGTCATCTGATACTAAGTTGAAAATAGTGGCAGATGTTAGATATTAACCCTACGTTTCAGTATAAATTAGTCTGCCAAGGCTATTTTGGCCGGAACATCTTCAAAATGTCAATTTAGTGATGATACTAAGAAGAAAAATTTTCGATTTTTTTTTGGTTTATCAATGTTTAGACATTAGAATGAAATAATATTATGTATTTATTCATGTTAATATTATTATTATAACCTACTAGAAGCTGCCCGTGGCTTCGCTCACGTGGTACCCGGATAAAAAGTAGCCTATGTCACTCTCTAGCCCTCCAACTATCTCCACACAAAAAATCACGTCAATCCGTCGCTCTGTTTTGACGTGAAAGCAGGACAAATAAACAAACAAATAAACACACTTTCACATTTATAATATGGGTAGTAGACATGTGCGCCGCGCTGAAAATTGTCGGCGGCGGCGCGCTGCAGTATTTCGTCCGGTGGCGGCGCGGCACCGGCGGCGTGGCTTTTTTTTTAAATAAAAATACACTAATAAAATCGATCTCTAACGTTTCACTACAACACAAATGACTAGGTACTTACGGATAATTATTATGTTAACAAATCGCGAAAGTTTAACAAGTTATAGGTACATACATAAAATCACGCCTCTTTCCCACAGGGGTAGGCAAAGACCACGAACTTCCACTTGCTACGATCCTGACACACCTCTTTCGCCTCATTCACTTATACTTATAGGTACTTACTGTTCAATAATACTCTAATCATAATCCATGATATCCAGACTAGATCTCTTACAACAACTTTACGATAAGCCTTCCTTTTCTGTCCAAGCTGTACAACTCTGGAATGACCTGCCGCTATTTATTAAAAAATCCTCTTCCCCTTCTGTATTTAAAACTAGAGTAAAAACGCATTTTCTGTTTATTTGAGTACTTACCTATCACCTAGAATCGTTATTGTATTACATATACTTATACTTACCTACCTTTATTTTATTTATTATATTAATTTATATTATTAAATGTATTTATTTATTTTATTTAAGGTGTATGCAAGTTTATTTTATCATACTTTTGTATTTTTATTTAGTTTATTATTTACTTACTATATGTTATTATTGTTAGTTGTTAATCTTGTTATGTACCTACTTATTAGTATTGTTTTTTATTATTTCCGTATGTTTTTTTGCACCCGAACCCGACCAATCTTCATTATTTAAGACTCCTCTCCATCCAAAGGTTGCCTGGAAGAGATCGCTTCTTAGCGATAAGGCCGCCCATTGTACATTGTTTCTTAGTTTTATTATTGGTTGTATTTTGTAGTTTTAAGGTGTGCAATAAAGTATTTTCATTCATTCATTCACAAGCTGGGATCGTCTGAAGGGCAGAGGCTCGTCTACAAGGTAGCACGTTTAAGGGTCAAAGCGGCATAGGCTTACATTTCTAGGATGAAAGGTCTAAGGGCACTGGATATTTCCAAGTGCCCCTGTGTAAAAGACCCCCGGGGAAATCTATTGAGTATGCGAGGACCTTGCGGTGAAAGAGAGATGGTTTTCGTACTTCCACGACCTGCTGAACAAGTAGCATAGAGAGGTATCCCTTTAAATCAAGGACTAGTATTGCCAAAAACGCCTGAAGAAGTAGAAAAAGCTCTTCGCCGCATGAAAAATCGGAAGCCGTCAGAATCGATCCCCATCGAGTCCCCATCGAGGCCTGGAAGGCAATGGGCCCTCGTGGTGTGGTGTGGGCATCTTAACAAATCTTTACAACCGCATGCAAGTAGATGTTTGTGATTGATTGAGCGTGAGCGTGATACGTAAGTACCTAGTCATTTGTGTTGTAGTGAAACGTTAGAGATCGATTTTATTAGTGTATTTTTATTTAAAAAAAAGCCACGCCGCCGGCGCCGCGCCGCCACCGGACGAAAAACTGCAGCGCGCCGCCGCCGACAATTTTCATATACATATTATAAATGTGAAAGTGTGTTTATTTGTTTGTTTATTTGTCCTGCTTTCACGTCAAAACAGAGCGACGGATTGACGTGTTTTTAGGGTTCCCTACCTTAAAAGGTAAAAAAAGGAACCCTTATAAGATCACTTTCTTGTCCGTCTGTCTGTCTGTCTGTCTGTCTGTCTGTCTGTCTGTCTGTCTGTCTGTCTGTCCGTGTGTCACCATCGATTATCTCAGGAACGGGTGGAGTTAGCAAGTTGAAATTTATACCATATACTGAGGTCTATAGTCCCTATTGTGAGTATAAAAATCAAGGTCCTAAGTTAACACTATAAAAAGATATAGGCAAATTTAAGTTTTCGTCAAAACTTGTAAGTACCAAAACTTACCTTAATTATCAACTTTTTTAATTTTTCGGAATTTTTCCTTTACTTGTGCTGGAAGACCTTGCTTGTAACCAAATTTGACAATTCTAGGTCAACCGGAAGTACCCTAGAGGTTTTGGGTCGAAAACCTAAATGGTAGTTCCCGTTGACCTAGAATCACGAAATTTGGCAAAAAGCAAGGTCTTATAGCACAAATAAAGGAAAAATTCCAAAAAATTAAAAAAGTTGAAAATTAAAGGGTGTTCCCATACATACATAGTTGACGCCACTTAAGATTGTCCTCTGAGTTGTATAGGCGCTCATACAAATAAGCGGGCTACAATAACATAATGGGTATAATGGGTAGGTACGGAACCCTCGGCGTACGAGTTCTACTCGCACTTGACCGGTTTTTATTTTGTGTGGAGATAGTTGGAGGGCTAGAGAGTGACATAGGCTACTTTTTATCCGGGTACCACGTGAGCGAAGCCACGGGCAGCTTCTAGTAGGTTATAATAATAATATTAACATGAATAAATCCATAATATTATTTCATTCTAATGTCTAAACATTGATAAACCAAAAAAAATCGAAAATTTTTCTTCTTAGTATCATCACTAAATTGACATTTTGAAGATGTTCCGGCCAAAATAGCCTTGGCAGACTAATTTATACTGAAACGTAGGGTTGATATCTAACATCTGCCACTATTTTCAACTTAGTATCAGATGACGTAAATTAGGGGTCCGAATCGTCAGCTTTGAGACAGTCTGCCAAGTACTTCCGGCCATACAGGAACTGGCAGACTAGATTTATCTGTCACTGCATATAAATTAGTAACTGCTGCCATAAGTCTGCCATTAGTATCAAATGACGTAAATTGACACGTTTTTTTTCACCGGAAGTAGCCCCTTTTTTTGTGCTTCCGGCCAAATCGGAGCCTTTTGACTAATTGATCCAAGCTTAGCACCACTGTTTTGAGCGTGTGCCATGGAGCTTATCTTAGTATCAAGTGACGTTGGTTTTTTGCGGTCGGCTCTCGTACTATAAAGCACGATTGAGTAGTGCAATTCTGCATCATAATACTGGTTTATGATATTATCAGCATTATTTTAGTCGAGGGAGTTGTAGAGCGAATTCGATTCAAGTATTCAATTTCTTCGGTATTTCTTTGAATGTTTCTAAACAACAGGCAAGTCTAAAGGTGGCCGCACACATAATCTGCGCCGAACGAATCGAATTTTAGAATTCTTCTACCTACACTAATATTATAAAGAGGAAAAATTTGTATTTTTGTGTGTATGTTTGTAATGAATAAACTCAAAAACTACTGTACCGATTTCGAATATTCTTTCACCATTAGAAAGCTACATTCACCTTGAGTAACATAGGCTATATTTATGTGTTTAAAAAATAAATTTCCACCCGTGCGAAGCCGGGACAGGCCGCTAGTTATTATATAATCGTATGAATCCTCGCACAACCCGCGCCGAATCATCCGATTCCACCGAATCTGGCAGTAAGTACTTCGAGAATTCGGCGCGTTCGGTGCGGATTAGGTGAGCGTCCACCTTAAATTGGCATACGTCTACACTTTTAATTCGTAAGCATTAGCATTCTCTAAATTGCTACGTACAACTGCACTTACAATAAATAATAAAAAAAAAATAAAGTATGTTGATGAATTTATCCAATGGTAGGTCAAGTTATCTAATGGTAGGCTTATTAGAATTTAAAAACGGCGTTAGTCACCAAAAACAAACAATGTTGCTCAATTCGTGACAAATATTAAAATACCATTTTATGAGCAGTTGTTGTTACTATTAATATCAGCTATCGGTACATAATGAATAGAAGCTATTTTAGAATATGACTTCGAACCGTGAAAATATAATTTATTTTATACAAAATATAAAATGTTAATGTTCATCTATTTCTAAAAAAAAGCACATTTGTGGTCAAATTAATTACTTACTGTAAACAAATTATTATTTGTCTTCCTTAATACAATAACAAACACGATGTTCCTACCTAGCGAAAGATTACATTACTCAAAAGCATTGAGAGAGACTTTAACTTGATTCAAAAACTTGTTTATTATTGCTATTGCAGGCTTATTATATTGCATACCCAAAATTATCGTTTACAAGATCCGAAATTAAGATTCAACGGAAACGGGAAAAAACAAAAACCACCACTAAAAATACTCCGGTCTGAGATGAGAACGCATAAAGAAAGAAGAAAGAAAAACACCATACATATTTTTGGCCTTATAAACTTGGAACACTGGTTAAATAATGCTCAAGATTCGCCCGTCTCTATTTGACACTATCTAACAAAAAGGGATGGCAATAGTTTAAGCGGTGTTTCAATTTTAACAATTTTTTATAAGTAGAAGAAGAGATGATGAAGAGATATATTTAAGACTAATTATGGCCTGAAGTTGCTAATGTAAGATCGTATGAGTAGGTACGCAGTTTTAAGGCCGCCTGAAGGCCTCCGTCATGGCTTAACGACTTACCGGGCCCGAAAATTTAACTTGTCCTCCGAAGCACGGAAGCGCTCAGCACTTGCGGTCACCCATCTAAATTAAGACCGCTCATAACGTTGTCTATAATTGATGATAATGGTGCTGAGTGAGGGTTCTTTTTTTACCTATTCGATTGCGAATACGTTCAGCGGGGTTAAAAAGGCCGCTATAGCAGAATCACAGTATGATTTGCCATATTGCTTATCACTATCTATGAAAAGAGACGGCATATAGTTCAATTCCTGTTCAATCATCTGTAAGTATATTTGTATTATTATATTATATTAGTTTATTATTATTATTGTTAGGTTTAGTGAAAGTTGCCTTACTGTAAATTATTGTTAATCTCTTCTCTCTCATGTATGTACCTACACATTTCTATCCATAGCTTTATAATAACCTCTCTCCTTATCCCTAGGTTTGCTGTAAGAAAACTCTTTCAGGGTTAAGCTCGCCTTTGTACATTACCTTTAATCTAATTGTCACTGTATATGTTATTGTTTTGTGTACAATAAAGAATTTAAGAATTTAAGAATCCCTATAGTGATTCTGCTAGAGCGGCCTTTTTAAGCCCGCAGTTCTCTATAGAAAAAATCGGCTCTAAATATTTAGAAGCATTATTATAAGAAAGTTAAGAAACCTATTATCATCACAACAAACTTGGTGATTGTTCATCGTTATAGTCTCAGAAAGAAGCTAACCTAACATGTAGGTAAATACTATAATTACACGAGCGGATAATCCCAAAATTATGGTGGTACCTTTCTTTCTCTACCTACTTCTACTTACCTATAGCTATAGAATGTTCGTCTGTCTGTTAGCTTTAGTTTTTTAATAAAGATGATGATAATAACCAAGCGATCACAGACAAACACGAATGACAGCATCCTCACATTTTGCTAGAAGTTAGCTTCACAAATTGCAAGCCCTTTGCCACGTATTAGCATACTTACTGGTTTCTTTACAATAAAATGGGGTAATTTTTTTGCAAAATGTGGACATGTACCAATTACGTATTTGGACATACCTCTGATTACCCCCTTAGACATCTTCAAAGGATTTCTAAAGAACTGAGAGCATGTCTGTCTACCGCGGCTGTCATGATCATTATTTCAGTTTTATTTCTTTACTGTTTTGTTTTTGTTCAAGTTTTATTTCTTTACTGTTTTCGTTCAAGGAAAGAACCAGTGGCAAAAGCCAGTGGCGCGGTAGAAAAGTAATTTAACCACAAGGCGTGTCCGGCAATTAGACCGGCACCCGGGCCAGTAGCGTGCTGATAAAAACTTATACGTAAGCAAGGCGACGGAGCTCATAATATACATTCATGAGTCAATGTCCAATGTGGATCGAGACAGATCGGGCAAGTCGAAAATCTGTGGTCTAAGGATAGTTTTTCTATCTCACGAAGTCCGTTTGGTCTTAATTGTGTGTGTAGATGCACATGCACGTTGTTTCTGTGTGCGTGGAACGATTCTGAGCGCTACCGATCTTACGACATTTGGACATTGACTCATGAAGGTACATTGTGAACACACTCACAATTAAGACCAAACGGACTTCGTGAAATAGAACAACTGTATATTAAATCGGCAATAATGTAAAATCACCCTCCGATTTCCCTTACACGACGGAGCCGAGTCTACGGGAAAGATGCATGGTGTATGTACGTAATTAGACATTTATAATTATAGCATAAAATGTCCCTTGTCCATAACTTCTCCGCTTGTTTTAGATATCGGGTTGGTTGAAAATTATTGCAATCGTAGTTGTAACATAAATAGCAATACAGGGGAATTTAATGTATAATACCTAATGCCATCTTAGCACCGATCAGTTTAATGAAATACTGTCATGCATGTCAGTTATTAATAAATCAATATAAAATTAATCATCAACATTAACCTGCAAAGCAAAACTGAACTCTTAAGATATTCTCCTTTGAAGATCTTCACCGGTGAATCAATAGGGTCAGTGAAACAATAGAAAAGTGATATTAATATCACAGCATAACGGAAGTAATAAACTAACTATCGAACTAAAATAACTCAGACATAATGGATCGGAACTCAGTTAATAGGACTTTCATAGGGCTAAAATGATCGCTAAAGAATTTCTTTGTCTAATCCACATTATGAATCATCACTACGATAACTTTAAAATAATTTTAACGTTACCATTTTAATCTGATTCAAAAAAGGAATTGGATATGGAAAGCGGCCATTTGAGCCCTACTGATCAGTCTTTATCAATAAGGGTAACTTACTAAGACCAGAGCCAGGTTTATCACCACCATGCCACACAGATATAAATTGAGAAACAGCGGATACGGTTAATGGTTTTAACCATTCGAGTACTTTATCTTATATTTTGTTTTGGTGATGCAAACGTTGTAATATTTTGAAAACCAGTTTTATTTTCGTTTCCGATTTAAGTTCTGTTAATTACTCAGCTTCTTTTTTATTTTGTCAAAGTAATAAAATATTTTTTCAATCATCAAAATAATCTTCCTTCCAAATCGTCCACCATCCTTAGTGGAAAGAACAGATAGTCTTTATAACACTTTCTTGACCCGATTATACCTATGATAGCAAGAATAAACTGAGCTGTATTAGATGCCTCTATTTTCTGTTTTTAACTTACCTTTTAGAATACATAAAATAAATATGATACAAGTGCTACCTGTGTCATAATATAGAAAGTTTGTGCTCTTAATTCCCCTGACATTATGGCCCTTCGAGCCGGATACTTGCAATCACAAAACGTATAAAAGATCTGACAGACAGTAATTTCATACAATAAAGATCAGGTCAGATCATCTTGGATAAGATTACAGAAAAGGTCATCGGTATTGGAAATCGTGAATGTATTACGAATAATTCATGAGACGGGGAACGAAAATAAACCATAGAAGGCTTCTCTACTTTATTATCATTTCGATTATCAAAAAACTAAATGTACTTCATTGGATTGGCTTTAGTGAAATATTCCTAGCTTCTGTTGACATTTTTGCTACAAAAAAGTATTCTACATCGACTATATCGACGAACTAGAACTAAAGTAAAAAAAATCTGTTGCGTCAATCCTACAAAAAAATAGGGTACCTACGGTTAGAATAGGCAATATGCGTCTGATTCAAAAGCGGGTTAAACGTATTTTTCTATGAACATTATGGCTTTAGAATTATGTGTGTGTAATTATTTTTTAATATTATTTCATTTTCGCTTAGAAATTAATAATTAAAAAGTGCAAAAATATAGTGGGAATTTCATAAGACTTGAAACGCAACGCTATTTGTCACGTATGCTGTGACGTCACACTCCTTCAAACTCGACAGAAAGTTTTTTTTTCTACCTACAAGCGCGTGTAATTTTGGTGACTTGTGACGTCACGTCCGTTTCAAGTGCATGAAAATGTTGATAAATTTTAAAAATTATTTTTGTTACTTATAAAATTTTAGTTTTTCGGCGCTGGAATTTTTGTTACGGTTAATTGACGATATAACCTATCGTTTAAAACCATAAAAAAAATTGATGCATATTGCCTATTGCTAATCTAGGTCACGGATTGTGTTTTATACAAGTTTCATGAAGATTAGTTTAAATAACACATGATTATCTCGCCGTCATAAGAATGGGGTACTTACCTACAATATTTTTAAAACATGCAAACGCAGCACAACTTTTTTAAACAGATGAAACTGGATGAAAATTGAAACTACAAACTAAACCACAAAAGGTGAAATGCCAGTAGCAACTGAGCTATGATGTGAAGCTAATCAACAAAAAATAACCATAGAACTTCATAATACCGAAATAATCAACCCAAAGTTTCGTAAAGCTTAAAAAGTAAGATTTTCTATACATAAACACGAGTGTGTATGTATTACACAAAATGGGTAGTTACATATCCAAGTTTCTAAACCGAGAAAACATTTGAAAACATTAGAAAACTTTACGACTGGCTGTAAAATTTTCTATTCTAAAGACTAGTCACTGCATCTATTTAAATCGACTTTACAATCGTTATCCGATTCGATCAATTAATCAATGATGTAGTAAACGTCGACTACAAAACAGGTGATACGGATTCGTGGCACCACATCACTCTGAAGGGTAACGAGGCGATCTAAAAGCCATTAATCAAAACAACTCTAGAGAACAAGAAATAGGGTCTAGAATTGCGTAAACTTAGAGAGATATAGAAAGATACATCCACATCAAAACTCGAAGAACTAAGAACTCTACAATGTGAGCGTAAAGTTTGAATTTGTTTCATTCAATCTTCTGAAGATCAACGATTTTAGATTTAAAGAAACATGAATTTTGGGTCATTAGCGTTAGAGTTTAAATTAGTTGTAATTGTAATCCATTGTAACATGTGGGGTATCTCGTAACGTTCCGATGGGCGCACCGGCATTGTTTGGTATAAATGCGAATGTGGATTCGTCTTTTATTTCGAAATACAGTATTGCACGGTTACTGAACCGCGCTTTACATTTTGTTTCTACTTCAGCAAGTTGAAAAAAAAAAGAAAACTTACGATTTCATCTCTAGGTAAGAAGATATCTCTAGGTAGTCAGACCTACAAGCTTTCAAGATTCTTTAAAAATGTTGGTAGTAAAAAAATACCATTTGCTCAACAATCTTTCTTCATTTTTTTTATTAAAGTAAAAAGATAAGGCAGAGAACACAGAAGACCAAAACAAGGTAGACTATCTATCTATTTTTGACTTATATATTTTTTTTTTAAATTGACAACACAGGTCATTATTATTCGTTGCAAATGTAAAACAAAACGGAGAGCAAGAGCAAAATTTTCATACGCTCACTGCTTTGTCCACAATGTACAATCAGAGTACAACTCAAACAAATATTATATCAGCTAATCCGACAGCCATGGCAAACTAAGCTTATGTTGGTCATGACTAATACGTTTAAATTAAAAAGATTATGCTCAAGCGAAAATGCAATAACAAAGTCTTATTGGTACTGGTTGTAGACCAAAACTAAAGAAAAGAGTATGAATACTTTTTTTATTTTTACTTTTTTACTTTACTTTATGAATACGGTTTTTGCATAAAACTAAGATTACCTACGCACCTATTACATACCATTGAAGCAATAAATTATTTTACAATCCTGATCTTATTCTTATTAGAATTAAAAATCATTATAAACGAAAAAGAACGATATGCAAATCAACAAATAGCTGCGTACAATAATATCTCTGACACGAAAGGGTGGTACGCAAATTCAATTATTTTGTATGCCTTTTGGTACCCATATCAGTCCACTTTAAAAACTCGATTACACAATACTATAATGAAGGTCTAAGCCCAAATCAATAGTAAAACAGTTTGTATAGGTAGAGCAAACAACATGCGGGTACTCAGTGTGCAAATTGTAAAACAACAAAGCATATACGGTACCTGGTTATATTGATCAGCATATCGGCCGCTATAAAACGTACAAATTAGGAATCAAAAAGCCGAAAACTGTATTCAATTCTACCCTTTATCTTTAAGCAAATAGAGTAAAGTTTCGGGTGATAGGAAAGTTGAGCTTTTACGTTATAATAGAGAGAGCAATCGATTCAGTTACTCGATTAGTGTGTCTATAAAGCACGTGCGGAACATTACTTTGGTAATTGAAAGAGAAATTCGGAATAATTGCCTTTACGGGGCTAGAGCGAGCAGTGCATTGAATAATGAGCTCATTAAATACAATGACGTATAAACATAGTTTCGGAAGTGTTAAAAGCTTTTTCGGCACGAACCAGGGCAATAAATCTCTATAAATGTGAAAATGCGAACTACAAAATGTTTTGGGTATCGCAATCAACATCTTAAACATGCTTTCAAGTTTGTGCCAAAAGTTTTATGCAGCATCACAGCAATGCAGCAAAATATAGACCATGCCATAGGACTGACCACACACAACAGCCAGGTGTTTCCAAATGGAAAAGGCATAGATTATAGAGCGATTCCGTGTATCGGATAATCAGATGGTACATTACGTCGCAGAGGAAGCTTAAAAATTCTCATTACCGAAGTTTAGGAACTAATTCACATCAACGTAGAACTACTAGAGACTGTAAAAATGTTTGTCACGCCAAGGGAATCGAATCCACCCCTCGGGTACCCAAGTTATTAAAAGTTCTGGTAACGGCATTTAAGATTCTGATCATGTGATGATCTTTCACACGTCTGTTTGCGCAACCCGTTCAAACTTTTAATTGAATGAAAGTGGATTAGCACATTAACGCTTACGGGCATGTTCATTACGACTCACTTTGTTTATTAACTTTGAGAAAGAAATATCTTACTGCATCTATTCAGAAACCTAGCCGATCCGACAAAAAAAAATATAACGAGTTTTATTCATATGGAGATCTTTTACATTAAGTTAAACCTTAGGCCGTTTCTGAGTAAAGAGCCTTGGTAATAAAACGTACTAAAAATAGTTCCTAAATATTTACTCTTAATTTTGTCTAGTCTCATCCAGAAAATATGCCTACGCCCAGCAGTCGAGATATGGATGACGATGCTTAATTATAGAGGAAGCCACGTGAAACATATGGTTCTAGTTCAATCACTAATCGAATCCAAGTGGATAATTGTTCCAAACAAGTTTAGAGTACTACGAGCATGCAATAACCATTTATATCAATGAGTAAATTGTTACTAGACGAAATTTGTAACTGTGGGATTGTTTATTTCAGATGCCAGTGCAGTGTGAGACATGACGCGAGACAGTTACGAGATGAAAGGGAACCGACAGCTGTCCAGAGGCAGCTCCTTATTCGGGGCCGATCCTCAAGTACAGCTCAAAACAGCTCTGCAGACAAACGACTACGCAACGTTCAAGAAACTCGTCGGCTACGGAGCTGTGGACTTAGAATTCGTCTATCAATACCCCGACTACAAAACATGCTTAGAAATAGCAGTCTCCGAGCCAGATCGGCAAATGTTTGTGAAGCTATTGCTGCAGCACGAAGTACAAGTGAACAATATCAACGAAACTCATTCCGCTGCACCCATACACTTCGCAATCGAAAGTGCAAATATCGACGCCTTGTCTACTTTATTAGAAGATGACAGGATTGATGTGAACATAAAAAGTAAAGGAAATTCAGCTTTACTGATGGCAATAAAGAAGATAGAAGATCTTGATGATGATAGAGAAAGGGATTTAGCTATTTACGAAGACATGGTGGAGCTGCTTCTGAAAGCAGGATGCAACGCGAATTCACCGGATTCTAAAGGAGTTACTCCCGTTTATTCAGCAGCGAAACAAGGCTTAGAAAGAGTAATCACTTTGATACTAGACTACTCGAAAGATCCGGTGAATTTGGATACGTATAAAGATAGAAGAGGGAAGACAGCGAGAGATTATCTAAGCGAAGCCTTCCCGCATCTTGTATCAAGGTTCGATTCAGCCGCAGTGGAAGAAGTGCCTATTGACAACGACATACTATTTTCTTATCTCAACAGACACGAAGAAGACAACTTTGTTCGAGATTTCTCGAAGCTGGCAAACAAAAACGAGCATCGACCGGCTTTGGCGGCGAATAATGGAACAGGCACAATGCTTCAATTAGCTACAGACAAGGGTCTTGAAAGAGTTGTATTCACACTTTTGCATTATAAAGCCGATCCAAATGCTACTTGCTCAAGTAACACCTTGAGACCAATAGCAATAGCTTGTCGAAAAGGCTATGCAAAGATTCTGAAAATGTTCATTGATAACGAAGACACACTATTCGATCCTGTCAACGGTGAATCACTTCTGCAAACGACTATTAAAGGCATGAGAACTTATTCGAACACTCCTAAGGTGAACTTCGAGGATTGTCTGAGACTTATGCTCAAGCATCCTAAATTGAAGATGAATGTAAATCATACTGATATCAAAGACAACACTGCTTTGCACTATGCAGCTAGAAATGGAGACAGCGAAACTGTACTAAACCTTCTGAGAAACGGCGCGTGTGTAGGACTACGCAACAGTTTCAACGAGCCACCATTGGCTGATATCAACGCGAAAACACTGGAAACATACCTGGATGAGTGTATAACGACCAATGGTGAGAGGCCGAGCGATGACGACTACGAAATACACGTAAAATACAGCTTTCTTGTATACCCTAACAATTCGATGGAAAACGAACTTTCCAAACCTTTAATGGACAGTACTAACAACAACGAAAAAGAATATGATGCTATTTTGGCGCCTGAAACTGACGCTCTTCTGTACATGACGAGACATGAAGAACTGCGCCCACTTTTAAAACACCCGGTCATAACGAGCTTCTTATACCTGAAATGGCAAAGGATCAGTTGTCTTTTCTACGCGAACATAACATTTTACTCATTCCTGTGGTTGTGCCTTATACTTTACATTATTCTGGGTTATGGAGTTGAAAAGAAGCATTCGAATTCATTCGAAGCATTAAACGCTCTCACTCACATCGGGGCTGTGTTGGGGCTAATCGTGCTGATTTTGCGAGAAGTATTCCAACTGCTAGTGTCACCAACTCGATATTTGCAGAGCATAGAGAACTGGATGGAGATAATGCTGATAATAGTGACGCTGATGATAGTAAGCAACGGCTCTGCACAAGAGTCAACGAAGCAACAACTATCTGCTATAGCCATTTTGTTATCATCAGCAGAACTCGTTTTACTGATTGGTCAATTCCCAACACTTTCAACCAATATTGTGATGCTGAAAACTGTGTCTTGGAATTTCTTCAAGTTTCTTCTCTGGTATTGCATTCTGATTATCGCATTCGCGTTGAGTTTCTACACTCTTTTCAGACAGGAGGTAGATGAAGACCAGAAAGCTCCAAATCCTAACGCAACAGGTGAAGACGAAGAAGAAGATTTCTTCGAAGATCCCGGTAGATCATTATTCAAGACCATCGTAATGCTAACGGGAGAATTCGATGCCGGTTCCATCAAATTTAGCACATTCCCCGTAACAAGTCATTTAATATTCATTGTTTTCGTATTCATGGTTCCAATTGTGTTATTCAACTTGTTGAACGGTCTCGCTGTGAGTGATACTCAAGAGATAAGAGCAGATGCTGAACTAGTGGGGCATATAACTCGGATCAAAATGATTTCGTACTTCGAAAGTGTTTTGATCGGAAATGCTCGAGCGTATTCAAGATCTCCGAAATTCCTAGGCTGCCTACCTCTAAATTTTGACACTCTCAACTTTGTAAAGCCTAAAATGTTCTGTATCAAACCATTGGCGAAGAGGATAACGTTATTCCCGCACTTTCTACCCAAATACAGGATCATTGTTAAGCCTAACCAGGAAAACAAAATTGAGATCCCTCATGCGGAGCCAATCGGAAAATTTGGAGACGATTATGAGGACATAGAGAATGGTGGATGTTGCTTAGAAAAGTGTCAGAACTACAGATTGGACCGGAAGATTGTAAAGAACGCAAAAGTGGTGATCGCTAAAAAGACAAATGTGACGGAATTTGATGAAATCAAAGCCCAACTGTCCCAATACGAGTCTAAGATTGAGAACCTTGAGTTTACACTGAAGAAAATTTTACAATCTCTGGAGAAATCAGAGAAATACTAACTATTAATTTCATACGTTCCATAGTTTTAAGCTAACTTAATTTTTGCTTTTATTTTCATAACATTCGTAACGTATTTTAGAATAAGTGTTGTTTTATTTAGAAAGCATTTACTTTATTTATCGATTACATTATGCTTGTTATAACTGCCTCTTTACTTTTTATATCTGTTTTAGAATCTCTTATGCAAAATATTTTTAAGTTAACATTTTAATAAAATATAATGACAAAAGCAAATTGTTTAATTTTTTTAATTCCCAAGGGTGAATGAAAACTTTAATTGCCAAAGTAAAACTAAGTCAAACCGTAGGGTTTAGAAGGGTTTTTGTATTGGCGAATAGGAAAAGAATTTACCAAGAATTTACATAATTTTGTGAAAACGATAAGAAAGAAAAACCTTTTTAAAAGGTGGTTAGTGCTGGCGTGAGTTTAAAACAGACCATAGACTAAAGGTGGAAAAATGTGTGCGCACAATACTTAGTTGCAACTTAAGGATATCCCTCTAGGCTAAAACTAAAGTCCGGCCACGGAGCACGAATAAATTCGTATACCTTGCTATACAATGATCTTTTTAAAAAGGTGAAGATAGGTGGCGCACTAACATCGTATGCAAAAACTTGGGCTCGGTGCACCACTACATACACCAAAACACACACATCGCTCCATTTTATTGTTGCCAATAAACAACTATCGAGAGAAATTAAACTGTTGTGCGAGCGAGACAGCAATGGCTGGTGGTCGGGTTCTGTCGGCTCCGGCCGAATGGAGCCGATAACGATAGAGCCCGGCCGCTCTGTAATGCTGTCTCGCTCGCACGATTGCTTTAGTTACTCTTTCTATCCTTGTCTATTAGCGAATTCAAGGTGCGTTCGAAACGATGTTCCCCGAGGCACTGAGGCACGACTGCCTTAGTTACTCTTTCTATCCTTGTCTATTAGCTAATTCAAGGTGCGTTTGAAACGATGTTCCGCGAGGCACTGAGGGCAGGTTTGTCCACTGGACTCAGTTAAGTAGGACCAGGCATTTTGGTGAGTCAACTATCTTACCCTTTTTGAAAAGATCATTGTTGCTAAACCTGTCTCTGTTGCTCCCGCGTAAATATATCGCAGTCTTGAGAATAAAATACACACACACACACACACACACACACACACACACACACACACACACACACACACACACATGTAACTGGCGTACCTTTATGTAAATGTTTTTCATTTCCTACCTACCTAGCGACTATTTTAGTAATTTCTTTTTAAAAAGTAAGAATCTGTTATTGGCAGTAAGTTAAGTCTAATTGTTTATTTTAGAAGTGCTGTTGATTCTATGATAATAAATAATAAAAAATAAAAAAAATAAAAAATACACTTACCTTGTCTAAGCTTTGTATGAGCATGCACCAGGAGGGTTCAATGACCTCGACACACATGTAGTACTGCAGATGTTGGATACAGCTTAGCATTCGTTGTCGAAGCGCAAATGCGTCGGCGTAAAGTCTCGCTTGTGAGAACCTTTTCACCACTTTGTTGTAGAGCCAAACCCTGAAAAGATACTTTGTAAGTTTGTTGTGCAATTTACCACAAAAGTCTAGAAACATCGTTTGATAAATTTGGATGAGGGCTATAAAAACGACATCAAAGCTGTAGAGAATAACTTCTTCAAAATGTCATCTATGGCATCTGCCTAGCCTAGCTGGTCAATTGGTCACAGCGAGGCCACGTCGAGATTCAAAATTACGTGAAATTTTTGGGGATATCTTATCAGAAAGTGATTAAAATGCATCGAGGTCATTAAATAGATACCTATAGGATACCAATATTATTTATTTGTAGGTAACACCATAAATTACTTCAATTTAGATCAAATAGCTTCCGCCCGCTTCTTCGCTCGCGTCGTGTACCTACCCGGATAAAAAATAGCCTATGTTGTTATTCCAGATTATAAACTATGTATATTCAAAGCTTCATCCAGATCAGTTCAGCCGTTCTGGCGTGATTGAGTAATAAACATCCATCCATCCAAACCTACTATAAATAGTAGTAAGATCATAATGTTTCAAGTTCAACTTACCTGCAAAGCAACCGTTCAATATGCTTGCAGTAGAACAGATGCCGGAATATCATCTGATAGCACGCGATAGCCTTGTGATTGAGAATGAGAGACACCGGCCATTTCACCTCCATGCCGAAAGAGAATGTTTCTATACCGGTCAGCGGAGGGCAGTCTTTGTTTTGTTTGTATTCTGGAAAATACAGTTTTGTTTAATCATCTTGTCACTAAGCCATAATGGAGGCTTCGAGCAGATCATACGCTGAAGGTCAAATACGCATTAGGTGAAATACTCAAAATAACAAGAGGATGGTAAGTTTTGACAAGTTAAAAAGTTAACTTTTAAAAAGTGTTTGACTTTGTGTAGGTTTTGACTTTATGCGTATTTGAACTTTCACGTATGATCCCTTCGAACGGCCTAAAAACTCCGTGACCAGAGTCGGCCACTAGCTCATACGAATCATCACCTTATTTTGTAAGTATAAGAAATAAGATTAAGTATAGTTTTCTTCATGATGATTTACAACAGAACTTTATTTTACAAAATAACATAGTTTTGTCTGCCTGGCTTCCGTATGTATTTGTTATTAATTTAAACTGGATACCTTCACCTGTTTCTGAGAAAAAGGGTCACATATTGACTGACAGACAGATTAACAGATGGGCAGAAAGGACAACCAAGTGATCCTATAAGAGTTCTAATTTTTTCCTTTAGAGAACTCTAAATAACATGGCTACCAAACATCGGTTATTGAGAAGCTTCAAGAAGTTTTATGAATACATACCTTTTTCATCCTCAGTCTCAATAGATAGTATCTTGAACATCTGGAATTGCAAGTCGTAAGGCAAGAGTTCCACTCGCATATCCTCGTTGTAAGGATCGTGACTGGCCGCAGAAAGCCTGAAGATAAAAGGAAAACAGACTTTGGCATGCAGAATATAAGTACATTATTATTATTAGTATTACAGTCACAATTTATAGTAAAAGAAAATGAATGAGTCTATAGAACTAGAATGTAGAAGCATGTGAATGTAGAAGTAATTATCGTGAAGTTTATAGAGGCTACATTATGTTTGGATAAGCAAAGATACTTTTAACTACCTAAGCTATACATTGTACATTACATACTAGCAATGAATAAATGAATATGAATACTTCATGTAACATACCTTCGCAGTATATTTTTCTATCTATACCAATATATAAAGCGAAAGAGTTTGTTTATTTGTTTGAACCAGCTAATATCAGGAACATCAGTCGGATTAGAAATATTATTTCTGCATTTGATTTCTAACCTTCCTCTTGAGGAAGGTTAGAAATTATATGATGGTTATAGGCTACTTTTCATCATCACCATCACCAGATACCATCACTACGGGGACAACGCACCACGGCGCGAGAAAAACATGAAGGAATCCCGTTAGTATTCTAGACTATCTCGTATAAAATACCCGAATAAAGTCGTGGGCCAGTTTTGCTTACTCGTTACCAACTAGTTGTGACATACCTCAAGCAAAGTCCCAGCAAAGATTCCAGTTTCGACGGTATAATATCGTCAATCTTCTTAGACAGCTCCTGTTCTGTCGCATCCATAAACTGCACTATAAAGTCTCCCTGGCTCATAAGGAAATAGTTCTTGACTGATTTCAGGCGTCCCATCAAGTCATACTCCTTTAGGAGTAGCTCTAGTAGAGATTTGCTGGCAAATGCGTAGGCTTTCTGTATGCTAGCGCCGTAGTTCTGCTCACGGAGCGAGTATTTGATCTCTTCGGTGTTTGTTTTGGTGATGGGTTTGCCTGTAATCATAATCACCCTAAAATTATAACTGCGAAAGTTTGAGACATATGTCTGCGACGCGTCCTCGTCTTACGTCTTTCGTCCTACCCTCTTAGGCTGGTTTTACTGTCACGCGTATCGTCGGCGCTGATAGGCGAGTGATCTTTATTACAATGAAATAAGGATACTGATTGATCAGCACCATGGACGTTTAAAAGGGGGGGGGGTTTAGGGGGTCCGCCCCCCCCCCCCCCCCCCACTTAGCCCATTAAGTTCGGAGGAAACCTAGTCAATTTTTGTATTTTGGAAACCTTGGACCCCCCCTTAACAAAGATCTTTGGTATATTGGAACCTTTGGACCCCCCCCCCCCCCCTTAACAAAGCTATAGCTACGCTAACAATCAGTATCCTTATTTCATTGTAATAAAGCTCACTCACCTATCAGCGCCGACGGTACGCGTGACAGTAAAACCAGCCTAAAACCTACTTCAAAGAATCTTGAATGCCTGAAAATCTAAGACTACAACTAACACGCTTTAGGGAAGCCGAGATCCTGTTCTGGTTTCAATATATCCTCACCGCATTGGCTGATGACGTTCAGATATTTCCTCCTACCCTCTAAACCTACTTCAAAGAATCTCGAATGCCTGAAAATCTTAGACTACATCTACCACGCTTTAGGGAAGCCGAGATCCTGTTCTGTTTTCATTTCAATATATCCTCACCACATTGGCTGATGACATTCAGATATTTCCTCCTACCCTCTTAAACCTACTTCAAAGAATCTCGAATGCCTGAAAATCTAAGACTACATCTACCACGCTTTAGGAAAGCCGAGATCCTGCACTGTTTTCAATATATTCTCACCGCATTGGCTGATGACGTTCAGATATTTCCCCGTCCGCAGGATGATATCAGTGAACTTGTCCAGAAACTTCGGCACACGGTCTCTCTGCACACTATACCGCTTCTCCCAGTAATCCGCCGAGTAGTCGACAGGCAGTTCCTCTTTATTGATCAGCTCGTTGTCTTCTATCATGAACTCCTGAAAAGTAAGTATAGTTCGCGTCATGTAAAAAGAACGCTGGAAGAAAGTGGAGGGGTGTGTTTTGTCTTATGTTTGCGAATAGGTAACCCATGCGCCAACATGAGACAAAATACAACCCCTCCACTTTCTTCCAGCGTTCTTTTTATGTGACGCGAGTTATACTACATTACATTCAATAAATTCTTGGTCATAAGAAATCGGTTCTCTTCTCAATCTAATGGAATTGAACAGCTAATACATAATACGACTAGGTAAAGAAAACCAATAGTGCAAAATAAAAAGATCCAATAAAAGAAAAGGCAATGGAACGATGCTCTTTTCCCCTCTCCCCTACGGATCGTTTAGTCACGCAAGAGATATGGATTACGCTGCGCTGACGTAAGTTCTCTACATCAGCCTATCAAGAAATTATCGGTAACCTACATCACGAGCGCATCACTCTTATGTCAATAAGTAAGTTCGTATGAGCAAGTGGCCAAATCTGGTGACGGAGTTTTTAGGCCGCCTAAAGGCCTACGTCATGGCTTAACGACTTAACAGCCAGGATCGACAATTTAACGTGCCCTCCGAAGCACGGAAATGTCAATGAAATGTGATGCTGATGACAGATTAGGAACCAGTTGAGCTCTAGGAAGCCTACAAGTCCTACAAGTCAAAAACAGATTGTTATAAAAAGATCCAATATAAAAGACATACCTGGAAAGGATCCACAATAGTTCCTCTATGTATCCATTGATCCAATACGCTTAGATAGGGGCGGCAGGCGCGTTCAGTCAGGAACAACGCTATTTCCTGAGCGCGAGCATCTCCCATCAACGTGCTTGTTTTATCGTGAAGGACGGTCAAAACTGCGCCTCCACGGGATTCACTCTGAAATAGGTATTTTATGAGTGGCATGGAAAGTCTTTTAGTGCATTAAGGTTAAGGATCACATTCGTACAAAGACGCGAACTCGTAAGCGGTAAGATAAAGGTAATAGTTTTAATAATAGCACGGACTATTTCTTGATGCGGGTGAACCATATTCGCACGAATACGCGAACTCGTACGATACGGACGATAATGCGGAAGACTCTCTTTTGAACATCCTGATACAGTGTTCTAGCTCCAATAATCTTTGTTCTGTGTCTGGGCGTTATAAAGTATTTTAAGTATGTATTTACAAGAAGTACATTTAAGTATTCTATCAGTTATCTGGTTTCCATAGTACAAGCATTGCTTAGTTTGGGGCCAGATGGCGCTGTGTGAAATATCCAGCAATAATTATTTATTTATCTTACCATTCCAATATTAGTGACGATGGCGGCAAGAATTTGCATAGTATGCATCGTTGGCAAGATGAAGTACCACAGCTTTTGTAGAGAGAGACTACCGGCCATATGCTCTGTCTCGAGTTGGGCTAGCATAGTCTGGAATGAGACGAAAATTACAGTTAGTGCAAGGTTCTGCGCCGTTGACAGTTTGGATTACATTGTTGGTTTTCAATGCTCGCCAAGTCTGGCGCGTCAAATTAAAGCCGCAATGGAATGAATTCCGAATGAACTTCGCGGCGAGCAAATAAATCCTCAGCTCTTCTTTTCGGCACGCGCGGTACACTCTTTGCTTCTATCTCGATATAATTCTGATGGGTACTCACATAATAATCCTTCAGAAGCACTTCAATCGCGGCTACCAAAGCTTGCAACACCTGCCCTGACCACATATTACAGCTCTCTATAAACCTCCTCACGATCGAGTAATTCGACGCAAGAGGCAGCATCTGTTGTACTATCTGTTTCAAAGCATCATCCAATTCTTCGGAGATGAGGAATGTTCGCGGGTCGAACGTGTCTTTCACTGGCTGGTGTACTATGTAGTTGCCGGCGACGCCGGAGAAGACGTAAAGAAGTTCGTCTATGATGATGTTCTCTTGTGATGCTATTGGTATACCCGCTGGAAAGAAAAATAAATTCTACATTGTAGATAAGATATTTTGGACACGATTTTTTAGTAGGTCAGATGAAATGGCATGATGCTTTTCTGGTATAAAGTAAGCAGGTAAAAGCACAGGACCGTAGTGACTGGCTGAAATGGGAAAGCCTTTGCCCAACAATGAGAACAATGAGTCTAACAAAATGGCTAACATTTACAGGTAAAACCTGTGGGACCAAGCATGGGCAATATCGAGATTTATCTTGATCAGTTGAACTGCTCTAACATTTGCGTTAGAGTAGGAGTTCTTCCATCATCAGATTAGTTCTTTGTCACCATAATGGTGATCATTCATCATTCCTGTAGAAATTTCTCAGTGGAAGTTAGTTCAACACAGGAGATTTTCACAGGCTAGTATATAAAAATTGTTTATTGGCAGATATTGGTAAGTTTAAAAGCAGTGAAAAGATTCCCAAAAGAGTGAAACTAAAGCATAATAAAAAAAATAGAATAACTCTGTACCTAATGATGCAACAATAGGCAATGGCTCCTTAGGAAAGTCCCAGGACATGGCCGGATGGTCTTTCTGCCAGTTGGGTAAATCCAGGCTGCTGTACCAATTTGGTCGAATCTTCGCTTCTTTCTCTTCGAACGACTTCATCACTAGCTTCTTGCTTTCGTCCACTGCTTTCAGTAGTTTGTCTTTTATCTGTGGGTAGGTAGTTGAGTTTTTAGCCAAAACAATAGATAATTTCTTAAAGTTCTATGGACTTAAGAGTCCAAAACACTAAATAGTGAGTGATTTAAAGTCATTATATAAGGTTGGAAGGAAATCTCGGAAAGACTAAAGAAAGATTCACAGAAACAGCCGAAATTTTTCTATAATACTACAGATAGAGCTTTTTTTTCAGTATTTTATGGTTGATTTCAATTTGGTGGAACACTACATTTATGCAAGTTACTGATAAATAATGGCCTACGACGCAGACCAGGCCGGCATGACAAAGGATTTAAATTTTTTACCAACAGACATTGAAACATATTGAAATAGAAATAAGATAAAAATTTAAATCCTTTGCCATGCAGCTCGGTCTGCGTAGACCTTAGCCAGTGCATGTTACCATTATTACATAATTTTCTAATTTAAGAATACCTTGTCATGCTCCAGAGATGTGGCTGGCCTACAAACTAATTGGTTAATTGTATCCACGCAGTACAAACTCCAGGCATGAAAATAATTGTCTGAATCTTCCATCATAAGCACTTATCTCCAGAATGTATGTACAAACTTGGGTGAATGTACTAGCTTGAGTTATATGAACATAAGAGTCAAATAGGAGTGGATGTGACCTAATTTGTCTATATATACACATATAAAATTGTAGGGTGACTGTATGCCTGACCAAGACCAGTTAAAACTAGTATCTAAACAATGAACTGTTACTAACTAACTGTAAGACTAAAACTGAACGTAGGAGATTAAGTTCCTTTCAAAATTAGAGATACATAATATTAACACGTTGACTGCCAATCAGTTTAAGGATTCCAATATTTATTTATTTTTTGTTGAAGATAGGACCAGACATGAAGAAAGTCGCATGGACTACTCTAGTAATAAATCAATTGTAAAATATGACATGTTACTTAGTAACAAGTTACCAGGGCTGTGTTTTATCAATAGCAATGTGAAAAGGTCACTATTGCCTTCTATACAATGATTTTTATTACATTTTTAGAAATTCATCAATATTTTCAATAAATTGTAAGTACTACTCTTAGAAATACAAAAATAATGTTTTTTGGTGACTGAATAGTACAAGTTTATACCACAACGGGATCACATTACTTCTGCTTGGTATTTCTCTGGTTGTCAATTCAGTAAAGAACAAGAAACAAAAAGGCTTTGCAAATAAGTTTGTGTTTAGTAGCATAATTACCTGAGGCAGGTCATCCTTAGTGATCTGATGTTTATTGTCCCCAAGAACAGGCTTTGGAGCGACCTTTGGCTTGCTTATCTTTGACCTTTTCTCGTCACAGACCAGTTTGTAGAATAGTACTATGAGATCCGACAGGTTGTCTGTGCTGAAAAAATTACATAAAATTGAATATTATCTAGTCCCACATTAAGTTCACGCAATATCTTTTCCTCTTTTAATATGCTGTATAAAATGTCTTCTCAAAATAAAGGTACTTCATTGTTCATAATTCCGGTCAAGGTATAGAAAAGGGACTGGGACTTTAAATTTTTTATTTATTGAATTTTCTTAGAGATTTTGTGAAAAAAAGGCTTTTTTACTGTTTGTTTACATACACTACTACATGGTAGTGCCATGGGAGACTTTTTCTTTCCTGCGACTTTACCATAGTGCCATGGGTAAAACAGCATTTCCCATGGCACAACTCCTTTGCCAGTAGTGTCATAGAAAAACATGTTTTTTGTCCCTAGGTATTTTGGAAATGTGCAGTATGGGACCATCCTTATTGACCAGTATATATTTATGTCTTTGATTATATTCAAAGCTTTAAGTGAGTAAAGTAGGTGTTGTGTACAAATTAAAGTTTTATTTTGTTTCACTTGATAATTTCTTATAGTAGGTATAGCTCTTTATGGCTAGATTGGTTTATTTTTCAATAGGTACAAATAAGCTTACTTTTTGTTTTTCAGATCTTCATACTTTTTCAGGAAAGTCTTAGCATTGGATGCTTTTAGCGCCAACCTTTGCGCGTATTCATTCACTTGTTTGGACGTTAGGTTACTGTTACCGTAGTTAGGATCGTTCTGAGTATAATCGAAAACTGTATCTGCATCTAAACTACAGCTGTAAACAACAAGAAATAATGAGAAAATACATCACACAACTGCAATGAACCGATAACTCCAAATCAACATAGAACTACACATGAAATCAAAATATCTTCGGTACAAATAAAACTACCCTACTAACCCTAAAGCGTCTAAAAGCTCCTTGATGGTGCTTTGCATTGTACTTTTCGGTAAAACCGAATTTCTGAACATAAAATTGAAAATTAAAAATTCAAACCAAAAGCTTCATTTCAATTTGCGTTGAGTGAGTTTGTTTGTTTGATTGACAATGACAATTGACATGACATAAATTGACAAACGGAATGGACAAAGACACAGACAGATGATAAATGTTTGACAGTTGACTATGACAAACAAATCTCACCCTTTCAAATCGTGAGTTTTTAACGGCCTCATTGCTTGCCCGCCTTTTTCAAAACAAATCACATAAAGTACGTAGGTATATAGTACTTCAAGCTTTATATGGACCTCGGTTATTTTCATTACGTTATGTAGACATGAGAAAATAGTTAGCTATGATTTGATATCTCTAAAATTTAAAAAGCATAAAAGTGACATTATACCTAGTTACGGAAGTAAATAAAATAAACAAAAACCTTTGATTTTATGGCGCGAATGAAAAACGGCGCGCGCCTTTGAAATTTTGTTTTCTGTGAAGTCGAGCTTGGACGTGGACGTGCTCGCTATTCTTCCTGGCTGGATTTAATGTGTTTTTACACTGGCAGTCTATTAAACGCCAGTTTTATAGGCCGCGAGACTTTTATTATTTCATAAAGTGGCGGGTTATGCGGAAGATGCTAACGAGACGAGGCTTCTTAAAACGATTCTGAGTATTTTTATTTAATTTTAAAAGCGCCTGTAAAATGCACACAAATAACTACCTACAAAGAGAATAAAATCAAGCTACTTATAGGCACATTTGCAATGCCTATTGTGATTCTGCTATAACGGCCCTTTTTAGCCTCGCTGAACGGCATTATATTGCAATTCTGCTTAGCGGCCTTTTAGCCCCACTGGCTGGTCGAAGGGAGTGAACACATTGCGTTTTCTGCAGCGCGTTTTTGAGCTGCGCGTTTGTATCGATACAAACGCGCGTTCGCAACGCGTTTTTTTCCATACAAAAGCGAACCGGGAGGGGCTGCGCGGGGGACTGCGCGTTCGCATCGCGTTCGAATCGCGTTCGTATCGATACAAACGCGTTGCAAAAAACGCAATGTGTACACTCCCTAAGGTTTTGATTTTCTCTATTCATTATTGGTAGGTAGGTAGGTACCTACTACCTACTAATAATGAATAGAGATTACCTAGGTACCACTTACCTACCTACGGGATTTATTTTTTGTAAGTTTTGGTCAGAATCTCTGGTAGGTACGATGGGCTGTAGGCCTGTAGCCTACCTACCTAACTAAACCTTTTGTTTAAATATTTACTTACAACCAAAGCTCGATTAAAAGCTGCGAGCATCCGCATTGCCGCATGCCGAGCCGTGCGTATCGACATCCAAGCTGAATAGCAACGCATTGTCCAAAGACACCACCCCGGTTCCAGTGCGTAGAGGACAGCTTGCTTATTTGACAGGCTAAACTATTCATTATCATAACAGTACCTAATAGGTGGATGGAAGGTTAATCTTAGAATATTGAATGGTCTAATTAAAAAGGGTAGGAACCTTAGGTAGGCATAATAAGAAATAACAAAACAAGTTGGTTCTACGAGAGGCTCAAAGCCACCTTGGTCGACGATTAGACATTACTTACCTACTCTGTGCCTTGGTCATTGATTAATTTTAATTTTATTATTAAGTAAGTACTTAAGTACTTACCTATTTTTATTTTGTAAATGGTCTTACCGAGCTTTTTTTACCTACCTACCTACCTACTTTGTTTTTATGAAATGAGTTAGCCATATCCACCGCTCTGTAACGCCCCGTATCCGCACGGAATAAGAATCAGTTTCCCATACAAACTAGCACGCACTCCATGGCTTTACTGTTAACTTCATTGTCCAACATACTTACATTGTATTTTCACCCAATATGGCTTTACGATTATGTCAACAAGTGCGTTTTGTTTTTAAATAAGACTGAGACGTGGTTTGCAATAAGAAGTAGGTAGGTACCTACCTTCATACGCCTACAACATAATTCCACAATAAAATGTCCATGGCCTAGTGGAATTACCTCCACTTCTGAACGGAAAACATGAGTTTGAATCCCAGCCTTTAGCAAAATATGTTTTGTTTCAAACTTACCCACGTACCTGTGAATATTGTAAAACCACAACAGTAGTAGGTACAGTCAGCGTCATCAATCGGTATCCTCCTATTGATTTTAACAAGGACCCTTTTCATTTCAACTTTGGATTTCAGTCGAATTTGCTGGTATACTTATAGATATCTAATTTCACTCGAGTTCCTATACTAGCAAATCCGACTGAAATCCAAAGTTGAAATGAAAAGGGTCCTTGTTAAAATCAATAGGGGGATACCGATTGATGACGCTGACTGTACCTACCTAGCTGAGCTGTGGATCTAAAAGGGTCGTTAAAGCAGAATCATTTTATGATTTTCGAACTTTTTAGCCCTGCTGTAGGTATAGGTATAGTACCTAAGAGAAACCTTAACCACAGATAATATAACATATCCTTAACTAAGATTGAAGGTAGGTAGGTAAGTAGGTATAAGATAATGTTAGGCTTATAAGGAATAGCGGACCCAGCAGGTAGACTGACGTAGTACAAGAGGTGAAAAAAAAACGTAGCCAGCCAAAATGAACCATCCAGGTGAAACATTAAAAAAAAACAAATACCAGTCAAGCCATTTGGAGAAGAAATACGAACACATACCTATCTACAACACTACACACTCATTTTATTTTTTGGATAAAGATATCGAACTAAGTGGCAGTTTGTTTTCAGTCTTAGCAATAAAATCACCACTTCACTCCTAAGATATTCTGTTACTAACAGCTAGGTATCCTGTGGAAGCTGATGTAATATTTTAATTATTTCCGCGTTGTACCTCTGACACTATTTAGAACTTCTAGTCTAGGGAGGAACTGTCAACTGGCTTGATTAGCGTCATTTCGGAGTACGTAAAATAATTTTATAAAATACTAGTGGACGCCCGCCGCTTCGCCCGCGTGGTCTACTATTTTTATCCCACGGGAACCATACATTTTTCCCGGATAAAAAGTAGCCTATGTGTTATTCCAGAACCTAAACTATCTACATTCCAAATTTCATCAAAATCGGTTTAGTAGTTATGGGGATACGTGGTAACAAACATTCACTCACACACACACATACGGACTTTCACTTTTATAATATTTGTAAGTACTTACCTAAGATTTTTCCCTATCTTTACTTTCTATCTAAACCAAAACGAAGTTCCCGTCTGAATTCGAGAGAAACTTATCCAGACATTTTTCTTGTAGGTAGGTCCTGTAAAACAGGGGATTTATGACTCTAAAATTTAGATGTCATGGAAATGGGAAACATACTATCCCGGTGACATCAAAAGGAGGAAGAAATTAATTAAAATCGTTCAAGCTGTATAGTCTAAGAGAATAAAAGATGGATCTCAATACTCAATACAGTAGCCAAAAGAGATAGGTACCTATATTGGGACCTCTCCTAAGCTTTGGGTAAAAACGTAGACCCGGGACACTGTAGCGCCTGGGACGTTGTTTGAGATGGAGTACCTAGGCTTGGGCTTGAGCTTTGGGTAACAATAAGTTAAATAAAATAGACGATGAAATATATTTCATTTTTAGTGCTCTCAGATTCACATCACTAAGTCCATAGGACCAGGTTGCGTCAGCGGAAAGGTTGCGGTGTTGTGGTGCGGTTACATCAAGTAGCGTATTGCGTTGTCTAGTTACCCAATGCAGGCAAGCCCTTACGCCCACATGAAAAGATTTTAAGTAACTAGGTAGGTACTTTCATTTCATTACACACATTGAACAGCGTTTGGTCTACCAGGTAGGTACCTTGGCTTTTATTTCGAAGGTTTTCTGTTTAAATCTTCATCATCAGCCCGCTACTGTTAGGTCTCCTTTCGCTCCTGCTGAATTTTTCAGTTTTGTGTTTCCCTGAATTCCCTGACTCCGTCAAGGACTTACCTCAACGGCCATCACCAGTCACCAGCCCTTTTAATCTGTCTGAGCGTTCTCTCTTTCTTAATCATCATAAACATAATAGCAGTCCACTGCAGGACATAGGTCTCCCCTAAGGCCTCGGTCTCGAATTTAGCGGGTAGCGGCGCGGTAGCGGAGCGGCGGCGGCGCACGTTGGTCCCGAATTTAGTGCTCCATACACATAGAAACCGAAACTCGATTTTTTAATTTTTTTTTATTGGGGATTGTTCTAGTACACTATTCTTATTCAAATATGTGGGTACCGTCACCATGGCAAGCTTCATGACGGAATAAAAAAATATTTAGTTTTTTTTTGTATGGAGGAGAACACATAAATTGGATTATCTCTCGACTCTTAGAAACTCAAGGGCTGCCGCTTATAGAGGGTGTACACCCACACAAGGCCGTCCTCATAAGCCACCAAACTTGCACGGCTGGGCACGGTTTTGGCGCCCAGAGCAAACTGAATATTCGAAAATTTGCCAACTACACCAAAACTAGAATTTCGTAAATGTTTGCGTGGTAGATTGTTCTAATTCACTATTTTTATCTAACTATGTAGGTACAGTCACCATAGTAAGCTTTACGTAAGAAAAAAAAAATATTTTATCTTATTTTGTGTATAGATGAAAACACTTAATTCGGATTTTCTCTCGACTCATAGAAACTCAAGGGCTGCCGCTTATACAGGGTGTACACACACATGAGGTTGTCCTCGTAAGCTATCAATCTTGCACGTCTGGGCACGGTTTTGGCCAAAAAACGAATAATTCGAAAATTTTACAGCAATACCGAAACCAAGATTTCAAAAAAGTTTGCATGGGAGATTGCTCTGATACACGATTTTTATCTAAAAATTTAGGTACAGTCACCATAGCAAGCTTTATGACGGAATAAAAAAATATTTAGTTATTTTTGTATGGAGCAAAACACTTAAATTGGATTATCTCTCGACTCTTAGAAACTCAAGGGCTGCCGCTTATACAGGGTGTACACCCACATGAGGCCATCCTCATAAGCTACCAATCTCGCACGGCTGGGCACGGTTTTGGCGCCCAGAGCAAACTGAATATTCGAAAATTTGTCAACTACACCAAAACTAGAATTTCGTAAATGTTTGCATGGTAGATTGTTCTAATTCACTATTTGTATCTAACTATGTAGGTATAGTCACCATAGTAAGCTTTGCGTAAGAAAAAAAAAATATTTTGTCATTTTTTGTGAATGGATGAAAACACTTAATTCGGATTTTCTCTCGACTCATAGAAACTCAAGGGCTGCCGCTTATACAGGGTATACACACACATGAGGCTGTCCTCATAAGCTACCAATCTTGCACGTCTGGGCACGGTTTTGGTCAAAAAACTAATAATTCGAAAATTTTACAGCAATAGCGAAACCAAGATTTCAAAAAAGTTTGCATGGAGGATTGCTCTGATACACGATTTTTATCTAAAAATGTAGGTACAGTCACCATAGCAAGCTTCATGACGGAATAAAAAAATATTTAGTTTTTTTTTGTATGCAGGAAAACACTTAAATTGCATTATCTCTCGACTCTTAGAAACTCAAGAGCTGCCGCTTATACAGGGTGTACACCCACATGAGGCCGTCCTCATAAGCTACCGATCTTGCAGGGCTGGGCACGATTTTGGCGCCCAGAGCAAACTGAATATTCCAAAATTTGTCAACTACACCAAAACTAGAATTTCGTAAATGTTTGCATGGGGGATTGCATGGGAGATTGCTTTAATACACTATTCTTATCTAAATATGTAGATACAGTCACGACAGCAAGCTTTGAATTTTTCTTTCGGTGTAGTTTATAGATTTTCAAATAATCATTTGGCTCTAGGCGCGAAAACCGTGCCCAGCCGTGCGAGATTGGTGGCTTGTGAGGACGGCCTCATGTGGGTGTACACTCTGTATAAGCGGCAGCTCTTGAGTTTCTAAGAGTCAAGAGATAATCCAATTTAAGTGTTACCCTCCACACAAAAATAGAACTAAATAGTTTTTTTTTCTGTCATGAAGCTTGTTATGGTGACTGTACCTACATTTTTACATAAAAATCGTGTATTAGAGCAATCCCCTATACAAACTTTTTTAAAATCTTGGTTTCGGTATTGCTGTAAAATTTTTGAATTATTTGTATTTTGGCTCTGGGTGCCAAAACCGTGCCCAGACGTGCAAAATTGGTAGCTTATGAGGACAGCCTCATGTGTGTGTATACCCTGTATAAGCGGCAGCCCTTGAGTTTCTATGAGTCGAGAGAAAATCCGAATTAAGTGTTTTCATCCATTCACAAAAAATGACAAAATATTTTTTTTTTCTTACGCAAAGCTTACTATGGTGACTGTACCTACATAGTTAGATACAAATAGTGAATTAGAACAATCTACCATGCAAACATTTACGAAATTCTAGTTTTGGTGTAGTTGACAAATTTTCGAATATTCAGTTTGCTCTGGGCGCCAAAACCGTGCCCAGCCGTGCAAGATTGGTAGCTTATGAGGATGGCCTCATGTGGGTGTACACCCTGTATAAGCGGCAGCCCTTGAGTTTCTAAGAGTCGAGAGATAATCCAATTTAAGTGTTTTGCTCCACACAAAAATAACTAAATATTTTTTTATTCCGTCATGAAGCTTGCTATGGTGACTGTACCTACATTTTTAGATAAAAATCGTGTATCAGAGCAATCCCCCATGCAAACTTTTTTGAATTCTTGGTTTCGGTATTGCTGTAAAATTTTCGAATTATTCGTTTTTTGGCCAAAACCGTGCCCAGACGTGCAAGATTGGTAACTTATGAGGACAGCCTCATGTGTGTGTACACCCTGTATAAGCGGCAGCCCTTGAGTTTCTATGAGTCGAGAGAAAATCTGAATTAAGTGTTTTCATCTATACACAAAAAAAGATAAAATATTTTTTTTTTCTTACGTAAAGCTTACTATGGTGACTGTACCTACATAGTTAGATAAAAATAGTGAATTAGAACAATCTACCATGCAAACATTTACGAAATTCTAGTTTTAGTGTAGTTGGCAAATTTTCGAATATTCAGTTTGCTCTGGGCGCCAAAACCGTGCCCAGCCGTGCAAGGTTGGTGGCTTATGAGGACGGCCTCGTGTGGGTGTATACCCTCTATAAGCGGCAGCCCTTGAGTTTCTAAGAGTCGAGAGATAATCCAATTTATGTGTTCTCCTCCATACAAAAAAAAACTAAATATTTTTTTATTCCGTCATGAAGCTTGCTATGGTGACGGTACCTACATACTTGAATAAGAATAGTGTACTAGAACAATCCCCAATAAAAAAAAATTAAAAAATCGAGTTTCGGTTTCTATGTGTATGGAGCACTAAATTCGGGACCAACGTGCGGCGGCGGCTCTGGAGCGGTGCGGGGGCGGGCACTCCAGTCAGCCCGCCCGGCACCGCTCCAGAGCCGCCGCCGCCGCCGCCCCGCTGCCCGCAAAATTCGAGACCGAGGCCTAATAAGCGCCATCGCGCCCTGTCCTCAGCTTTGGTGCATTCAACTTGTGCCGGCAGCCTTTCGCAGATCGTCACTCCACAGAGAAGGGCGTCCTTATCCATTTAGAACAAATTGTAAAGGCCTAGGTAGTAATATTATAAACCGATAAACGATGAAGAAGAACATCATGAGGTCAAAAATACTTGCCCGTACGAATAACAGCTATTATTTAATGTTACAAGTGACATAGCTTCGAGGAAAAGTACGCAGCTAGCTTTCAAATTAGAAGCTTCGAAATACAATGGTTTGTGGTTTTTCCAAGTTACCGGGTACGATTCCACTGTCGTATTGTACAATTAAATTACCATAGTTGGCGGGAACGCGGCCAACAGGAAGCATGGCTCCCCGACGCATACTGATGCAATGCCTCATGCTTCGCTTGAATACCTATGGAATACCTTCGGAGCTAAACTATTTCCTAGGGTTTTAGGGATGGCGGACTCTATTAGGTTTTTTGGTCGGAGATAAGTTAGTTGAGCAGGAATGACTGGAACATTTTTATTCCTCGAATAAGATGTGATCATGACCTGCGGGGCTAAATAGGCCGTTATAGGAGAATCATAATAAATTATGGTTCGACACTCTCATGTCTATGAAAAGAGCAGATTTTGATTTTTGATTCGTAATCGGAGCTTTTCTCCAACACCTTAACTGAACAATGATAAAAGCCCGATTGGACCATAGGGTTTGCACAACAGTAGGTAGGTTAAGTAGTTACCCGACGCCACTGTTTATTTCTGTCCCTTTTAGAATCCACCAAACCAACCGCAAACATACCTATCCGAATTCGGTGCCTAATCATTATGCTACAGTCCCAATTTCAAAGAACGTGCATGTTACTCATCAATATGACAATGACGAAAAAATTACAATTGTTCTACAAGTATCTTCCATAGATTCTTGCCATTTGCTAGTTGGGAGTCCACGTCGCCTTTTGAATACAAAGGCTGTCTCCTTATGCACAACGACGCTCGATCGGTCAAAGACTTCTGGTGGCCTTTCCCCCCCTTCCACCATTTCTTTGACCCCCCCCCTCTCTAAGTCACTTGACACGTGCGTTCGCGCATGAAAATGGACTTTTCCAAGAATGCACCGGAACTTTTGACGTTCAATCATATACCATTTTCAAAGTTGATTGATTTTTATGAAATAAAATTGTACTTTAGCAATAACATTTTGTCATGTAGAAAGTTTGTGGATGAAATCACGCCGTAAGCGTAACGGCTGAACCCATTTGTAGGAAATTGTAGCTAGGTTACCTTACCTTTTGTGTATTTTCATGTAGGTACCTGATGGTAGGTAAGGTACCTGCGCAAGTAGGTAAACCCACGAACGCGAAGCTTTATCTCAAATATCCAAAAAGCTATACCTACCTACTTGATGGGTACCTTCAGGGGCGTATTTACCCTTAGGCCAAGAGGGCCATGGCCCGGGGCGGCAGGCTACTAGGGGCGGCGTAAGCCGCCCCTCCCTCTCAGCTTGCACCTTTCTTTTTGGCCTTATAATGCCAAAAGAAATTTAAAAAAAAGCTTAGGTAGGTACCTACCTAATTAACAAAAACTAAAATTTGGTTGGCGAGGTGGTTTGGGCGCAAGCCGCCCCTCGCTCTCAGCTTCATGAGCCTTTCTTTTTGTCCTAACATGCCAGAAGAAAATAAAAAAAAAGCCTACCGAACTAAAAACAGGGTAGTAAAACTAATTTGGTTGAGAGAGAGGGGGACTTGCGCCGCCCCGTGCTTTCAGTTTCATGCGCCTTTCGTTTTGTCCTTAAATGCCTGAAGAAAGTAAAAAAAAGTCTACCTAACTAACAAAAGCTAAAACCTATTTGCCTCGGAGCGAGGGGCGGCTTGTGCCGCCCCGCGCTTTCAGTTTCATGCGCCTTTCGTTTTGTCCTCATATGCCTGAATAAAGTAAAAAAAGTCTACCTAACTAACAAAAGCTAAAACTTAGTTAGCTCGGAGCGAGGGGCGGCTTGCACCGCCCCGCGCTTACAGTTTCATGCGCCTTTCTTTTTATCCTTATATGCCCGAATAAATTAAAAAAAAGCCTAGGTACCTAATTAACAAAAGCTAAAACTTATTTGGTTGAGAGCGAGGAACAAAAACTAAAACTTATTAGGTTGTAAAGTTTTAGACATCAAGACTATCGTTTTACTGACTGGCCATTTTCAGAAATTTTAACCTACGTTTAACCTACATTCTTTTAAGCTCGAAGGGATAATTCGTTACTATAAATTTATATTTTGGGAATAAATCCTCGAGACGATTTTAGGAAAACATTTCTTTGGGTGTCACATGTTGCATTTTTCTTCAAAAAATTCGGTTCGCTTCGCTCGCATATTAGCTTCATCAGTGTTTTACGAGCAAATTGAGTTATGTCTGAAAGCGAAATAGGAACCGACAAATAGCCAGCCTTTTCTTTGAGCTCGTAAGCAAAATCAAGTGTCACTTGTTGCATTTGTCATAAAAAAATTCGGCTCGCTTCGCCCGCATGTAGAATAGGAACCGACAAGCAGCCAACCTTTTCTTTGAGAACCGTAAGCAAAATCAAGTGTCAAATGTTGAATTTGTAATAAAAAAATTAGGCTCGCTTTGCTCGCATATAGAATAGGAACCGACAAGCAGCCAGCCTTTTCTTTGAGCTCGTAAGCAACATCAAGTGTCACATGTTGCATTTATCATAAAAAAATTCGGCTCGCTTCGCTCGCATGTAGAATAGGAACCTACAAGCAGCCAACCTTTTCTTTGAGAACCGTAAGCAAAATCAAGTGTCTGTTGTTGCCTTAAAAAAATCGGCTCGCTTCGCTCGCTTATTATGAGCTTCATGACTATTTTACGAGCAGAGTGCAAACCAAGTTTCAAGCCCGAGACAAATATTTGCAGGGGGCGGCAAACCTTACTGGCCTAGGGCGCTGAATCTTAAAATACGCCTCTGGGTACCTTACTACTTTTTAGTCAAGACCAGCCCCTAAAGTTCTTTGATCCCGCTTGATGACGTGAGCCCTATGGTCGTTGACACTTACGGGCACGCAGCCAAATCTGAATAATAACTATGTACGGAACAGCACAATAAGATCCTGGTTTGTCTACGGAATCCTAATGTGATGATCTTACAAGGATTTATCAGATCCTGTTGTCTGTTGAGGAATGCATGGAGTTCAAGCTTCTGGATTAGTAGATCCACAGAACACAGAATCGCTTGTGTGTGAGTAGATCTACCTACAAAGATTTTTCAAATTTTCAAATTCGTTTTCAAATAGGTACCTACAAAGAGGCTTTATAAACCTGTCATACCCAGTATCCAGGGTATCATCTTCTAATTCTATTATTTCTGTCGCTTTTAATTTTTTTCCTATTGGTCAATTTCGCATGACAACTTTTCTACGAATAGGTAGGTAAGGTACTTCTGTAATTTTTCATTGACCTATCATTGATTGTAGGTAGTAGAGAAAAATCGTTTTTGATTTCGAAACCGAAGCGACGTAGCTTCTAAGAAACTTCTAAGGTGCTATGCATCATTCTTGAAATTCAGGAAAACAAGAACCTAAAACAATGGTTATAAAGCTTTAATGTTGGAAATTGATGATTCATTCATGCAGTAGCATACTAAATCCAAGCTTTATTTAAAAATCTTTACTTATGTAAGCACACTGTTTTACATAGAATGAGTCATGGACGAGGGCGTATGTCTCTATGAACTAGACATCCAAGGATCTTGATTCGATAGGTCTACGAATTGCAAAGTGATAGGTAGGGAATAAAAAAAATACTTATATGAACCACCTACTGTGCCGGCCGACCCTGCACCTCCGACAGGACCGGAGTGTTATTGTTCTGTGCCATCTATGCCAAAACAGCTGGAAAATGAAGGCATAAGTAGATAGATAGATAGATAGATATTTTATTCATCAAAACAATACATTTGTCTGTTATATAGTGTCTTAAAGCCTATGTTAGATAGTGTAGATACTTCGATGCAATTATAACCTATACTTTCTTTAATTATAGGAGCCTAGGTACTAGATTACTATTAACAGCGGGGTAAAAAAGGCCGATAAAGCAGAATCACTTAACTATAAGTAGGTACCTAAGTGATTCTGCTATAACGGCCTTTTTAACCCCGCTGTTATATGCCGTCCTGAGAGTAGAGTGACAAGAACGGAACGGCATAATTGCAATTCCTATTGTGATTCTGCTCTAGTAGCCTTTTTAGCCCCGCTGGTTTCTTGACCCCACTTGCGTCATACAAATTAAATTGTAGCTACGCTAATAATAAAATAATGCCTACATTAGGAGAGCGATATTTTTGTAACAATACCTACCCACCTAGGTAGGTGAACTTCAGACAAAACACAAAGCTGAGACTGGGACCTCTTGGGTAGGTATTTCAGTGATAGCACAATGTATTCGAGTTTGTTTGTACAAACAAAAAAAAAACATTTTTGTCATTAAAGATTTCATTTTGTTCTATTACCCCAAAAAAGCTATTTTACCCCTAGAGGGATTCGGAACCAATGCGTTAGGACAATCTTGACGGGATTAGTGGAGAATTTTGGGGGACCTTCAGCAAGACAATCCACAACTTCTCGGAAGGAACCTATTCGGAAATTAAAGTTTCTTCGCTGAAAAAACGTTAACTTTCCGAAGTAAATCTACGAATCGGATGCATTCCGAGAATTAATCGCACATATCTGTGTGCTTGATGTGTATTTAATCTGTGTGCACAAGTTGACAATATCTTTTTATCAATAAAATTGACTTGGTTATTGTTTTGGTACCTAGCTGTGGTACCTAGATACCTAGCTACCTACCTACCAAGTTTTTTGTAGGTACATAGCTAGGTAACTTGTGTCCTTTGATGAATTATACCTAAGTAGGTAGGTATACTTACCTACCTGTGGCTTCATAATAATATCACGTAGAGTCATACATATTAGCCTGTGAAAAATCGCTTTGTAACCACTGTACTTACCGAGAAATGTTTGTAATGCTTCCGGTCACAACCTGAGTTATGTATTTACTTGGAATAGTACGTGTAGGTAGCACTGAATTTTTACAACCTAATTTGTACCTGACCTGAGTAACAGTGGTGTTAAACAGAAGTCAATTCAATACGGCTAGGTACCTACCTACCTTTCTTTGGAACACGTAGGTACAGTAGGTACCTAACTACCTACGTAACCTACCGACATGTTTCTCAGAATAAGAAAATAAATAAGTAAGTAGGTACCTACCTAAGCAGGTAAGTATCTAAGTAAGTACCTACTTATAGGTATATGCGAATAAGTATTTGCGAGAACATAAAAGTGAAACATACAAAGCAAAATCGCCTAACTTGCCACTAAGATCTTTGCTCGCTTCGCTCTCCAAAGCTCCAAAATAAACAGAGCTTTTGTTATTGGAGGGAAATACCTACATGTAACATGTCTGATTATTATACTTACCTAGGTAGTACCTAGTAGGTACATAATATAAGTAATATAAGTAGGTACTTTTACTACTACTACTTATGTACCTACCTACTATACTAAGTGACCGAGCAAGCGCGAAGCGTGTCCATTTCAGATTGGGCATTCCGTATGTGCGGAATCCGGACTCCGGATGTCCGACTATTCTCTTCTACAGAAGAGAAATGCGACCTTCATTTCTCAACTGATCCTCGTGAAATTTTCTGAGCAGGGTTCGATAATTTTATAGAATTTTTTGTTGTCGGGGATTTTTGATTAGTGGGGATTTCCTCCTAAAAGGGGCAAAAAGGGGGCTACTGGATTTCTCCGTCCTATGAAATCCGATTTCAATGGTTCTTTTTTATAAACTTTCATTTAACTTGCAATAAGTAAGTATATATAGGTATTTATGTATAAAGGTAGGTATGTACAGAAAGCGTCATTAATTGGTATCCCCCTAGTAAGAGGTCGGTTTGCAAGCCGTTGATCTCAATATTTGTAAAAACTTTTACATCCTTGCTTACTTATGGATATCTTATTTCGCTCGAGTTCCTAAACAAAATAGCTGATATAATACCCGACTGAAATCCAAGGTTGCAATGAAAAGAGTCTTTGTTCAAATCAATAGGGGGATACCGATTGATGACGCTGACTGTACCTACATAAAAAAAATTAGACCCAAAAATTTTAAATTTTAAACAGCAAATCAACACCAGGTGGCGTGGTATCACAATACAATATTGCAGAAAGGCGCCATCTTTTGTCGATCAGTTTCGTGCAGTTCGCTGGCCGAAAAACAGATGGCGTTCTATGTTCCTGTTTTCGCGTAATTTTCGAATTTGTTGACTTCCGACTTCCGCAGTAGCTTGGAACTTACTTAACTTAGGTACCTTTAGGTACCTACTTAACTTAACTTAGGTACTTACCTACCTACTACTTATTATTATCTGTTCTGTGACATAAGTCAGACAATTAAGACTTTGTCTTGCTTTATTTATGTTTTGAACTGAAAATTACTGTGAAGGCACAGAAGTAGGAATACTTCTGTGTGAAGGTAATTTAGCCACTAGTAATTTTATCCTAGTGAAATAGTAGAGTTAAATTACTAGTGGCTCTGGGTCTAAGGGAGTGTCCACATTGCGTTTTCTGCAGCGCGTTTTTGAGCTGCGCGTTTGTATCGATACAAACGCGCGTTCGCAACGCGTATTTTTCCATACAAAAGCGAACCGGGAGGGGCTGCGCGGGGAGCTGCGCGTTCGCATCGCGTTCGAATCGCGTTTGTATCGATACAAACGCGCTGCAAAAAACGCAATGTGGACACTCCCTTACTTAAGAAAGATGTTTAAAGTTGAACACTGGTTAAACAACGTCCTGTCTTTATTTGTGGATAGTGATAAATAGAGACAGGACGTTGTATAACCAATGTTCAACTTTAAACATCTTTCATAAGTAAGGGGGTCTGTGAGCTGTAGACCTCGCCAGTCGCGGATCCACCCATATAATATGGGCACTGTGGGCATGCCCACAACCGTAATTGAGTTTATTGAGGAACAATTTTATTGCAATTTGATTTGGAGAAACGAAAGCTTGAATTCGTTAATTAGAGACATTTAGGTAATTTGTGTAAAAAGTAGGTAGGTACCTACCTAAACCAGCTTTTAATGCTTTCAACAACGATATCGTACTTTGGCACGCACTTGGCTAATTTTTGGGTGGCTGTGCCCACAACCTTTTTTGAGGGCTGGATCCGCGCCTGGACCTCGCGAGTATTTTCTTTGCATAGCTAAACTAAACACAGAATAAACCTATTCACAATTCTCTAGTTTTGTGATGAGAAGGTCTAATTATTAGACTCTAATACCTACCTAATACCGTAAAATACGCCAACATTGCCACCAAGGGTAATTTTGCCCGAAGATCAATTTTTAAGCAAATCTTTAAATTGCAAAAATATTTGAAAAATATGTTAACATTTTTTGACTTTGATAGAAAATAGGTTATGTGTCTAGCAACACTGTCTATCTGGTGTGTCGCTAGCTTCACTCAGTAACTTGTTGGAACTCTTCGAGTACGGTGCGTATTTTCGCGGGCAAATTTTGGTGCAAATTCATAAGTGAATTGTGAGTGATGGCGAAAACACAGGTTAGTTTTATTAATATTATGATATGTAAGAACATTTTAGGAGTATTAATATGTTATTATCGTTGCTGAATGTCTTTTCAATCAAGAGTTATAGCGGTGGGCAAAGTTATCCAGCAATGTAGCGATCTACTATTGACAACATTGCCCGCCATCAAAATAAGCTTAGGGTTGGCACTTCAGAAACTTGTTTTTTTTTAAAGCTTTTAATTAACTTGCAATGTTTGTATGTTTGTAAGTTCCTATGTTTGTAAGTATGTTTGTCCGAGTCAATTCTTGCAAGCTTAATTTGACCTACTTTCCGGTGTCAAATTGAGCTGAATTTAGGTAAAATTATGAGTCTTCGGTGACAATGCAATAATAATAGTGACAGTTAGCTGAAAATGTCTAATAGTTTAGTAATTATTTTAATTTAGCTCCTAACATCATTTGATCTCAATTAGTATTTCATTTTCATTTGGGTACCTATATAAATATGTTGATTAAAGTTTATTAAATAAATACCTGAATGAAAAATAACCAGTTTTTTTATACCTACAACAACTACGATCACAAGATCAGTTAACTAAGAAGTGCCAACCCTAGCACTTTTAATTTGTGAAATGCGGTTTGTATGAAAAAGACAAAAAATGTCAGGGTAACTTTGCCCAGCCACTTTGCTAGGAAACCTTCTATAGTATCGTTTTAAAACCTAAAGTAAACGCCATTATTGCCTAAATTCTTGTATTGGCTTTTTATTTCATCTCTCTAGAGCAGTGGTCGTCACACTTTTCTGGCCAAGGGCCGCATAGGACAATGTGGGGTATCACTGCGGGCCGCACATTCTTGAATTATTTATTTGATGATTTTTCGAAATTCCTATACTTGTGTAGTAAAATCCTAGTACCTAGGTACTTAACTACCTACTAACGAACTTGAAACTTAGCATAATTTTGCGGTGCTCAAAGACTCGCAGCTTGTTGGTCAGCTATTCTATGGTCTGACATAACTCACTTTGCTCGCAATGCTCCTGAAGTTATAATGCAAGCGAATAGAGCTCCAAACCAAGCGAGCGAAGCGAGCCGAATTTTTGCAAGTCAAATGCAATATGTTACACTTTTTTTTTGCGGTAATTAAAGAAAAAACTCGCTGCTTATCGGTTCTTATTCTGTGGTTAGACTACTCACTTTACTCGCAATATATACCTTACTCATGAAGTTAAATGCGAGCGAAGCGAGCCGAATTTTTCAAGACAAATGCAACATGTGACACTTGATTTTGTTTGCGGTGATCAAAGAAAAAACTTGTTGCTTATAGGTTCTTATACTTTACTTAGACTTTTTTAACTTTTCTCGCAAAATAACTGACTCATGAAGTTTTAGGCGAGCGAAGCGAGCCAAATTTTTTAAGACAAATGCAATATTGTGACACTTGATTTTGTTTGCGATGATCAAAGAATAAACTCGCTGCTTATCGGTTCTTATTTTGTGCTTAGACTTTACTCACTTTACTCGCAATAGACCTTACCCATGAAGTTAAATGCGAGCGAAGCGAACCGAATTTTTTAAGACAAATGCAACATTGTGACACTTGATTTTGTTTGCGATGATCAAAGAAAATACTCGCTGCTTATCGGTTCTTATTTTGTGGTTAAACTACTCACTTTACTCGCGATATATACTTTACTCGTGAAGTTAAATGCGAGCGAAGCGAGCCGAATTTTTTAAGACAAATGCAACATATGACACTTGATTTTGTTTGCGGTGATCAAAGAAAAAACTCGCTGCTTATAGGTTCTTATACTTTACTTAGACTTTACTAACTTTTCTCGCAAAATACCCTATTCATGAAGTTATATGCGAGCGAAGCGAGCCGAATTTTTTAAGACAAATGCAATATTGTGACACTTGATTTTGTTTGCGATGATCAAAGAACAAACTTGCTGCTTATCGGTTCTTATTTGGTGGTTAGACTTTACTCCCTTTATTTGCAATATATACCTACCTTACTCATGAAGTTAAATACGAGCGAAGCGAGCCGAATTTTTTAAGACAAATGCAACATGTGACACTTTATTTTGTTTGCGATGTTCAAAGAAGAAACTCGCTGCTTATCGGTTCTTATTCTGTAGTTAGACTTAACTCACTTTATTCGCAATATACCGTAGTTATGAAGATAAATGCGAGCGAAGCGAGCCAAATTTTTTTAAACAACTACAACATTGTGACACTTGATTTTGTTTGCGGTGCACATAGAAAGGCTCGTTGCTTGTCGGTTCTTATTTTGTGGTCAGTCATAAATCACTTTGCTCTCATTATACCTACTCAACTCTGAAACTAAAATGCGAGCAAAGTGAGCTCTAAACCAAGCAAACAAGCAAGCATTATCACCATTTCCTTGCCCTTTTCCCACTAGGTTGGGTCGGTACAACATGTTCTCCTCTAACGTGGTAGAATCATTATCTACTGAAATTCTTGGTCGCGGGCCAATGTCGTCCCGCGGGCCGCACAAATATCGCCCGCGGGCCGCATGCGGCCCGCGGGCCGCACTTTGACGACCACTGCTCTAGAGGCTATATTTGCGTCAAAAATCAACGTGGGCAATGTTGGCTAAAAGTCCAGATAACTTTGCCTGCCATCAAAATGTATAAAATACTTAATTAAATATTGACGCATCATAAAATCTGATAAAGCAATGATAAAGTAATACATGCACATAATCTTATAATAGCAGATGATAAAAGAAAATTCTTACGTTCCCATAGAAAATTTTTACAAAAATTGAAATTATTCGAAAAAAGCGGGCAATGTTGGCGTATTTTACGGTATCAATCCCTAAAGTTGTTAAGTTAATGTTTGAATTGAACAATGTTTCGAAAGCGATTTCGCTGAATCAACTGACAAAGTCAAGTTTGCTTCGCTGAATGCCAAAAACTGTTTGCCCATACCACCTTGCCTAGGTACCTACTTACAGCGGAAACGATTGGTATGTTCCCACGGCCGTAGTCCATCCTCCAAAACATAGACGATATTTATTCTGGTCAGAAACGTCATCATAACTAACGTGCTCATTGTTATGCAAGAGTGCTACTTACGTACCTACTCGTAAGTGTTCACATACCTACCTACAGTTGAATACTGATTATAAACGCTGAACATAAGTACCAGAGCCTTGGTGATAAAAGTGGTGATCCAGCCCAGCTGTCTGGACGGAATGAAAAATTACGAAGATCTGCAGTGCGATTCAGACTTCCGAAAATGCATCAGATTCGATGATTTTCTTCGGAAAGTTGAAGTTTTTTAAGCGAACAAACGTCACTTTCCGAATTCGGAATACATTCCGAGTCTGAATCGCAATCCTATTCAGGCGTTTGAAGATCATCAGCTCTTTTCTAGAATATTGTCGGGTTTTTTTGTTAATTTTTCAATTTAGGTAGGTAATTGCTTGTCGAATTTCGAAAGTCGTTACCATCCTATTCTATTAAACGAGCAATATTTGTTTATTTGTCTGTAGGTACTCACGTTCTCGATCGATCTCTTATAAGTATCTGGGAAAATTCATTTTCTCGGCATTTTCACGCCCAAAGATTTACCAGTGCAATGTGGTTCGTAGGTACCTATTTGTTGAGACCGTAGTGGCCGAGTGGATTGGGTGGCCGCCTTTCAGCCGAAGGCTTCGAGTTCGAATTTCAGCCAGTAAAAGTTTATTTTTTGTAAGATTTTTTCTTTTTATTTTTTCTCTATTTGCACCCGAGCATAGCTCGGTTGCCCAGATATTAGGTAAGTACATGTATGAACCACCAACCGTTTGCCAGAGATTGCAAATTCCTATAGCAATATCTCACAATCAGTTCTGCAGACCTCGGCGCATCTGTTCGTTGAACTTTTTGATTTTATTTCAATCTAAAGTGGCCGATACTGCGGGCTCATTGTCTGTTCTTCAATCAGCTTACAACTGCATGGCTCTTTGTTCATTTGATCAAAAGGAATTATCATTGGGTATGACTTTCTTTTATTTCCTGTTTATTCTGGATCTTTGGTAGGTACCTACTCCGTTTGCCCGGTTTCAAATGTCGAAGACTATTTGTAAATGTTTCACACTTCCATTTACCTTCCTAGGATTTTCTCATAAGTTTGGTTTTTCAAGATCCGTTGAATACGCTACAAGGTATGGCGTTGTAAAAAACATTAGGTAGGTAGGTAAGTACTTATTTAACAAAATTACCATAAAAGTCTAAACCTCAAATAGTTTGTTCGAGTGTTTACATCGAATGCGAGTTTGCTATACCTACGAATAAGTAAAGTAGGCACCTAGCAGGAATTGATTTGGTAAATTGAAATACAGGCACTAAGTCAGAGCAAGTTATGAAGGGGTAATCGTGCAAGGGTCTTTTCAATCAGCCTGATACTGCCTCTGCTTTACTTTTTTGAACTTGAACTCCTAGATTTTTTATAGAATAACCTCACACTTACTTAGGGATCTTTAAGGTTTATATGCATACTTACCAAAAATTGTACCTACCCAGACGGGATCTGGAACCGCATCCTGGCTTTATCGTAACCATACTCTGACCAATGAAGCTAGGTACCCACTTACTGACTGGGCAACCGAGACGTCACACACAGGTAAAATCTTTATGGGGTGCATTTAAATATCTCAAAGATACCCTAAGATCAAAAGCCCCTCAGATGTTGGCCCAATTCCGTCCTGCTCCACGCTTGCAAATCGGAATCTTCGCAAGAATCCCGCCGTGGCTTCCTGGCTGCCACTCACATTCGCAGACGAAGCAAATGTCAAGGACGCGCCGCTCACTTCCTTCGGCTGACATGTTGTCGGTTTCCGCGACTTTTCCGACAGACTGATCGATTTTGATATGAATGAGTTGAACATAGTATCTTACCTACCTTCGTGCTGTAGTACGTGTCGAAGTGATACCATCCTTTTTTTGAAGTCGGTTAAAACGCGTTTAAGTAGGTACAAGTGGCTAAATTAAAATAAATAAAAGAAACAATCAATAGAATTTCGTTATTCACTCATGACGTCATCTCGTCTGTGTAACGCACGAGATGTGTGAATACCTACTTAAATGTTATTGTTGGTTTATAGACATTATTTCTTCTCGTCTCCGCTTTGGTGAAGTCTCAGCATAAAGAGATAGCTAGGTGATTGTACCCCTGTTTCTTCACGAACAATACCTACTGTGAAGAACCTTCGTGAACCTGTAGTAGGTAGGTACAGTACCTTCCTACGATAAAATAATAAAAGATGATATGAAAACTTTTAAGATACAGATCGCGTATACTTTATACATTTTCTATAGGTACATTATGCGTAAGTAGGTGCACCAAATGATGATGTTGTGTCGATGCCAGATGGTGACGCCGAAGGGCCCGGACACGGCGCCAATGGAGCGCGATTCCTTCTATCCTTTCTCATTACGCGTCGTGATTTCAGAAGAAAACAGCGATGGAGTCACCCTGTCACTCAAGAAATTAATATTCGGTTGATAGTCATCGTAGAGTGAAGACCTTGTAAAGTGACCAAAAGCCAACTTTTCAGGCAAAAGTCTTTCAGATGTTAAAACGAGCTTCCCATTCATAAGCATAAATGGCGCTAAGCATGTCCGATTCGTTTGGAAGTGATTCGTTTTAAACGAATTTGGCCAACTAGTTTGGTACGTGGTCATTACTCTACGGTGACGTATGGGATTATAGCGGGCTGTTAGTGATACGTCACTTTTGTTGGTGTAATAGTCAAAACTCAGAACAGAACATTTCATATCGAAAGATAGGTTTTCGAGGTGCCATCATCATGCGTTAGTGAAATCTTTTTAAACAAAACATTTGATTGTCCTCTCATAAATATCTTGTGGGAGTAGGCAAATTTTACACGTGCCTAGGTAGGTAGGTACCTAATTTTTTTGGGATGCTTTTTAAAATCTTAGAGATTCCTAAGTGTTTTAGAATGGAATAGTTTGAAGTGTTAGGCTAACACGATATAAATAAATGTTGCAATAGTTAGCATTTATTTTAAAAATAAATACTTATAAACAGTTAGGTACTCCATGTATCCCGTGTTCTGAGTGAACGGCCGAGGCAGTTTTCGTGGCCAGTGGAGCGCCAAGCGAGACCAAACGCCTACAATTTTCCCAGCGTGTCGGGCTGTCCCCCGCTGCAATCAGAAGCCCTAGAGCTCCTAATGAATTCTTGAATCTGCTCATCAGGGTGGTCTTGAATCTTGAACCCGTTACCTGAACATTATGAAAATTTTGGTAGGTAAGACTTTCGTTTTAAAAATTAAAAAACTATTATAAGTAGGTATGAAAAGTTGTTTTGCACAATTTAAAAGTTAAGTGGTTTTTAGGTTTTATTAGGTAGGTACTTACTTACATTTTTAAAAACTAGCTGCCCACGGCGCGTGCTAAAATGTATTGTAATCTAGGGCTAAATTAGGTACAGACCTGAGTTTTTTTATGTAAGTAGGTACCTATTCCACAAACATTGAAATTAGGCCAGAGCGCAGCGTTTGAACGGTATGACATGACATGATTGAAACATGAATAGGTACCTAGGTAAGTAAGTAGATATTGAAATTTTCAAATACCTATATGATATTATCAGTCAGTGACCATAATTACCAACACTCTTGTTATTTCGACTTATCGAATAACGCGAGGAATCAGGGTCACAAAGTTTTCTTCCCAGCGATTCTAAAATTCGCAGCATCAATTCAACAGATTTCATAACATTTTCACCGATCACAGTCGCGTGTCTCGAGCAGCGAGAGTGCATTCCCAGATCTAATGACAATGCCAGGAGCTGCAACGCTTTCCAAGTTCATTGACAACGAAAGTGTAGCATGCGTGAAAACTCGCGCCAATTAAAACGTGCGTAATTTATAATCTGTGGTTCTGTTGGAGGCAGTTGTTGGTGTAGGTAGGTACTGTCGCAACCATATCATTAGAAATAGCCAATGGGTACCGTACCTAAGTACCTACCTTCCTACTAACAAAGACGCTGGGTTCTTTGCCTAGAGTTATGGAACTGTGGGCAATAATCCGAATGAAAGAACCTATCAATTATAGCACTGAACAATTTAAATTCCTATCAAAGCATTTAATAGACTAAGCACTTATTTCACCATCTCCAAGTAATATTTTGATCAGTTACCTACTTCTTAAAAAACATTACTCGGCAAGTAAAAATAACTAATAATTTCTACAAGTAGAGTTATGCTACCCAGCCATAAAGAAAACCACGTGGTAGGTCAGTGGCTAAGTGGTATAGTGTCGGCCTGCAACGCCGAAGGTTGCGAGATCGAATCCTAGCCATTGACAGGTTTTTGGGTCCGCGGGTGGTCGGAGTGAGGGCTCTGGCTGTCCAGGATGCGGATCCCTGGAGGGTGGCGACACTCAGTGGCGATTGTCGTCGTAAGCATCGCGATGGCACCATATATGGCACCCATAGCCAAACGTGGCTATAGTGCCATTCCCGGGTCAGTGCTTTTGGCAAAATGCGAGAGGGGTACCGGTGCGTTCCCGTACCCCGGAACCCCTTGATATGCATGGAGGCCAGCGGGTGGTTTTTAGTGGGTCGTCGGAACTCGACAATCCCACACACCCCAACTACGCTCCCTCAGCTTAGTTGGATGTCTGGCAGCAGATTTTCCACCCGTCAAAAAAAAAAGATACTCCTCACTTTAAGAGCCTACCAGGCGATTGCGTCTAGAGAACGATTTCGCCAATGCGCCCAATTCAAAGAGGTAGGTACTTACCTAACCTTTTTTTCGAATGAATAGGTACATTTTACACAACAACAACCGAGTTCTATAGTCGTATTGCTCATTATACGGACTAAAGTGAAGGAAAAAATGACATTTTTCCTTCAATTTTGACATAAAACGCATCAAAACTAATCAAAATTGAAGGAAAAATGACATTTTTTCCTTCACTTTTAGTCCGTATAATGAGCAATACGACTATAGATAGGTTTTAAACTACACCTCATCACTTCTAGGCAAGCTACACCTCTTCAAGAGTATATCAATCAGCTGTTATGTCAGTGCGCGATGCACTCAGTCACTCAACGCTTCACTGCCAAGGCCGCTACTTTCTCCTTGCACTATTACGCAGTCCACGGCATCGGCAGCGTCGCTTGTGTAACCTGATGCAACGGAATGTTCGTTACGATGTTTATTGGTTTGTTATTCAATTGATTTTACTTTGTAGAGTAGAGCAGTAGTGAGAATGGTTTCACATCTGTTTTGTTGCTATAGGTGTGCTATACTATACCGAGTGGTGGCCGCGTGAGGGTCATAGAACACCAGGCAGACCACCAGCCCGATGGACTGATGATATAGTGAAGGTAGCGGGGAAGCATTGGATTAGACTGGCTCAGGACCGAGACAAGTGGCGTGAAAATGAGGAGGCCTATACTCAGCAGTGGGTGGATGAGGGCTGATCAGATAGATAGATAGGTGTGCTAAGGTGACGGGTGATAGAGGAAAATGGGAAATAAAATGCCGACCTTACTCAGTACAGTAGGTATATTAAGGGCAAGAAGATGATGATGATAATGATACAGAAGCCGTTATGTACGTCAAGAGGCAATATATGCCTGTATTTATTGGCAGTGGCACAGTAGTGCATTGGACAGTGTTTAATCCGGCTTGCTCAGCATCTATGACCATCTTAATTTTTAAGAAATATATTGATCAGTCAATGCGTGTTTAGCTAACTGACTGACTGAACCATGATCACGGCGCCGACGATTTTTCAACATTTTGAACATCATGTTAATGTGCATATTAAAAAAAATCCACTATTCCTAAGATTCCAGTAAACTGAACTGATGAGTCATCCGTTTGCTGGAATATGTTGGAAAAGGTTGTAGCACAATAATGTATGAACATCACCAAAGCCAACACAACTCCCTAGACACGTTTCATACAATGCTTAGGTAAAGCCCTCGGACTGTTCGTCAAGATTTAGTAATAATTGTACTAAAGATCTCAAAAACATAGATTCACAAACATTGTCAAAGTCTATACCTAGCCACGTGTGATTTAAAAAAAAATACTTACTGCATTTAGAATTCGGACAACCATCGCAGATGCACAAATATAAATACCATTTGTCAGTACCGAGTAGAGTACCTAACCTATCAATTAGACCAATTTGAATAGTAGTAGTTCCGACAACATCTATACAACGAAGGTAATCATCGAACCCTCATTGTATCAATCGATAAATTATTTAAATCATGTTTATTTTATAGCTCGATTATCGTCATGGTTTTTAAAACGATAAAGTTGTTTGCCCGTCGTACTTGACCCAATATCGCGGTGTCGGATCCTACGCGTTTCCGCATGCCCAGAAGTACCTACGATAGCACTTTGATTGTGAAACTGGAGCATCAATCGTGGACATTTATAGCTACCTACCTACTGAAATTGGATAATTATCTAGTACAGTCCCATCTGTGTTGTACAGTAGGACCAGGCCCGTATATAATAAACGTTACAAGCCTACAAATTTGTAGAAAAGTGACAATTTTGTAGAACTTTCGACAAGTGCTGTATAATAAAACCTACAATTATGTAAAAAATCTACAAGTATATTTCATACAATTGTAACGCCCAAAAATTCGTTAAATATAAATAAAAACTTAAATAAACAAATAAATAAATATTGGTGGACATTTTTCACACAGCGCCATCTAAACCCAAACTAAGCAAAGCTTGTACTTTATATAGATTACATGATTATAAAAAACGCCTGTAGATGTTGCTGACAATATTGTTCTTACAAATATGTAGCAGTAAGTTACAATTTACATAAAATGTAAGTTCGTGTTTAATAGTAGATTGTTGCACAAAGGTTGAAAGTAACCTATTGACATAGAATAGATAATGCTAAATATTGAGGCACGAGTTATTGAGGAAATAGTTCGAGTGCCTTAATAGGTCTTTCACCCGAGGTAAACACTCTGTTTTCATTTCGAATATGAGGCAAGTAATTAACAAAGTAAGAGCTCTAAAACACGCTGAGACGCCATTTCAATCCGCACTGTTTGGGCACGTGGCCAGCGACGTGGCCAAAAAGTTTGTATTGAAATGTGTGACAGATAACTCACTTGACTACGGTCTGGCGTCAATTTCCTGATCCTGTGATCCTGATCCTAGGTAATCCTAATCCCGTGATCCTGATCCAGTGATCCTGCGTAATCCTGATTCCGTGATCCTGATCTATGATCCTGATTCTACGTGATCCTAATCCCGTGATCCTGAGTAATCCTGATCCCGTGATCCTGATTCTGTGATCACCTGGATCTGTGTGACTGGATCAGGATCACGGGATTAGGATCACATAGGGTTAGGATCAGGATCAGGATCACGGGATCAGGATCACAAGATTAGGATCACGTAGGATAAGGATCATGGGATTAGGATCACGTAGGATCAGGATCACAGATCAGGATCACGGAATCAGGATTACGGAATCAGGATTACGCAGGATCACTGGGTCAGGATCACGGGATTAGGATCATGACGCCAGACCGTAGCCAAGTGAGTTATCTGTCATACATTTTATTACGAACTGTTTGGCCACGTCGCCGGCCACGTGGCCAAACAGTTCGTGTTGAAATGGCGTCTCAGCGTGTTATTTATTACTTACCATCTCTTACAAAGTTAATTACTTTCCTCATATTAGAAATGAAAAGCAGAATGTTTACCTCGGGTGAAAGACCTATTTAGGCACTCGAACTATTAGCGCCCTCGCTACGCTCGTGCGCCAAAACATCTCGTGCCTATATAGGTTACTTTCAACCTTTGTGTAACAATCTACTAATTCTAAGGTTGTTTGGAAGAAATCGCTCATAGCGATAAGACCGCCCATTGTACTTCGCACCTTATGTTCTGTGTGTCTGTAATTTGTTTTAATGTTCATGTGGTGTACAATAAAGTGTTAATCTATCTATCTACCTATCTACTATTTATTTGGTTGATTCAGTCAAAATATGACTCACAACAAGAATATAAATAAGTGGAAAGAGATTGCCGATCAGTTAAGATACTCGTTAGCATCATTTTTTTGTATTGAATTAGAATTGTAGAGTTTCTACACAGGGTGGACCCGCCTGTCAGAATTGTACTACAATTTTGTAGATATGTAAACTTGTAATTACAATTGGTGTTCAATAAAACGATTTTTCCTACAAATATGTAAAATATCGCCTGTAGGGAGAAAAAGTTTTTTCAACTGAAATATGTAGAATTGTAGTTACAATTTTACAATTTTGTGAATTTTCCACCTAAACAAATATGTAAATTGTATTTTTAATTAAACAGAAACTTGTACAATTGTAGCCGTTACAATTAATTGTATTTTACAATTTGTAATGTATATTGCATTGGGGCCAGATTGCCGGCCCTTCTGTGTCTATAGCCGTAGGACAAGAATGTTGCTAGGTTGGCAACAAACAAAGTTTGTCCCGACAATCAACATGATACTAATCCTAACTTCACTAAGAATTTGTAATAATACACAGGTACTTATAAATATTGCAATTAACATCGGGTCGGGAGCACCTAATGTCTGTCTTTAGTCTCTAGGTCTGATGCTTGCAAAAATGATAATTTTACATTACTCACAACAATGCAAAGACCTTTCGCCCAGAAACAAACTTCTTTGTTATTCAATTTGGAAACTATTTCTTTCCACTTATCCAGTTATCATCTAATTCTAAATCTATGTTCATCAAATTAGAATTCTGTAATTTTTTTTTATATTTTTCATTTTAAATTAGAGTTAGTAGTTAATAGTGACTCAAATTAGAGTCAAAATGCTAACATCAGAGGCTGCATGGTCCTAATTTTGTCAAATGTAAGTAGTTTGTTCAAAATCGTTACATTCTTTAAGGTTCGTGTTCAATACGTCAGACAGCCCTTTCATCATCGTCATGCCACAATAGAATGCAGGAACTGTTTAGAATTTGAAGGTCGGAACCAGAACAAGCTTACGAAGGTACCTACTAGTCTTTTCCTGGTTTACCACGTTCGATATTGACCGCTAAGAAAGGGCATCTTTATTTCATTCATTAGATTCATTATGTTAATTTTATTCAGTAGACTACCTTTATTTACTGTAGGTTCCGGAAACAAAAGTTTGACAGTTTAAATTCAAGGTGATGACGTAATAAATCGCTTAACTTGTACAAATTGGAAAGGTCAAAAAAATAATTGATCAATTCTACTTACCTACTTCAGTTTAGATTCATTAATAATGTGTGTCGTATTAAATTTCTACGTATTTCGGGATGAAATTCCTGATGAGATGACATAACATTGACGAAACAGTTTTACAGTAGGTAAATTTTCTATTAACTAGATGAAACGTATTAAAACGAAAACAAAGTCCAATCTTACCGCCTATACTGATGACTCTGAATAATAAGTAAAAATACCATACCAGAGTGCTCAAAATTATTCTACAAATAGTTGAAATCATAAACAACTTTCCAATATATCTGAACCATGCTGTACAAATTCCTGTGGATGATTTCGTTCAGCAAGATAATTTTATTTGGGAAAGGAATAAGTACATTCCTTACTTTCAGTAGTTGCTTTTTTTCTTGACATTAATTACCTTTTAATTTTGTCCCATTGAATTGTTGGGTAGAGGTCTCCCATATCATCCTTTTAACCTCCAGTCCTACCAGTTGGCAAGGAATGAATCGTCTACTCTCGTCATTATTTGCAGCATAATATAATCATACCTATACTAGTAGTTCGCCCCGAACTGAGATCTCGCGCACCGTAGATGGCTTACATTTGGACTTTCTTCTGACTACCCCTATAATTTCAAGTGCTACTACTGATACTGCCGAGTATGCCTATTGCGCTAGCTCTTCATGGTAAAAAATACTGGCATGCATGCAATACATAATGTCGTGTCTAATTTTTCATTTAGGTATTTCATATTTATGAATTCTCGTCGTATTTCTAAAAGTATACGTCCTAGAATAAAAATAATAACTATTTTGGAATGTACAAATAAAGACCTTTCATTTGACAGCCCACTCAATATATTTGTTTACTTAACTTTTTTTACCCCAATTATTTTCATTCTTTATCAAAATTTTTTTTATCATGAAAATAAATCAAGTAGCATCTAAAATCATTGCAAACCAAACCGCAACGATGCCACTCTCTTTTTAAGACCGACCAGTCAATGAGCTACGAAATCATCGAAACTCTATGCAACGGGAGCTCTTGCAGCTCTGGTTTCGTAGTTTTTGGTCTTTGGTCGTATTTCAAAAACTATACATCCTAGATTAAAAATAAAAACCATTTTGGAATGTACAAAATAAGCCCTTTCGTATGACACCCCACTCAATTTATTTGTGTAACTTTCATAATTTTTTACCCCCTTGGGAACCCAATATCTTCACAACCCCTTCATCGATTAAGCTCATATGCTCCCCCGTAAATTTCCTTACCACAACCTATTGACCTACCAAGTTTCATGCAGATTGGATGAACGGTTCGACAGTTATGCTTGAACAACAATTCGTGAAACATACAAACATACAAACATACAAACATACAAACATACAAACATACAAACATACAAAGCAAAATCGCCCAACTTACCACTAAGATCTTCGCTCGCTTCGCTCGCTCGATCGATTATGAAAAATCCACAATTTACAAAATGTGGCCCACATTTTGTAAATTGTTCCAATTATTCCAAGCATATCTTTTAACTCTTCTTGCCTATGCTTTCCCCCATTCAGTCATGAGCCTCTTTACGATTTTACAGTGAGTACAATGGCATTCATAAAGCAAGATGATCTTGTAATGAGCCGTAGGTAATTTACTCATCATTTACAGATTTCAATCCCCGGAAATATATTGCAACGTTTTTGTACACAGTAGGTACATAATACGCCTACACACATTTTTTATCACCACACTGGTCACGTCCGCTTCCTACCCGAACAAAGGTGTAGGAAGTAATACCTATTACTTAGTACCTAGAAACAGATTCGTTGACGCAAGCTCCGGTACTAACTGTTGGTTATTTTGTGTCCGTGGGTATATGTGATTGGGTTTAGTGGCTTCCGTGTCATTTCAATTTGGGTTCTACAACCGCTCTGGCACCTATATCATAATCTTCAGTTTGTTCTTGGTAGATCAAGGAAGTTATGCGACGCTCTGCGCGGTCACTAGTTGAATAACCGCTAGTAGCTTACCGAATTTTACTGAATTTCAGAAGTACTAGTTAAATTGTTGGTCTCATATAAAATCCCGCAAAATTTTTATAGAAAACCAACTCGTCCTTGAAAATGGTGTTTACAATAGAATGTATTCATAGATGTAGAGTTGCTAATTTGTGACGTTTTGGTTTCATATCGCTAAATTGGATTTTGATTTTTATTTCAATTCTGTAAAATCACAATTGACGCCTCAATCACGTAATTTATAACACCAAACAAACATGAATTTCAACATTAATTAAACCTGTTCTACAGAAGTCTATGTAGCAGGACAAAAAGAGTTTCTGACCCTGCACCCATTATTTTAGAAGCTATATAAATAAAAAGCTTCTTTTGATTTGTCTTACCTCGCTAAAAAAACACTATATTTACTACAAGCTATTAAGTCCGTCACAATCACAATGTCTCTTACAAAACAAGCTTCGATGTCCATTCACAAAGCCTGCTTTATTACGCACGCGCATCGCTAGGCATTGCATAAAAACTGCATAACACGAACACCCACGATGCAAACCTTTATCTCACGGGCTCACGTGTACAGAAGCCAAAACTGGGCGTCATGGAGATGATAAATTTTTGCTGAATCAGGACATTCAAAGCTGATCATGCGGTAAACATTCCAGCAACATTGGTCTGGATGTCACAGTAACAATCAAGTTTTGTTACACTACGGTGCAATTCTTTAGAGTTTTTTTAAATGAGTCGTTTCGTGTCTTTTCAGGGCACAGAATGTAGGATCTTCAGCGTGATGTACAGAATAACTCCAAAAAATGTAGTAGAAATTGCTCACTTTTAGATTTCTCAAAGCTATGCAAATACAGACTCGCGAGGTCTACCTACAGCTCACAGAGCCACTAGTGGTCTGCTGGCTATGTTCCGCTAAATATTTAGAGGAAAGCCCTGACTGTGGAACTTTTAGAGACCTACCTACTCAGAAATAATGAAACAAGCACTTAAAGTTTTCAATTTAATCGGGCTTACATTGAATGCTATTAAAACTGAAAATACTTTACGACCGCAAAACCAACCTACTACAAAATTTGGTAATAGCCATTCCTGTAATGTAAACTAGTTTACAAAAAGTGGTGTGCACATGATGAACAATAAACGCATCTCATTGCCGAGATAACTCTGTTATTGTTTATGGACCACCAGGATCGGCGCATTCACGAGTATGTTGATAACAGTTTCTGATAATTGATCGACGTCATTTTTGGTAGGTATAGGTGCGTCACAAAAGTTGTTGTACACTGACGGTTTATCTCGTAATAGGCGTTCATGTTTCATACGACACCACGAAGAAGTTTGGCCCCCTGGTTACGTAAGACTTGCGACAGCAATGCGACAGCAATCACTACGCCACCTGTCGAAAAATATCACTAAAAATCGCAAAATGCACCATGGCCAAAGTGCATTTTGTGACAGACGAGCAAGACGTGCGATTAGCTTTTTAAATACGATTTTTAGTGATATTTTTCGACCGGTTGCGTAGTGATTGCTGTAGCATTGCTGTTGCAAGTCTCGTAATCAGGGGGCTAGTTTTCGTTGCGATTGAACAGGTCCAATAAAGCTTACAATTGTTAGCAATCTTTTTATTGACATCACATCACAATAACACTAATAACCTTGAGCCTTGTATATTGACAAGTTTTTATTGTACAGTGGAAATATTTATATTTGCTCACCTATTACGAAACTCATCTCCGTTACCTTAATTTGCCGATACTAGGTATACCTTTACGTGTGTAAAAGAACGGAGTCAGTTATCACAGTAACTTTAAGCTTCGAGTTGAGCAGTCTCCCCCGCAAAGCCGTTTACAACACCTTCATCTTCACTTTTATTTTGTTAAAATATTTTTCCTCCTGATCCCACTTGCACCAACCTCTAATTAGTTTAGTAACATTTATTACATATTATAACCTTGTGAGTTGAATTTTTCATACGAACTGTCGCTTATCATTCTTTAGACTATTCATATATAGATTTAAGTATATATAGAAATAGACTTCAGGCTATTTTGTAAGTTGATTGTACAGTTGATTTCTAACTAGTGATAGATCAGGAAACCAATGCGCAAAAATACTTATTTTTTTTGTAAGCACTGAGCAAACCTTAACCGTAGTATTATTATCTGTTCTGTGCCATCTGTCACTACAAATCTTTAGATGTTGATCGCTCTTTGAAGGTGTTCGTAGCCGATGTTTGAAGATTTTAACCAGTAGTTACGGTAACTCCTGAATTAATGAGTGAGTGAACGTTAGTCCAAACAGGAGTGCACCACATGTGCCACCTGACCTCACTGAGCTTTCCCACGCTGATCTTCGAAGAATTTTACGAACGTAAACAAAACATTTCCACCCTTATTTTAATAAACATAAAGGTTAGGATTTTGCCTGCCAGAAAGTCAGGTTTTTTCTGTTTACTCAAATGATCTGGTGATTGTTTTTTAATTTATTTTGTCCCAAGAGTCATGTGGTTCCAATCAGAGCCAGGCGCGGCTTTTAATTTTTTGTGATCGATTAACAGATGAGTTCGGCGATGCCATGCATCAGCTAATGTGGTATTTAACAACATGCGCTCGATAGAATGCACAGAATTTGTAGAAAAAACGCTAAGTACTTATAATCTTTTGCGGTAACTATTAAATGTAAAGGAATGTTGTTTTGCGCTAAGAAAATTCAAGTTTATAGCAATTATAAAAAGGAAGTGATTGAATAATGATAATGAGATCTCTGACCCATAACTTATCATTAATAATGAGCCTCATAATTAAAATAACCGCTTTTTTTTTATCTGCAGTCTAATTTTAATACTAAAACTACTGACAAAATTTCCTATTCATATTTCCCAATTGTTTCTATTCAACATCAAAGGGTGAAGGGTAAGGTAATGATCGCAATTGTGATCTACAATGAATAGTACGGGACCGAGTGGACAACCCGCGGTGCTCCCCTGATGACCCCTGATTGTAACATCTGGCGAGTAACAAAACTAGGGGTCCTTAGTTCATATGATATTGCACTTGTGTCATTTATTTATGATTTTTTGTAATAACAACTCCAAACTGTCACTTCGTAGATACGTAGATCTGATCCCATAGGAAGCGAACAATATTTGTAATTACAAATTGTACCTCATTATAGTTACTTAATTAATCTATCAAACAAAGATATGTGTATAATCTTAGGTAGGTAGCGTGTGATAATCTTCGGAATCACTATTATTTTAAAAATCGCTCAGTTTGAGACCAATTTGAGGTTTGAGACAAGCTAGACAATCAGCCTGCAGATCGAAAGATGTGTTGTGTAGGTTCATGAATGACAAAGACAAAACAAGAATATTAAGATCTTGTTATGACCATATTTCTTGCAATAAATGACTGACTGATTGACTGAAGATGTCAATCATTATTTATAGCATTGCCGTTGCTATTAGGACCAACAGCCCACATCGCACCGGAAGCAGTTTAGCCAATTAGCAACTCTTCAATTTACACTGAGTAGGTGAGCTAGGGAACATTTGCATATTAGTAGGTCAAGGTGCGTCTTGTATTTGCTCTTTATATGCTGATCATGAAGTTATTACCTAGGATAGTACCTACTATTAAGTGGATTTCGATGTTTGAAAATGTTTTTAATCAATAATTTTCGATTGATCAAAAGAAATCTGTCTAAGCAGCCTGAATATTCCAGTTTCTAGGTTTAGATGGCATTTACAAAAAAAAGAGGGTTCCTGTTATTCAGGTTGACATTTTTTTACCTCTTATAAACTTCTCTCAACTTTTGTCAAAAGTATTCTTTTTAAAAGCTTTTTGTTAGATAGAGACAAGTAGAGACAGGGCGAATCTTAGGGCGATTACGATTGTTATATCTAGGTAACGTTGATTATATCCATGACTATTCATAATGAAAGGCTTTCTATAGATCATAGATCAAGTAACTGTTAAATCTGGCGTCATCTCTATATATTGATAGGTAAGTATTTAAAAAATCCCTTGTTAAATAGACCAGTGAAATAAGAAATTAGATCTAGTCTTAATCAACAACTGGTACCTAGGTATCAGATTCTATAGCAAATTAGACGATGAGCTAAACAGTGATTAATGGCTTTATTCTGAAGTATTTCTCGGAACTACTTATTATCTGAAGTATTCGTAAAGATACTTTATAACCTTTATAAATATCCTGGATCGGCACGTGAACAAACATCTTGGAAATTACACACACGAAGCGAGCAAAAACCCACGTTACCTCTTCCTTGTTGCAATCACAACAGATACAAGATTATCTCATTAGCATCAACAGTCTAACGAACTCCTTTGTTTGACATTAGGACCTACTAGTTCTATTCTGTTGTACTCTTCGTTTACTTTCGCTACACAATTAATATTTAGTTACTGATATCCTCTAAGTCCAATATAAGTCAGAGTGAAAGGTATGTTCGATATGCTAGTGGGTAACTCTGGTAAGGGAGTTTTTTCGTCGCCTAAAGATCTTTCGTCATTGGCTCTACCACTCATGGATCATCAGCAGAACTCTATTTATCATCCTAAATTTTACAGTCACGATGTATTTTGTTTCTATTTCTCACCATCATCTGTTATTTCAGTAACAATATTACTTAAAATACATCTTACCGATGATCATGTTTCCTATAAAAAGAACAAAATATGATGTTATGGCTCTTTGTTGCGCGAGGCGTATTCCAATTTCAGACGGCCACATGTCAGGAACTAAATGAAACTCCACTATTAATTACGGACAAGTTGTTGGATGTGTTTAGACGATTCTAGTAACTATAATACAGCAGCGAGAAGGACATACGATAAAAGTTACAAATTGGTCAGTCTTGACTCTTCTAGATTAAAGTGAACATTAATATTATAGCATCAGGAGTCGAGCTATATTTCCATGCCTGGAGGAATGGAAATATACTTGTAGCAATTTTAAGATTACCGCAGAAACACGGTAACGGACCAATAGGTCGATTACTTTGATTTGGCAACGCTATAATTTCTGCAGTTTTTGCTATATATAAGTATTTGAATCTAATTGAAAATGGAAATCGACCCTGAATTGCTGATTAAAAATAATTTAAAGCAGAAACCAATCACAATTAAAGTCTGAAAAATTCGTCTTTGGAGCAGAATTAAACAACAGACTCAACAGACAGTGGCTCTACATTCGCCGTCACTGTGTAACCAAACCCCACAAATATCATACAGCAAATACAACTTGAAGCTTTTCCTAGTGACAACGCAAGCCAACCACTCGCCTACGTTTCAGCCTAATAAAAGTAACTAACCCACTAACTCGATGTAAACAAGCCTCAGCCAAGCTCGGACGAGGAAGCGCGGTGACGTCACGCTCCGAATTAACCCGATTCCGAGAATTGAACCGTTGTATGTCAGTGCACTTGTCTGCACACGTGTGGACATCGTCGCCACTTTGTAAATGTCGTCTATAAAGCCTCTACTATCAAAACAATGTTTTTGATAACTCTTAGTCAGTACATATAGAAACAGAAAAGGACTATTAGAAACCGAAAATTAAAAACCGGGACAGTCAGTAACTGTTTGATTTCTCATAAAAATAACTAAACAGGAACACCAAAAATAAGTAAAACGAGATAAAAACACCCCAAAGCAAGGTGGATGGCTCTCACAGATCTTTAGGGATTTCAAAATCCTTTGAATGAAGGTGTCTTCCATTGTCTAGCCTGGTTTTAAGATAGTTCAGGTTTAACCTGGGCCCTTTGCATATCGAGAAATCGATATGTCAGACAATTATCGTGGTTTCGCTTCTATTGGTGGAAACTGAACCCTGAACATATCACCATCACCAACTTAAGCTGAGCTGCGAAAATTGGCACGTTTTTAGTGAACTAATCAGCTTTCGATTTATAATAAGGCCGTATGATATTTACAAATAATGCTACTATAGGTAGATTGAAAGAGCCAAATGTTCTTTTTCATGTTAGGTATTTTAATTTCTTCCGCTTCTAACTGGCTGTTTAATCACTTTTAGTTTTATGGGCCACCAGCAACCTGTATTTTAACACGTAATCATTATGCAAATAGCGTGTCTTGCTCATTATGACCAAAAGTGTGCCAACGTAATGTGTTAGTTGTATGTATTCGTAATCATTACACTTCTCACGTGAAATAATACATATTACATCAAAGTAAACAAACACGGACCAGACAGACTCATTAACAGACACTCAGATACATTCATTACAAACGCCCCACCCATACAAACTGTTAGAGGTAGTAGGTACCATATTTGTTGTATCTTTTTCAATAAATTAATAACCGACAACAAGACATAAACGATAGATATCGAGTAAGATCGCTTTGGCGATTGGCGCGAGACAGGGGCGAATGGCAGAAACGAAGAGAGGCCTATACTCAGCAGTGGGGATGAGAAAGGCTGATGATGATGATGAAGATCGCTTTACAAAATACAATTAGAACTAGTTCCATCTAGGAATGTTGTAAACGATCTACTATAGGTACTAAGTCGTTAAGCCATGACGGAGGCCTTTAGGCGGCCGAAAAACACCGACACCAGAGATGGCTACTTGCTGATACGAACTTACTTACCTACTTATTGGCAGCTCAACTAATTTAAGCCACTGAAAGCCGGAAGCGTGCTCAAGACACTGGCAGCGTTGCCGCGCTGAATGGCAATGTTGATCCGTTGAGCCAAATATAATAATATGCCGGAGGTACGATTCAACGGTGACGTTTCTTCGCTGAAAAAACGTCAACTTTCCGAAGAAAATCTTCGAATCTGATGCATTTCGAGAAGTTTGAATCGCACTGCTGATCTCGGAGTTTAGCTATCTACGATCGTTGTATCGAGTTAGCTCAACTGGTTCAAAATGTATTTTGTAAAGTTATGTAAATATGTAGTAAGTTTGGTTTCTGTAAATAAACATCTTATACGACATGACAGCTTCATAAGGAACACCATAGAATGAAAAGTAGAAGGAAGACGAGGAAGGGTAAGACCAAGAATTAATTCCATGAGTCAGATTAAGAAGAAGGTCGCTATCATGTCGTATAGAGAAATAAAAGAAATCGCATTGGAGAGAGATAGATGGAGAGAATTGCATCGTTGCACCGACAAGAGCTCTTAAATTTAAATAGTAATAATAATTAAAGTATTTTTATTTATATTTTACTATGAGATGCGGAAGATCACACGCAGAGCTGTCTCGCCGGGAGTCCGGATAGGACTATAAATGCACTGCCCATTTGGGAAAGCTCTAAACAGATGTGGATTTACTAACGAAAAATAAGCACTTACAAGCCCAACCGAAATAACTATTTAGCAAGTTTAACACTCAATAAATAACGAGTGGCTAAATTAAACATAAAAAAAACCGTCTTCAATGTTATAAACTGCAATTTTCTGCACTCTCGAGGTCCAATTCTGTTCATAACTCCGAAGATCCTCGACAGATCCTCACCAAATTGTAGCACCAATCGGAAAGTATTTTCAAACAAAAAAGTATTTTCCAAATCGGTCCAGGGGTCTTCGAGTATTCGGTGAACATACATAAAAAAGGCACAAAAAAAAATCCGACGAATTGAGAACCTCCCCCTTTGTTTGAAGTCGGTTAAATTACTTCGGCTCTTCAAACACCAGAGAATGGTTGTTATTATACGTAGTATAAATTTCCAATTCTTTTTGGATTTTTTGCTTCTAATCTAACAGCGGATTGGATGCTTTTGACAACTACAAAAACATTTTATGGAGTCTCTTGACCTAATTTCATAAATATCAAATTTTACGATCAGGGAAACATGAAAATAAAACCAAGATCAAAATATAAAACTACAGACTTGGGTAAACAAATCTATATTTTCGTCATTCCAGCTTTGTAAAGACAAAAAGTTATTTTGGCCTGAACATAAATATGGCACCCACTAATCTATTAATCTGATCAAAGCTTTGATAGCGTCACCTGCATCTTGTGTCGTTTAGCGGCCCTTTGACTCACCCGAGTCCCTTTCTTCTCCATCAGAACACATCAAACTTGAAATTTATTGTTGTTCAAAGTCTTTCTTTCCTATATTAATAAAATGTCTTCAACAATTTCATTTCAACGGTCCTTTAGATCTATTCGGGACACTATCGAGTCGGTTTGATCCCACGCCCAAAATAAAATATCATATTTCCTGTCAGGAGCAAGCTCAAGCTTCAGCATTTGAGTGTCTTTTTTGTCGTATTTTTTTTTCAGAAGGCATCATGTTTTTTAAGGAACTGCACCGCACATGTTTGTTCAACATTTGTGACGTCTTCTTTAGGATTTTTTTAATGAAACTATGAAACTGGAGTAAAAGCATTTGAAGATGTTCACGTGTATTTTGTTTTGTTGTGACTTCGACACTGGCGGTATTTTGCGCTTCGCTTTGGTTCATTTGAAGCTTGTTTTGGGTATTTTGGATCGCAAAATTCGTTTGATTTTCGACGAGTAGAGTATCTCTGAAGTTAGGTGTCGATTGTATGTAAGCAACCATACAACTAGTAGTTCGCCCCGAACTGAGATCTCGCGCACCATTGCGTTGATAGCCTAGATTCGGACTTGTTTCTGACTACCCCTATACCTACGTTAAGTGCTCCTTCTAGTGTTTACCACACAATGATATGTAATGCGCTACCTCAGAATGGTAAAGATTAAAATAGTAGTTCAATACAAAATGTATAAGAAAATAAATTCCCTCTCCCTCTCCCTCTCCCAACAAACTAAAATCAAATCAGACAAAATAAAATCAGCTGGATTTCCAAAGGGATAAGAACGTCTAGTAATATGAAAAGATTCTTAAATACAATGAGCAAAATCACTTGTCATGAATCTATAATTGCATATCGAATACAATACATAAAATGCTTTAAAAAGGTTATAGCTACATCGAAACGTTTGTCAGTTAAAAAAGAAGTAGAGAAAGCTAAAAATAGGACAAAACAAATTTGGAATATTGTAAATAAACATAGAAACAAGGTTAATTCGCGGACTAATGATAATTATTTACTTAAATTGAATGATATAATAATTGATAACACACAAGACATAGTTGACACTTTTTCTAAACAATTTGATTATAGTACTGATGACGATGACATTAATGAAAAAAGGACTGTAGCACTGAAAATTATGACGGAACATACAAGTAGAGTAAGTACTGATTTTGTACTGAGCCAGACAAATCGAAATGAGATAAAGTTCATTGTAAAACATATGGAAGTCAAACGATCTTGTGGATACGATGAAATACCCATTACAGTAATAAAAGATAATATTGACATTTTAGATGAACCACTATCAAATTTCTTTAATAATTGCCTACGTCTCGCCATGTTTCCCGAACAATTCAAAATTGCACGAGTGCTGCCTATTTATAAGAAAGACAAAAGGACTAATCCAAAAAATTATAGACCGATTTCGCTATTGCCAATTTTTTCAAAAATATATGAAAAGTTAATAAAGGACAGGCTAGTTACACATTTAAATTTAAATAAAATTTTAAACGAAAGACAATTTGGCTATCAGACATGTCGAGGAACTGTTGATGCAATCGATCTGTTAATTAATGAAGTTGTGGTTAATTTAAATAGTAAGAGAAAGGTTGCAGGTCTATTCTTGGACCTATCCTCCGCTTTTGATATGGTTGACCATGAAATTTTACTTAGAAAGCTAGAAAATTACGGCATAAGAGGAAAAGCACTAGACCTCATGAAATCATATCTGAGCAACAGAAAACAGTTTGTAGAAATAAAGAATATAGTTAATAAGCAGGAAGTTGTGACTAAGTCAAATGCAGTCCATATAAGGCGAGGTGTTCCCCAGGGCTCGATACTGGGACCAATATTTTTTGTTATTTTTGTAAATGATCTCATAGACTTTGTCAGTAATACTGTCCCAGATATCAAGTTAGTTGTCTATGCAGATGATACAAATGCAATCATCCCAGCCACCTGTTTGCAAGAACTCAAAAATAAAACTACTAGTGCACTAGTGGCTTTCAATAAATGGTTCGCTGTAAATAATTTAAAGTTAAATATAAAAAAAACAAATGCGATACTCTTCAGATCTACTACTAATAATAAAGATATAATTGAAGTTATAAGTAACGGAGAAAGTATCGAAGTCGCTAATAGTGTTAAATTCCTAGGAGTGCATATTGACCAATTCCTAAACTGGAAACTAGAATTAGAGTCCATCGAAAATTCGATTAGTTCTGCATGTTACGCCTTAAGAAGCTTAAGAGATGAAGTAGATATTGCACAACTGAAAATCGTCTACTATGCTCTGGTGGAGTCGAAGCTCCGGTATAGTATACAATTCTGAGGCAACAGCTACGCTTATAACGTTAACAGGGCATTTACAATACAAAAACGTGCTATTCGAACTATTGCAAGAATTCCACCTTGGGAATCATGTAGAGAACACTTTAAGACTCTTAAAATCCTCACTGTCCCTAGCCTGTACATTTTAGTGGTTCTCATGGATGTTGTCCGCCATCCTGCTAAGTATGAAACGCCAGAGGAAAGAGCACTAAGACTGACCACAAGACGAAAAGACCTCAAAACCCCAGTGTGTCCAAAGCTTACTATTGCAAAGCATGCCTGTCGGTATCAAGCGGTAATCATTTTTAACTCCTTGCCTGTTGACATGAAAATTATTGACAATCCTAAAATATTCAAAACGAAATTAAATAAGCTTCTGCTGGAGGGGTGTTTTTATTCATTGGATGATTTTTTATTGACGTTCTAATATAATTATTATTATTATTTTTTTTTTCTCTCTATTATTTATTGCTGACATGTATTTTGTGTGATATTGGTTATAATTTAAATTATTATTTATTTTATGTGAGTGTGACATTGTTTATTTGAAATTTTATGTGAATTATTTGTTTTTTATGCACCTATGTAGTTTGCATGCAAAATATTTTAATTTTTAATTTTTAATTATAGTATTAAGTTATATTTCTTCGATAATTTCAAACACGTTTTGTAAAAGAAATGTTTCTGAATAAATGAACTGAACTGAACATCCCTCTCCCTCTCCAAAAACAGTCATATCTAATTTTGGTACATGCCCAGCCCACTATTTGCAGGAGTTAGCATTTGCACACGTGACAGGTCCATCGCCGCTATTAGAAAGAACTGGTTTCCTTACGATGTTTTCTTTCACCGTTTAGAGCTCGTGTTGATGCGCATTTTAATTTTTCTAATCGAAACATCCATTGATGAGCTCGGCCAGGATTCGAACTAACGACCTACAAATCGAAAGTCACTCTTCCACTCGGCCAACACGGCTTTTATTTTCAATCTTTATCAAGAAAAAAAATATCAAGTCTCTAGCAACTAAAATCATTGCAAACTAAACCACAGCGATTCCATACTCTTTCTCGGTTAACCAGACCTACGAATACATCGAAACTCTATGAAACGGGAGCTCTCTCCATACTTCCGTTAATTGGTTTTCATCATTTTTATTTTTCACTGTATTTCAAAAACTATAGAACCTAGAAGAAAACTAAAAACCATTTTGGAATGTATAAATTGAGTACTTTCATATGACACCCCACTCAATACACACCTCAACATTGGCTAGGGATATTTCATTCAGAAATTATTCACATAAAAACTAATTTCTATTTAGAAAAAAATTGTCTAATGGAATTGTCCTCTTCGTTATTTCGTAAAAAATAAAATAAAAAAACGCAATAAACAAAAGATAGAACGGGGACTCTGATTTGAATTTTATACCGTTAATTTTGCATAAGATTAATTATGTTCAAATATCCTTAGACAATGTTGATGTGTGTATATTTGGGTAACTTTAAAAAAATTTTACCCCCTTGGGAACCCCATATCTTAACAACCCCTTTATCGATTACGCTCATACGCTCCACAGCAAATTTCAATAGCACAACCTATTGACCTATCAAGTTTCATACAGATTGAATAAGCGGTTCGATAGTTATGCGAGAACATAAAAATGAAACATACAAACATACAAATATACAAACATACAAACATACAAAGCAAAATCGCCTAACTTGCCACTAAGATCTTCGCTCGCTTCGCTCGCTCTATCGATAAATACAGAGCTTTTCCGTTCCAGTCATTGTGCTACATTTTGAGATCTCGTCAGCTTGCTTATTGATATTTTAGTTTAGTAGTTATTTTTTTATGCATTCAAGACAATAATAGTCCATCCTTTTATGTTGTGAGTTTCAATAATAAGATTGTGGTTTCAGCACCTAGAGTCAGTAGTTTTGTAATAATTATACAATTACCCTAGACTAGAGTAAAACACCAGTGCACGTAAGAGTTTTATCCCCATAAATGCCAACTTCCTGATTTGATACCGTTAGTCACATAAGTGCTTATTTAAAAGGTAAGTACTAAGTATCCAATTAAATTTCGTATCAGAGTATCTTTAGGGCTTTTTACTGACACGTTCTTCAAATTGTATTTTACGCGGCTTCCCATTTAGCTCGGACAATTCCCATACAATAGAAATGTCTATATGTAGTTCCAGATATTCATTTATCGAGTGGAGCAATGCTGCAACCATTCCAGGTTAGCTAGCTTCTTTTGCCGTTAGAACCGGAGCGTGTGCAGAGCATTACAGGTGCTTCTCACGGCCGGTTCCGTCTTGCATAACTTGCGCGACTGCGTATAACGGCGGGCACGTAATGCGCGTAACTCGCATTATGCATTTAGGGCGCACGAATCTATACCTACTGATCGCGCTTTTTTGGCCCATCTATCTCTCTCTCTCTCTCTCCTGAGCATTATTCCCATCTGATGGTGGGGTCTGCTTTCCTCGTCATCGTCTTCCACTTTTGGCCCATCTATCTACTATATCAATAAAACTGAATGTTTGTATGTTAGCCCTCTCTGCGTTCCTAAACCATTGATCAGATTGTGAAACGGTGAAGGAAAGCGTAATGAAGAACCCGACGGTCTTCATTGCTTCAGATTATAAGTATTGTCGAGTGCATGCGGCCTAAAGCTTGCGCCACATTTGACCACTAGCTCAAAATGAACACACTAATAGGTAGGTATTTAGGTATATGTAGGTATTTATCTTGTTCAATGGAAAAAATCACGAGCGAGAAAGGAATACGGGGAAAGAATGTCGGGCTAAGCTGCAATTAGCAAAAATATTTCAACATTTCGACATATTTAAATATTTCAAGATTTTGTTGTATCAACTGTGAAATATAAATTGTTCCTAATTACGTAATTAAATAACAGCGTCATTTGATAAGTTTCAGTTTGTTCAGTGCGCGATAACAGGGTGGTAACACATTTTTATCAAAAAACTATTTCCGTACACAGAACTGCATTAAATAGGCAGTTTTTAGAGTAGTTTCACCAACGGCTTCGTTCGAGTACCTAACCTAGCATTTTAGACTACGATCTATAACTTTTAAACCAAGTGCAGTCAAGCTTAGTGATTGAAGCGTGGTTAGAACTGAAGCATACTTACTAACATCCTTTTAGATTTATGTTAGAGATTAAAGGTTTATTTAACCTGGATGGGTTTATCTAGCATTCACTCAAGAATAAACATTAGGTGCATTTGGCACAATAAAGTAGATAAAGCGAATTGCATGTTATGGTGCCTTAGCAACATGGCGTTATAGAAATTTGTTCACAGGATTGTGAGCTTTATGGTCAAAGATCCACGCTCGCATCTTCCTAGAACGCAGTAAGTGGCGCGACATGCGATGACAATCTAAAGTTCCGCATTATCTTGTCATTCAGCATGATCTATTGTGCCACCGCAAGATGTCCACGTATAGAATTACGGGCACGAGACCGAAATCTCTTCGTCAGCTAAATATCGAGTATCATTCCACGGAAGCGCCTCCTCAGCTGCTAAAGTATCAAATTATCAGCGAAAGACAGAGGTCGTCAAAGAAATTCAAAGAATGCTTTGATGCGAATCGAAACTCGAATGTGTTCACGCTAAATCGCATTGAGACAGACGGCCCTGTAACCCACACCGACTGGCTTTGAATAATTGCTTTTAATCTTCTTTTAGATCCCTTTTCGTTTGGGATGAGTCTGATCGGGAGATTGCGTTAAGATTCAAATGAATGAAATGGTAAAACTTTTAGGCGTATGACTGCACGAACCTATACCTACCGAAATCAACTTATGGTATTATCTGTCACTGCGTATAACATTTTAGTTACAACTACAACTCTAGTTCTCACAAATATAATTTTGAAAGAAAAGCAAAGCAAGTATTGATAGTGAAAGTTCAGATCCATTTTACTTTCCGTGCTAGGTCGGATATGTCCGGGTACGGAAGTCCCGTGACCGGACGCGGGGGCGGCGCGGATCCGGGAGCCGCCGGACGTCCGGGTTGCTATCACGGCGAACTCTGAGATAATGCTGAGGTTTCCTATCACTTCTATTTATAGACTGCTTTAACGGCAGAAAATTATTCGAGTCTAATGCTGAGTGCATAATTCTTGGGCAAAGCCGTGTTGGTCAATTATTGTTTCTCATGAAAAAGAGGGCCAGCGCGATAGAAGCACGAGACCTTTATGATAAAAAAAACCGTTTTCAAAGCCAAGAAATCAAGGATAAAAGTTTGAAGTTTCCAAATATCAGGAAACTGTAAGATATTTTCTTTATATGCCCTCTATACTTGGGCAAAGTAGGTGCGGGTCGCTAGTAATAAGAAAATAATTCAGTAGGTAGGTACATTAATTAAGATCACTAACATCATGAGTGGGTACCTATTTCGTGGCGGCCATACAAGTGTGGTCCGACGGGCCGGCGACGATAATAAAAATCAATCAGAGCCAATCACCACCCGGAAGCCATGCAGATGAACTGATTACGCATAACCGAGTCGTAGAATCGTACATACACCATTTTGTAAGGATGTTTTGAAACAAACTCAGGTTAAGCTGCAGCAGGGTCACTCTGACCACAATATTGTGTGCATCTCAGCATAAATGAATCTGCATCAGGGTCACTGTGACCGCAACTAAAGTATAAAAATTTTTCCAAACAAATTGTGACGATGATGTAAACAATGAAAAACAATCACCATCCGGAAGCCACGCAGATGAACAGATTGGCCTAATACGACCGCAATGGTTTATACATAACCGTCGTAGGAGCGTGGCCACACCATATTTTTGTATGGGTTTAGAAACATACTTAGGTTAAGTTGCAAAAGGGTCACAGTGACCGATGTATTCAAACAGATGGTTCTGCAGCAGGGTCACTGTGTATAGCATAAAAAATCGTTTGAAACAAAATGTGACGATGATAAAAATCAATCAAAAACAATCACCACCCGGAAGCCATGCAGATGAACTGATTGGCTGGTACGACCGCACTGGTACGACATCACCGAGTCAGAAGCGACTAAGTCTGGTTACAACATATTACTCGTGTAAGTAATGCATGCTGAAACGTGACGAAATCAATTAGCATTCTATCTAAAAGACGGCGACATCAGGCTTGCAACCTGTCACATATGAAATGAATCCTAACTTCGATAAAGTGGACACGTACCAAATATGTATTCAGGCAAGTTAAAACTATGCTTCAATCAACCAAGTAACAATAATCTAAATCAATTTGAACATTTATCTGCGATCACTCGCCTTATTACACACTATATTTAACGGCCTCAAACGATCAACTGCTATCATCGAGTGTTACAGCAGTCTTATAAAAGCTCCTTATACGTTTAATACGGTGTCGTTGCGCCTATAAAACGTCTCAAGTGTAAACACACGTTAAAATAGCGCCACACGCACTCGTAAAATCTATTTCTTGCCATGTTGCGGCTCGTAGGCAGTTCCCATTTTATATGGACAATCAACAATGTTTATGTTACAAATCATCACACGCGGTTAATTACGATGGGTAATGTCCTCTACCGTCACTCAGTAAATTAGATTCTATAGTAAACAACTCTTGACTTGTTAATAAAGGTTTAGGCCGTCTGAAAGCTTCCGTGATTCTATATGGGGTCTGAAACTACCATACTACGATAACTACCAACATTTAACTGAGCCAATATGCTATACCAAATATCAAGTATAAATCGAGCTGTACATAGAATCAAAATTCCACCCAAATTGATTCTGCCTTTTAGAATAGAATAGAATGGAAAGTCGTTTATTTTGTGTAAGTAGGTTTAACTAAAAGACAAATTCGAAAAACCTGTAACTAAATAACTTAAAACTACACACAAAATTGGAACGAAATACACACATCTAGTGTAAGTAATATTGGAACTATGAACCAGAATTTCAGATTTATAGAACGAGTCTCTGATGATTCTAATAGATCTTCTTTCACAAAATCTATTACCATTCCACATACCTGCCGACCAAACTTGTATAGTGGATGTCATATTCAAACAACTGAATCCCAAAGGTCAGACAGAACGTCTAACACATTACGTACTAGGTAGCTACCTGTTTCCAGTTCGGAAACAGACATATTACATCAACACCCACACATTCTATCGATGTAAAAATACAACGTCTGTTCGGTGTGTGAAGTCACCGAAATATTTCCAAGGCACAGACTACACAAAGGAATGACTCATCGATGAAATTATTGGGCATATCAAAGGACATGTGGTCGGTTGCTGGGATATCGTTGGCCTAATTATCAGAATCCGTATCTTCGTGAGAGCAAGTTATACAAAAACTACTAAAACTTTTGGTTCTTTTGAGCTAAAAACTTAGGCCTAGCATTCTAGAGTTATAATAGCGTCAGGAGTCTATGCACTTTTGGATGATCTTTTAGTACCTGGGACTTTGTTGAGATGAAGTAACTTTCCCAGCACCCAAAACCTCTCAGCTTAATCTGCTCTATCCATTATAAGAAAGTCATGGTCAATGTGTAGAACTTAGCTAGTCGCGGGTTCACTGTGTCTCTTCACTATTTTTAGTGGTTCGAGTATTTCCTTTATTCTAGCTTTACTCATTGTAGCAGAGAAAATTGC